>CM070714.1:52967086-54167086 GCA_036346275.1 Otatea glauca | reverse complement strand
GGCCTGCGTCGCCTCCCTAGCCTCAGCTGGCGCCGTCCTTGGCCCTTGACTGGCTCGGCCACTGACTTCCTCCCCCATGCTGAGCTCCACCCTTGCCTTCCATGGCCGAGCTCCTCCATGGCTAGGGTTGGTAAGACCCTAGCCCTTCCCTACCCCTTTATCTTGCTACACTGATGATTTTGGTGCTCTATGATGTGATGATGAATATGCATGATTTCGTTTTTGGGTCAATGATGAATCATAAACTAATTGGATGGCAATTAGCGGTATTGTGGCGACACCTATGATTTTTGTCACACACCAGAGAGTGTGACAATAGTATGGCACGTATGATGCCGCTTCTTGAAACCACTAAACTGAGGCCACTAATATTTCTATTGTCTTTAGTCTCTATTATGATTTTGCTATTGCTACCTCTTTACTTGCTGCTACTGTTGTGAATGTGGAAGTTACCTGTGGTGTGGAGAATGAAATGAAATGCGGGGTTGTGGAGCTATGGTTGTGGTGCTAGTCATGTGATGGAGATGTGGCAGTCTCTTGCTCTTGATCTCCTGGCTCCCTTGCTCCTTGTGGCTTGGTGGCCTTCTGGTCCTGGTGATGTTTATGGCCTTCTCCTGGTGCTCTTGCTCCTAGCTTCTATCTTCCTGGTGGCTTGTGCCCTTCGGTGGTCTTCTTGACCTCCTAGCTTGCTATGGGGGCTTGGTGCCTTATGCTTGAGGCAAGGCTACCTTATGTCCTAAGGCTTAGGAAGGGAGGCTTCGTGTGCAGGCTTCGACTGGGGTGGGAGACTTTGGCTGAAAGTCTATCCTAAGTTGCAGTGGTTCAAGTCTATCCCTTTACTATGTGGAATTACTTTTCTACCGTGCGATATTTTTTACTATTCATGTGCCTATGAAATAAATTTGCAAGCTTGTTAATTGCCGATTGATGAAACCTAATTCATGAGAGGAGCCGATTTGGCCCCAGACGAATCCGGTATCTCAATGAGCGATACCAACTCATATGGACGTGACGGCAACTCTACTCCTTAAATTTTCTTGCCTTTTTAATTTATTGCTTTTATTTCTATATGCAATCTGACTGACATGCAGACTACATATGAAGATTATAGGAGGCATAGCTTTTAGGAATCTTGTAAATTTTATTTTTGAGATGTAATTAATTATTTGTGTAATTTTTGCAATTCTGAATTGTAATTAATTTATTAAGCCATGTATTTGATTTTGTTTCACAAGTTTGTAGTAGTTAAGGTGTATGATTAATCTTTGCTAATTAATTGAATTATGCAAGTTATTTTAATTTAATGATCTCATTTGCAAAAAGGTAAACACTCAGGTTATTTCAAAAGTTATCATTAAAAACCTTACA
Organism: Otatea glauca; assembly: GCA_036346275.1. NCBI lineage: Eukaryota > Viridiplantae > Streptophyta > Magnoliopsida > Poales > Poaceae > Otatea > Otatea glauca. Next base: position 54,165,718 of record CM070714.1, on the reverse strand, counting down.
CCTCATAGTGAGATTCCCTTGGTATAGAAAAAGTACCGTAACAATATGCATACATACTAGTTAATCTCCGATGCCGAGATCATTCATACATTCTAGGTTAGCGTACGCGTGATGCGGTGGCATCGATAGCCGCGTGAGGTAAGTGGGAAGACGATTGTGCACGGTGTCGTGGGCACACTTAGTGAGTCGCACGGCAGAGCATTGGCTCGGTGCATGTATTCGGTGTCGGTGAGTATGTACTCTGCAGCTTCTATTATCCACCTTTTTGCATTTTTGTTGTCTCATTTTTCTCTGCATACAAGGATAGTATGTCACAGTGTCGCAATAGGACACCCTGCCACGTGCTATGTCGCCTATCGTGTCTGAGACCATGCCACCTCTACTCTTACCTCGTCGTTCGATCCAACTACCGCTTCTCTCACCCCACCTGTCACTTGCATTGGTAGCAAGCGACGAGTTCCCTTTTCTTTCCTTGATTTTCTGCATGATCTCGATCTTCTCTATTCGCTATATGAAATGAAATGCTCCATTGAAACGAAGCAAGCTAGCTAGCTAATTGTACTAGTGGCGCATTATTAGTCGTACGATGTACTCAGATTGTCTCACCTCGCAAGCTCCAACATCTGCGTGTGCGTCCCGCGTGGACAGGGATTAATTATGGTTAGTTGCGAGCGATCCAAGCCTGGCTAGCCTCACCAGCTTACGGGACCAGTTCGTAGCTAGCACGAGTCATTAGCTACTCGTTTGGTGCATAGCGAACAAGCTTGTACGATTTCTCATGTCCTCGTGGACACTGGATGACTGGACACATGCATCCTTTCTTTTGGGCTGTTCTGTGAAGGGGAACTACACGTAGAGTCAGAGCTGTATTACTGTACTACTTAACCAGGTAATTAGATTGGATTGCATTGTATTGACAAGATTGAGCAGCAGCAGGAGCGAGGATTGAAATCTTGTTTCGATTTGAATATCGTCCGTCGTGGTCGGAGAACGAAATCTCGGTGAGATTTAGAAAATTCGGAAAAATTCCGGATGAACTGCAACAACGGATTTTCAAATCCGGATTTTAAAACCGAATTTTCGGCCAGTTTTGCCGAGATCTCAACGAGCTTTGCTGAGATCTCACACAAATTGCACTGAGCGAAAAATAGCTCAAACGATGTAAAAAAAATTGAAATTTTTTTCAGAGGTTCCTGACATGTCATTAATATTCCCATAAAAATTTCAGATGATTATAAAAATTGAGAAATTTTTAAGAATTCAATCATTGCAACTGTCTTGATAAAACGTTGACCGGAAAGTTTGAACCGAATGAAAAATAAAACAAACCACGTTAGAAAATTTTGAATTTTTTTACATGGTTATGATGCATCACTAATGTTCCCATAAAGTTTTCAGATGATGATAAATCTTCATTAATTTTTAAAAATTCAGAAAGTACTACTGTCCTGATAAAAGCCACACGATCAAACTTCAACCAAATGAAAAATTGTACAAAGCATGTTAGAAAATTTTGAAAATTTTTGTGGATGTTTCTATAAAATTTTTATATGATTATCAATTTTCAAGAAGTTCCAAAAATTTTGACAGTGTTACATCCTGATAAAAGTCTGATGATCAATACATAGATTTGCTTTAATAATAATAAAAAGGTTTAAATTTTTTCAAAATTTTGCAGATTGGTTCTAAGGAAATTCTTAAGACCTCTTAAAATTTTTGAATCATGATCACACTCCAGTGAATTTATAAAATTCTTACAAGTGCACTGTACCATTTATGTTCTTTCTGTTTTTGATTTTTGAAATATAACAAATGAAGTTCAATGCATACATATATTTTATTGAGCAAACAAAGAAAATTAAATTTTTTGAAAATTTTATATAATGGTACTGAGGCAATTATTAAGCTCTTATAAAAATTTTAGATCATGATCATACTCGAGAAAATTTATAAAATTCTGACAAGGTTATTGTCCCAATTATGTTCATTCGGTTTTTAATTTTTTAAAGATAGCAAATGAATTTCAATTATTTTTTAAATTTTTATATATGATCCTACACTTCTTAGGATGGTACCATAAATTTTTAATATCATGATAAAGTATGTACAATTTTATAAAAATTTGACAGTATTTCTGCCGTTTTTAAACAAATTTTGATAGGTGATGACTTTTTAAGGGTTATTGATCAATTTTCGGTCAAATTCAGTTAAAACATGGCAAAAATCGGTCAAAAAAAACCTGAATCTCGTCGATATTACTGTAGCAATTCAATTTTTTTACTTCGGCCGGCATTTCAGAACTCATCATTCTCTGGTAAGCGAGATCTCGCGAAATTTCGCTGAGATTTTAATCCACGAGTAGAGTAATAATCAGTATGAGAAACGACAACGAGCACCCGATCTCTGACAATTCTGGCATATACAAGTCCCTGCATCGATCCCTAGGGGAACGAATTATGATTGCTGGACATGCCCCTTGTGCTGTGCAGTTTCAAATAATTACAGCAGGCCAATCATTCAGAACGTAGCATGTACTACTCAGTGTTTGAGAGGCTTTAAATCAGTTTCAGTTTTAAAAAAATTAGCAAAAGTTTTATACAACTCAATTTTTAAGCAGTTTTTAGTATAATCTAGAAGTTATATATAAAAGCTGAAAACTGGGTTGAACTTGCTTTTGTACCTTATTGCTGAGGATTATTTGTTAAACTGTCTCTTATAAAAAGCTATATCTACTTTTCAGTTCAAAATTAAAAAAAAAACAGGTTTTTTAAAAAAAACTACAGCTAAAAATGGTCCTGTGGTCTCTTTGATGGATAACTACTCGAAGATCTCCCGTCCAAGTAAAAGCATTCTAGGTAGATAACGAAATGCAATCAACCGAGCAGCAGCTGGGCAAGGCAGAGCCATGTGTCCGTATATAATACGATGGTGCCGTGTAGCAAGTGACGATCCAACCACCGGCTGGGTAGAAAGAGCAGGAGAGGAAGGAGCGTTCGCTGAAAGAGCTGGGAGTAACATGGGATTAGCTAGTAACATGTACTACTATCACGGCCTCTTCCTCATCTGCCATGCATGGTGACCACTAATACGGGGGAGCATTAGCAGGACGGACAGAGATCAAAACTTCAGCTACACCTGATCTGAGCCGTCTATTTTCTAAACCAAGTCCTGCAGCGCCGGTTTGCTACAGTAAAAAAAGTGCTACAGTACCACACACGCTCAAAGTTGTTCCTCCGAAATTTTATGGTGCTATTGTAACTGCTTAAGTTATAGTTGCAACAACAACTGCATAGAAATCCTATCCAAACAGGACAAACACGCCAGCATTTTTGCATTGCGTCCTCGTGCTAACCCGCTCGATCGGGCACTATTTTATGACTGCATCAGTAGCTACCTTTCCATATAATACACACTTAAAATGCATCTCAGAGCATCTCAAAGTTAATTTACCAGAGCCGGTGCTTACAACAGTTCTTTTCTTTTCAGTGTAACAAACTAAAGTGTAGAAACACATTAGAGATTTTTTTCCTAGCGTTAAATCATAACTAGTGAGATAAGAGACATCCTAACTGCTTGGAATTTTCTCTAATTTCACACTACAAATTAACCACATAATTGACTCAATAAAAAAAATAAAAGGAAGTTTCAGAACAGGAAGCATGCACATGGCTGGAGTTAAAAGACAATCCGGTCCAAATTTAATTGTTATTTTATCGCACAACTGTCCTTTCGAATGAGCAGACATAAACAAATAAAAAAGGATCGGATGGATCAACCCCGAGTGGTGGAGTAACACTAACCAGTTTAATTGACACTGATGGATGGATGGTTCCTAAACAAGAATTAGAAATATAAATAGAATTATACTCCAGTAGTGATCGAGATGATGAGTGTGGTGTGCGATCGATGGGTGCATGCGACGATGCCCCACCCAGCGACGAGCATGTGGCTGCAAGCTCAGCTTGGCGCCGTGTTGGTTGCCCGGTCACTAGCTAGCTGCTGCATCTGCATGCAAGCGCATGGATGCTGATCCAGCGATCTCACCACCATGTTGCCGTCCCTGGTCAGCGCATGCATGCACAACATTGATACAGTCCAATTCAAAGGTGATCATGTCATGTGCTTTCCCTCTATTATACACTACTAGTGCACAGGAGCACTAGTAGCAGTATAATAATAGTAGTTAGATATTCGTTGCATGCATTGACCGGAGCCTGATTGCTGCAAGCCTGATTAATTGCCTTGGACTAACTAACGAAGGCACAATATATCTATACCCCTTTACAATGCACCTAAACATTCTTTTCTACGTCCACTTCAAATAATGCACCCCACTAGAGATGGTCTAACCTTCATGCACCCAGCGAAACGTCTTCAGAAACTTGCCTCCATCAAAATTAACCTCTCAGATCTTTCCTCAGCTTTACTCACCCACATCCGATGGCCATTGTTTAATGTGTCTAACTCATCCCTATGGCCCACAATGATCTCCCCACCTCCAAAGATCATCTCAAGGAAAAGGAAACAAATATCCTGGAATTAAGGAAAAAGAAACAAATATTCTAGAAAAGGAAAAGACTATATATTACGTGCTGGGAAAAGAAAACCGAAAAACAGGACACTATGCTAGTAGTAAAGAAAGGAACGCCCAGTCACCGTAGGGTAAAATTAGATTAACCACTTGCAGGGGTTAACTGACTCTATAATTATTTTTGCGTCACCGTTTTTTAGAATAAGCATTGAGATTGACCAGAATCTAGCTAGGTAGCAAATGAGTATGACTGGTTCGTCTCTTTCACTTCAGAGTTATACTCTGTCAAAATGTTCTCTCTCTCAAAAATGTTGAAGAGGTAATATGCGCGTCGCAGCTTCCTTTTTGTGAGGTAACTCGCTCGAGAGCCTCTGCGTGATGCAGGCACGTCATGTGGATCGTGCTTTGTCAAATTGGATCACCTTTTCTCTTTCTTTCCTTTTTTATTTTAAGTTTTTGATAATTTCAAGCAGGCGATTTTGGGCGAGACAGATCGTGGATTTTCAATGGTCTGATTTGACTGGATACTAGCTGCGGCTGAGCTCTGGAGTTTTATTCGGCCTTTCTAATTTCCTTGACAATACGAGTGTTGGCGTCAAAAATTTGATGTAGGGTTTCTGACAGCAGCACATCAGACGAACACCGGGTTCAGAGCGTGCCAGTCGATTTGACCTAAAATCGACAAGGTAAAAACAATAAAATTCAAACAAAGCCGATCGTTAAGATCAATCGGCTTAAACTCGATCAGCTTGAAGCCGATCAAGATCAAGGTATCAGAATAAATCTAACTAGCCGATTAAGGCTAATCAGAGGATAAAGGCAGATCAATTCTGAAGAAGGCGATGCGCAACAAAATCAGAATAAACCAAACCTAGGGTGTAACTGAGGATGATCAACAATCGGCGATGCGCAACTTTATTGATCAAAATCGATTACAAAGGCTAAATTACAAGAACTACTCCTAGTCGACAGGAAAAATAGATGAAAAGTAAAAGATAGTTGATTGTATTGTGTTGATGATCTTTTTGCAGCTTGCTTTGGCTCTTCTTTTATACCCTTCGGCCGATCGTGTCCTATTCCAACACGCTTCAAAGTCCATATCTGCATCGGCCTTATCTTGAGAGGTTGTTTCCTAAAAATCTTACAGCTTTACCAAATATCTCGGATTCTTTCCAAACCTCCGTTAGTTTAGTATCTTTAATTTTATTTGCACGATTTAGATTAACTTGCGAATTTTGGTGCAAACATATGCCCCCATTTTGAGAGATGACTTGTCATCCGTCAAAAATCACAATTATCGGCTTGTGCAATCGGCTAACGTTTGATCTTCACCTATTAATCTTTGCTTTATTCGTGCGTATTTCTCGACATGCGGTTAGTGCGTTTAACCGCTCGATCCTTTGGGATTCACTTCCGCCGTTTCAAATTTTTACCATGCTATAAAATGCGCCCCACCTTGGTCATTTCTCACGCGCACAAGCTCTCTGAACCCAGACAATCGGCTTTTGTTTATCCATTGCTCAGTTTCCATCAGTCGGCTTGCATACATCTCCTCCAATCGGCTTGCTAAGATCGGCTGAAATGGACGCGAGTCAGGTACTCATTCCGATCCCTAACAGTAAAGATCAGTATTTTCTTGGTCCGATAGGAAACCTAGACGCCAAAGACAAGAATTAGCCAAGATATTCCCGTCTTCCTTTATCAGTTCATGCATTCAACATAGAGAGTGGGATAAGAGCTTCAAGGCATGGCCGATAAAGACTTAAGGGATGGCGATCTTGGTATATCCGTGTGGCGCTCAAAAAGAGGGAATGGGAAAAATGGGTATAGTGAGTGTATTCCTCTCTCTTTAGCCGATCCGAAGCCAATGAGCCCTTAGTGGCCACGGCTGTTATTTCGGTCGGAGACCTTCAATGCCTTCTTGTTTCGACCGGTCCCATCGGCCCGACTCTCATGGACATAGCCCAATTGTGTTGCTCGAGGCGGATGGTGAACAAATATCGGCTTTTAGTGGCAAACGAAATACAAGCTTATTCAATCTAAAGGAGAAGGTTGGCGTAAGTACATTAATAACAATAATAAAGTGAGCGGGCTGGTATCGGATGAAGAACATGTCGCTTTTCGAACTTATGGTTAGACCGATTCTTGTTACGTGGTGCTTCTTTAGGACCAACACAAGTGTATCGACTAATGGCGAGCGATTGGTAGAGGTCGTCGGCTAGCAATGGGAAAGATATTCCTTGGAGCGGTTTATCAAATGATGCATGTAATTAGAGTCGGCTTTTTGGGTTTGCCAAATTCTGCGTCGGCAATGTAGGTGGTCCCCTCGGTTTATCCAAATTTGGTTGTCTTGTTTATTTAGCCGATCTTTCAAACTGGATCCTCGAAGATTGAGATTCCTCGCGAAGATACACGAAAATGCAGCACTGAATTGAGCCAGATCTTATGGCGAGAGATACATAATGTGCTCTGGCAAAGAAGAGGATATCTCGATCGGCTTGAAAAATATTTATCTTTCTTCCGAACACGGATAGCAATGATTTTAACCAACAAGATTTCTTCAGTTATACCAGCGCTGCTGATTTTGAATGGCCATCATTTCTTCATCTAGATTCTGACAGTTCTGAAATGCCTGAATCGACTTTGGATTTCATCAAAAATTTTATATCTCTGGTATCTTTCACGTCGGCTTCAATACAAGGAATCGTACTTTTCAACCTTCTTATGAATTTTACCATCCTTCCATCTTTGCGGACAATTGGGTTTCGCCAAGTGATCCCGACCTTCCACTCCTCGACTGGTTCAACCTAGGACTAGAGTGAGATCCTTAGTCGACCAACATGGTCTTGGAGATAGCCGATGATTTGCAGATCAAATCTTTGCCACATTTCATTTTGAACAATCGTCGCTCTAGCCGATTCACTTCATGGTGGTCTTCAATCGCTGACGCACTTCTCCTTGATCGCACTCCATCGGCTATTATCGATGCCCTCTTCCCAGACGTTCCTGAGCCGATGGTGACTAATGATTCAAGTGACGATTCGAGCTCCAGATACGATAATACGAGTTTTATAAATATTACTAGCGAGGTATTTAGTCGATTTAGCTTTTCTTTATCGTAGCCCATATGAATCAATCTCATTGGTTGTCTTCTTTTTTGCAGACTAAAACTGCCGGCAAGAAGCCGATTGATGCTCCTGCGACTAGCAAAGGAAATGACCCACGACAGGCAACTGCACTTACTGGTTATACATCTGGCTCCTTGGGCATTCAAAGCCCATCTTTATCCGATTTAGAAAGGCAACAACAACCAAGTAGGTCATGCTCAATCATCTTTTGTTCTTTTTCATTGTTTCGTTAACTGACTTTCAGCCGATGAATATGTAGAAAAGAAGAAGTCGAAGTCCACCAAAGTCCCTGCCAAGAAGAAATACTCTAAACCACAGGAACAAAGTGGCGAGAGTTCACCTCACGAATCGGCTACTGCTCAGGTATCTACAAATACAAATCTCGATTCAGCCCATCGGTCTAGATTTAGATCATTGGTTCTTATTACATTCTTTTTCACACACGCGCCGGCACAAGTGGCGAACATCCGGCAAGCTTGCGGATATATCGACCAAAGAGCCCTTGCCTCCTCGGTAGATGCGGACCAACAACTCCTGCCGTCCCGAGACTTCGATCCATCCAACGTCCTTGGCTTCAACTTATCGACTTGGATGATCCGGAGATCTTTGCGTACCGATGATTATATCTCGCAATCGAACATCATTGCGGTTTCAAAAACGCGCCGCCGTTGTCTCATCGGCTCTGGAATGCAAGATCGCCTCAACGAGCTCTTTGATTTGGTGTCAAGGCCTCAATCGAGATCTGAATAATAATCACCGATTCGAGATGCTATGGTGCGATCGAAACCGAACTACCGCTGAAGCCATGGTGACCGCTTGAAGTATGTCATTTGGATGCGAAGAAGGCTCGTGGAGGCGGTCAAGAACGGAAGAAAAGAGAGCGCCCAAGAAGCCGACCAGAGAATCCTTGACAAAATGATTGCAGAGACTAAGGCAAAAAAGAAAAATTTTGATGTGACCATGGAGTCTCTGAAGGCTAACAAAACTTCTCTTCAAAAGTTAGAAGTCACTAAGAAATTTCTTGAGGATGAACTGTCAAAGACAATGAAGCTTATCACTGAGAGCCAAGATTCTCTTGAGAAAAATCATCTACCGCCAAGGAACAGAGGGTAGAAATAGCATCGGTGTGGCGGCCTTTAAAGAACGATCGGCCAAACTTGTACTTATCGAGCGGTCAATGGAAGATGATGAACTCGGATGAAGTGCAAGAAACAATTGCCAAAGCTACCGGAGCAATTTATCGGCTTTAGGAGCACGACTCCTGTGTTACGGGATGTAAAACTTATTTGGTCGTTTCAAAACTTCAATCTTATGAATGCCTGTAATTTTGCTATCCGTATAATCGGTACATTTAACCGATTTTATTTTGCTTATATCTTGAGTTTGCAATCCTTTCAGCTGATTAACAGCATCGTGTTAATCCTGGCTCTGAACAAGGTTTTAGTCGGCTAAGCTCCGATCCAAATGCTAGGATAGTATTTCTTTAGGTATTTCCCATTAATTGCCTTAGGCAAGACATGCCCTTCCAGCGTTTCCAGTAAGTACAAGTTTCCACCGACTAGCCGATTAATTTTATATGGCCCTTCCCACGTAGGCGACCATTTTCTGAATCGGTTATCCTTAGAACCAACAGGCAGTATAGTTTTCCACACTAAATCGGCTTGATCGAAAGATTTAGGCATGACCTTTTATTATGCGCCGCTACTCGATCTTGTTCTTCTTAAGCCGATCAAGTGTAAACAAACGTAACTCTGCTAACTCGTCCAAGTTGTCTATCATTACGTCATTGTAATCTTGAGCCGACAAACCATTTTGTCTGGCTATTCGTATCGACTCAATGTTGATCTCCACAGGTAGAACGGCTTCCTGTCCGTACACCAACTGGTAAGGTGAAAGCTTCGTCGCTCCGTGATAAGATAGCCGATAGGCCCAAAGTGACTCCGATAGTGTTGAGTGCCAATTCCTCGGCTTTTCATCAATCTTTTTTTTGATTAACTTGATTAGTGTTTTATTAGACGACTCGGCATGTCCATTGGCCTGAGCGTAATACGGCGAAGAGTTTAACAGTTTGATCCCCAAACTCGTAGCGTAACCCTGAAACTCATTAGACATGAATACCGTACCTTGATCGGTCGTGATTGTTTGTGGTATTCCAAACCAATGGACGATATGTTCATTCACAAAATTAATCGCCTCAACGCTAGTTACCTTTTTGAGCGGTATAGCTTCGACCCATTTTGAGAAATAATCGGTTGTGGCCAAAATAAATTTATGGCCTTTACTCGAAGCAGGAAATATTTGGCCGATTATATCTATTCCCCAACCTCTGAACGGCCAAGGTTTGATAATTAGATGCAAAGCCGATGCTGGTGCCAGTTGTACGTTGCCAAACTTTTGACATGTCTGACATCCTTTGTAATATTTGAAGCAATCCTCTAGCATCGTCGGCCAAAAATAACCTATCCGCCTAAGCATCCATTTCATTTTATGTGCCGATTGGTGAGAACCACAAATGCCTTCATGCACTTCACCCATCGCCACTCGGGCTTCTTCAGCCTCAAGACATCTTAGCAACAAGCCTTCCATAGTCCGATAATACAGTATATCGTCCATGATAACGTACTTCAATGCTTGTTGCCGTATCCTTCGTTCCGTCGGCTTAGATGGGTTGACTAGATAGTCTTTTATTTGCGTCCTCCAATCAGCAATATCCGTGCACATTATTGCTTTATCTACCAGTTCAGTTTCCTGACTTCGGCCAACATTTTTATACCCTGATGCTTGTTGGGCCAAAGCATTGGCTCTATCGTTCAATTCTCGAGGAACATGACCGATAGAAAATGATGCAAAAGAGTCGATGATCTCTGCGCATTGCCTTAAATATTTTAATAGCACCGTCTCGACATTGGTATTCTCCTTTTATTTGTTGTACTATTAATAGTGAATCACCATGTGCCTCAACAGCACTCACTCCAATATTTTCCAATAACTGTAAGCCTTTGAGTAATGCTTCATACTCGGCCTGGTTATTTGAACATCGGCTATTTAACCGGAATGCAAATTCAAAGCTATGTCCTCTAGGTGAAGTGAGTACAATCTGACACCATATCCTTCCTCGCATACCGATCCATCAAAGAACAATTTCCATGGTGCCACCAAGACTAAGTTTGCCGTTGTGTCATGTCCTGTTATGAAATCGGCTAGGACTTGTCCTTTAACTGCTTTGGCCGATTTGTATGATAAGTCGAACTCGACCAAGGCGTAAGCCCATTTGCCCATCGACCTCGCAAAATTGGGTGACAATATATATTTTATGACATCGGTTTTGCAGATAACTTTACAAGCCGATGCTAGTATGTAGTGCCTTAGCTTTGTGCATGAGAAGTACAATGATAAACATAGTTTTTCGATAAAAGGGTACCTGACTTCTGCATCTAGCAACCGTCGGCTTAAATAAAAGATAACCTTCTCTTTACCATGTACCTCTTGCGCCAAAACAGCTCCAATAGTATCTTCTTCAGCCGATACATATAATCTGAAGGGAATACCTTTTTTCGGTGCCGCCAGGACTGGAGGGTTGGATAAATACCCTTTTACTTCGTCAAAAGCTTTCTTCTGATCGGCGCCCCATATAAATTCCTCGTTTTCTTTTAACTTCAGCAATGGGGTAAAAGCACGGATCCTACCAGAGAGGTTCGAGATGAACCGACGGAGGTAGTTAATTTTGCCGATCAACTTTTGTAATTCGTTTTTGCATGTTGGCGGCTTAGTATTGGCTATGGCCTTGACCCTTGTTTGGCTAACTTCGATTCCTCTTTTATGTACCATAAAGCCTAAGAATTGCCCAGCCGACACACCAAACGCGCACTTGTAAGGATTCATCTTCAAACCGTGCGATCTTATGTTTTTAAATACCCTCTCTAAGTCGGCGGATGTTGGAAATCTTCTGCAGATTTTACCACTACATCATCTATATAAATTTCAACAATGTGGCCGATTAAATCGTGGAAGATCGATTCATTGCTTTTGGTAAGTTGCTCCAAGATTTTTCAAGCCGAAAGTCATTCTGATCCACTCGAATAGCCCTATTGCACGGGACATCGAAGGTCGTCTTTGGTATATCGACCGCCATGAGTATCCGGTTATACCGGCATTACCATCCGTAAAGCTTATGATCTTGTTTTCGATGCGACCGATAAGCATATCGGCTATTGGCATGGGGTATTCGTCTTTTGGCGTTGCCTTGTTCAAATCCACAAGTCGACGCCACACTCGAAGTTTTCCATTTTTCTTTATTATCGAACGATGTTGGAAACCCATTCAAACAGATCGGCAAGGCCCGATAAACTTTGCTTCCAACAATCATTCTATTTCCTCTTTATGACTTGGTACAAGGTGGATTAAAACGCTCGATCTTTGTTTAAATGGCCGATAGCCCGATTTTATAGGTAGCCGATGTTCCACCAGTTGACGGCTTAATCCGGGCATTTCATGATACTCCCAAGCGAAACAATCTTTATAATTTCTAAGTATTTTTATTAGCTTTTCTTTGTATTTCATATCTAGATTTGCACTAACAAAAGTTGGTCTTTTCCTATCACCGTTACCTATATCGACTTCTTCAAGCAAATCGGTAGACGTGAACCCTTGACCTAACTTTTCGATTTCTTCGAAGTCTTCTATGGCTTCGTGGCTATCCGTTGTTTGCCGATAGCTTTGCATTTTGTCCTGTAGCGCCTTCAATGTTTTTCTTGTCCCCATCTGCGCAACACTTCATTTGCCCGATCAAAGGTGCCAGGCTTGACACTAATCGGCATAAGTCCAGTTTTGCTTACGCATATGAAATCGCGATCGCCCAAAGACCTTGCCCGATATCTGACCGGCTTCTTCGTGTTGCCAATTCGCATCGGAGCTAGCCATGGCAATATGGGCCGATGTATCGGCTGTGATGACTTCAACTTCTTCTCCGTTCCATTGAACAAGTGATTGATGCATGGTCGATGGGATACAGCAATTTGCATGAATCCAATCTCGTCAAAGCAAAGACTGCGTAGTTTCCTTTGGCATCAATTACAAAGAACGCTGTCGGCAAGGTCTTACTACCGACAGTTAGTTCTGTGACCATGACACCTTTTGCTTCTGTAGGGTCGCCTGTGAAGTCATTCAGAACCATGTTAGTTTTGATTAAGTCTTCATCGGACTTACCCAGTTTTTTACATGTGGTGTATGGCATTAGATTCACTGTGGCGCCTCCGTCTACCAGCATCCTTGATATCGGCTTGCCATTTATATATCCTTTCAGGTACAGAGGTTTCAGATGCCGGTGATCGTCTTTGGGTTTCTCAAAGATGGTGTTCTGCACTCCGGAGCATAGCTGAGCAACTGCCTCTTTGGCCGATTCAGTTCTGACTTTGAACTCGGCCGGCAATGTGAACACCATGTTGACATCCATGGAAGGTGTGTCATCCCGAATCATGGGAGAATCCAAGTCGTCAGCCGATTCGAAATCTTCTTCGGCTTGCTCTTTTCTTCTCCACTCTTTCTTGACGCATCTCATTGGACGAAGCTCATTAAACACTTCGTCTCTCTCTTTCTCGGCATCGGCTTCACGAATTTCTTGCGTCCTTAGCCTCTGAAGCCGTCGTCTTTGTGATTTGCTCAGGCCTGATGGGCACCATCTAGGTTTGGGTTCCATCAGCTTTAGATGTCGCCACCAAGTCTCCTTGATTAGAACTGGTCTTGTGTGTCTTGGCTTGGCTTTGTTCTTGATTCGGTTTAGATAATCTTTCATGGACCGGCCTTCTGTGACTTCCGTCTTGCTCTCTAATCGGTCCAGATAGCCTATGTCTGGCCGATTGCGTTGGCCAGTCATCTCGAGGATAATGTTCCATCGGACAGGTATACGGTGATGGCAACGCTACTCTCCTCTCCCAGCAAAATTGCCAAAAGGTACACCTTCTATGTGCCCTATCCACGTTTTCTGTGTGGTACAAATTATCCGACCAGCGGGTATGATACCATGGTCGGCTGTTCATCCTTTCATATTTCTCCATTAATTGTGAGAATGTTGGACCAGACCTTTTCGCGGGCCGGCCAGATGAAGATTTCTCTGCTTTGTACCATTTACCCACCTGGGGATCCCCCTTGGGCTTGATGGTCCTTGAATTTTTTCCTTCTCGATCGGCTTCTATTTGTAAGGAACCGATGGTAATTTTCAGTGTCTGGCTGCCGTCCGAGCTTGATCGTACGTCGACTTGTCGATCTTTTTTCTGCTCGTCTTGCATCGGCTCTTTTCCTTTAGCCGAGTAATGCACCATATTGATAGGAAACGGATCGACATCCACCTGCATGGTCGGCTCATCGGCAAACTTCAACCGACCATCTTCAATAGCAGACTGGATCTGTTGACGGAAGATATTGCAGTCATTAGTGTTATGTGAATAAGAATGATGCCACTTGCAATACCTGCGTTTTTTGATCTCATCGGGCGACGGTATCACATGTCGCTCCGGCAATCGTATTATCTTTTCTTGCAGAAGTAAATCAAAAATACGATCGCACTTGGAAACATCAAAAGAGTATTTGACCTCCGACTTGTTCCTAGTCGGCTTAAGCCAAGAACAGACTAAGGATTTTTTGGATCCTTTTACTCATTCGGCTATGTTTATTTCTGCTTCCTCGTCTTCCGACGAATCACTAGGACAATATTCAACCATATTGACCTTAGCCTTATCTTTTTCTTTGTTGTTACTACTTTTAAATCTATTATTAAACACCTTATTGTCAGTGAATCGGCTTTCTTGAGCCGATACGCGATGCAATAAGTGGCTAAAATCGGTGAATTTCGCTCACGAATTTCTCCCTAAGAGGGGGAATCAAACCTTGAAATGCTAAATCGGCGAGTTGATTGTCAGGTAACGTAATGCTAAAACACCGATTCCTGATTTCTCTAAACCTCTTGATGTAATCCGTCACTGATTCCCCAAACTTTTGGCGCACAGAACTCAAATCTGAAATTCTAAGCTCCAAACTGCCTGAAAAGAAATACTCATGGAATCGGCTTTCCAAATCGTTCCATAAATGGACCGAATTCGGAGGTAAACAAGTAAACCAAGTAAATGCTACCCCGGATAAGGACAATGGGAACAACCTAATTTTAAGCCCGTCGGATTGGGCTGCTTCACCGTATTGCGCGATAAAGCGTCCGACATGCTCCAGGATGGTGATGGAATCATCCCCGGAGAATTTGGCAAAGTCCGGGACTCTAAAATTATGAGGGTAAGGCATACGATCTATGTAATCGAGTGCGGCTTTCTATAGCCGATCACTTTTCCTTTTGGTTGTATGCCAAATCGATCCTCAAAAGCAGTGCAGATCGATCGGCCTAATTGGCATTATCGGCCACCGCACAAAGAGCCCTTGATAATGTCGATCATAATCAGCATCCACGCCCCGAGTGCAAGCTCGGGTTGCCAATATATTGTGCCATCGGCATTCGATTATCTTGATCGTGCGATTATGCCTAATTTGTGGTTCCGACCGGATAAGCGGTTCGAGTACGCGTTACTACCTGTGTGGACCGGGTTTCTAAGCGTGGTAGGCTCTTGGGGATATCTTTGAGCCAATCGGCCGTGAAACCGATTGGGGAAAAGCGTAAAAGGAGCCGACGGTGGTAGATTGATGGATGGATCATACTTAGCGGCGTCGGTATAGGCGTGTAATGGCTCACCCCACTTGACCGAGGATCCTAGGCAATATGACCGTAGGTTGTGTGGGCATCATCGTGGGAGGTGAGGTCATAGCCGATGGTTTAGGATCAATTTGGTGTGCTCTGCGTGTTTTGTGATCTTGAAAAACAGGATAATTTGGCGAGCTTGTAGTGGGTCATGCGAGCTTCGACGAGGCTAACTCTGGGCTATAGATTTAACGCTATTTGCTATCATCGGCTTAAGAGTTGTTACGAGCCGATGATTGGTTTATTAAAGCATGGTGCATGATTGGTTAATCATAGCCGATAATTGACTGGCGGGTAGATATCGACTTACCGTTTCGCCGCACTGTGTCTCCTGTGGTATTGACCGTCGGCGGCGGATTTACGTAACGCCACGTCTAGTCTTTTGGTAGCAATTTAGCATCATCTCTTCTAACGCGGCTTTCCGATTTTCAATCTCTTGACGTTGTTCTACGGTTAAATCGTCCATTGTTGGGACGATTATAGCTTCTGTGTTGAGATCAGACGGTGGAATCGACTTCTCTGACGTAGACATGGTCCCACCGGGCGTGCCAAGAGTGTGTTGGCGTCAAAAACTTGATGTAGGGTTTACGACAAGAAGACACCGCATTTAACATTAGGTTCAGAGCGTGCCAGTCGATTTGACCTATAATCGACAAGGTAAAAACAATAAAATTCAAACAAAGCCGATCGTTAAGATCAATCGGCTTAAACTCGATCAGCTTGAAGCCGATCAAGATCAAGGTATCAGGATAAATCTAACTAGCCGATTAAGGCTAATCAGAGGATAAAGGCAGATCAATTCTGAAGAAGGCGATGCGCAACAAAATCAGAATAAACCAAACCTGGGGTGTAACTGAGGATGATCAACAATCGGCGATGCGCAACTTTATTGATCAAAATCGATTACAAAGGCTAAATTACAAGAACTACTCCTAGTCGACAGGAAAAATAGATGAAAAGTAAAAGATAGTTGATTGTATTGTGTTGATGATCTTTTTGCAGCTTGCTTTGGCTCTTCTTTTATACCCTTCGGCCGATCGTGTCCTATTCCAACACGCTTCAAAGTCCATATCCGTATCGGCCTTATCTTGAGAGGTTGTTTCCCTAAAAATCTTACAGTTTTACCAAATATCTCGGATTCTTTCCAAACCTCCGTTAGTTTTCGTATCTTTAATTTTATTTGCCTGATTTAGATTAACTTGCCGAATTTTGGTGCAAACAACGAGCCTACTAAAAACTTAGAGAAAATAAAAGCTGGCATGTACTATACCAGAGCAAATTTGTCAACTTAATCAGAATTGAACCAGCTGCGCACCGAATCCATTTCAGACCACCACACTTAGCCGAAGCCAGCACTATTTTCGCTCTGTGTACGGAGCGCACGAGTGCATCTATACCCCTTTATAATGCACTTAAATATTCTTTTCTACGTTCACCTTAAATAGTGCATCCCGCTAGAGATGGCCCAACCTTCGTGCACCCAGCGAAATATCCCCAGAAACTTGCCTCCATCAAAATTAACCTCTCAGATCTTTCCTCAGCTTTACCACCCACATCTGATGGCCATTGTTTAGTGTGTCTAATCATCCCTGTGGCCCACAACAGACCTCCTCCCCGCACCTTCATCCAGCATCTTTATTGAAAAGGAAACAATCAAGGAAAATAAAATAAATGTTTTGGAAAAGGAAATGATCGATACATACGTGCTAGGAAAAGGAAATCAAAGAAAATGAAACAATCAAGGAAAAAGAAACAAACTTTCTGGAAAAGGAAATGACCGATACATACGTGCTGGGAAAAGGAAATGGGGAGACGGGGCAGCGCGGAGGAGGAGATCCACGTGGCGTCCAGGGTGCATAGAAGAGGAGATCGACGTGGCTGCCGGGACGAGTGGCGGAAAGCCCGCGCGGCCCTCGGTAGCGATCGGAGGAGAGCCCGCGTGGCCCTCGGCGGTGATCAAAGGAGAGCCCGCCCGGCGATCGGCGGCGCACGCCCGTGAACGGCGACGCTAGGCCGCACTCGGCGAAGACGGGCAGCGTGGCGAAGATTGCACACGACGGCCGAGGGTAGCGGCGGCGCGCGGAGGAGGAGATCGACGCGACGGCCGGGGCGAGCGGAGGAGAGCCCGCACGGCCCTCGGCGGCGATCGGAGGAGAGCCCATTCTGAAGCTGTGTGGCGAAGCATCACTCGTAGGGTTCACTCAGTGGCGAGACATCTTTGGCCATCGCCGGCGGCGACCAAGTCCACCGGCGAGTGCGCGTCAGCGAGCTGGTGCTAATGGTGCCCTCGGCCGGGCCCATCCGTGACCGTAGCTCCGTCGGCGACCAGTCCTAGCTGGTCCCCTGTTTTGCTCTTCTTGACGACAGCAGCCCCAAGGTCGATGGATCTGGCGATGTAAAAGCGCCGCGCCATCGAGGAAAGGCGCTTTACGTTTCGCAAAGCGTATTTTCTATTTTCTTTAGAATTTCCATTACCCGAGAGCATACAAGTATTTGTAACTTTTACATTATATGTCTAAATAAAATGAAAGAAAATTCTAAAATCATCTAAAATCAAGTTCTTCCATAATATGCAAAAATATTTTGAAAAATAGTACCGGGTGAATTTCAAATTCAAATTTAAAGAAAAGGCCCAAAGATATGCTACATATAAAAATATTGCAAAAGAACTGAGAATTGAATGAAACTAATTTTATTAGAATCCTTATACTTCCCGGAACTCAAATATATATAATATTTAGATTTCAACTTTGTTTGAATCATTTTTCATTAGAGATTGTTCTCAATTTGCGATGAATTTTTCATTAGATTTCAACTTTGTTTGAATCGTTTCGTCTCCCCAAAACCCTAGCCCCCTAACAATTATCCTCCTGGGCGAACTCCTCCCCGACATCCTCCTCAGCGACTGGCCTCCCCCGACCAGTCCTCCCGGCCCTCGGTGACCTCCTCCTCCTCCCCTCGAGCCTATGCTCCAACCCGCGTGCTCCATTTGATTGGGTGAGACCCATGCATGCGTCCTTGTGATTGTGCATGGATGATTGTGATTGTGCATAATGATGATTCAAAATTCTAAAATGCCATATAGACATGTGTATTTGATCTCCCAAAATGAACATAGAAAAACCGAACTGCATGAACAGGTTTCATTGCAAGCTTTTTTTATTTAGCTTAATGTTGTTCAGTCAATTTGAATTATTAGAACGGATAAAACAGCATGCATGCTTGGGTATCACATTTGCATGGATCTTTAGTAAATATAGTGCATTGATTGCTAGCATCTGTAGTTGCAGATTACATGATGATATTATATAAAATTTTGGATGGATTACAGATGCATGCAAATCAGAAGCTACAAGTATTTTTTTTACATGTGGTGTTGTTCATATAGTAGCAAACACGATGTATCTTGACATATAAAGCCACTATTGAGTCTTTAATGGTGATTTAGCAGCAAACACGATGTATCTTAACATATATCATGAGATATAGAGCCCTAGGTTCTTAACCATGATTTTGTGATTCCTCATTATACATTTACATATTTGTTAGCGATTGATCCGCTACTAGTGCATTATTCTCAGTGGTAGATCCACACAAATGGGCGAGATCGTCTAGAACACATAATAAGTACTTACGATGGCGCTCATAAATTTCACTCTCTATTTAATCTATCAAAAAAAATACATCTCCATTCTCCAACCTTGATTGTTCTTGCATGAATGTTGGTTCATGGTCACAAGTAATAACCAACAAGAAAGGCACTAAAAGAAACACCTACTTTTGATAGTAGCAAGCAGTTGTATTTCTTTGTATTGAAACATGGAAGAAGATGTACATCGAGATGTGTTAAGAATAGACGTAAGAGCACCACCATGGAGAGGGATTTCTAGAAGTTTCATTGCAGGTTTTCCTGAGTTCCGCAATGCATAGTTTAGTTTATCTGCAACTTCGATGCATGCTCTCTTTATTCCTATATGTGTCTGATCTAAACTAATTGCAATCTGATTTGGTAAAATAGACAACATGGAAAAGCTTTTAGAAGCTAAACAAAAAATTGATGTGGAATCGAACAACTGAAGGACAAGTCTGAGTTAACAGAAAAGATTTATAAGATGAAACAAGAACTGAAAGACAGATATGACAAATTGCAAGCTATTAAATCTCTTAAAACGCCACTTACCATTAAGGACCACAAGACGAATGCAGAGCTGGAAGAAGCTAAAGCTGAGTTTATAGAGATAATATAAAGGTTTGTAGTTTTAATTCGACGTGGTTACTAATAATATACTAAGACACCTTTTTCACAACAACATGGTCGCTTTTGTAGGAATTAAGAGATATGACTAGAGATCAATCAGTTATTAGTATCAAACAAATCGGCACTATACTGGAGTTGTGGAATTCAGAGAGAACTGAGAAGCCTCTGTTGCGAAAGCTATGGCATATATGATGGTAGACATGAAAAAATCCTAAGGTCTACTTGTCTTGAACTATGAAATAATGTAGTTTCTCAATGTACCTTGTTGATATTTGTGGCATATATCATATTTTGTTAATGTATTGTCATCTGAACTATGAAATATATATTTCGTTATCATATTTGTGGTAAGGTCTTCTTGTCTTGAAATATGAAATATTAATGTTTTTTCCCTACTTCTCTTGGCAGAACTTCCATGATTAGTATCTGTTGTTCGAAATTTTCTTCTCTTTAGATATTTCTGCAACGATATTTATAAGGCACAACCAGTTATAGATTTTGCAATTAAATATCAAAATATCCTAGATGTATTTAGGCAACAGCTTGTCTGATGAAGAGGGTCTTAAATATGAACATTTGTAGTACTTTCATTACCTTTCTTATTCTAATGTTGATGGATTCCAAGGCAAAATCCAATTCCATCAACAATTCATCATGAAAGTTATCATGCTATGATTTATCTTCTATTTCATTCTCATCCTCGATTGAGAATACCATATGCGGCCTAATTCACTCTGGTCTTGTACAGGAACAGGATCATGCTGGTTGTGCCTTGTAAATATCGTTATAGAAATATCTAAGGAGAATAAAATTTTAAACAACAGATACTAATCATGAAAGTCCTGCCAAGAGAGTTAGGGGAAAAAAGCATATCAGAGATGATTCTATTCAAAAACCGTCTATGATCACATATATCACATACGGTTCTCGTTAAAAACCGTCTGTGATATGTGTTATCACAGTCGGTTTGGAAATCGTGTGTGATATGTGTCGTATTATCACTGACACATGATTACATATGGGCCAGAAAATCGTCTGCGATGACATTTTTTAACCGTTTGTAATAGCCTTCTGTATAGTAGTGATTTAATCTCTCAGATTACACCTCAGCTGTTGATTTGTTCCGGATGAGGCAGAGAGCTGACCCGGGAACTGTTTCCAAAACAGGATACGACGAACGATGCACGAGACGAGAGGAAAGCGCATGTGGTGACGGTGGCACAAACAGCAGTCTACTTGTAGTGTGGCATGGGCGGAACCAGAGATACCCGGCACCTCCAAAAATTTGAGAAACTTCAAATTTCACCTCTTCAATAGGCTAAATTTGTTGATTGAATTGGTTTTAATTTTGGTGATTTGAGATTTTTAAGACCTTAGAATTATTTGTATTATACTTTTAGCAAATTTCAAATATATATTGGATTTATAATAATATCAAATTATTACACAAGACTATAGAATTGTACGTGCCAAGTGTGCACTCCTGAAAAAATTAGTTCCACACTGTAGCGTGGTTGGGTACAGCAAGCCCAAGAGCATGCTTTGCATGTCGATAGCTATACACGTCTCCACGAATAGGATAATGAAAGAAAAGGCAAGCGCAAAGATGGAAGGAAACAAGGAAAGTGAATACACCGGCATCCTAAAAAATTAGAAAAATATCAGGAAATCATTTATTGGATGGACCAATTTTATCAATTGAATTTGGTTCGATTTCAGTCATTTGTGATTTATAAATACTTTAGAACTACTTGTATTACACTTTTAAATTTTTTTGAATATATATGTTAGATTTACGATATTACAAAATTATTTTTCAAAACTTACAAAGTTATACGCGTATAGTATACAATTTTATTTAGCTCCGCCACATCCTACAGAGAAAGAAGACTAGTGGTGTGGGTTGAGCAGTGGTAGTACGAAGCAAAGAGGAGCATGCACGGAGAACGTGGGTGCAAGTACATGCACACCCACTTTTAATCTTTTATACCAGCGCCGCATGTGCACGCTGATGCACAGCTAGTTTGGGATCACCGACTTTATTAGTTGCATCTGCATCTCAGAGTAGATGCTATTCTTCTCTGGCTGCAGCTGGGTCCCACCAGGAAGAGATAGAGAGAAGGGATACATTGCATAATAATGCATATATAGTCCGATGAGTGAGAGGGATCACGAATAATCGGGGAACAGAAGAATAGAAGGGAAGAGGATAGAGCAGATGAGAGACAGGAGAGGCACGTGACAGCGGCATATTATACATCGCCCATGTGATCACTCGCTTTCTCTTTCTCCGCCCTACCATCGTCGCCGTAGATCGCTAATCCAATGGGCGCGGATTGAAGCGCATAAAAAAGAGGGAATTCTGTGCGGGAATCAAGCGTGGGCGAGTGGACTCGTGGCGTCTCAAGAGGAATTTTAGGCCTGAGGAATCCAACGTCCGGTTTTGTAATTAATACTTCCTCTGTGTCGAATATATATATATATATATATATATATTTTATAGCTTTTAAATTTTTTTCCTAAGTATATGTTATTATATAATTTTGAGATGAATTTTTATATCTATTTCTTCTATACATCTCTCCTTTAACTATTTCAACTAGTATAGTGTATATGCTAACGCTACGACGACAGTACACCCGCTTATCAATTAAATAAGAAGATAAGTATGAATACAACACTTAATAATAAAAGAGAAATTTAGAATTTTAAATGAATTTAGAAAGAAAACGGAACTAAATGGAGGTCAAATAGGTAAAACGGGCTCCCAAAAGATTTTAAATCAAGAAAGAGAAAGAAAAAGAATTTTACGATCTTAGATTATTTTTTGTAGCTTCCACAGAGAGCACAGCGTGCTCTGGCTGGGCTGGCGAGAGCAAGGGAGGAAGGCGGGGTGGCGGTCGGTCGCAGATAGGTCAAGATCTGGTGTGGCGAGATCGTCGACCGACGCGCTGTGAGGGAGTCACGGTTGCGGTGAATTTCACGGAAAGATGACGGTGATGGCTTGGGTTACCTCCAAAATCCGCGATCTTTACAAGAGGAGCACTTGGGGATTTACGCAATGCGATGGGGTGGAGGAGAGCTCACGGCTTTTATAGCACGAAACAAGCATATTTATGGAAACCATAATTTGGGATCAAATCAGATTGGGAGGAAATTTTGGCAATAGAGCACGAAATTTGGGGAATTAACACCATAGATGGAAAGAGGAGATTTGGTGCGGGATTGATAGAGCTTTGGAGCTTCTTTCTTGCTTTAATGGAGGAGGAAGAGAAGAAGCTTCTGCAGTCTGGCTGCAGCTAAAAGAAGCTACAGGTGACTTGCCTTCATTTTTTTTAAATATAGAAGGATTTTTGAAAAGACAGCACATTAGGTTAAAAAATTCTAGAAAAATTCTCAAAAAAAACTTTCGATTATTTTGTACTTAATAAAATTATTTTCAAAAAATTAAATTATAAATTTTTGAGAGACGGCGGCATGTGTAGGTCGTGACCAAAGAACCTCGCCGCGTCGGCAAAGCCACCGATGGTGACCGTGGAGCCATTGCAGACCTACGTTCTCTCGACCGCGCTGCCCCATCTCCCGGTTTCCTTTTCCCAGCACGTAATGTATGGTTCTTTCCTTTTCTAGGACGTTTGTTTCCTTTTCCTTTCCAGGACGTTTGTTTCCTTTTCCTTGTTGATGCTGGAGATGAGGGAAGGTCTGTTGTGGACCACAGGGATGATTTCGGAAAAATATAGAAAAATAAACTGCACTCGCCGACCGCTGGATCTGCAAGGAAAAAAAGATAAAAATTAAACGAAGCTTTCATAGTAGCTAGTTCGCGAGAAAAAATTGAAAAAAATTAAGCAGCACTCACAGACAGTTGGTTCCTTAGATAAAAAATAAAAACAAAAATTTAGCGCTCTCCTTTCGCTGAAATTAGGCTCTATGGGGCTAGATCCGTAAAAAAGTCTCGAGAAGGGTCATATTCGAAAAAAAATACGATCACAATGCCAGGACAATAAAAAATTCAAGTCTTATTTCCTTGCATGCGGATCCTCCCTGTTTATTTCCTTGTTTGATTCACCCTCCTTCCAAATATGTAGTACGTACAATTTTGCCGAGTAAAAAATTCAAATCTGATTTCCTTGCATGCGAATCCTCCTTATTTATTTCCTTATTTGATTCGCTCTCCTTCCAAATATGTAGGTGGGGGAGGTCTGTTGTGGGCCACAGGGATGATTAGACACACTAAATAATGACCATCGGATGTGGGTGAGTAAAACTGAGGAAAGATCTGAGACGTTCATTTTGATGAATGTAAGTTTCTGGGGACGTTTTGCTGGGTGCACGAACATTGGGCCATCTCTAATGAGATGCATTATTTAGGGTGGACGTAGAAAAATTTGCTTAGGTGCATTATAAAAGGGTATAGATGCTGTTTACTATCATAGATTAATGTATGACATAATATCTAAAGGTATAATAGAGAGAGTTAATGCAAGTCTTTTGTATATATGTTTCGGTAAAAGTGCAAGAATCCAAAATGATATCTATCCAGGTGGGAATAACTAGATTGAGGTTTCTTTCCTCTCATTAGAGATGTAATGATTCTCCTTGATAACTGATGTAAATAGAGTTCGACATAACCTACAGTACCGAAACGATCAAGTTAGCCGCATGATTGAATTACTGATGTTGTGCTCACGAACAAAACATGTCACGTTATGTATGAGTTGACTCGTACGTGAGCATCGTCGTCATTTTCAGTTGCAGAATAGTTTCTTCATGCATTTTCTCACGTACTTCAACTGTGAATTCCATCATAAGTATTTATATCTTTCCCCGATCAAAATTCAAAAGTGGCCGCATGTCCCTACGCCGTGGCATTATCTTGTGGAGTGCGCAGATCACATAAAAATCACAGTGAAATTAAGTCCAAAACACACCGACCGGCTCATTCCAAACAGATCAGCGGGTACAATGGTACTACTCTGTTCAACAACATATAAGCTCAAATATGCGCCATTTGTATTGACTATTGAGCGCAACAACATGATCATGAGATCCAGCAATGTCAACCCATTTTCAGTTTTGAGGCCTTCAATACCGACACAGAGGCATGCATGACGCCAAGTGAATGACAGGTGGAGCTATCATGCATGCATCTGTCATGCTGCGGGGCCCACACACAGTCACAGCTAGCTGCAAGCATTAGCTTGGATGAAAGGAAAGGGAGAAAAATCCTTGAAGCATTATGCATGCTTCTGAACTTACTCGCGTTCAGATGATCAATCAGGTGATGGCACTCGTTCCCCTTGCTGTACAACACAGCTTTCATCCGTGATTTCTCTTATTATTTGTTATGAATGAAAATTTGTAAGCCATATAGATAGGTGTGTTTAGTTGGTAGGATGAGGTTGAATGAGATTGGATGGTTTTATACCAAATGAAATGGTTCAGCATTTATAGAGTATATTGCTTAATTTTGTTTTCTATCATTCAAGATAGGATAATTCCATTCAAACAACGAAATTTATGGATTATTTTTTCTTAAACCATTTCATACATGTACTACCTAGGATAAGCAACCAAACACACTGCTCTGCCAATTAATTTGCCACGTCTAGCTATCACACGCCCTTAATTAGCGACTGATCGACAAGGAAAAACATTTGTTAATACCAAATGACAAGCAGAAATCGATTGTTTATGACGAGGAATAAATTGAGACACCAGTTTCTCATGCGATATCTATGCAAAGGGATTTGATACGTGAGTGAGACGCGGGACAAGAAGGAATACAAAAATGGTGCAATGTACTAGCTTGGAGATCGACGTAGAGCTAGCTGTTAGCCATTGATCCATCGCTTTCACGGTGGATTAGTATAAGTTAGGTGCAGAGACTTGGACGTGAACATGATGCAAATAATTAAGCTAAATTAATTAAAACCGATCGATCAATCGATCGAGCTCAGAGAAGGAAGGTCATGTCAATTAGGTAGTGCTTTTGGACGCTAGTTAGCCAGAGCCTTCCTCTGCTGATGGCGACGAACAACCACAGCTGATCGAACCAACGGAACACGTAATACAGTACAGTACAACAGAAAAAACCTATCCATTTCAATTCCGTTTCGTTAATCTCTTTCATTTATTATACTCATATACTGTATTGTAGTATTGTACTATTGTATTGTTACATTACTACTACTACATGGGACGCGTGCATGCATGCTATACTAAACTTAGTGGTACTTGTACTCTAGCTGCTTAACTTGCGAGTCTTGTGACCTCTTGTAATACTGACCTGGCAACGCCTCTGAATCCGACGTGCCACTTGCTGCTTTTAGCTGGCACAAGCTGACAAGCGCTTGTTTAGTCAGTCACTCCGCCCAGTCACAAAAGAATGTTATTTTTGACATTGATATCGTCTCTAAAAACGTATCTTTGATTCCAGAGAGGTGTTATCATGGCTTTATTTTTGATAGTTGTATAAATATTAAAGTATAAATGAAAGGGTGATGGTGATTTCTTACCCTTTCGCTTGCTTTAAGATTTGTGCAACTTATATTAGAAGGGAAAACAACGAAACACTACTCTAATTTCTATTATAATAGATTTATAATACTTAATAAAATTGCACTTTTACAAGAGTTCTTTCCAAGATAGATTTATATATACTATTTTCATATGATCAATGACTAGAAGAAGTATATTCCTGCAATTGGAGTACTGTACTACTCCAATTAATACAGGAACAAGACTGTTTAGGTACATATATAAAATTAACTTATAAAGCATGTATCTTGTATTTGAATTAAGCAAGCATATATTTAGGGACGCATGCATGAACCTTTTCGCATGTACTTGTGTTGGGAAATCATCACTTTTCTAGCCTGTGTGTAATTTTTTTCCACAACTGCAAAAATAACATATCCCCGACCGCGAAAATATCGAAAGGTGACATGTGTCACCTTCTGTGCTCCTGCGCCGCTGAAGGCGTTACCGCTCTCCTGTACCGCGGTAGCTTCGATGGCTCGCCGCGGCAAGGAGAGCGGTAACACCTTCCGCAGTGCAGGAGTGTGGAAGGTGACTTGTCACCTTTCAGCGCTTCTGCAGTCAGATATAGAGCTATGTTTGCAATTACGTTTGAAAGGATCAAAGTTGAGAAAAAAAGTTAGGCACGACGCCTAAAAGTTCCGAATTCCTTAGTATTGCTTCTAAGATACTCCCTTGCGTCATTATTGCAAATACTATTTGAGTTAGTAGCTATTAGGTGATGGTATTTGTCGAGGGGCATCTGGAATTGCATACTCAACCATATATAGAAGAAATTATTTAAAAATGAAAAGGGGAATGAAAAGAAATGGAAAACATGGGATCACGATGGTTGCATGTGCACCAAGTTCCATATTCTAGACCGAGTGGGCTAACTAACCTATTGATTATGTTATGCACCTATAAAGAAAAGGAGAATCTTTAATCTTTAGGTTTGTTTTATCACTTTGGGAAACTGAAAGAATAATAACACACCACTTTACCCTCGTGTAGCTTCGTCAGCATTACTACACGTACAACAATTTACTGTGTAAAAATCGTTAACTGACGTACTGTCCCAATGGCACGACCCCAGAATATTTGTACATACAGCTAGCACTTTCATAAATCTTTTATGTTCATTTTTAGACTATCATATATTGATAAACAATGTCGGAAGCATACCACTAGCACTACAATGACTACAGAATGGGAAAGTACAAGAAAAGGAAGACATGGGAAAGGGAAAGAAGGGAGCGGAGCGTCGGTCCTGTGGGGAAATGCATGGTAGGAGACTGGGAGTATAATACTGCTCCCACTGCTCAGAAATATGCGTCGAGTTTTGATTTTATATAAGGATTAAGGTTATAATAAAATTAAGAAAAGTATTAGAGAAAATGATTTAAATACCTTCACTTAGTTGTATTGGAAGATAAGAGATAATACTTTGTGTGGATGGTAATAAATAAATACATATGGTTGAGAGAAAACAAATAGAGATATAGTAGAAAACCCCCCATTAAATCTACATACAAGTTTTATATTTCTAAACAATATCATTTAAACTATATATAAGCATTATATTTCTTATATTTCTGAATGGATAGATTATATTTCTATCTCAGAACGGAGAGAGCGCTACACGTACTACATAAGTTAATACCGTACAGAATAAATACAAATTTTGTGGCACAACTCACCAGGTGTTGGTGATACCTATCTTCCGGGCACCGATGCGGCCCGAGCGTCGGTCACCGACAAGGAGACTCCACCGCCGATAGCCTGTAGCCGGCACCGGCAATCAACGGTGAGCTAGGCCCCCTCTTCTACACCGAGTCACTGACTACCAAGTTGATTCGCATTTTATTAGGATTTGTTTCTGCCTCGGGATTTCCATCTAAGCAGAGATGTCAAATGGTCCCGGTCAAATTACCCTACCCAATCACACTAGTTATTCTAGTCGCTAACAAATCCTTAAACTAAATGCCACAACTTGGCTCCGAGTGCATGAACAAATAAAACTAGCAAATAACACCCTTTGTTCAACACTTCCCATGCCAGCAAGTCCTACATGAGAAGTTAAGGAGACAAAATCGAAAGGCTGTCAAATAAAAAAAATCAATATTTGAGATTAATCATTATAAGAAATTAGCAATTTTTCACCCTCGATCTCAAATGTCACATTTCATTGAGCACTATGCATGTGCGAGTATTCCTTTTAGAAAAAATTTAGCTGATCTGAATCTGGAAGGCAGTGTGTATGGTTGTGTATTGCATAATGTTTGGTGCAACAGGGAGATAAATGATGTTAAAATTCGTTGGCCACATGCATTATGCACAGATCTAACGATCATCTGCCTTGTTTGGTGCGGAGATGATGAGGGAGGGGCTTCTTCCAGGACAATGCATGCATGCATCCCATGTGACATGTTCTTCAGTTCCAACTCCTCCCAGTCTCCCCACCCCACCCACTCAACAGCAAAATATCTTCATTTCCTCAACGGAATCAGCAGAGGAGCAGGTTCTACAATAACATTATCAGCAATGCTCCAACAAATATACAGTTCAGGAAGGGCGTTACCAGGTTGGTGCCAAACATCATAAAGACCACAGAGCCCATATACATACACAACCACCCTGATCTTGTTAATATGCATCAGTCTCAGGGTGCATTGTTTAGGATTCAAGCATTGTATTACTGTATCAGAAATTAATCAAGAAACTGAAAATTATGTGGAAAACATGTACCTCAAGGTGATGCGAACCATTAACTTGCATTGCGGTTCCGTGGTACAGACCAGACAAATATGTTTGAATCAGCACAGTGAAACCATGCCATTGCATTCTGAATATCTGATCCTTTTTGGGCACACACTTCACAATATTGTTAGTTAAAAAATGAGCCAAAGAAGAAATGAGCATAACTGAATAAACTCTGTGCTGAAAAAAAGAAACTTATATATACGACAACAATGAAGAATTATGGAAGATGTCAGATTTTTCTTCTGTTGTCCAGGCTACTTGTCAGGAGCTCTGGGTCAATTCATCTGAATAAATGATTACATCCTTACCATTTTGAAACAATACGTAGCTGTTATGTAACATACAATGTACCCTCCACTATACACCAACTGCAATACGTGAGAAGGGCGTAACTGGGGCAACTATGTACTGTAGTATATCTACATATCTCAGTTTTTCTGGTCTGATCTTCTACAGCTTAAATCTTGGGCACTAGCTTCATCATGAACTTGTATCGCACTCCTTGAGCTATCTTAGGTTCTGGCCACTTAGCATCTTCTGGTACACGAATGCATTTGAAACCCTGACTTTTGTACAGCCGCAGTGCAGCAACGTTATTTACATCACAATGCAAGGCCATGGACCGGCATTCCCAACTCCTTGCACGTGCCTCTGCTTCGGCGACAAGCATTTTAGCAATTCCTTTTCGACGTTCCTCCTTTCGGACCGCAACATTTGCTATATATGCAATACCTGTTCTGCATAAATTCGGAAGAAACTTGGATGACTTTTAAGGGGAAGAAACCACTGTGCACGCATATTTAGAACTCTCTTAAAATGCAATAATGGCAACTGTTCCAAATCTCATACGGAGTGATGTGGATGAGAATAAGGCTTTGCATATTTGAGCACTTCATGAATACTGAAGAATAGCATAACCAATGTCACAGATTCATTGTATTCAACCAGATATAACTTATTCCCTACATGTTACATGCAAAAGTTTCATTTAGTCTACCACAATTGTTTTAGAATTTGAGATTTTTTAGGGAGTATTTTGGAATGTGAGGTGACTCAAGTAATTGTGTCAGATACTTAGATGGACGTCAGAAGAGGTTACATGCCCTAGAACTTCCTTGTTCTCTGAAAAGATCAAAGTTGACAATGCACAAGTTTTTGCCTCTCATCCTAATCGAGCTGAAATTCAATTCTGGTACTGTTTACAAGGACTTTCTTGAAATAATCAATAACAAACCTGTAATATGTTGATTCATTTGGCACTAAATTGGCTGGGTATGCATTTTCTTTAAAAACCTGAAGGTAGGTTGAGTTCTTTCATCTTATACAGGTGCTGTTTTTCATCTTGTAGAAGTAAAACTGGGTGAGACCCACCGGTTCAATTGTACCTGAATCATGTCATTTATTTGCAGAGGAAAGGGTCATCTGCAAATATACCATTAATTTGGCAATCCATGTTGTCGGTAGGCACTGGACTGTCAACACAGGAAAGGAGTGTGCACATGAAGTTGTGTTTGTCTAGCCCTATATGACTATATCACCTTTATGTTCTTAGTCAAGCATGAAAAGGAAGCCAAGCAAACAAAAAAGGTTATGGGATCCCCAGATCCCATACCAATCCAAAACAAAAAGATGCCAAATTACATAGTAACATGGTTAGGAGGAAATCACGAGACAGCTCATTTTAGTACAATGAGGTATAAATCATGTTATATTACAACCTACGATTAAATCAACTATGCAATCCTGGACCACAACACGGAGCACAGCACGTCCTAGGTAATTATGCTTAAGATCGTTATTTTGTTATTCGTGATTGATCTAATTTATGGATTGTGTAGGTTTTTGCCATCTGGGGAGTTCACCAGATTAGTTCTTAGAAGATTGAGATGGTGAGAAGATGATGACACGGCTATTTACAAATCTGTGACATGCACTAGCAATGTGGCCACATCAAGTTTCTCCACTCTTGCTGTTAGCATGGTAGTTTGGGTCTTTTGTCCTTGCCTCCAGTGGGTTGAAGAAAATGGTTGCCTTTGGTCATTATTTTGAGGCAAGGAGAATTTAACTTGTCTTTATTACGAGAGAAGGGAACCCTAACTTCCATCTATTTTGAGCAAAACCCTTGATATTGCCTCCCCAGCCTGTTTCTATTTTGGGGAAGAAAACACAGTACTACTTCAGTACTTGTTTCTATTTGAGCAAGGAGAATACAAAAGGACTATCGCTGTATTTTCAGTCAACTATTTATTGTTCATTTCCTATGCTTCTAGTCATCTGCCACTAGCTAAGGTAAAACATATTTAAACTTTCAGTTTTTCTGGTATCAAAGGTTATATTATTGAGTGCTTAGCTTGCTAAATGTATACGTATTGAAAATTTTAGCCGTTTCACCTTCTGGTCAACTCAATGTTTGCTCAAGTGTTCCCCATTTTTGAATCAAATTCTATTTTCTGGCCTTCCATAGAGAATTAGAGATCAAGAGTAGCACGTGATCTTGGTTACTACCTCCAATCGCACTATAAATTTAAGTTCTTGACTAGAACATAATATTGGTCTTCCATGACAGGTTCAAGATATTAATCTTCCCTTTTACACGGCCTTCAGAGATGAAAAGGCGTCTCACTATTTTACTAGCATTCTGCCATTTTATGAGCTTGGTATGCACTGTTGATATTTAATAAGTTGATAGCCATACATTTTAAATGTTAACAAGATGGGTAATGACTTTGCTTGAGGAAATCAAACATATGGAACATCAATGTCAAGACAATATGGTAGTATATACATATAGGTAGAAAGGATAAAATAGGCAAGCTTTGAAAAATTAAGTGCAAGCTCTGAAATTGCGAGGAATAAGCAGATGAAGTCAATGATATGGGTGCTACAGGAACATTTATACCTTGCAGTTGCATCTATCTGTCTTAAAAATTTAAGAATCTAGAGACCAGAGAAAATCTCGCTCTTGTAAGCTTCAACAAAATGACGATGTACCTTCTCTGCGTGAGAGGTCCCCTTCTTCGAAGATTACTTAGTAAGTTGATAGTCATACAGTTTAAATGCTAACGAGATGAGTAATGACTTGGCTTGAGGAAATCAAACATATGGAACATCAATGTCAAGACAATATGACAGTAGTAAATACATATAAGTAGAAAGGATAAAATAGGCAAGCTTTGAAAAAGTAAGTGAAAGCACTGAGGTTGCAAGGAATAAGCAGATGATGTCGATGACATGGGTGCTATAGGAACATTTATGGTTTGCAGTTGCATCTATCTGTCTTAACAATTTAAGCATCTAGAGACAAGAGAAAATCTTGCTTTTGTAAGCTTCAAGCAAATAACGATGTACCTTCTCTGCTTGAGAGGTCCCCTCCTTAGAAGATAGTCCGCCACAGTGTCGACCGTAAGAATGCCAGCTATAGAGCCTTTACCGAAACCATATTTCCCCTGAAATTCGGCATCTCTCAGATCTTCACATTCGATGCTGATACTATTGTTAGCTGAAGTATTAACTGCGACAAGGCAAGTTCTCATGCAGCCAGGCGGAACCGAAAAACCAGATAGGAGAGCAATGTAACGATCAATCCGTAGAACAAGGTCTAATGGGAAAGTGTAATCCGGAAAGAAAGAGCTGCAGTGAGTGTCAGCTACTTCCCAGCAGTCCTCTAGCCGTGCATCACGAACAACAATCTCCGGGCACAAAGACGGCAACAATTCAACTGCTTGACTAGCACAACATATTCCTGTAAGTAACCATGGAAGCCAAAAATGTCAAGGGAAATGACCACTGAACAGAAAGGTGAGACGGTCTCCAGTTAAGATGATGTTCAGAAATAAAGAATGCCCCTGACAAAGTAAATTTGTGGTTGAATCGTATGCGAACAATATATAACACACTAAATGTGCAAATGCGCTAGGTTTAGTATGTCGAATTTAGGTTCATTTTGCGGCGGTACAGGAGCCAGGCATCGACCACACTACAAGCCAAATGTCCAAATTCGTGCTTTTACGGTTGCCAACTGATATAGCTTTGGGCACATGAGCTCATGAGTCATCGGATACATGAGAAGGAGATTATCGTGTTCATCAAACACAACCGGGCCGAATTACTAAGCTACAAATTCCATTCTCAATCAAGAGATACAAATATAGAATTATGGATGCCCGATTATGTGGTGTCTAATTAACCCACTGCCCCAATCGTACAGAGGATTTCAACTGGAACTAGATGTGATTAATGGCAAGAATTAGAAGCGAGTCGAGGGTAGAGGGACCTGCAGCGGGTTTGTAGGAGAAGGATGGGTGGTGGCGCCGGACGGCAGCGGCAGATCGGCGTCCGGGATAGAGAGGAGAAGAGGAGACCGACGATGACGGGAAGCGAGATAAGCTTAGCAGCGCTGGCGGCATCATGGCCTCCTCCGACCTCCGCCTCGACTCCTCCGCTCCTTCGCTGTCTCCAGTCTCCAACGATTATTAACCTGCACAACCGCAGCTGGACATACGTCTTAGTAGTTGGTTTACGTAAAGAGCTTGCATACGCCTTTTCCACTCGAGTGCTTCGGTTTATTCCGGGCTTCGCTGCGCTGCGCTGCTAGTTCCTGTAGTGAGACGAGAGAGGAGGGGTAACCGTGTGCGAGCGGGCGCCGCGGTCGGTGGATGGCGATGGCAGGCGGCGGCGGACTGGACCGATCGTCGTCGAGGGGGCCGCTGCCTCCGCAGGAGCTGCTCGACGATCTCTGCAGGTAGCCCTACCCTAACTCCCAATCCCCATCCTCGCAAGTTCATGGCTTCGCTCAGATCAAACCAAATCGAATCGCAGCCGCTTCGTGCTGAACGTGCCCAAAGAGGACTTGGGACTGGGAGTCGTTCGAGCGGATCCTGTTCCTGCTGGAGCAGGCGCACTGGTTCTACGACGACAATTCCGTCGAGCACAACCCCTCCCTCCCTCAAGTCTCTCTCCTCCAAGGATTCGCTTTCTGGTAGTCTCTGTAATCATGAACACAACAACTGTTCCCATCTTTGTTGTGACAATATCCTTCTCTTTGGCACGCGTGAGCAGTGTTTTGGATTTCGGTTTCGGATAAAATACCGTTCATGCCCGGAAAACGAAATTTCGGCAAAATTCGGTAATTTCGGACAAATCTCGTCCGGAAATTCAAATCCAAATTTTGAATCCGGTTTTTTTTCTACCGGGAAATGCCGAATTTCGGCGAGAAATGGCGAAATTTCGGCCAGATTGACAAGCCCGAAAATTGGTCCAAAAGATGGAGAAAAATTTCGAATTTTTTTTGGAGAGTTCTGACGTATTATTAATGTTGTCATAAAAATTTCAGATTTTTTTGAATCATGTAAATTTTTTTAAAATTGAAACATTGGTACTGTCGTAATGAAACGCTCGCCGGCAATTTTGAATTGAATGAAAAATGGGACAAAGCATGTTATAAATATTTGAAATTTTAATAGCATGATTCGACATGTGAATAATGTTGCCATAAAATTTTGATGAGTTGAAGCTCGAGGAATTTTTAAAATTGGGAATTCGGGTATCGTCGTGAAGTATGAAATTTAAAAGATTTTGATGAAAATCAAGATTGAGAGTCACAATTCAAACAATTAATGTATATTGGCATGACAATTATTAAGAATGTAATAAAATCGATACACACAACAAGTCTTCACATATTTGCATATGACAACTAAATGAATGTATGTTTGCATCACATACCTATGAGTAGTAAAGCGTCCCCGGTGCAAACTCCATCTCGCGTTGTCGACAATGATCTCGTGATACCTCCTCTCGTGTTGTTGCTTGTATTCCTCCCGTGTCATGTCTCGTGGTAGCGAGCGGACTTCCAATGTTGGTAATGAGACTTGCAGTGTCGGGTTTCTGATGGTGAAGGTACATGACATTAGGCGATGAGTGCCGTGCGTATGGATCGACATATGGATCATTGTAGTCAAATGGCAAAGAGATGCTCGATCCGTCATAACTCTTTTCAGAATCAGTACCACTTCGATCCTATCCGTATCCACCCCGATCCCATTAAATGCGGCATTTGACTATACCCGGTATGTTCAATGGAATGCCCAAATGGCCGGAGGACTCATTGCTACACCATGATTGAGCACCATCCCGTGGTTGTGCCGCTCAAGCGCCCACCCCACCACGCGACGTGCCCTTCCGCTAACGCGGTCCGCCACGGAGTCACCTCTCGGGCGATACCCTCCGATGCGATCCTCCCGCCGGTGATTGTGATTGTGGGCGGTAGGAGGAGTCTGCGGTCGCCTTCCGTCCGTCATCGCCAGAGAGTCATCGCGATCGCCGAGCTACTATCGAGGCATCGCACATTATCGGAAGGTGTTCTTTGTGTCGTCCTCATCGCCGACAATAGGCTCATCATCAATTCGGCCTTTTCCTTTTCCTTACCACTCTGGCTGCCCGATAACTTTTGTAATCCGCCTAAAGCTCCTGCTAGAGTGTCGTCATCCTCGGCGTCGATATCACGCTTTCTCTTCCTGTGTGCGTGTCTCCGATGTTCCACTCGCCTAACTGGGAGGCTCTTCCTCCCGTGGCCAATTAGAAGTAAGGTTAACATTGTTCTCGTGTTTGGACATACATGGTTAAAAAGTGGAATGGAAAACAATTGCATAGTTTACTCGTTGCCTTATCCATCTCTTCCACTGGGATGGAGTCAACCACGAATCTCATTTGGGAGGGGTGGGTCGTCTGCGACCGTCCTCGTCGAGTAGAGGCTCCCGAAGAGACTGGATGAGTCGAACCACTCTGCAATTGGGTCATGGCGGGATGCATCGCATCCTCGATCGAGCGATCCACGTGGTCTTCATCTTGGGTCCGCGAGTGGATTCATAGTCTCAAGGCGAAGTCGCAGTTGTAGTGCACGAACACGGTGTTGGAGCTTCGCATAACTTAAACGGTTTCAGAGCTGCGTGTGCACCAAAGCAAATGTGCTCCAATTGCGTTCACACCCACTCGATGATGCGCTGGGACACCAACCTCAAGGCGAACTTTTGCGCTACCGGCGCCTCATTCGAAGGCCATCCACCATTGAGTGTGAACAACACGAAGAAAGAAAAGTCGGTGAGTGCTACTGAACAACATACCAACCAACCTCAATTTATGTACTTACCGCCGTCATTTGGTTATCGACGGCTACTGGTCTCTATCGAGTTTGGGTGGCAAAACGCCCCGTCTAAGACGGTATGTGTCCGCTTCGTAGAGCCTTCACCGTGGTAGCGTCGTCATCGACCATAATGCTTAGTGCAATCGAGAGCGCTCCCATGTATCGCTGGAGTCTTGCATATGTTGTATGAGAACGGGACTTGGGTCCGGGACGGATCTTGCAATTGATGAAAAGATTGCATAGTTAGTATAATAGACGCGAACATTGCATACTTAGCATAATAGAACCGAACATGTTAATTTCACTTACCGGCTTGCACAAATGTGGTTTCCTTATTTCGCAAATCTCTTTTCCATGACTTTTAGGAATATCCTATACTGTTCTCCATGCTCCCGTAAGTTATTGTTGTACTCATTCCGTGCAATTGTGTACTGCATCATTACACCGCTGATTGTTGGTAACTTGTCTTGATCCGCAAACCTCAACAATTTGTACAAGGGTTCTACGCCACCACGGTCCACTCCACCCATGTCCGTAAATCCACGCCACGAGGTGGTCATATGCGTACTTGCCCTCCGCCATTTGAGCCCACCTACTACCTGTCCAGTCAGGATGTGTCATCCACTGCTGGAACTTTTCCTTTTTTTTTGAAGAAGCTATCAAGGAAAACAAAGGTCGTCCCAAATCTAGTGGCATTTGGCCTCACCAACTCTCCACCAATATGTTGCCTCATCTGCGCATGTAGATTCTTGTGGTTGTATAAAAATCTGCAGATTCTCTTGGCACGTGCCACAATATCTTTGATACATTCATCCTCACACACGTCTTTTAGCATAAGATTTACGATGTGTGCCAAGCAAGGTCGCCATACTATATGAGGGTATCGCACTCGTAACATCCGCATGCTTTCTTGAAGTTGGTACCATTGTCAAGAACCACCGCACAACATGCTCCGCCCCAATCTCCTCGGCCACCACCTTTGTTATCTCGGCTAGTAGGTATTTGTGGTCCCGGACCTTAGCTGTGAATGAGCAAGTAAGAAGTTAGTATGTGTGGCAATGACGATCATACGGAATAGGAAAAATAAATGAATTTTGTACTGTGGCATTTACGGTCTTATGGAAGAACATCATCCCATTGCAAGATACCATGAAGTTGATGATACTCTGCTTGTAGGTAGGTCCAGCGCCGCACATCATCAGAACACCAAAGGTGGCCCGATCGCCCCTCGAACCTCGAAGGTACTTCACAATCTCCCGCTCATTCGCGTCCAAGTACTTAGCATCGATCTCGTATCCTCGTGGTGCACGAACCCCGGGCCTAGCTCTGCGTCCTTAATTGCGGCTATGACCGCATGCACAATGATTAGTACAATCATCACACGACGTGTAACTTACAAACATACAATTGTTTCATACCGTGAAATACGGCGATCCACCTTCCTTCCGGAATTGCATTAGCATGTAACCACTTTGACCATCCTCCCTAGCTTCTCCCGCTTCCCCGCTGGAATGCGGTGTCAATACGAGGTTCTTTGCGGGCACTAGCCCGCAAGGTCGACATCTATAGAGGCATGGCTTTCCCGTGTCGACTTGGACCGACCGAACATTTTGCCGATAGTCGATGAATTGAAGACTTAGCACCACTCCGGAACCCGAACCTTGCGTCAAACCTTGGCTCTCGAGGTAGGCCTCTTCTTTAGAGGCCTTTATGGCCATCTTAAGTCGCTCATCCTCCGTGGCCATGGTGGCCCATTCGGTGCAAGCCTCCTCCGACGCAGCGAATCGCCGCTTCTCCTTCTTTCATCACGGCCACCACGAGGTCCGCGATCATGGCTCGCCTAATCACTTTAGGCACGTTGGGCGAGCCTTCACATCACCGCGCGCGCCACCAAATGTTCCTTAAGACGGTCGCCTCCACCCTTCATAACATGCGCGCAGAGTTGCACCTCGACCACTGAACCGATCGCTCCCGTGGTCCTATACGGTACCACGAGGCTCCGCCATCACAACGACCTCACACTGCATCATTACGAACAAATGCATGATATATAAGCTTGTATGGCCATGTGCTTGTTTGCATGTAGTCAACAATCTTAACTCACGATGTTTGCTAAAATGCATGATATATGCCTTTCGTTGTGAGGCTTACTAGCTGTACCATACTACCATAAGTGACCAAGTGAGTAAGTGACATGGAATTTTGAGTTTTGAATACATATCGACATATGAATCCCAATTCCACATGAGTACATGCATTGTTAGTTCTTACTAGACTATATCCCACATGAATACATGTCTAAATAAGCAAAAAATTACAATTGCACTTAAAATCCAACAAATCAATTTGTTCATACCAATTTTTTGGAAGCCCAAATTTCGCCTTCAACTACCGAGATTTCTCCTTCAAGAACCAAATCTCATACCTGAGGCCGAGATTTGCCTCCCGAGCCTTAGAGTTGGCCGGATTTGGCGGAGCTTGGCCGGACGAGAGAGGAGGAGGTGGAGAAGGAGGCTGCGCAGGGAAAGTAAAATAGCGACTCTCTCGGTGGGATGAAGTGTGAAGGAACTTCAATGATTGACGATGTATTAAAACCAGTGAAGTGTGAAGGAACTTCAATGATTGACGATGTATTAAAGCATCCGACACCGGTCCTTCAACGCATCCCACAAAGACCCTCATCTGCGCCACATCCGTAAGCCCCTGCAAGTAAAACCAAGATAATCTTACATTTAAGGAAATGTGACAATGTTGTAAGATTTGGCACTCGTTAGGCCATCTCCGTGACGTGCTCCCTAAATCTGGATCCCTACATCCACATATCTGAAATTCCCTTATGGCAAAGTTATGGAGGGTGTAATTCAAAGATGTTTTAATTATGTACTAACTTATATGTTATATATGTTGTAATAGGAATCTTTAAATGAAGAAGTTTATGACTCGTGACCTACTAATCTTATTGTATATGGAAATCTTATTGTATATTGAAATCTTATTCATATGACCTACATTGATCCTACTTGTGTTTTGAAAAGGTTTTATCAAAATATCACATTTAGGGGGAGTCTTGCTACATGTGCAAATTTCGTCCCTGTTTCTTCTATATGTTTTCTTGAAAAGGTTCATCGAAAATGTCTTATAACCGATTAGAATTAAATTTCTCATAATTCTCGCGGACCACTTGAATTCTTTGTCCGTAAGTTTTTACTTTCACGGACTAGTTAGCGATACTAGTCAGTTCATCACGGACTAGTTAGCGATATTAGTCGATTCACGCGGACTACTTACAAGTGGTCCCGTGAACAACTCTTACCGGACCACTTCCAAGTGGTCCGGCGTGAACGATGTTTATCCTATTTCGATTTTTATTTTTAAAACATAACAAATGATGTTAAAATATTTTCATAAATTTTATGTATTATCCTACATATCTTATGATACTCCCATAAATTTTTCATAGCATGAAAATGCATTCTCAATTTTTAAAATTGAGAGTGTTTCACTAGAAATGCCAAAAGTCTAAAAATAAACTTTTTCAAACATTATCATTGAAGATCACTTTACGAGAACTTATTGATATAATTTCGGTCGATCCGCCAAAAATTCAAATTCGGTTTAAAATTCGAAATCTCGCGGTTTTTGCGAAATCTCATGAAAAAATAAAAATCCAAATATCTGTAGCAATTTCAAATTTTTTCGGATTTTTACATCCGGCCGGTCTATGCAAACTCGCTGGGGTCCGAAATCCGAGATTTCGGCGAGATTTCGCCGAATTTCGGCGGTTTTTGTAACCTTGCGCGTGAGTTCATGCTGTTCTTCTTGTCCCTTTGGATGATATATGTCTGAAATGTTCTGATGGTAACACTGCTCAATGCAGTAAAGATTCTTGTGCATTATGACGAAATGAAAAATCTTATTGCTGTATCTTTACTGTCTTAAAAGAACCTTAACGATGGTGAATGATGTGTCACGTTGCCAACCCCTACCCATTTCTTCTCAAACTCTTAAAAATTCTCTCACTAAAAACAAAAAATTGTCAAGTAACAAACAAATTAACTATTACAAATATTAATATTTATTCCAACAACCTTTCTTTATAATGTGTGGTGGAGCTACAATGTAAACCACGGTGATGAAGCAAGCATGTGGTGTAAGCTAAGCTCAATAGCAGAGTCATGGTGTGGTTCAGAATGGAGCTCGACCAGGTACTACGCTAGAGCTAAGGATATTACGCAAGCTAAGGGCCTGTTTGGGGGAGCTGTGCTTCAGCTTTGCTTTAGCTTTGGGCTAAAAGCTCCCAAACAAAGATGGTCTAAGCGGTGGGAAGCTAAGCCACAGCAGAAGCACCCCTAAAAGCTACAGCTGCTGAGGAGGAGCTTTTCAGCTGTGGCTTTACTTGAACTCCTCCTAACTCGCTCACTCCGCCTTCCCAACCTTTGTCACCCCGCCTCGCCGCCTCCACGTCACCTCCTCACTCGGATGCCGCTATACTTCACTATGTTGCTACCTTCCATTTCGATTAGCCTCAAAGCTACAATTGCAGTGAGCGGTTGCCAAACAAAGATAACAAAAAGCCACGGTAGTCACCACTGTTGCTTTGTAAACAAACAAATCAAAAACAGCTTTTTAACCCAGCCACAGCTCCCCTAAACAGGCCCTAAGTTCAACAACAACAGCTTAACATGTTGGATAATATCATTTTTATCCGTAGCAAAGTAGAAGCATTTGGTTAGTATCTACGATGATCCTATTCATACAATACAGAGGTTGCAAATATGCTAACCTAAACCAACCATTTTTTTCAAAAAGAATATATTTTTAAATAATTTTATAAAAATAATACTCCGAAAAGAATTTAAAAAAATAGACCTCTATCACTATTTCAATTAGTGACAGAAGTTCTATCGCCAAATGAATTAGCGACAGGCCTTCTGCCGCCAATTCAGAGTTCTGGCGACAGAGGCCTAGGCCTTGTTGACCAAATAAATCCACGATAAAATAATCCATCTACTAATTCAATCCGTGACAAAACAGAAGCTTCTATCGCCAAATAAATTGGTTCTGTTGTCAATTGAAATAACGACGTAGGTATATTTTGTGAATTTTTTTTGGGTATTACTTTTGTAAAATGTCACAACTTTGTATATTTTTGTAATTTTTAAGGTATTTTTTATAAAATTATTTTAGAAATGTATTAATTTAAAAAAATTCTAAACCAGCCCTTATGATTGGGCTGGATGTTGGAGAATAGATGGCCTCTCCAAACGAGCAGTGTACAGTGGTGGGTTCACCGTACTTTCACCTCTTATATACCACTTAGATAAACGTGTTATACTCATTTATTACTTTCAGTATACTTTAATAATAATTCTAAGATACTCTAATGCGACATGGTTGAAAAAATTTCATCGAAACTCTTTATTTTGCTATATACACTTTTCCATATTAATAGGAGTATATACATAAATTATGCTATAAAGAGTAGACTATGATAAAAAAATCATGAAACTCACTTTGAAGTATCTTATAATCAGTATTAGAGCATGCTCAAGAGGATAAAGAGGTATAACAACATCATTTAAGCGATATACTTAGCGTGGGAGTACGTACTCTCAGGAGTATTTAAATTACAATTACCTAGGGCACCATGATGCCTGGGCATCATGATCCAAAATAGGTATTTTCTCTATGTATTTGCATGTGTTTTTTTTAAAAAAATTAGGATATTGAGTTTAATCAGTTTACTAACTAGTTCAAACAAGTTTGAATGAAATTCAAACTAGAGTTTCCTTTTTTGATGATAGTTTGATTGTAGGTATGTGCTGATTTTATATATAAATCAGCAAAGCATGCGATCTAAATTCATTCAAATCTTTGAATTTGAGTATATTTTTTTTCAAAAGTATGTGTCTCATTTGAATTTTATAGATGGGTATATACCTTAAAACTGAAAGTTTTGAAAAATATATCCGAATTTAACTTGAATTCACGTATTTAAAATTATGGTGCCCAGGCCCTATGGTGCCCCATTTCACTGTCCTCTCTCTATATATAATATATATATATGCTATTCTACAATTGCGTGCAGAATAGATTTTTATAAATGCCAGCTAGTTTTGCAGTCCGACTGACCCGCGTGTGGTATTATTTAGCGAACGATTTTTACCAGTAGCTTACTGACGACGAGAGCAACATAATGATATAAGTCTTGCTAATAAACGCCACATTAATAAGTTTTTACTAGCAATTTACCGAATGTGTCGTAAGATTTTACTACCACACAGTTACTGAACTATCTGGTATGATAGTAAAATCTATATATACTGATAATAAAATCTATTTATACGGATAATAAAATTTGAGAAATTTATGTACATGCGAGAAACTGTTGGTTTTCCGTTTCATTTCACGTCTGCAAGTGCTGCCTAGCTCTACTTGTGCCGCTCGTGTTGATTGTACCGGACCATGCATGCACTACTATGCCAGCTGACTTGTACTAGCTCTTGTCTAGATTATTGGTCACTAGCGATCGGCAATAAATAATAATACGTCTGGATCTGGCAACAAACACAACAGGACAGTTGATGTGGTTGTCATACGTAAACTCTTTTTTAGAAGAAACTAGTGCTAGTAATATTCCATGGATTTTAAGCATGCATGTGGCGAATTATTTTTTAAAATAATATTTAAAAAATGAAAATTTACACAAAAATATACCAAAATTAAAAATTACAAATATACCTCCCTGTCGCTATTCCAAATAACGATAGAGAGTCTGTCTCTATTCCAAATAGCGACAGACTCTCTGTCGCTATTTGGAATAGTGACAAAGAGCCTCATCTCCACCGTTCAAGCGCAAGAGAAAGGAAGAGATTTAGTGATAGCTCTCTATTGCTATTTGGAATAGCGACAACAGGGAGGTAATTTTTAATTTTAGCATATTTTTTCTGTAAATTTTTATTTTTCAAATATTATTTAAAAAAATAATTCCATGTGTGGCTGTGTGTGGTAGCTAGTTGCGTCTTGTGTGTGCCGATCATGGTTGCACCTTGATCCATCCCACTCTCACGATCAGCTCATGCGTGCAGAAACAAATCGAGAACAGCCGCTCGATTGGTCACAGGTGGCAAACCGACGCCGTCTCAAAGTGGCTCCAGCTATCTAGCTAGTCATTATAAATCCATAATGATATAAGTCTCACTAATAAATACCATATAAAAATACGTATATATGTTTTTCATGGTTTTTAAACACACCGGATATATTGTCTTTTACTTATCAAACAAATAGAATTTTATTGCTCGAACATATTTTAATAGTAATTGTTACTATTGGAACGTAGAATTATTATCAATAAAATTTGTAATTACCCTTAACTACACATAAATTTACTGTCATATCAACTAGGTTTTACTGCCATGCATTGAGATGTTGCATACTATCGGCACGACTAATTATTGTTGTAATAACGAGTCGTATTTTAGCACAAGCTGTTTTGAACTGAACACATGCTCACGCCTAAGTGTTTTACACCGAGATGCATTGAG
Organism: Otatea glauca; assembly: GCA_036346275.1. Classification (NCBI taxonomy): domain Eukaryota; kingdom Viridiplantae; phylum Streptophyta; class Magnoliopsida; order Poales; family Poaceae; genus Otatea; species Otatea glauca. Next base: position 54,122,096 of record CM070714.1, on the reverse strand, counting down.
CATTACTGTCGCACGTCTTCTGTGGCGATGTGCACAAAAATATAATTACTTTACATTACATAACAAATTACTGTCGTAACAACATGTTTTATATTGTCTAACAATGAAACAGATAGAGAATTACTATCAATGATGATAAATTTACACATTTGCATCTAGCCTTAATACTGCTGAGAAAATAACTTACGATATACTGCTCAAAATTTACTTTTGCTACACATACAAGTGTCTTGCGTTCATGTCCCGTTAGTGGTAAGAATTACGTCTAGTTATACAATATTTTACTGGATGTGTCATTGGAATTTACTGTCAGACAAATTCATGGTGCGAATCGATTTAAAGAAGTCAGTGAAGATAGAAACTAAATTTACCTTCAGATACGAACCATATTACGGCAAGATATAGAATAATCGTCCATATGTGGTAACAAGAACGTCTATTTGTATAATAAGTTATGGGACATGTCATTAAAGTTTACTTACTCAATTAGCCGTGTCTTGACATTTGTAACATCTTGAGTAAGACCAATTGCCTTTTTTTCCCTCATCTGTTAGGCTGCGTAATAGATTTTACTATTTGTATTAATAGATTTTACTATCCATAGTAATAGTTTTTACTATCAATTCATATGGTGTTTAGTAGCGAGACTTATATCATTATGTTGATGTCGGTATCAGGAAGCTAATGGTGTAAACCGATCGTAAATCAGAGATTGCAATATAAACATATGGCTAAATAAAAGGTAACAAGATTCATGTATAAACTATAGGAACAAATTTTCTAGTTAGTTGGGTTGGACAGATTTACTAGTCAACTAACGTGGGTTGCGGCACACGCGTGAATTTTTTTGGGGTTACGGCTAGCACGTAGAATAACGCTAACGTGTGTCTATATACACACCTGTGTGACGTGTATATATAATAATATTATAGCATACTTTCCAATAGATAATACAAGATATTTTTGGTCCGACGCTTATATTTTAAATTGAGTACAAGGAACGGACCGGATGAGTACTACATGTCACAATGGCAAAATGAAATATTTGGTACGTTTAGTTTTGACGCTCTAACAGGTTCACCTTGATGTTGTTCCACGCATTTAAGTTCAATGGGAGAATATGGCAATATTCTATGTATATATTTGGTGTCAATGTTTTAATAGTTCATCGGTGATATTTCAGTAGTTTATCGGTGACGTTCCAGCAATAAGATAATGTGAGCAAATTCAAACATGAAGCAAATCTCACGTAAAAAAGATCTCAAATAAATCTCAAGCCTACTAGATATTTTGCTTTGTTGGGTCGGGGGCGGTTGGGCCTGCAGCTACAAGCGATGATTCGCAAGCGGATTGACCAGTTGTTCTTGTTCGTTTGTCATTTTTGTGTAGACGGAGACGGGTAATGAGCCGATGACGTGTGCGGTGCGTGACCAGTAGTCTTCTCTGGCACACTTTTACCGCCGTACCAGGGTGCCATACCACCATCACCGCCAGCCCCCGCTCTCGCTCCCCTTCTCCTAGAAGCTTCTGAAATCTGGGACAGATGCGATGGCGGCGCTGGTGCGGCCCGCCGTGCTGCCCGTATGCGCCATGAGGGGCGGCGGCGGCAACGATAAGTGGACGCCGCGGCAGCAGCGGTCGTGGTGGGGCAGGAACAAGCAAAGCTTGCCGCACCAGGCGCGGCGGTCGGGCGGAAATGGGAGGCGAGGAGAAGGGGGTGGAGCGCTGGACCAGGTGCTGGGCGTGCTCCGCCGCGACGGCGAGTTCCTTCAGGCCGCCGCCGGCGGCCCTCTCCACAACATCTTCTGGCTCCGCTTCCTCGAGAAGAAGCAGCAGCGGAAGCAGCCGAAACCTAAGCCTGAACAGCAGGAGGAGGAGGTGGCGCCTCGTCAAGCCCCAGCTTTCCCTTCCCCATCCTATCCACCAGGTTCCTCACCGACGGCGATAGCACATCTCAATTAAGCTCACACTGCCTTGTTGCTGACCACATTTCTCCCAATTTTGGTAGGGTTGTCTTGCGTGGAGCTGATGATGGCTGATTTCCAAGCCCTCAAGCTGTACATTGGCCACTCACGACACAATTTCGCGCTCCGATTCCTCGGAAGCAAGCTGCAACCTCAATCTCAACAACTATCTATACCCAAACCCCAGTTACAGCAGCAAGAGCAGCAGCAGCAGCAGATGCTTCAACCCCCGTCCTTCCCTCCCCCCTCCTACCCACCAGGTTCCTCACTCTACGCAGCGTGATTAGATATGAATTAAGCTTCAGTGATCACATTGTTAACTTATTTTCTGATTTTTGGTAGGACTGTCTTGTATGGAGCTGATGACGGCCGATCTCGAAGCCCTCAAGTTGTACATCAACTACTACTCGGCCATTCTTACCACTCCTCTGCCCCAGCATTACGATCCCGACCTCCTCTCCCAGTACTTCGCCTCGCGTCCTCATATCCTCGCGTTTCGCACCATTCAGGTAAGCTACAGTTCAGCTCCCTCTTTGCTTTTACTAAGCTTTACTTGCTTCCGCTGATCTATCTAATGGTTCGATGTGATATGCATATTTACTCTGTAGATACTCTTCGCATTTGTCTCAGCTGTGGTAAAGATACAAATTTCTAAAAGAACCAACTTGATCACAGATGCTACCTACATCGGTAGCATCAGCAGCAAACGATTCAATGCTTCGCAATACATGGTTGGCCAGCTTCTCAAGGAGACGTTTCTTGACCTTGGACCTACTTTTGTTAAAGGTAGGGTACTCAACGTTTGTAGCTTTAAGCAATGGTAGTGATCACCCGGCTCGGGTTGCTCTTGACATGTCTGTCTTATCTTATGTATGCAGTTGGACAATCCCTCTCAACGAGGCCCGATATCATAGGCTCAGAGATTTCTGAGGTTAGGTAAAATTACTCCAGGATACCACCACATTTCTGCATTTTCATTGCTTCATCTTCTTAACAAGCATTTGCTTGACAGTTAAATAGTACATGTATTCTTTCACTGGAAATTAACTGGCCATAGCTCCTCAATTCTAGGCACTCGCCGAGTTACATGAAAGAGTTCCTCCGTTCCCAAGAGAGGATGCAATGAAGATCATTGAGGGAGAATTTGAGCACCCTGTATCGCATGTTTTCAGTTACATTTCTGATGAGCCTGTTGCCGCAGCTTCCTTTGGACAGGTAATTGTTTATTCAAAAGCTTCCCCCTGCATGTATTATCCTATAAGTTGTTTGGAGTTGCTGTTGTATTCTTGCTCTCTCTTTTTTTGGGTACCATCTCCATAAAATTTAACTATTATGCTAAATGACTCTCGCTTGTTTTACTTCAGGTTTATCAGGGACGCACAGTTGATGGTGCTCTTGTGGCCATAAAGGTTCAGCGGCCGAACCTTCTTCCGTCTGTATTGAGGGACATCTATATTCTGCGTCTTGGGGTCTGTAAATTTCCAATTGCTAAAACACAGTCCTATCTCTGCATTGAGTCTATAAGATCTTTGGTCTTCAAGTGATTTTGTTGTGCTTGAGATGTGACACCCTTTGCCTGTTTCATCATATGTGCCTGTTTCATCATATGGTCCTGAGCATCAACATAGTTGTTGGTGCTTGTATTCTACTGTTCCTTAAATGCTATGTTATATGTGATTTTATTGTTTGCGTTGGCCTCTTCATGGTAATTTTCAGTGCCAACAAGCTTTACTTTTTCCAAATACTGCAACTTTAGAGTGATAGTGTAACTTTTGGAACCTGTCCTGACCCAAGAAAGAAACACAATAGTTTCTTGCTATATGGATAGTAAATGCGTTATTAGCTTCCCTGTTCTTGAACTTCCTTTCGCTCTTTGTTTGGTGAACCAATGACTGTAGCATTGTAACATTTTCTATTATTATAGCCTCATTCTTGTGATGCATTTTCTATTCTGTTATTTACATTTTACCATTTGTTGCAGCTTGCTTTCGTGAGGAAGGTAGCAAAGCGAAAAAGTAACATTTCCCTTTATGCTGACGAGTTGGGTAGAGGTTTTGTTGGCGAGTTGGACTACAATATTGAAGCTGCTAATGCTACCAAATTCCTGGTGCTTCTTTGGTCTTGTCTCCCACCCATGCTTTACTAACATATGTCCAGTCTTGGTTTTGTTTTAGCTCATGATTTCCACTCCTCTTGCAGGAATTTCATTCCAGGTATTCATTTATGCTGGTTCCGAAGGTTCTCAAACAACTGACTAGGAAGAGGGTTTTGACAATGGAGTGGGTGGCTGGTGAAAACCCCAAGGAGTTGCTTTCTTTGTCTAAAGGAATTTCTGATGAAATTACTAAATCGTCAGAAAAGCAGAAGTTGGAAGCAAAAGCCCGCCTTCTTGACTTGGTATTTATTAATTGCTTTGATAAGTAATTCCTTAATTATTTATCTCATCTGACAAAAGATGACTGTGATAAATAAATTTATTACCAAAAAACCGGTGCTTCCTGGTAGCATATATTTGGAATTGAAGTTGTGTTTATTGGAAAATATAAAGGGCTTCTTTATCACTTAGCAGTTGCAATTTAGGACTTAAGGTAGATCTGTACCATCTTGTGCTTGTTTGTTGTGAATCAGAACTTGAAATATCTCTCTTGAATCTTAAAGGGTATTTTTTTCTGCCTGTTGTGCTAGTAGTATAAAGGGTTTACCAACAATTTGTACATTTCAAGAATCACTTTGAACTTGCTGAGCAATATGTTTAACATTTTGTTAACTACTATGATAATAAGGTCAATAAAGGTGTCGAGGCATCATTAGTGCAGCTCCTTGAGACAGGCTTGTTGCATGCTGATCCTCATCCCGGGAACTTGCGTTATACACCTGAAGGTCGTGTTGGGTAAGTGGCAATTCATCTTCCAATGCATGCTCTACAAGTAAATGACCTATTAGTTCTTACAAAAATCGATAGAATCATATACTCACATGCTAGATAGGCTGATGTATGGCTTCATATAAGATATTTAATTCTTTCAGTGGAACTATATTGGGCATGAAGTTTTTGTGATACTTGTTGAGCTATCATAACATTTTCCTGAATATGTTAGGTTTCTTGATTTTGGTTTGCTTTGTATGATGGAGAAGAAACATCAACGTGCTATGCTTGCAAGCATCGTGCACATAGTAAATGGAGATTGGGCTTCCCTTGTTTATGATTTGACTGAAATGGACGTTGTTCCACCAAGAACTAATCTACGCCGAGTAACAATGGTAATTCATTGAACTGCAGAATATGTTCTTTTGGTGCTTGGGATAATTAGTCTCGCTCTTCATAAAGAGTGACATCATGTATTTTATCCTTTTAGTTTGTTCAAAATTGTCGCTTACATGTTTGATGGCTGGCTGAAATGAAATGAAATTGTCGAACACAAGACAACAATTAAATGAAATTTGGATCATAAATAGAACTAGTTGATCAGAGCTTGATTGTATTCTTTGAATGCATTGACAAAACTAAATAATTTTCTGGTAAAGGCATGCTAGTTGGCAGTGGTGGATACAGACTTCTTTACTAGTGCGGTAAATTATCATGGATGCTTAGTAGGGTTAGTTACTTTTAAGCTTTACACTTCCTTTGGACCATTATATCATATTTTAACATATGATCCCACCCCCCCACCAAAAAAAAAATGTCTTGGGATTCGTTTACCGCACAACGGTCTACATGCCTGTGCAATTACCAGTTGGATAAAGAGAACAGATTCTTAACTCATAACAAAAGATTTAGTGCATCATTTGATGAATTTTAGTTATGTTTGTAATTAGTTCTTACAAAGTTACAATATTATCTTTAATGTGTTAGGACTTAGAGGATGCATTGGGTGAGGTAACCTTTAAAGATGGAATTCCAGACATCAAGTTTAGTAAGGTGGGTAGCCTTCTCTCTCTGTCTCTCTGTAAGTTCAATTCAGTATAGTATTGGTCATTCTTTTCACATTGTTGTTGTGCTTGTTAAACTGCTACAAACATCTTTTAGGTGCTTGGAAAAATTTGGTCTGTTGCATTTAAATATCACTTCCGTATGCCACCATACTACACACTGGTCCTCCGGTCACTTGCCTCTTTGGAAGGTTAGCTTGTTCATTTGAAGTCGACATAATGAAATAGTTCTTGTATATGGATTGCCTATTCCAGATTTGTCTGTGTTTTTATTGCACTCTGTTTTTTCGGAGGTTTATCAATAACCTTCTTTTGTAATTGATAGGACTGGCCATAGCAGCAGATGGAACATTTAAAACATTTCAAGCAGCATACCCATATGTTGTTCAGAAGCTTCTGTCTGATAATTCACTTGGGACAAGGAGAATCTTGTATCAGGTACTACTCCTTTTATCTCATTTAATCTCCACAATGGTATGCATGGTTAAGTTTATTTATTTTCTTTTCTGATGTTTTTGTTTACTTATCTAAAGTTACCGATATGTGAGCAATATAGAATTCCTGCAATATAATTACAGGTTGTCAAGTTAATAGATAGCACTCAGCAATAGATCTACATATTTGCATGCTTTTGTTTTTGCACCTATAAGAAGGTTTCAGAGAAAAATACTTATGTCAACTACTTTTGAGCTAGCGACATGACCCAAAAGCATGGGCTAGTGCCGAGGATTGTTGGCTCCAGCCCCAGGCTCCCAAATGCCTCTTCAGTCTTCAAGCGATATGTAAGACTGGTCTAGTTGCTTTAGTGGTTGGTTTGTAAAGCACGGAAGCAGGAGATCACAAGTTCAATGGTCTGCGGTGCCGCTGTTTTATTAAAACACCTCTTTTTCACGTGTTTTAGCCCCCACTCACGGTTGTTTAAGAAAGATCTGGAGCTTAACTAGTGCAATGAGGCTATAAATTGATCTGCTGCTATTTTTGTTTTCTAATTTCTATTAAGCGTACAGATTGACTTATGTAACCATCTACTGCTTTCCTATGAAATTACATTTTGTTGTGAACTTGCATTTTGTATTTAAGGTGAACAAAGCTGCATTTTGTAAGTTCATCTATACAAAACATCCATAAAAAAAGCATATGTGATTTTACTTAAAAAAACATCTGTCGTATTACTGACACCAATAATTCATTGCCAATGTAGGCGATTTTCAACAAAAGGAAAGAGTTCCAGTGGCACAAGATTGCAGTATTTCTAAAACTAGCCTCAGCAAGGTCAGTTTTGCAGCCCTTTTCTTTGTACTGTATTGACTCGTTCGATCCTCTTTTCAGATTGCACAAATAATAGTTGGTCTTTTGCTTAGTGTAGTACAAATAGCCTCCTAATGGAAATTAAGTATTGAGCATTGCACGGCAGTTCCACATGTGATGTTCACCTACCTAATATTCAATTCTGAATTTTTGATGATGCTTGATTACTTATGAATGGCTTTTGCTAAAAAATCTTTGTTATCCTCTTAACTAGTAGGGTGGCAATGCGCGGCTAGATTTTTTAAAATTTTATAGTATAAAATGATATAACTTATATGCTTGAGAATATATTAACGTATTTTGTAGGCTATTTAGATTTTCAAGATATCGAAAATTCAACTTAAGGAATGTAATTAATGTATAAGCTTTGATGGAAGAAAATAATTGAGTATAATAAGTTGTGGGGTTCTTAGAAACGTAGCAACTCTTCATCTTGCATAGATCATATAGCTATATACCCTTATTCTTTCTCCATCAGTAACTCTTTTTTATTTAATATATGCAGCATATGTACCTATATTTAATCTCAAGTAATACACTTATTATTTTACATAGTATTAGACTACATTGCTCACATATACACCGATGCATTATGAGCAACTTACTTTGAACTTATCTTCCTCACACGCTAGCTACCCCACCGAACCGCGTGTCTTCTATTTCTTATTGATCGCGCCCACAACTTTTTTGCTTCAACCTCCAATAGCATGCCCAATTCTTGATCGATCCCTCTCAATTGCTACCTTTTTTAATGCAATACTCTATCGTATAGCCATCATCTATTTCTCTCCAATTTATTACTTAATGCTGAACGTTGCGACATCAACATGCATAGATATACAACTGTCGCTTATTTCTACTAGGGATACCCGTCACGCTCTCACCAGTGGCCCTAAGCCTATTCCATACAGTAGCGCCACCTCTACTCCGGGGTTTTTGCTCCTTGCTTCGATTCATGCGAATTCATGCATGTATATACACATGCAGGATGTTATACATGTTTATTTCTCTTAGTCGACGTTGGCCAGCTCAACGATGTTGCTTCTTCACTGACTGCGGTGACTTCCATCTTATCTGATGTTATCATGTTTGCTTTAGTCGTTGTATAACGATATAGAGAATCATCCCACCATCGCGTGTGACGTCGTGTCCCTCAGTAGCGATGGCATGTTTGTAGCTACCAAACTGATATATATCTTCTGTAGCTCGTCTTCCACGCAAAGCTTCATCTCCTCTCTACCAGGGCCTCCCCATCACCCTATCACCAAGCTTTTTGTGCCGCTGACTTCTTCAACAACGCAGGCGTTCACCACTCGTCGTCGTGGCTTTTGACTCATTTGGCTTTGGCCTTTCTCTTCAATGACTCCGGTGATCAACGCGACGTTGTTCTCATCTCTAACATAACGGATCCGCCTATTGCTTCCTGTGAGGTAATATCTTCTTGCAGGACAAATCGATGACATTGAACTCATGTGTGGTTTCCTCCAACAACACTCATGATATCCACGTTACAACTTTTAATTGTATTCAAAATTTTAGTTTTTATTTAGAGATCATATATAAATTAAATTGCTAATTTTATTTAATTTATTCTAGATTTTAGTTATTTAAGGATTTTACTTTGGAATTCTCATAGAAATCAAATTACAAATTTTCTTTATTTTTTATTACTAATTTTTATTATTTTTTAGAATGTATATACAAATTGAGCAGATGATTTTTATTTTATTTTTATTCTAAATTAGTTATTTAGGGATTTTATTTAGAATTCATATAGAAATCAAATTTCTAGTTTTATTTTATTTTTAGTCTGAATTTCTTTTATTTATTTTTTGGATTTCATATAGAAGTCGAATTGCTAATTTTTATTCAATTTTTATGATGGAGTATATATATTTAGATATTTTACTTAGGAATTCCTATGGAAATCAGATTGTGGACTTTTATTTTACTTTCTATCTTGAATTTACTTATCATTAGTTGGAATTCTCATGGAAATGAAATTCACTGTTTTTGTTTATCTGTATTACAAATTATATTTCTTTAAGAATTTCATTTAGAAATTCATATGAAAAAAATGCTAATTTAATTTTTTTTACTTCAAACTTCAATTATTTTTTGTTGGGAGTACGTATAAAAATTTAGTTGCTATTTTTTGTCTAGTTTTTTACTTCAAATTAAATTTATTTAGAGAGTTTACATAGAGATTCATATGGAAATCATTTTTTTTATTTCATTTTTATTTGGAATTTCAGTTATTTCTGTATTGTACACAACATAGAGTCTTTTTCTTTTAATATAAGCTGTTATAATTTGGATCCACCATGATTAATAGTGTAGATCTTTTTTTTTTTTTTATTACGAAATTTCTTGCCAGGAGAGCAAATGTGGTGGCTTCTTTTGGCTTTGCTTTTCTCATTCATATATAAATCAAGATGTTAATTTTATTTAATTTATTCAAAATTTTATTTATTTAGGGATTTTACTTTGGAATTCGTATGAAAATCATATTGCAAAATTTCTTTCATTTTTATTCCTAATTATCAATTATTTTTTAGAATTTGTATATGGATCCAATTTATGATTTTTATTTAATTTTTACTCTGAATTATTTATTTAGGGATTTTACTTTACATTTCATATCGATATCAAATTTCCAATTTTATTCTATTTTTGTTCCAAATTTCAGTTATTTTTTGTTGAATTTGTATAGAAACCCAATGACTAATTTTCTTTAATTTTTATTTAGAAATTTGTATGGAAATGAAATTGATGATTTTATTATATTTTTCATTCTGGATTTAGTTATCTTCGGTTGGAATTCTTATCTAAAACAAATTGGCATTTTTATGTTTATTTGTATTCCAAATTATATTTGCATGTTGTTGGATTATACATGACAGAGTTTTTTTTATCTAGTTTTAGGTTAGAATCGTAAACAAATCTACTTGGTATTTTTTATATCATTTTTATTCTGAATTTAAGTTATTTAGGGATTTTACGTTGGAGTTCGTATGAAATCAAATTGCTAATTTTATATGGTTTTTTTTTATTCTGAATTTCAGTTTTAGCTTGGTATTTGTATACAAATCTAATTACTAATTTTCAATTAACTTTTGTTCCGAATTTCATTTTTATTTTAATGTTCTTATGGAAATCAAATTGCTAATTTTATTTTAGTTTTACTGTGAATTTCAATTTTTTTTATTGTACTTGACTTGGACCCTTTCTTTTAATCCTACAGAAATTCATTCCTATTTTTTATTTTTATTATGAATTTCAGTTTTTTTGGTTAGAATTCATATATGAGAGGTCTTCCATGCTTTTTTTTTTACAGTTGCACAAACATTAAAGCATGAATGAAAGGTAGATGGTGATTACTTACCATTCGTTTGCTTAAAAATTTGTGTAATTTGTATTGGGAGGGAAAGCATTAAAACACTTCTCTTCATATACATATCCAACTACTAATTTTCATTTAATTTTTATTACGAATTTCAGTTTTATTCTGATGTACGAATGGAAACCAAATTACTAATTATCTTTTATTTTTTATTTCGAGTTTTTAATATTTTTATTTTTAATTTTAGTTTTATTTTGATGTTCATATAGAAATCAGAGTACTAATTATCTTCTATTTTTTTTCAATTTTTTATTTTTTTATTGTACTTTACATTGACTCTTTCTTTTAATCGTATGAAAACCAAATCTCTATTTCTATTTATTTTTATTCCGAATTTCAATTGTTTACGTGTTGTACATGATACAAACTTTTTTTTAATCTAGACCGTTATAATCTGGACCTACTATGATCAGCGGTGTAGATTTTTTTTTCTCCGATTAATGTGGGATTTTCTAGTCTTGAGAGCGAACGTGGTGGCTTCTTTTGCCTCTACTTTAACATTATAATAGATATTCTTCAGAAATCAGTACGTTGGACAGAATTTTGCTTGATTTTTTTAGGCCTTGTATTAATGGAGTACATTAAGCAAATCTTCTTATTCGAGTGTGCCAATTTTTCCATGTATAATTTGAGGTCCTTAAATCATCAACAGTGTGATAAAATATACTACATTCTGTCAGTATAAAATTACCTTCTTTATTAATTGTGGACTTGTGGATATACCACAACTTCTGGACCTGTTTTTTCAGAAAACTTAGTGAACAGAATTGCTTCTAAAGTGGTCTGGAAACTTCTATTATGATGCTTAGTTTTCAGTCCTTCAAAATCATGATATATGTGTTCCTAACTGCCTATGGCCATGTAAGCAATCAGTTTTTTTTATGAAGATGTGATATGCCTGCTAACATGATTTTCATATGTGAAGGGGTAACTTCAGGCATAATACTGGAGTTTTGCCTGAGAGAAAGGGCGTGAATGTTGCAAACCTTGTAGAGATCAGTGACGCATCTTCACTTGATCGTGCTACACCAGAAAGGGCATTACATACTGCAAACCTGTGTTTGAGGCTTTTATTATCAAGGGATAACATTGTGATAAGGAGACTTGTAATGACAGCGGTATGTATCGTCCCGTGTTTTTGGGCTCCCCTCTTAACTGAATCAGCTGGCTCTCCTGACTGGCTTTTCTGAATGCATCGAGCATGCTAAAGGCTAAACTACCCTGAGCTCACTTTATGTCCGGTTGTGCAGAATGCCAAGTCTCTCGCCCGTGACCTGATCTCCAAAGATGCATTGTTTTTCCGGGTGCTCCTGAGTCGGGTTCTTGCCGATGTCGTCTTCCAGTGGATGGTGAAGGTAACTGGCTTAAACCGAGTCAGACAGGGCGAGCCTTATGCGCGCATGACTACAGGAAAGAACGAGGGAGACCTGGGCTTGTCCAAAGAAGCACCAACCCTGATGGCGTTCCAGGAGGCAGTAAGAGATCGCAGGCTGAAGATCATATTATCCAAATTCCTCAGGGATTTAAGAGAGGATCCCGTCCTGATGGTCAGGGTGAGTTGGAACATGTTTGTTATCTCGGTCATATCTGCTGCCATTGGCGTGCACCGTTTCATGGTCTTCTTGTCGGAGGAATACTTGCCCACGCTACCACCGCCTGTGCCTCCGCAGCGGCTAGTTCGGATTCAGAGTTTATAAAGAGCAGCAACCAAGCCGAGCACTTGGCCGCACGTGTATTGAGTTACTAATGTACATAAACGTTGTGAGGATCAGCCATCCCTTTTTGTAGCTAATTTCTGCGTGATTAATTCCCCATGTATTTTGTCTTATCCTAGTTATCCCCATTTATTTGTCCCACTCTCCAGTATGTTTCCTAGTGATAATCTTATCTTGAGATGCTAGTGAAGCTTTTGAGTAAGCGGGAGTCAAGAAGTTGGTGCGAAGAAAAGAAAGAAGACGCAACGAAATGGTTCAGACCAGTGGGCTGAAAGGCCGAATGCGGCATACGGTTGATATGCACCATCGAGTGGGTTTTTGGGTCCTAGAGGCACGAGTACGGTGTTCCGGCACCGGCACGGAGGCACTTGCAGTCTGAAGAGGAGAGGTGGTGGTGTGAGGGAGGGTAGGAGGATGCGGAGGCACTTGTTGTCTTGGTAGCTGTAAATATACGTTGTACTACAACTCATGGTCATATCCAGTATCCCAGTAACTTTTTCTTGGCAAGTTGTATGTGCCTTCCGCAGATGTACAAATGTTTCATTGACCCCTGCTAATCCAGTGAACCTATTCAAATGCCTGAAGTAATAATAATGAAAAGATTACTTATCATCATCGTCATCATCATTTGGTTACCTGCTTAGTAAGATCTGATCTAATAACATCATCATCAAGACACACAAACTCGAGGGCTTCATCCAAGCAATCGTAATCGTACCCAACTCGACCATTAGATTAGAGAACAAGACTCCCAAACATGTATTATAACAGAGAATTTTCAAGATAGATGTCCACGCTCATCAACACTTCAAGGCCCAACTTGCATGATAAAAAGACATGCCAATACATAAATAGAGTTCAGTACACATGTGGTGCTCAAAGTAGCTCCAGAAGTGAGAGAGCAGACACGAAACAACACCAGTCATGGAAGCAGCAGTATCTTGCCGATGTGGGAACTTATTTCCATCAACTTGTGAGCTTCAGCTGCTTCAGATAGCGGGAACGTCTTGTAAACCACTGGCTTCACCTTGCCTGCCACGACAGCGGGCCAGACATTTTTCTCTACCTCGCTGACGATCAGAGCTTTATTAGTAAGGCTTCTGTTACGCAGTCCAGCAGCTGCACAAAATCATTGAAGTTCAACGAGGTTCTAAGATCAGTGATAACATTTAGGAATCGTACAATCACATAAAGCAAAAAAAACAAACACTGACATAAGACTGTAAACAGCAAAATGACAGCGAGAATCACAGAAATCTAGAGGGGGTGTTATTGCCAATAGATCAATGCAACCTTGTATGGTCAATCGTTTGGCAAGCACAGCCTGCAGGTTCGCTTCAGCTACAGTGCCTCCTTGGAAACCAATAATGAAAAGTCTACCATCAACACCTAAGCTGTTCAGATTGCGCTGAAGATATGATCCACCGATATTGTCCAGAATGACATCAACACCTGGTAGAGATATTTTCATATTATAGTTCAATGTATATAAACTTCACAGGTATGACATGGTACAATAGTAGCATCTGCTGACAAAGAAAAATCGCATCAGAGTATCAAGCATTATAAATAGGGAGTAGGGTATACCCTTTCCATTGGTTTCTTCTTTGACACGTTCTGCAAAGTCTTCAGTTTTGTAGTTTATGCATACATCAGCACCCAAACCTTTGCAGGCAGCAAGTTTTTCCTCGCTCCCTAGAATAGTATAACAGAATTACTTGGGCAATTTCAGGGATATCTGACTATATCTCGGTTTTGTTATAACGAACAGACCTGCAGTAACAAAAACCTTAATTCCCTGATGCTTTGCAATCTGTATAGCAAATGTACCGATTCCGCTTGATCCACCATGGATCTGCAAACATTGAAGATAACCAAAAGGGACAAACACAGCCAGAGAAATTCACTTTTAATCCCATGGTCAAAACACCAATTCTGAACCTTTTCTTGCAGATAAGTAATTGCTAGTGATAAGTGAATAGTGCAGCCTAGTTGGTGCCAGCCTGCCAGGGGAGTATTCAATACTCCCTTTGAGTAGGCATCTTTTACTTTGCTATTTTTCAGTTAGTCAAGGCATGTCAAATTTGTTGTGGCAAAAGAGATCCCAGTGAATGCTCAGTACATAGAGATCATCTGTGGTGGTGACTGATTGGTCAGACGACACTGGAGTCAAAGGCATGCGCAGGTTTTTTTTTATAGGCAATCACATCCCCAAGATTCCAAGAAGAAGCAAGTCTAGTGAATTGCTAAACCGTTACAATCGTCCCGTGGACAGAGTCATGGAGAACGAACAAGAGAGCTTTCTTACGAGGAATGATTCGCCGGGGGAGAGGTGGCTGGTCATGAAGACGGTCGACCAGACAGTGCAGGCCACCTCGGGCAGGCCGGCCGCGTCCGTCAGTGAGACCCCCTCCGGCACCGGGAGCAGATGCTCCGCTGGCACCATCACCTTCTGTGCATACCCGCCGCCGCTAAGCAGCGCGCACACCTGCAAGGTAGACACAAATGCACAAAACCAATCACAACAGCAGCAGCAATCGTCATAGGAATACGCAGTCGGGCACGGGTGTAGCCAACCCGCCCCCCCCCCCCCAATCGCTGGACCTTAAGTAACTCTTTAGCATCGATACTTAATTTTTGATATAGCGATAGCGAAGGTAAATATGCTCAGGCGTGACGGGAGGAAGAAGAAACTTTGCTAGGTGAATGAGCCGTTTCATGTGCCATGTCACTTGGATTGGTGACTTCGCTTGCTGTTTGCGCAACTAGACTCAAACCCTAGACGCACACAAAGATCATAAAGCGAGAGAGAGGATACAACTCAATGTCTCTCCTTCACGACGACATGGTTGCCCACTGATTCAAGGTTTCTTGACAAGCGTCGCAGAAAGTGGATGACGGGAAGCCAACACGGGCACGTGTGCGTAGCAATGGGTAACCCATCGTGACAATGACGAGTGGACAGGAAAGGTGGCGCAACATGAGTCAACGAGTACCTGACCGACTAAGTAGGTTGACCAAAACAACGAATAGACAATGTGAGCCTCTCTTCTGATTTATAATTTTTTTATCAATTGTAACTATATAAATAGATTGAATAGAAGCAATAGCTAATTTATTTGATTTATTGGTGTTAACTTGTTCATAGATTTACAAAATTTTTGTAAACTAATGTTATGCAAGTATTTATCAAATAATAAAGAATACAATATAAACTGTTTAATATATTTATCTTAATTTAGGCTAATTTTTTGAGTTTTTTTTTTCTTCGCCACTGCAGTAGGGGAAGGGAGGGCTGTAAATTCACCTGGTCGCCGACGGCCCAGCGCGAGGGAACGTTGGGACCGAGTGCGAGGACGGTGCCGGAGCACTCAAGACCAGGGTATGGGGAGGCGCCAGCGGGCGGCGGGTGGCGGCCGTGCCGCTGGAGTGTGTCCGCGCGATTGACCCCGGCGGCGGCCACCTTGACGAGCACCTCGCCTTCCCCGGGCGCCGGGAGGTCCTCCACCTCGCGCTCCTCCAGCACATCCGGCCCGCCGGCGCGCGCGATCACCACCGCCCTCATCTCCCTGGCTCCTCGCGTCCGCTTGCTCACTGCAGTTGCTTGCCGGTCTCGGTAACTCCACCGCGCTGTACTAGTGTAGTGTGCTACGAGTCTACGACTCTGCTCTTTGACTCCTACTCGTCTATGGGCCAGGTCATGGTGGACCAAAATTGGAATAAACCGCTCCGATTGAGCCCGGCCCAAAAAGGTTGGACGGCAAAAAGTATTTCATTTTGATAAGTTACAGAGTATCTAGAAACATTTTTCCTTTAGAAGGCAGACGCTTCATTAATTGCACAAGGTACGCACGTGCCTACACCCCCATCACACACTAGTATAGTGCCCTGTCTTTTGATTTTCTTTTCCCAACACGTAATATATGGTCTTTTCTTTTTCTTGAACGTTTGTTTTCTTTTTTTTAATTCCAGGATATTTGTTTCCTTTTTTTTTTAGATGATGCTGGAGGTGGGGGGAGATCTGTTGTGGGCCACAGGGATGAGTTAGACACATTAAACAATGGCCATCGGATGTAGGTGAGTAAAGCTGAGGAAAGATCTGAGAGGTTAATTTCGATGGAGGCAAGTTTCTGGAGACGTTTCGTTGGGTGCATGAAGGTTGAGTCATCTCTAGTGGGGTGCATTATGTGGGGTGGACGTAGAAAAGAATGCTTAGGTGCATTATAAAGGGGTATAGATCTACTATATATCTTTTAGTGATCGGGAACTTGCATGCCATCCTATCCGATGTATACATTGTAAGTTGATCGTATAGTTAGAAAAGTTGAATGTTTTCTACCTAAATATCTGACTTCACCACCTATATGACTGTTAAGATTGAAGCAAAAGTAGCTAACAATGGCCCTGTGAAGAAAAAGACACGATGCATCCACTTTAATATCTACTTTAGACGCTAAAGGATGCACATACTCTAAAATGAAAATCAACATCCACATTTTCAATTACGAAGCAGACGTACATGTACCGTTACTTTTAGCTGACACACATATGTGCTACCGTTATACATACAATATTATAATTACATACATCTCCCCACAATTACACACATACGCCACATATCTTATACCCCATTTAAAAGACACGAATTTTATAGAAAATTATACGAAAAAGTTTAAGTCTCCGAAATTCACGAGGACTGGCAAGTGGTCCTTCGGTGATCTTCACTGATTTTAGTAATGTAATGGCTGTAAAACATTGTTGGATTAGCTTTTTTTCGCTTGAGTATATGTTACTTCCACCTGTTCAAAAAACATGTCGTTTTGGGCTCAACACCGTCCTTAAAAAGCAACTTTGAGCACTAATTTCTATTGTAGTATGTTTATAAAATCTGAAAAAATATTATAAAAATACTTTTCAAGACAAATCTACACATATGATTTACATATATCTAATCTAAATATTTTTAAAAATATTAATAACTAGAGTTTTAAAGTTTAATCGCATGTTTTCGTGAGCGAGGAAGAAGAGTCAATACTTGTATAAAGAAATTGTATAAATGCTTCTGCTCCATTTCTGTTCTGGGGAAGTGGGAACAGGGTAAAAATGATGACATGGAGTTTGTTAAGACCCACTCTAGCAGAGACCCTGTACCCGTTCCCTACTCGAAAATATGAGCATCATGGTAGCACAGTGTGGCGAAACAAACTCCAATAGCTTTCTCATCATGTTCCGTATCTTTAGAGATAGGAGAGAGAATCCCGAAATCTCAGGATTCTCTCTCCCTTCCCGATTCCATTCCCTATTGGCTCGGAGGGCACCGGTCGATCCGTCCCGCGCTCGCGAGGACTGTCGAGGGGGGTAGTGGCCTAGAGGACACGAGCTGTCGCTCCATCCCGCGCCGTTGAGGAGGCGAGCCGGAGCTCTGCCACTCGGTCCCGCGCCGTCCAGGAGTCCAGCCGCCGCTCTGTCTTGCATGCGAAGAGGCCTAGGCGACTTCCCTCCCTCCAGATCTGGTCCCCAGCTTCGTCCTCGACTCGGTCTGCCTCACTGTCGTCCTCTTCGACCTCGGGAGCCGCTAGATCGAGCAGATCCACAAGGTACGAAACCTAATAACTACTATTCATCGTCTGTGGTGGGGTGATCTGAGGTGGGGAAGAGTGATAGGGGAGGGGAAGAAGGATCTGAATGGCAACATCTCTTATTGAATGAGTAATGGATAGTCAAAATAAGACAAAATTCTGAATGAAAAAAGGGAAAAACTTTCTCTGGTGGATATATGTTGTCTGATCTGATGATTTGCTTGTGGTTGCCATGGTAGCTTTTGTCCCCAGATATGCTTCTCATTGCTATCTCTAGTAGCTTAATTGAATTATTAGCTTTTTCCTACGTTGAACGGTCGTCTAGCATAGTTTGCCGGTTTGTTGAATTGTTATCACCAACTGCACCATTTAGATGAAGAACCATGGTTTAGCTTCTGTGTTATGTTACTAATGTTGGAAAGTTGGAATTACATCCAGGAACTCTTGCATTAGATCGCGGATGACCCTATCTGGTTATGTTTACTAGCAAATGAGTAAATGTTTTTTTGGGCAGCATTCATATAAAAATCAGTGTTAACTGTCAGGTCTTCCTTTAGTTGTTGTATTACCATTATATGCAATTTGGTAGTTCGACATTGAATAAATTTCATTATCTGTTTGTGTAGCTCATAGTGTTATGTTGATTAAATGCAAAGCCTAATTGGTCACAATCTAGACTAGAAGTATGTTTGTTCGGACATGCTATTGTATTTTCTGTATTAGATCATTGTTTGCATATCACAAGGTTATGTGTTGATGCCTAATTAGCAATTTACAATAATCCTTTGAATGGATATTCTTGTACCTGTAATGTGTGGGAAGATTAACATGATCTGACTTACCTAAAGTGGTGACACTTTAGAGTAAATGTAGACTTGCTATACATCAAACCTACAGTTTTCCTTCGTACTGATGATTAGCACCTCGGGGTACATATGATAGCTAATAGTTTGTTAATTACGCACTTGTAATGCATGTAGATGGACAAGGATCCAGAGAAACTCAATCAAGGCTTGGTTTGGACAATAAAAGAAATAGAGTGCATCACATCAGACCTTAAGAAAATTGCAAATGACAACTTTAGTCCTAACACATGTTTATGTGGCAATGAACTCATTAACTTCTTGATTGACATCGAAGCTGTAACTCGCAGCCTTGAGCAAGTTGCCATACAATCAAATGAATTGCTGCAAATGGATGGAGTAGAGCCTGAACAAGATGACCTTCAAGAGGATGTAGACCTTAATTTGTGTCTTCCTTGCGACTACCAGAACGATGATGACGGTAAACATGACTTTTGGCATCATTGCGAAGATGACGGTATTGATTTTGATAGTAATGATTCGAGTTTGTTCTAATCATGTATTGCAATTGTTAAGACTTCTTGACATTTTATGTATTAGTGTTGTACCTTTAATGTTCTAACTAGTGAAACTGTATTATGTATCGCAAGTGTTAAGACTTATTGTAATATTGTAATGTGGATGGATGGTATTTGTTAACTTGAGAAATTTTGTTGTGGACAGAAGAGAAATTATGGATGGCTTCTATATTAACATGTTGAGTGAGGGAGGGGATGCATTGAATTGGGAAGGTTCTAAACTTTCTCCATAGAAAAGCCCAATTGGTTCGCAACCGTCTCTAGTGCATATGGATAGTCCTCAAATGAGAGCAAACAACAGAAGATTGAAAAATTTCTCCGAGAAAGAAGACAATTTGTTAGTGTCCGCATGGATTAATATTAGTATCGATGCAGTGCAAGGGAACCAACAATCTCGTGCCACTTATTGAAGAAGAATATATGACTACTTCTATGAGAACAAGATTTCCACCTCAGATCATTCACAGACTTCGCTTACACATAGTTGGTCTGTTATTCAAGAAGCGGTTAACAAGTTTTGTGGGTTTCATGATCGGATTGAGCGTCGAAATCAAAGCGGATAACTAAACAGGACAAGGTTGGTCCATGATCTGTGTCCCCTTTTTTTTGTAATAGATGGTTTGCTCATATGGTTGTTTGTGTGGTTGTACAGACTATGCAAGCTAGAACTGTGTATGACGAGGAAGAAGGGCGATCATTTGCATTCTTGCATTGCTGGAATATTTTGCAACACCATCGTAAGTGGTGTGCTCGGTTATCTCAGAAGAAGCAAAAGACACCAAGTAGTGCAAGTCCGGATCTGCTAGTCCTATTAGCTCCAAGGCAATTCATCTCGATCAGGATTCTCCTAGTGCAGGAAATGATGACTTAAGAAGACCAATTGGACGTAAGGCGGCGAAAGAACGATTACGTCGAGGTAAAGAAAGTGTTCCAACAGTAAATCTTTATATGGAGGCATTAGAAAATTTAAGAATGGAGAAGAGGGATTTTGAGATTATGAAACAGAGGAAAAAGATGAGTGATATGAATGACTATATACACAAGAACAAGAGAGGATTGCACAAGAACAAATGAGGATCGCACAAGAGAAAGAGAGGCTTGAATTAATGAATAATAAACTTGAATTCAAGAAAATGGTTGAGGACTAAAGAATTATGGGGATTGATCTAATTCGCTGCACTGAGCCACAAAAATAGTACCATATGAGCTTGCAGAGTGATATAATAGCTAAAAGATGTAATAGGCCTCATTGAGCATTACCTATGTTGTATGAATTTATATTGTATGAACTAAGTTATTTCGAACTTCTGTTGTATGAACCTATGTTGTATGAACTTATGGTCTATAACTGTCATAAATTCCTTTGTGTTAAAGATTCCCATTATAATACATATGAAATATAAATTAGTACATAATTGAAACACTACTGAATAACACCCCTCCATAATGCTGTCATAAGTGCTCCACTAAATCGTCTTGAAGCTGGTGGTGAGTTTACCGGTTCTGAATGGAATGATGAGTTTGAGTAAACCCAAAGAGTTCAGGTGTATGATCATGTGACACCGATACTCTTTCTTCCATTCCTTTGTAATTGTACTGAAGTGGTCCTCCGTCCTGCTCATCTTCAACTATCATGTTATGGATGATGATACATGTTGTCGTGATATCTCTTAGTATCTGTTGATCCCAAAAACGTACTGGTCCCTGAACAATTGCAAAATGAGATTGCATAACTCCAAAGGCTCATTCCACATCCTTCCTAGTTGCCTCTTGAGCTTGGGCAAAATATTTTCTTATTCCATTGGGGAGCTGGTATTGTCTTTACAAATATTGCCCATTCAGGATATATCCCATTTGAAAGATAGTACCCCATTGTATAATTGTGACTGTTGATAGTATAATTCACTTCCGGCGCTTGTCCTTCTGCTAACTTTGCAAAGAGAGGGGAACGGTGAAGAACATTAATACCATTATGAGATCCTGGTAAACCAAAAAATGCGTACCAAATCCATAGATCTTGTGAAGCAACGACTTCTAGAATTATTATTGACTGGTGTACATGCCCAGTATACAAGCCTTATCATGATTTAGGGTAATTTTTCCACCTCCAGTGCATGCAATCTATGGTTCCTAGCATTCCAGGAAAACCCCTTTCTTCACCGATTGCAAGTAATCTAGCAGTATCACTCTCATTTAGATATCTCAAATACACATCTCCAAAGAGGACAATAATAGCTCGCACAAACCTTTTAAGACTCTCTATGGTAATACTTTCTACAATCCGTAGACAATCATCAATAGCATTTGCTGGTACTTCATAAGCTATCATCTGGAATACCACAGTTATCGTTCCAGCACAATTCCTTTTTTGAACAAAATTATCATCACAAGCCTCTACAACATGCAATATGTGAAGAAACAGAGAATGACTCATTCTAAACCTATGCCGAAAGAAGGTTGGGTTGTAGACTGGAGGATCAGCAAAATAATCTCGGTATAGTCTGGCATGCCCTTCCTCTCTATTGCGATCTACGTATTGATAGCTAAAAATAGAACACTCATGGCGTTGAGCATTCGCACACTCATCTTGCTCCTGTGCTAGGTATGCTATTGTAAGAAGAGATTCATC
Organism: Otatea glauca; assembly: GCA_036346275.1. Classification (NCBI taxonomy): domain Eukaryota; kingdom Viridiplantae; phylum Streptophyta; class Magnoliopsida; order Poales; family Poaceae; genus Otatea; species Otatea glauca. The sequence goes on along the minus strand of CM070714.1, from coordinate 54,100,187 downwards.
ATCGTCATCCGACGATGAGTCTTCCGAGAGAAAATACTTGACTAAGTTGCGACGATTCATTGAGATATGCTAGATAGTGAATATTCAGAAACGGGCATGGCTTGGAAGTGCAAATAGCTATGTATATATAGCCCTAAAAATATAGCCGATACAACATAACTGTTACAATATAGCCGTAACAAAGCAAATGCAGATGACGTTAATAATCGTTACAACATGGTCGTTAAAATATAGCCGTTATGATGTCTGTTATGCTAAATTTCAAATTCCTGCATTCAAAAATAGACGTTCGAATTTTTTCTAGAAAAAAATAATCGACGCTCATATGACGATTCTGAAATATCATTATAATATTGGAGGGAGAAAATAGAGAGTGAGATTTTGTGAAATGCTGTCGGAGAGGAAAGAGATATAAGAAAGAAATCTTCCAAAAAAATTCTATATACAGAGGGATATAAGGATGCAAATTTAGAAAATGCTGTCGAGATGTTCTAACTTACCACCCACAGTGCTGGGTCTGCACTACTTCGCAATCACAGGCGGCGGCTAACGAATCGTGAGAGGAGAAGCATCTCGGAACGATCAGATTCCAGCTAGTATTTTATCAGATCGATCGGTCGAAGCAGCAGAGGAGAGGAGGAATCCCGGATTCCTCAAGCGACGTGAGCAAAGGTAGGGTTGGTTGGTTGATTCGGATTCTATCGCCATGGGCAGTTGGTCGACGGCGTCCTCCGCGCGAGGTTTCCAGTCGTCCGCGCCGGAGTGGCGCGGGCGCCACCGCCGCCACGCGCCGCTCGCCCCCCGCCGCCGCTGCGCCCCGTCGTCCACGCCGTTGGCGTCGGCGGCGCCGTCGTCTCTTGACGCGAGCCGGCTCCGGGTCGGGACGGAGCACGAGTGGCTGTGGGATTGCCGCGGCGGCGGCATCGGGGGAGGAAGGAGGGATTACGCCAAGGAGACGGAGGTGGCGGTGCGCGTGGTGCAGGTGGCCTGCACCCTGTGCCAGCGCGTTCAGGACTCGCTCCTCCTCTCCGACTCCGGCTCCGGCCGCGTCCACTCCAAGCTCGACCGCTCCCCGGTCACCATCGCTGGTTCGTGTTTCCTCTCGCCTTAGTTTTCCTTCCTAGTACTACTCACACCATCATCGCACACTAGCATGTCCTCAACGAATTAAACACAATTAAAAACGAGGATTAGTCAAACTAGAATTGTGCCGCATTAGAAAATTAAGGAGTGCGTTGACAAACTATGCTTACTTGAATCTCAGTGCCTAAATGGAATGCCGCTTAATTAATTATTGTTGACTTTCAAATTGCAGTACTGTATGTGTGATACTCTTCTTTCTGCCATTTGATGAGGAAGGTTAAATATTTGCACTTGGACTGGTTGACCCATTACAGCGTTAGCATTAATGAACTGCTATTCTAGTTACAGCCTGGCAATTTGTTTGAAGCGAAGTTGCAGCCTTGCAATGAAATGGCAGTTCTTGTTCTAAGTTCCAACATACCAGGAGTAGCTTATACATTAATCTGATGAAACACAACTTGGTCTAATAATTACCCCATGAGTTTAGGAGCAACTTTGTCAAATGTTTAGATACAATAAAAATTGTGTCTTAGTACCTAATAATTTTTCCTTTTTTTTCTTATGCCAGATTGGGGCGTGCAAGCGATAGTAAGCTGGTTACTCTCGGATTGCTTTCATGACGAAAGCGTATCGATTGTAGCTGAAGAAGATGATCAGACACTGTCTAGTAGCGATGGTGCGGCTTTGCTTGAATCCGTTGTCGCTGCTGTCAATGGTTGCCTGGTTGAAGCTCCAAAGTATGGGCTGAAGTCCCTGGAGAAACAGCTCAGAGCTCATGATGTTCTTCAAGCTATACGGAAGTGCGGCTCTACAGGAGGTCCGAAAGGACGATTTTGGGTGCTTGATCCTGTGGATGGCACGCTTGGATTTGTGCGCGGAGACCAATATGCTGTTGCTCTTGCATTAATTGAAGATGGGGAAGTTGTACTTGGTGTTCTTGGGTGCCCAAATTATCCAATGAAGAAGGAATGGCTCAATTATCACCAACGATACTACAGGTTGATGTCTAAGGTTGCTCCCCCTACATCAGGATCCTGGCATAAGGGTTGTGTGATGTATGCTCACAAAGGATGTGGGCAAGCTTGGATGCAGCCATTGGTTCATGACTTTGGTAAGCTTGATTGGCATAACTCAAGGGAGATTCGAGTATCATCCGTCAATGATCCAGTTTCAGCAACATTCTGTGAACCTGTTGAGAAAGCCAACTCGAGCCATTCCTTCACTGCAGGACTTGCTCATAGTGTAGGCTTAAGGTCAGCTCTTAAATTTCATTGTCTATGCAGTATTCCTAACCTAGCTGATATTATTTCACATTTTCACTACTGTGAAAATTATCCATGGATTTACATCTGGTATCTGCTAGTTGGTGTCTGATATTTCCTGAATATGATACTGATTTTACATTGCTATCAGAACGAAATGGTGCTGGCATTTGACTCTTGTTCATGTACAGTAGTATGCAGATTGCAAGTTTTGGCTTTTGAACACTGTTTATTGATATCTGTTTGCTTGGTTTCCAGGAAGCAACCTCTGCGTGTGTACAGCATGGTGAAATATGCTGCAATAGCACGGGGCGATGCAGAGATCTTCATGAAATTCGCTAGAGCTGGATACAAGGAGAAGATATGGGATCATGCTGCAGGGGTGGTCATCATTCAAGAGGCTGGTGGAGTGATCACAGATGCTGGAGGCCAGCCGTTGGACTTCTCCAGGGGTGTTTACTTGGAGGGTTTGGATAGAGGCATAATAGCTTGTTCCGGAGCGTTGCTTCATCAGAGAATTTTAGAGGCTTCTGATGCAAGCTGGAACTCATCAACACTGTGATCCAAGCAATACAGATGCTTACTGTTAGATGGCCTGATGTTGGCCGTAGAAAGCAAATGTGAGTTTTACCTAGAATTGTTGTTTTGCCCTCTGCTCAAAATTTTTTTTGTCTTCTAATTTTCTGATATCTCTTTACAGGTAACTCAACTCATTTTGGTTTTGAGAATTAGTCTTAAGTATTCATTTCACCCTGATTAAGACTGCAAGAGGTAATTATGCAGCATGTAGCATGATAGCTTATCTGCTCATAAAAGTTGTGACATGAGATCGACGAATACGCTGGCTTCTGATCATCAAGAGCATCTGCACAGGTGTTTACTAGCTGATTTGATTATTTTTATCTTTTTTTTTTCCTTTTTCCCTCTCCGCCTTTCAAGTGGTGGGCGTAAGCTCCTCAGAGTCACAGCATTGATTATATTGGTCATCTGCAACTGCTCAGCAGCATTAGCTGACATCTCAAATGTCTGGACCTTTGATTAATTGATTAAATGATCACATGACGTATTGTCTGCCAGTTTTTGCCCTCTATATTGTGCTTTCAGTTCTCATTTTAGTCCATTCCACAAAGTAGAGACACTATCTTCTTTTTTTCTTCTTACAGCTTTGTGTTATACGGTTCACACGTATTCACCACAGGAAAAACAAGTACCAATCTATAGACGAGACACAGAGTACATGATATTGTGATCAAAACCATGACACATGTTTGTGTGGACTGGACTGCAAGTCTGCAATTAGCTGGAGAGCTGCACGGAGCAGCACTGGCTGAAGAGCTCCATGCTGCCGTCGTCGACGTCCTCCTGATCCATCTTGGGCTGGAAGCTGCTCCATGCCGGCACCAACCCTGGGATAGCACTGGTGTCGAAGCTGTGCACCAGGGAGACTGTCCTGAAGCCGTCGTCGTCCGCCGCCACCTGGTATCCGGCGAGGAAGTAGAGCTGCGTGTCGACAACGGCCATGGTGAGGTACAGCCGCTGCGCCGACGGCGGGAGGCTGGCGAGCAGCGATAGGTCTAGCACGGCCGAGTGGTCCATGATGCTCCATATGTTGAGCTCGCCGTCGTAGACCTCGACGTGTCCCTTCCAGCTGTTGAGGCAGTCGCCGGAGCTGAACAGCCGCCCGGCCACGGCCACGATCTGGTTCGGCGGCACGTCGAGCTGCCACATCCCCGGGATGATCTCCCACACCCCCCTCGCGCAGTCGAACGCCTCCGCCGAGCTCCGCTCCAGCGCCGTCGACTGCGGCACGGTCGTTCCCGGCAGCGCCAAGAGGACGTCACTGGGCGACGACGTGCTCTCCGCGAAGCCCCCCACGACGTGGAAGCTGCCTTGCCACGTCACACCAACGCACCTGTAGCGCAGCGTGCTCATGTCGGGGAGAGGCGACCACTGGCCTTTCTCCTGGTCGTACACCTCGGCCGCCGCCGTGCCCCGGGCGCCGGACAGCGAGCACTGGCCCCCGGCCACGCAGATCCTGCCTCGGCACGGCGCGCACGCGAAGTCGAAGCGCGGGACGAGGAGCGGCGCGCAGCGCTGCCACTCCCCCCGGCGCACGCCGTACCGGAGCACGTGGGCCCGCACGCCGACGTCCGTGTCGCGGTACTCGCCGGCCACGGCGCCGCGGTCCCTCCGGCACAGCCGGCCGCCAATAACGTAGACGGACTCGCCGAGCGCGACGACGGCGAAGCCCTTTAGCACGTGGCCGTCGGGGACGCCGGGGAGCTCGCCCATGCAGCGCCATGTGTTGGCGCCGGGCTCATAGCACTCGAGGCTGTTTGAGCCGCCATGCGCAAAGCACGCGTATATCCTGGCACCGCCGCCGCCGTTGTCGCTGCTGCTGCTCCCGGTGCTGGAGAACGACTCGGAGGTGGCAACATCGCCATGCAAGGATCCCATGGTTTTGCACCAGCTACCAACCTACTAGCTACTAGTGGCTTCTTGTTCTTGTGCTGTTCATCAAGAAAAACCAAGCTGCAACTGGGTTGGCCAGGGGAGTCTTGCAAGGAGGACACACGTGTCTGTTTATACACAAGCATTGAGCCGTCTCCGGTCTCCATGTAGCTTTTGGGGGACGGACCGATCGAAGTGCTGCATAGGATGGTGTTTATTGGAAACCCCGACCATGCCGTGGAATCTGTCGAGCTGCTAGAGCTTGTCTTCTTGCTCGCACGAGCGATTGCGCTCTAAGAAATAAGACGGCCTCATCGTACAAGCGGCTAGCCAACACGGACAGGTTCTCTACTTATGTGCTTGTACTCACGCATGGGTGTTGGGCAGATAGTGTTCTGCCAAGCTAACCAAAATGTAGCCTAGATTCAATGCTCCGTTAAAAAAAACTTTCCATAACCAATTTTGTCAGTTCACAAGGGCGTTGCTAATCACCATAGATCATCAGTACACAGTACAAGCATAGCTTGAAAAAAATTACGGTTCACTTTTCGAGAGAGCATCGAAGCACTTGCTTCAATTGTCCTCCGCACAAGCACAAAGACACGCGGCCGTCATGCAGGTTAATTGGTCTGTTTTCGTTGGGTCCTCAATTTTAGGTAACTCTGCCTGTTGCATGTGTGGTAGCTGCTAGCCTACGCTCCGGCCACCTCAAACGACTCCTGAAATAATTATAAGCCTTTTCCATCACTTTCCCTGATTTCTTCTCCTTCCTGTCTCTGCATATATCCGTGTAGATTGTCCTTGTCCTGATGGGGCCATCCACACACACACTGAGAATCCTCATGTCTTGAGAACCACTGCTACAACATGACAATGCTATTCAGATACTTGCTCATCTTGTTTGTTTAAGAGTTTTTTTAGGAACACTAAATTCAATATAAAACCGTTTATTATTTTCAATTCAATGGATCAAATTAGCTAAAATTTATTTATACTTCCTCTGGTAGTAGAGTAATAGAAATACTCTTAACAAATCAACGGTTAGATCTGATTTCTACTACTCATTGTATACTACCAGTATAATGCAACGTAAAATTTCTCTTGTTTAAGGATATGTGCAACAGCTGGACAGCATGTTGTGCCATGTAATGTAGGCTGCATTGATCCAATGAGAAGTAAGTGAGTGACATAGGTGTTCAAGTACAGAGCTCTGTTTCTGTTTTTCGTTTGTGCTTTCTTGTAATGGACTTTTGTGATTTATGATGAAAGAAGTCAGGAGGTTGTTGCCCTTCTGTTATTCTAAAAAGTGAGAGTGATAGAGCATGGTCAAGGATGAAACCGTGCATCCTTCGTACCTCGTCTCTCTAACCTGCCCGTTCATCGCCGCCACCTTTCGCCATTTCAGGTCAGGAGTCGTTCTTTTTCTCCAATTCAATGCATCAATGCACATGGATCATTGAACTATATTGCTGATGAATGGATGCATTAGCCAATTAATTATGATTCATTTGCAGGAAGCTTCAGGTGTTTCCAACAGACATGAAGGCCTGGCGTTACTGACGACAATTGCTGAGGATGGTGGCAATTGCAATCCTAGTTCTCCAGTACCAAACCATCCCCCGTTGGAAAGGAGCCTCATCAGCAATATCCTTTGTTTGAGAGAGGCTCTAGATCTGCCATGTCAAAGGTCATGGGATGCGTTGAATCAGGTGTATATGAAACTCAAATTCATTTACTCATTAGGACGCTCATTTGTTATGTTGCACCTCATCGCTGTTTTTATAGATGTTCTTTCTAATTGATGTAGTTACTCCTGAATACCCTGGAGACTCTGAATGTTGCAGATCCAAGATGTTCATCAGACCTGTCTGGATAACATACTACATCTGTACAGCAGGTTAACTACTTTCTTTTAACGTCTTAATTACCATACTAGCAGTTGCTGTTGGGATTAAATCACTCAAAACCCTTCTTATCACTTTAGAAATCACTCACTGATTTCTTCTCCTTCTCCTGTTGGGTATCTCTCTCACATAAACAAACACAAGAGAAAGTAGATGGACTCACTCCAAATGAATTATTTTATTCATTCATGGGATATGCTACTTATACAAGATAGAAGATTAACATGCATGACATAACAACTCCTTAATTACCAACTAATTCTAGTATACATAACAACTTCTTAATTACCCACTAACTCACATAATGCATAAGCACTAATGACAAGATTACAGCTAACAATTACCCTCTAATCTTGTCATATCTCTACTCACAGAAGGGCCGGCTCATCATCACTTGTTGCCGCAGCAAGGAGTGCCTTCTCCTTCTTTTTCTCAGGATATTCCCAAGCAAAATACCCATAATCTTCACAATTATAGAACTGTATCTTAGATTTATCCTAATCTTCACCACGGCCACGACCTCGTCCTTGCAACGAGTCATGTCCTCTTATCATGAGAAGTTGCTCTTCCGTTTGGGCCTCCCGCTCTTTGAGCAACTCCTCATGCGCCTTCAGTGACCCAATGACCTCCTCCATGGCCATCTTGTTGATGTCACCGAATAGCGCTAACGGCGAAACAACATTGATGAACTTGTCGGAGATGGCTCGCATCGGTTTCTTCACGACGTACTTCTCTTCCATCGCGTCTCCAGGTTCACGGATGCGCCCAACGAGCGTCGTGAACTTCGCCGCGAAGTCATCCACGGACTCTGCATCACTCATCTTAAGATTATCAAAATCCGAGCGCAAGGATCAATCTCGCCTCCGGACACGCCAACGCCCACATGCATAGAGTGTAGCATCGCCACACATCGACGGGTCTCTTCGCAACTCGCAGCAGCTCTCTCGTCGCCGATCGATCGAGATGATTGTCAAGGCCAACTGGTCCTTGCTTTCATTGACATCCTTGGACGAGCCCTCGCGAACAACAGCACCCCATGCGCCGTTGGTTCGCAAGAGGTACTTCATCCTCATCGCCCACACTGCATAGTTTGTCCTTGTCAGCATCGGGTACGGGAGCCTTCCCATCGTCATCGATGCCGTCGTCGTCGAGTCACCCAAGCCACTCCTCACAATGGCTCCGCTCAGCGAGGCATCACTGTGCGGCATCATCTTTGGCATAACCTGGGAGCTCTGATACCAAATGTTGGGATTGAATCACTCAAAACCCTTCTTATCACTTTAGAAATCACTCACTGATTTCTTCACCTATTCCTGTTGGATATCTCTCTCACATAAACACACACAAGAGGAAGTAGATGGACTCACTCCAAATAACTTATTTTATTCATTCATGGGATATGCTACTTATACAAGATAGAAGATTAACATGCATGACATAACAACTCCTTAATTACCCACTAACTCTAGTATGCATAACAACTCTTTAATTACCCACTAACTCACATCATGCATAAGCAACCCTCTTCTGCAAACATGTTCAGAGAAGCATGCATGTTTAGTGTTGAAGCTGATCTGATTTTTGTCGGCGCTGTTTTCAACTCGTATGATGCTGCATCATCATCTAACATTGAGTACAAAACAAACAGGGTCTAGTTCACCTCCGTAAGGTCCTCAGTATTAAGGGTCTGTTTGGTAGAGTTTCAGATTTCAGCTTCACCTGAGATCGAAACTTGTAGGCTAAGATAAAGTGAATTAAGTTTATATTTTTAGTCTAAAATTTGAAAAGATGATCAATTTAAACATTCTTAATATACTCACAGATTCAGCTCTACCAGATCCACGGATCTGGTGGAGCTGGAGCCCTACCAAACACACCCTAAGTTGTATGCACTAACCGGTTCACTCAAAAGCTTAAGCTGATGAGGAAAGGAGGGCAATTAACTTATACTTCAACACTCCCCCTCACGTATAGGCTCCCTCAGACCTAGGACGTGGAATAGATAGAAGTGGACTGCAATTATTTTTCTAATTGCGTTAACCGGGTCTTGAACTCGAGACCTCTTGATTCTGATACCATATTAAATTGTATGCATCAAACACTTCACCCAAAAGCTTAACATGCAACTCAATACGCAGGTTGGTTCAAGACTGCTACGCAGAACACCAGCAAATGGGTCACGGAGGCACGGAGAAGCACAAAATCATAGACCGCCAGAGCCTAGACCAAGTCGGTATGTACTTTTTCCCTGCCCATGTCCATATGTCATGCTGTCAATGTGCAGGTCACAAGGCAGCTGATGCATCGGTACGCTGTCCTTTTTTCAAACGGGATTGCAGGCGAGCATGTCATCGAGATGCTTGATCAGATGACCCCGGTAGCAAAAGCAATGTTCAGCTTCGTGGAAAGCTCCGAGGTTGCAAATGCAACGACAGCTTGGCATATGAGAATCTTCCAAAAAGGAGAATCCTGCCTCCTGTCCTCTGTCGGCTGAGATCCTGAGATCTCCGTCGCACCGCGAAAACATCGGCTATCCACCAAACAATTCCGAGGTTGCGGCATCTTGCAAAGACGGCACGATGAGGCACATGGAAAAATGAAAAGTTCAGGAGGCGGCACCACGGCAAGACGCGGCTGAGGGCAGTTGCACTTGCACCCAGGAGGATGGCCAAACGCCCCAAGGCTGCAGGTGTGAACCACCGTCAACTCCTACAGGTGACTGCAATTTACTGCAGACAACGCCGTCGTCAGTATCACCGATCCACTGCTGTCGGCGCCGCCGCCGTCCCCCATGCCCATGGAGGGCTTGCCAATGCTGCTGCAGTCCTGGGAGGCCATGCAAGAGGACAGTGCCTCCTCCTAGTACTGCAGAGTCTGTTGAGGCGGCGCCGACGGCACAGCAAGACACGACCGTAGCCATAGGCAGCAATGAGATCAAGGACGGCCCAGCCAACCTCACCTACGCCTCAGCAGTCCGTGGAACCTATGCAGGACGGCAATGCAGCTGCGGCAAATGTACCGCGGCCGCCTCTAGTTCAAGAAGGACGGCCTGCACCGGCGCCTGTCAAGGGGTGTAATTCGGCGCCTCCGCAGCCGCCTCCTGGAAACATTGAGAAAGCGCTGCGCGCGAAGAAAGCCGCGACCAAGCTGAAACGGTCAACGCAGATGGGCAATCTGTACAGGCTCTTGCGGGACAGAGTGGCAGGCTCTTCTTGCACGCATGGCGCGAATAGATCGCACGACAAGGAGGCTCGGGCGCTGGCTGGGACGTCAGTCCAGGGCATGGCCGAGATGACCAAGGGGTACATGCAAACTAATCAATGAATCCGGATTCTTACTACTCCATACTATCACTAGTGATTGAAACAACCCGGGTAATTAAATCATGCAAATAGAATCATCAACACAAATTAAACACAAACATAAGTAGTTGCTCAAGAAATTAATCACAAACAAACACACACATAAGTAATTACTCAACAAATTAATCACAAACTTTATTGATTTTCAACCTGTCATGCAATTATATAATTGCAATGTGCTACCAATAATAAAGTACATCAAAAAGAATATTACAAGAAAAAATAAATTTCCTAAAAATCTACAGCTTCTCTTGATCCTTGGTTTTGATCCCTGCAAGTTATAAATCATTTACACATATATAACCATAAGGTAAGCAATACAGATAATTAAAGTTTTAGGAGTTGCCATCAGACCCGTATGTGAGGGTATCACTCATCGAGATACCTAACCGTCCGGGGCCAGTCAGCACCTCTCGCTATCTAGGGTTTTATCATCTAGCAAATACAAACCTGGTAGATTTGCGAGTAACCGTAGCATCACCAAAATAGCGCCAAAATATCCCATGGTGAAAAGATAAGAGCAGCACAATATAAATGTGAAGAGCTTCAGTAAAAAAAGGAGAGGTAAGACCTCCCCCGGGCAACTCATTCTCAGAGGTACCGAAGCCACAACCCTAGTGAAAAAGGCATCCGGCCCAGCACCACCCCGCTCCAGCCATTTCCCAACCAATGCCAACCAAACCATCCCTTCCAAGCACACACACAAGCCAAGCTTCAAAGAAGGAGCAAAGTTTCTAGGAGCAAGCTCCCAGGAGACTAAGGCCCCAAGAGCAAGGCCACCCCTAGGAGACCAAGGCCTCAGGAGCAAAACCACAAGGAACAAGGAGCAAGGGCAAACCATCACCACATTCACATCTTAGCTCTAGCACCACCTGCATTTCTTCTCTTTTCCACACCCCAGTTAACCCCATTTCTTTTGGCCCAGCATAGGCATAGGAGCAACAATAGCAAGACAGTATAGAGATTAAAAGCGATAGAAGCTAATAGTCTCGATAGAGACTACCGTAGAAGAGGCATTACGTGTGCCAGGGAACCACCATACTCCCCGGCGTACAGGAGGTCCCCCGGTGTCGTTACAACACCGCCAGATCGATGACCATCACCATAATCATCATCGATCCCAAAAACGAAAATATTTATGTTTATTATCATATCACAGAGCAATAATGCACAATCTTGTAGGCATAGTAAGGGAGGGGGAGGAATGAGCTAGGGTGTACCAAACCCTAGCCTAATGCAGGGAGAAGGAGGGGACAGCCCAGGGGCAGGGTCGAACGAGGCCACAGCAGAAAGGGGAGGGCGACCCAGGTGGGCCTCGGCGTAGGAGGCCGACAAGCCCGGGTGGTGGCAGCACTGAGCCGAAGGAGCCGATGGTGGGGCCGAGCTAGGCGACGACCGGCGCAGGGCCAAGTTCAGGACCGCGAGGCCGTAAGGGAGCCAAAGGGGCCAGGGTTGGGCAGAGACGGTCCAGATGCGAGCAAGAGACGACATGGCCTGGGGAGGCTGAGCGGAGGCAGACGCGGGGCGACGCCAGGCGACAGGTAGGAGGCCGGGCCGGAGACCGACAGGGTAGGCCGACGAAGAGCTGGGCAGCGGCACAGCGCCGGCAAGAGCCGCCGGTGGGTGGAGACGGTCGGATGGGCTGGATCAAGGGGAGGAGAAGAGCTAGATCTGGAGGAGGAAGAAAGAAAGGAAGAGGATGAGGCCAGTCGGGTGAAGGGAAAAAGGAAGAGAAGGGAGAAAAAAAGAGAAAAATGAAAGAAGAGAAAAGGAAAGAAGAGAAAAGAAAAGAAAAGAAAAGAAAAGAAAAGAAAAGAGGAGAAAAAGAAAGGATAGAAAAGGGGAGGAAATTTCTGGCTATAGTTCATTGTCCAAATCTGTTAAACCTAATTAAATATCCGAATCATTAAACCACCTAAGCAATCGAGCATTAAATAACAGTCGTTAAAACAAAAATGTCCAAGAAAATTTAAAAGAGGCATTATACGTATATTAAATAATATAATTCTAATAAACGGTTGGACACCATAAAACATGCAAAAATCTACTGGCCACCTTTGGCACTCTGGTAATTCTAGGAATAAATCAAACCGATGATCTACAATGGCCCTCGAGTGAGGATGAATATTTATACCATAATCTAGGTAAGTTTCCCTTGACCATATTTGAGAAATTGTTTTCAAATGATTTCAGATTTATATATGATATCATCAATGCATGGGAAATTATATTTTAAAGCAAAACCCCAAACCGGGCGCAGTTGGAAAGATGGTTATGATGGTGACTGCTGCAGCAGTGGGTGGTTATAGTTATGTAGAATAGAAGTTGCTGCTGAGGCAATGTTTAGATTGTTGAGATGTTGAAAGGGATCATCCAACGAGAGGAGCTAGTGACATATTTATATGTATGGTGAGTAGAGGGTGACGATAAAAAGGATTGTCATACTGGTGGGGCTCTCTACATAGGCTATAATATAAGATCGAACAACTACACTCGGGCAATGATCCGTAATTATAGTACCAACCATAATGTGTGAAATCGGTCAGAAAATGTTGTCGTATGAAGGTATTATGATCTCCATGTTGGGTAATAGTTGATAACTAGGAAGCGTGTAGTTGGAAAATACCGGAAAGGCCCAGTGAGAGACTCAAAATCAACTGCAATTGATTCTGACGCTATATTTAAAGCCTAGGGCGGAGTATCTCCGATGTCAAGCAGGACTACAACTGGCATGCAGTGAGTGGGTGGGGAACGTTGGTGAAGGACACCACGACTCATCGGTATGCCAGGGTTGGAAATATAATACTTGATTAGTAATAAACATTTTTGGGCCTCACAGAATGAGGTCACTATGGGTAAAGTAGTAAAACCTGCGTAGGATCAAATCATGAATTCAGGCCTGTCTCATGGATTGGAGGCTACACAAGCTAAGTTTGTCTCATATACAAGTGCTAGTAGTAGTTTTCAAATTTAAAATACCCAACCCGTAAAGAAAACCTAGGAAAAAACTAATTTCTGTAAAAAATGGATTTTGAGGAAAGAAGTACATTTGATGGTTATGAGATAAATTCATATATGCATTTGTTGTTAGCGTTTGCTGAGTAATTTTGTGCTCACCCTTGTTTAACTCCCTCTTTGCTTAGAAACTAAGCAACATGGATCCACCAGCGAGGAATGAATGGAGGATTACCCACTAGGTCAGGGTAATGAGACAACGAAGGATCTCTAGGAGGACTGGGTGGATTAATGGACCGTACGGTGAAGACCGTCGATCCATTAGGTACTTATTTACTATGTAAATTCATTATAGATGTGATATGTACATTATATAAGACTTGGTAACTATGGATCTGTAGCTTGTGTGACAATGGATTGTAATATGTTCCTAATTCAGTCTCTAATTATTGTTCTGTTGCAACAATGTGAACACAGTGTATTATATGATAAAATGACGAATGTGTTTGATATTTTGTTAACTAATATGCCGAGATTTGTATAATTATCTTAGAGTAATGACGGTATTACTGTCGTTACCCTGAGCGAATTATCTTAGAGTAATCATACCTCGGCTAGTTTTGAAAATCGCAGGTCCTACCACAAATATTTTGAGGACTCAAAATACTTATAAAACCTAATAAAAAAATTTCAGAACTAACTTATAAAACCTAATAATATTTTGAGAACCCAAAATACTTATGGGTCCTCGTAGAATTATTTTTCATAACTAACCGTCGTGCAATTTTTTTTATTATAATGCATTTATAAAACCTAATAAAATTATAATGTATTTTTTTCAGAACTAGCCTCCTCAAATATATTGTGTTATATTTTGCTCCTCCATAGAATATGGGTCCTCAAAATATTTGTGGTACGACGTGCAATTTTTTTAGAACTAACTACTGTGCAATTTTTTTATATTATAACGCATTTATAAAGGCTAATAAAATTAAAATGTATTTTTTCCATAACTAGCCTTCTCAAATATACTGTGTTATATTATGCCCCTCCGTAGAATATAGGTCTTTCAAACATTTATGGTACGACGTGCGATTTTTTCAGAACTAAACATCGTGCAATTTGTTTTATTATAATGCATTTATAAAACCTGATAAATTAAAAAAAATTGTAGCATGCAGCTGTCGGCGTTTTCGGGAGCGCCGGCAAGTAAATTTGTAAGTCTAGGGGGTCGCGCGTTCCACTCCCTGAATGGTTAGACTCGTGAGTCCAAGATGTATACTGGTTCGAGCTGAAGGTCCCTACTCCAGTTCGTGTGTGGTGGTGTTGTATTACTCTTGGTACAGATGACTGCACAAAGTTTTACAAGCGAGAATTCCAATGGCTTAGCGAGATGGGTTTGATAGCGCTCTCTCCCTTTCTTGTTCTTGCTCGTTGCCCCTCGATCGCTTAGCCCCGCCTCCTTTTATACGTGAAGGAAGGCGGGTTACATCGAGTTAGGAGGAAGCGAGGTGACCTACGCTAGGAGCTCCGGCCCTTCGTCCCGTGGATCGGTCGCCACCCGCCTTGCCCATGCCGGGTTGGTAGCCTTGGTGGTCGTGGAGGTTAGGTATTTCCGGAAGTAGCGACTTGCCCTCGTGATCCTTGCGACGCCGACGCCGAGGTGCGTGACGTTGGTGCCGCCGGGAGGAGCGTGCGCCATGCCAGACGTGGATCGTTGATGGGCCGAAGCTTTGTCTTCTACAACCACCGGATCTTCTTGGGAAGGAGCCACCGCCTTGTATAGTCGCTCGATTGACCTTATCCGAGGGTACGTGGCGGTAGGCCGATGAGGACGACACACGCGCACTCGGCGTTCGTCACCTTGGTTTGGTTGAGTCGGAGATCCCGCCCGCCAAGAGGGGTCGGGAGCGCCGTCTGGTCGGATTCGCTTCCCGCCGGTCGGGAGCGGATGCCTTGCGCGTCTCGCAGCGATTCGGTCGTGGCGGCGGCGCGCGCTGCTGGGTGGAGATATGCTTGAGGCGGCCGCTCGCCGCCGGCCGTTGGGGTATCCTTTTTATTAGTATTCGTCAGCAGCGCTTCCAGTCCAATGTATGCTTTTCTGTTATTTTTTTTACGTTTTTTCATTTTTTTTTGTTTTTGCGGTGCCACGTGTTGGACTGGCATTGCAACTCCCCCAGTCCACTGCACTGGGTGAGCCGCGTCTTCCAGACGCGGTTTTCACGGGCCTAAGGGTTATTTTTGCAAAAAAAAACGTTAAAAGCTAATTCTTTTTTAAAAAATGACAGAGCTATATCAGTAAAAACTTCTAAACTTGCAGGTGCTGGCCAGGTTCGAGGTCTTCCCTTTCAAGAAGCTGGAAACCCTGAGGATGGCCGCCGCGCTTTACTCCAAGCTGGACAGCGTCGTCTCCATTCTCCAAGCTCAATGGCTGGAAGTTAGCAGTCCCCCTCTCGCTGCAGTCACTCCTATACGCTGGTAACACACGAAGTTCTACATCTGCTTTTTTCTTATTTATCGTTTTAGATGTTGACATGGTGTTCGATACACATATTTAACTATTAATTTTTCTAATTATATATTAATAAAAGATTGTTATAAATATAATGTAATGAAAGTCTTTTTTATGGCAAATCTAATGACATCATTTATACATAATATATCTAAATGTTTTTGTATACGTCAGCAGTCAAAATTTTAAAAAGTTGAATGTATGTATTCTAAAACGATACCTTAAAAAAAGGAATAAATTAGAAAGGAGCGCAGGGAGTGCTAATTTGGAAACTCATTTGTTGGTATTGATATGAACGTTTCTGCAGACTAAAGACGACGTGGACATATGATATAGCGGTCCAACAACATCCATTTCGACTTCGGCGTGCTGGTCCGAATCAAGGAGTGCATGGTGGACTTGCCATCCAGCTGCGTGGAGATGGCTTCGAAGGTATCTCTTTCCGTAAATACAGAGCAAGACTGCATCCAATTTTAGAAGATAAATACGTTTTAGAAACCGTAAGCAAGTGTAGGTAGTACTCGTACTGTAATAGACGAGATGATTATATGGCCCATTTTTTGTATGTGCCGGAGAGCCAAGACGCAAAGGAGACGGCTGCACAAGCTCAACCGAAGAATCAATCCACAGGGCTATCAAGGATGCTGTGGTCGGTGTTCCAATTGGCCTTCCGGATGTACAACTTTCGTGTCTGTGCTGCTCTGTGTGTACATATTTTCCCCTTCCTCCTTCAGCTATGTATGTATACGAGCATAACACCGTCGCGTACGTACCATGTGCAGTCTCCTTAGTCAGGAACTCGTATACATCTACTCATACATCACATCATTGGCACAGTACAGGCAAGACAAGCATGCAGAACGTACTGACCTGATATGAACGCGCGAGCTGCTCTCGTTCGTGCTACCAATTACTTCACTTCACTTCACTGCTCCCGAAAGGAGCCGATGCAGCAGCAGCCAGCACAGGGTCAGAGGGCGCACTGTTGAGGGTGTTGAAAGCTGAACTGAACACGCCACGCCATTAAAAGCCGGAATAAATGTAGCGTAGACGTAGTAGTAGGCTACGAGCACAACCGAACCGAACGATGAACCACCACCGATGATAAATGCACCCGCCAGACGAAGACGAGTCGAGCCAAGGCGAGGCGAAGGAGATATCCTCCTATTTAGCCGCGTTTCACATTTTTTTTTTCAGCTTAGTTTTTATTCAAATGGAATTGTAAATTTAATCCCTTTCTCAACTACGAAAGTTAAACGACCTGTCATATATATCTGATGTAGTATTTGAGCGTTATAGATCCATCTGCTGAGGTAAAAGAGCGTTGACAGGTGTATGTAACCGCAAAAAAATAGATTTACAATTCTATTATAACAAAGTCAAGCATGGAAAAAAAACTAGAACAAAGTCATGCATGGAAAGGAAATTAAGCCAAAGCCTCCCGCCGAGGCGACTGAGGCCGAGTGAGAGAACCGAGAACAAGGCAGCGAGTAAAAAGACGAACCTTCGCATTTATAGATTTAGCCCACTTTTTTATCGTGGGAGGCGCACTGAGCAACGTAGCAACCGGTGAGCCGCAGCATGAGCGTAGGACCAACCACTTCCGTGCTTGAGCAACGCTGGAGAAGCTCGGAAGGCATGGTGCCATGACCAGGAGGTGTGGGGTAGACTGTCATAGTCCCGAGAGTTCCGGTGACCTTTCGTAGTAGAGGAGCATAATCACTTTTTGGGACATTCGTGTTCAGAGATAAAAGGTTAAGTCTGTAAAAAGTTTGAATGACTATTTTTTCTTTTAAAAAATAGATAGCGGAGGCTAGAAAAAGCTGCGCTGCGCTGCAGCTTTCGTGGGACAGAGAACAGCCAAAAACAAAACGAGAGGGGAGAGAAGGCAAGCAAGCACGCTCGGCGGTAAGGCATGGGCTCATGTGAGCTGCTGCAGCAGCCGCTTCTTAGCTCTCAGTCTCGCACGCTCTTCTCCTCATTTCTGTAGTTACTATTGCTCTTGATATTGCTGTGCGCGTGTGGCGGCTGGTGTGTTGTTGTAGGAGTAGTACACTGGTTCCATGATGGATGAGCTCAATCTGCAGCATTTGGATTTGATCATTCGTCATCAGAGCATGGGGCTCAACCTCTGCGAGTGCGAGGTGCATGGCTGCGCTGCGGAAGCGCTTGCTTGCGTCTTTGATTTCTGTTAATTGGTGGTTAATTTGGTGGGTAGGTTTGTGAATGCTTCTTGCTTGCTTCTTGTAGGAGGCGCTGGGGTCGTCGGAGTCGGAGCCCGCGAAGCCGGCGCGGCCGCACGGCAAGAGGAGCCGCGCCGCCGAAGTGCACAACCTCTCCGAGAAGGTTGGTGCGGAGTTCTTGGTTCTTCTACTCTTTTACGAACCAGTTATTGACATGGTGGGGTTGATTTTCTGACACGAACGTAATTGGTGCAGAGGAGGAGGAGCAGGATCAACGAGAAGATGAAGGCGCTGCAGAGCCTCATACCCAACTCCAGCAAGGTCATTCTTACTCCATTTTTGTTGCGTGGGTGGGTTCTGTGTTGCTGGAAGCTAATCAAGGCGTTCCTTTTGGGCGATGGTTTCGTGAATTGCAGACGGACAAAGCTTCCATGCTCGAAGACGCCATCGAGTATCTGAAGCAGCTTCAGCTACAAGTGCAGGTGAGCAAAATAATGCTGCGTTGCTAGTTTGCTACTGATACCTGGTGCGAATTCCAGATATGCTGCATAGCACAATTGAATCGCAAATTTGAATAGATTGCAAGTAGCTTCCTACGTTTGATGCCCTTATTTAGCATTTGACATGGCAATTGACTTGGCTAGTAGTAGCTGAAGCCAATTGACAACAAAATGGATATGTGTAGTATAGCTGAATTTTCTGGAAAACCGCTGCCCCCAATGAAGTGAAATAGTGGTAATAAACAAGTAGCTGGACAGAACTTATGTTGCTAGTATAGCTAGGCTGTTGCATCTGTAGTTGAACAAAGAATAATGTGTATTGACATTTTAGTGCCCTTGAATATAAGAAAACGAAATGGTAGGTTGTATTCTTTTGTGCTGTTATAATCAAGTGGTTCAGAAATTACATCAGCACATTATAATACCCATTTTCTGCATCTCTACTGGCTAGGGAAATATATCAGGAAATCATTTATTCATTCTGCATTTCTGCAGTTCAATTTGTGTTTGATAGCTAAAATTCTGTTCCAGATGTTATCTATGAGGAATGGTTTATATCTGCCACCAGTGAACTTAGCTGAAGCACCTGAGCCTCTGCCAGCTGCGCAAATGTGTGCGGAACTTAACCAGAATAGTGTCAAGGCATCAAATCCTTTGGTTGTCTTGCTGCCTGTGAACCAAATTTCAGGAGCTCATCATTCATTTGATCCACCAAATCATGACATGCGGCATCATAAGCCACTTGTGTTACCAAGTGTTCCTAGTATAGCCACCCCAGAGCCTCAGTTCCTTCTGGAGTCATCACAGTCTAACCTTCAATCCTTTCAGTTGACTGCATCCCCTGGGGTAATCCTTCTGTTGGATTTAGAGCATAAGCTTGACATGAACCCCTCTGCTTGCAAATATAGAGTAGCTAATTAGCAATACTTGACATGTACTATTCTTGATTTGTTTTGTCCTTATCTATCACAGATGATCTTTCAGGAGGATGTTATGTTAAAGCGTCGCTTAAGTTCAGCTCAAGAGACCACTTCTATGCCAGGTTAGAGATCATAATAGTACATTTTAAATAGCCATTATTTGGCACTTAGTACTGCTGTTTGTAGAATGCCTTATCATCCTGGACACTTTGGTAACATATTTGACATCTTACTGACCTTCCCTTTACTCCTTCAATAGGACATCAGATAAAGTCTGTTAGGCAGGAAGTACCCATAGTGAGCGCTGGTCGTTTCGATAGATGTTCACTCAGGAAAGAAAAATCACAAGACTTGATGCCAAAAAACGCAGAAAGTCTACTGTTTATGCCACACTTACATAGGTAAGTTTCTCTTTGGCACGGATGACTTTAAGGTGGAAGAGTTTTTTTTTATGTTAGAAGTAAGAGCTGCTCTTTTGATTGTAAGCATTTTTTACGAAGTTAGTGGCCGAAGTATGATCATTCTTTACGAAGTTAGTGGCCGAAGTATGATCTGTCTTGTATAATTTCATACATACTTCAGTTGCAGCATGGTTTGTTGGTTCAGGTTAGACTTCCTTTTTTTAAAAAAAAACTGATTACCTGATATTATGAAAAAGGCATTAATCTGTTAGGGGCTCCCAGAAGCTTAGGTTCAGGTTATTGATTTTTTGCCTTCAAAAAAGAAGTTAATGATTTTGATTTACTAGTAAAGTTTCTTAGATTATACTAGCTTCTAACCTATCTATGTGAGATCGATGAAACTATTCCACAGCCATCTTAGACTTGCCAATTTCATGAAACAGCCTACTTGGGTTTCCTAAGTTACACAAACCAGCATTTCAGTTATACAACATCCTTTTTCTCTTGATAAAATTAGCTTGTGACATGCTTAGTTCTATTCTTCAGAACACTTATGCCTGTACTTTTTAAGGTCTTGATTACCTCTCATTAGTTGACAGTTCTTCGCTTCCCAATTCTGGACAGCTTGCAGGGCGGTGACACTGAAGCTTGTCTGAGGGCAGGATCAAAGTAACTTTATAATCGAAAAGTTGACAGCTGGACTTTCTGAATTACTTGCCCATTGGGGTGCTTCATTTTGACAGTGCAGAGTAGATGCTATGATACTAGGAAAGTAACGTAATGGTGATCATCAGATGAACCTTGTCTACTAGTTAGTAGTTAAATCAGTCAGATATACAGTCTGATGTGAAACGTTCTGTAAAGCGACGGCTCAATCTATAAGCCGCCCGCAGCAGCAAATATATCCGCTGTTAGAGCATCTCCAAGAGAACTCTTCAAATCTCACTCTCCAAAAGCCATATTTAGAGAACTCTCCAAAAA
Organism: Otatea glauca; assembly: GCA_036346275.1. NCBI lineage: Eukaryota > Viridiplantae > Streptophyta > Magnoliopsida > Poales > Poaceae > Otatea > Otatea glauca. The sequence continues at coordinate 54,079,673 of CM070714.1, read as the reverse complement.
AATACCTCTCCATATCTCCCCCCTCTCCAACAGCACTCTCCATATCACACTCTCTATCTTCTCTCCCCTATATTCTAATCATATTCCATATAACTGTCATAACAGTAACTGTTTTTTTACCGTAAATTCAGACGGCTATATTTGAATGCGATAATTTAAAATTTAAAATTTATAGTGACGACCACGTGGTAACGGGTAAATTCGAACGGCTATATTTGAATGCGAGAAAATTAAATCCGAAATAATGCATACATATATTGTAGCATATCATGGTTTAGTAGCACAAAAGTTTCCAACAAATTAGTTCATACATCATGAATCTTTATCCATCTATATGCAAGTAAATAGTACACTAAGACACAACATAATAGTATAATGTAGACAGGAAAAGTTCTTACAGCTACATGGTTATAAACTTTCAAAGGATCCATGATATCGAGTTGACTTACTGTATCCAACGAATCAGCACCAAGATCAGTAAACTTAGAAGAGCCACAAACTTCAGTGCCTTCAGTAAGCACAAGCTGCTTCTTTACATTAACATAAAGTAGTTTCCTGATTACATGCACATCAATTGATTCTTGCTTCAGGAAGAAATGAAAACAATCATTAATGGCTTAACCTGATTTCAGCCGATCAGTACAAAAGAATTAACATGTCATATAGATACAAAAAACTCAAGTCAGAAGTTACAAAGGAATACTAAGGTCATATGTCACTCTTCAAGCTTGCAAAAAACAATATGTGACTCTGAAAAACTCTTGACTGCTTGTACCTTTGACTATAATGATGTACTTCGTTGATTAGTTTTGAGTCAGAATTAGCCTTCAGGATGTTTATTTTGGCCCTAATGTGTTGTGAGATGATTCTAATTCATAGATTTTCTAATTCATAGATTTTGTATCCAATATATGATTCTAGACAGTTAACTCATGTCCATGAAGCCTAATAATGATTTTACAATTATATGGCAGAGCATAATATAGCATGATCTTGTGGTTCAGGGAGGAAAGCACACATAGATTCAGTTACTGGGAAATTGCATTTACTGTGAGCTACGTCTCAGACATGGTCGCTCTGATAGTTTTTCTTCCCAAACATACCTCCCTTTGGACTAAGGAATAGTACGAATAGCATATAACAAGAATAGTATGAATAGAATGGAAGTTATTTAGTGCCGCTGGTACTAACCTGGATGAATTAAGGCACTGGCACAAAATTGTGGAAGCAATAGAATGGATGAACTAATTGTCCAAGCATGCACTTCACTGACTTTCTTTGAATCTTTATCCATCTATATGCAAGTAAATAGTAAACTAAGATAAAGTTTATATTATGTAGCAATTGCTATGAACTCAGATTAGTTCGCTAAACAACCTATAAGGGAATTAAATGTAAAACAGTACAAGGAAAAGTCAAAGACTAAGTGATTACTACCTTCGAATAGAAATCTGAAGCCTCAACAACACCCCCAAGAACTAGCACCTCAAACTGCAAAGGAACATATCACACTATAGATTAAGAGAAGTAAATCAAGCAATGTAGCTAAACTTTCTGGTTCACCCAAGGCAATAGGTATTAGAGACAGGAGGAAGCTTAGGGCCTTTGGTGGAGTGCGAGAATGATCTTACAGTTCGAACTTCAAACAATAGATAACAAATGGTAAAAAAAACTATCATCATTGTAGATACCCACAATCTACAATAGATAACCAACTACACCTATCAATTTCTGTCATAGCAGAATTACATACGACATCACATACAGAGACTAACATCCGAAATCCTGAATAGGAACAAAAGTGGTTGTTATTTTCAGTCGACAGCATTTTCAAAGCCACCTGCTGCAAAGATGCCCTGCGAAGATGCATATCACAGGAAACATTTCTTGTTCAGGAATTCAGGGTGTTCCTGATTGTGTGATATTCCCTAATCGAGACCTCTCCAATCAGATTAAATGCCGAGTTGATCTCATGAGACTATTATTACCACCAAGCCAAAACCACCACGTCATGAAACAGTACAAGGAAAATTTCATGTGCAAGTAAAAAGACTGACAATCCATAGTTACCACTTTCACAGGTCTTGTTTTAGGAGAAAATTACTACTTTGGTTATGACCCAAGACAACCTAGTTACCAATTTCACAAGTCTTATGTATGTAGTACTTAAGATCATTCTGATTCAGGACAACAACTTTGCAGCTCTTCTAACCATTAGAAATTCTTGGATTTTCATTCAGTGAGAGAGAATTAAGCTTTCTTATAATGGTTCACTACTTTGACTTGGCATATACAAAAATTGTACAGCTTTGCTCCTTTGGAATATAAATTATTTACCACTGAACAAAAATGAGGTTCATGCTGACAGTTACAAGAAATTAGATACCACGCACAGCCTTCGCAATCCAAGCAGTCATAAGAGCACATCACTTCACTAATTATGATATGTTCATGAAAGAAAAAGCTTCAAGCAGTCATAAGGCTCGAAAAGAAGCAATCTGATAAGCAATTGCAATTATTTTTCCTCAATTATTGTGTGCAGCTAATTCCATGGACTAAAATCAATAAAAATATAGATATGAAGTGTGGGAAAACAATACAGAAGGGGCATCTCATTGTCGCATAGTTGTCCATGTTCCTTTCAGATTCGCAGGTTGAATGAAAGATGAGTACGAACGAAAAGGATCAGTGTTTAGCAGGTTGAATGAAAGATGAGTACCACATAAAAATGGCAGGTTAATAATCCAAAAATAAATCTCATTATCGCATAGTTGTCCATGTTCCTTTCAGATTCGCAGGTTGAATGAAAGATGAGTACCAACGAAAAGGATCAGTGTTTAGCAGGTTGAATGAAAGATGATTACCACATAAAAATGGCAGGTTAATAATCCAAAAAGAAATCTCATTGTTGCATAGTTGTCCATGTTCCTTTCAGATTCGCAGGTTGAATGAAAGATGAGTACTAACGAAAAGCATCAGTGTTTAGCAGGTTGAATGAAAGATGAGTACCACATAAAAATGGCAGGTTAATAATCCAAAAAGAAATCTCATTGTTGCATAGTTGTCCATGTTCCTTTCAGATTCTCTACCAATTATATTTCAAGAATTGAAAGCTGCTACGTGTTCACAAGTTGTCTTTCTTAGTCGCAATGGAGACCACCTACTTGCGGTTGCCGGTGTTGGGGTAGATGAACACGCGACCGCCGGGGAAGCCTCTGTTGCTGGGGAAGAGGAGGCCGCGTCGAGGAGAGGAAGCCTTGCCGGGGGAGACGAAGCAGCTGCCAGGGAGAGGAAGTGAGACGAAGATGTGCTGGGGAGACGAAGTTGCGAAGGGGAGACGAACCTGTGCCCAACGGACTGAACTCCCTGTAGCCACGGCCGCTGGTGTTGGGGTAGATCGGTGAATCTGAGGATTTTTCGGGGATTCGCAGGTGTCTCCGAAGCCTCGCTGGGGATCCGTAGCCTCGCGAGGGGAGAGGAAGAAGAGCCGCGGGGACGAAGCGACGCCGACGAAGTAGATGAACACTCGACCGCCGGCGAAACCTCTCTTCGGGGAAGAGGAGGCGCCGAGGAGAGGAAGCCTTGCCGGGGGAGACGCAGCAAGCAGCTGCCAGGGAGAGGAAGTGAGACGAAGACATGATGGGGACGGAAGCGGCGATGGGAGGCGAACTGTGCCCACGGACCGAATCCCGAGTCGCAGCCGTGTAGGGGTAGATCACCAAATCTGAGGATTCGCCGGGGATTCGTAGCCTCGCGAGGGGAAAGGAAGATGAACCGCCGAGACGAAGCAGCGCCAACGACCACGAAACCTCGCCGGGCTGGCGGAGGAGACGAAACCTCCGGGATTTGTCCCTGCACTCGCGCGAACGGAGGACAGCCCGGATAGTGAGCGGCGAGGGGCTCGCTAGATGTAGCGAGCCTCTCTCGCCTCGCCAGATTTTGGGATGAGGGTGGCGACTTTGTTGGAGACGCGTTTTTGATGGGAACCCTAAAAAATAGAGATAGCGAGTTGAATACCGATGCTTTTGGAGATGCTCTTACGAGATAGGGAGATGTATTAATTAAGGCTTATTTGGTTTGGAGCCCGAACTAGCCTTATTAAATACGGAATTGCTAGCAGTCGGACGTTTGATTTTTTCGGACGCTCTACGTGTGAAATATTTTCCTTGGATAACAACAAAAATGTGTACGCGAAAAAAATGTTGCATACGTTGAAAAAAAAAATATTGTACACGTTGAAAAAAAATGTTGACACTCGACAATCGGATGTCTGGACGCTAGTTCTGCCCTATTAAATATTGGTCATGAACGAAATTTCGGCCACTACTAAAACTAGGGGAGCGTTTCCTTCGCCTGAGAAACAGGCCACGCATTGGCAACCTTTCCACTGTAGGTCACCAAATTTTCTTGGGCATGCCAAATTGCATTGGTGCTATCAAATTTTGCTATGATTTTGTGTGGGATGAGAATGAAATAGCCCCTAAGGCTAGGGATGTAATTGGATCGGATAGTTTCCGACCGACCGACCGACCGAATGTGTTCGGATCGGATTCGGATAATTTTTTCGGATATTTATCGGATTCGGTATCGGCTTCGGATATTTTTATTCGGATTCGGATTCGGGAAAACACTATCCGTCGAATCGGGATATTCCGAACTTTTTTTTCGGATATATCCGGAGTAAATGCATCGGATATCCGCATCCCTATGGTCTTCCCTCGACGCATCTACTCCGGTCACTTCGTCTCCGAGCTTCTTGTCTTCAACGCCCGACGCCTCGCAAGTACGGCTTTGCCGATCACCGACAGCCTCCAGGCCGCCTGAGCGCCTTCACCGCTCAGCGCTGGCCGCTCGCCTCGCGTCGGCCGCCACTCCGGCTCGCCGCGGACCTCCTCCCGATCCGCGCTTGCGCCGGCCGATCGGTTTCCGGCGCCCGCGACCATCGAGCTCACACGTGAAGGAGGTTCCGGACTCGAGCTCACACGTGAAGAAGCTAACAAGCGGCGGAGGTCGCGGGCGAGTGAAGCGCCGAGCTCACACGTGAAGCGCCGAGGTCGACTCCTTGCTTATTACTGCGCCAAGTACCAAGAGTCACTAGATCGGTTTTGTGCATGGACTTGAAATGATCTCATAACCAGATTTAATTCGTTTGTTGAGTTAAATGCCTCGGTCTAAATTTGGCTTCACTTTTCCAAGACACGGCGTGAGGCGACTCACGTGCTCTGTTAGTCGGTTCATTGTTTGAGCTAAACAAAAGTGGGATTTTGCTATATGTGTGCTTTATATGGTATCTATTTTTACGTCTTATCCAACAAAAATTATTCGATACCGTATCGATTCCATTCCGTATTCGATTCGAATCCGCGACCGATATTATCCGCATCGTATTCGTATTCGGTACTATCCGAATCCGATTTCGAATCTGACAAAAAATATGATTTAGGATATGAAAAGAACTATATCCGACCGAATCCGAGCCAATTGCACTCCTACCTAAGGCCATAGGGTGACCACGTTTTGGTGGGAGTTGGAATACTGGATTACGAGGCCATCTCCAATCCCATGGCTTAAAGCGTGTATAGTAGTGTGACGTCCGTAATCTATATATTTTGTTACGTAAGAATTTGCTGAAATAGGGGGAGCGAGGATAGAGAGTATAGTCATGAAGAGATAATTATATAGACAATATAAATTACCATTGTATGAGTTATTATTTATAATAAACACTTTTTTATATGACATGATTAAAAGATTGTAGGATCTCATAAAGACAACCTTAAAATATCATCCATTGTAAAAGTTGTCTTTAGTTTTATCTTTACATTATATGGAGAAGTATATAGACAATAGTTGTCTTTACTATTGTACATGTTCTAGGCCATGTACAATGATGTATTATCAGTTGTTTATATGTTTTGCTACGTAAGATTTTTGCTAACATGGAAGAGAGAGGAGGAGAGAGAGTAATAGATAGAATAAAACACCATTACGTAAGTTATTGTATACTAGTTCAGTGCCCGTGCGTTGCTACGAAAATAAAATTGGTAACGAAACATAAAGGTCAAGCAATAAAAAAAATTGCTACAAGATCAAACATCTATTTCTCCCGATTACAAAAGTTTTTATGGTTTCTCCTCTGACATGAATAAAAAAACTACAATTAAACATAAGAATAAATATTTTAAATATTGTGCGCCGATTAGTTTTAATCAATCCATACTTTTTTTGAAAATACTATAGATAGATTTACCTTGTATCTAGGAGAGTGACCTCTCTATTGACTATACAGCGTAGGAAGGTTTCGTAGTACTCAAGATCACCAAAATGAACGACGACTCCAACTATATCTGTATGAAATATTGTATGTTTAAATTTTGTCATCAAAATATCATTTGATATTATATTTCCTACCAAGGAATTTTGAGCCATACATACAAATGTTTTGTTCGGACGTTCATAAATGTCTTCAAATGACATGAAATGCTTTGGGTAGATAGGAAAATTAACTAATACCGTAGAAGGTTCAACTGTTATGTGGTTGGTTAGCAAGCACTTATAGGAGTTTCGAATGCTCCGAAACTGAAGTTCCTCGTAGTTAGGCTGGAATTGCACACAATGAACGAAGTACATACGGTCTTCATTGAGTGCTAAGTTAAACCTATAACATTGTTGTCCCTGACAATAACTTCTATTTTGGAACCCTTTTAAGTTTAGAATAAACCATGTTAGTTAGCAGTAGAAATGAATTTTTTAGGGGTTGAATTACTGTTGGAATTACATCCTCATCCATTAAGATAAATCGAAGCAAATCACCATTATTTTGAATAGGAAATTTGACATATACCAAGACACAAATGCTCCAAGACATATCTACATCCCTGAATTCAATGTTGTCGAACTCCTTGAATATAAAAAAAGGAGCACATTTAAACATTTGGTCTACTTTTAATTAGATGGAAGAGATAGTCAAGTAAAACTCACGTAGGCACCACAGGGCTTTCAGAAAACAACATGTATGTTCTCTTTCGTGTTCGATTAATTGGTGTCATTGAGCTGACATAGACATTCAGATGTTACAAAACCTTAAAAAATATTTTCTTTAATGGTGACAGGAGCATTTTCCACATTAAGTTATTCACATAACATTTTTGTGTTTCATATGCAGTAATGCATTTAAGACATGCGACATTTAAAATGATCATTACATTAGCATCCATTTGTATTAAATATTCCAAGTAATATAGTCATACACAATGAATAAACAGTATCGCTTTGTTGTTTGACAGAGTCCAGTTGATCTATTAAACGGTATCTCACAAGGTTAAAAAAACTCTTATTGTAAGTACAGTTTATGCAGTCGGTTGAAAAGGAGGGATAGAACATACCTCGAGAGCAAATGTAAAAAGGAAAAGGAAATCCTGGGAGATGGGATGATCACAAATAACTCTCTGCTGCAGTGCACAACAAAGATAATATATTAGACCAAAATTTATGACATTCTCACTACAGCCAACACAAAATATACAAATAACCATGTTAAATCTGAAGTAACATGGCACTCTCCAACAGGCAAGGAAGACCATCTTACTCTGATCCCTGGGTTGATCAAGTTAATTGGATGGCAGGTATGTTGTACGCTTAGTTATGACATTAGGATGTTACCTGCTTAGTTATTGGCTTTGGCTCCCTCATATGACAGTCGTTTTAGTAAACTGCTCCCTCTTATTATTTAACTCCTCTTATCTGTAATTCATAGTGTTTATTGTTAATTTAAATTGGAGCTATGATTCAGTGTTATGATGGTTTGACCTGCATATCATGGCTTTATAGAATAGCTGAGAATACAACTAACTAATGGCAATTGGATTTTCATCTGGAGCAATAGTTTTTTTTCTTGGGGCTGAGAATCATCTGGATTCACTTTTGCACGGTAAGAAGTACATATATCTATACATGTGGTACTTAACAAACAAGTCTTTTTCGAAGTGGCTGTAGGAACAAATAAATCTTGCATTGGTGTCATTCTATTGTGCTTCACTTTTCCAAATGTCCTTTTTTGTTGGGTGATGAAACCTATTATAGTATTTTCATTTTCTATCCTGTTGCTTTTGAGTTATGATACATACCAAATCCTGTATGCACTACAAAGAAATCAAGAATGGCAAAAAAGAGTATGTATATGCACTATCGTGGCTATACTGTTCTCAGAAAAGTTGCTCACAGGAAAATCATCAATGGCAAACTAATAACCACATCCACGCATCATTGGGAGAAATTAGTAAAATCAATTGCTTGCTTGCTACTTTCTTATTTGCTATTAGAACTGCATTGGTACGAAGTCAACGAAGAATGGGACTCTTACTTTTTAACAGATTAATCTCGGAGCCTGAAGACAGGGTAATATATGTCTATATCTACCAGACAAGATTATCTATTTCGCAATAAGTTCCTTGTGGGCTTTGAAGGACAAAATCACATTCCATGCAAGGGCTAAAAAATTAGCAGCAAGAACCTGGAAAAATTGGCAGTAATCGGTAAGTTAGGTGAGAACAACACTTAGAGCATGATAAAACAACATGCAAATAGAAAATAGCAAATTCATTTCCTAAGTAGTAAATATTGTAGTCTACAAAATAGTGAAATGTGAAATTTTAAAGACCTGGAGCTTCTGTGGGTTGAAGTAAAAATTCAAAAACTGAAAGGGTATCCACAAACTGTCAATTCGCAAATACTAATGAAAACCACTCCTGTACATTATAGATGTTAGGTAGCAGTTAAAGACTGCACATGCACAGTAAACGGGGGGTGAAAGAGTGCACATCCATCTCACCTGCTTAAGCTTTGGCACTACAAGAGAGCTTTCCCTCCAAGGTGACCAGTAAGCACATAAAGACCAATGAAAATGGGAGAGAATAAACTGGACGGGCACCGATGAAAAAACTTTTCAGAAGGGAACACAATAAACGTAGAAACAACTCAAACAGGCTAGAGCAGGATATGAAGGAAAAATATGTAACAATGTTATATCTGTACTTGGGAACGGGAGGGATGGATGGAGGGAGGGAAAGGATGAAAACATGGTCAAGTAACAGGCGAGCAATCGCACCTAATCATTAATTTCACTGATCAACACTAACTATAAAACATGATGTGTTGGTATATACTAAAGGTGACTTAACATAAGTGATGTAGTTCCAGAGGAAGAATAGAGCTCATGAAAAGCAAGGTTACACATCTAGGACAGAAACACCCTGAGATGGTTGGTTTTACTTTCCACAGCATTTAAGGAAAAGACTACTTTTAATCCCATCTAGTTTGTTACAATTCATTTTCTCTGGTGGCATCTACTTGGTGAAAAGAACATGGATGAAAAAGATCCATAAGTGATCATCACATGTCACTCCAAATGAACTATCTAAGAACTTTTTCCAGGATGTGTGCGTTTCTAGAATAGCATTGTTATACACATATTTGGTCAAATCCACCAAAAATCTTCTTTGGGTGTCCATGCCAAAATAAAATCAACAAATGGTATGTCGAATTCGCATCACAGAACCTAGCTTTTTTTATGATACCAGTTGAATGATTACAATCCCCAACCTACAATTGAAGTGAAAACATAGCTTGATAAAATGAAGGGCAAAAAAGTGTCATTCACTTGCCTGGTCTTTTTGAAGTGTAACCTGTATTGTCTCAAATTGGGTGATCAAAGGCAGCATCAAATGATAACCTAGCATCCCCGAATCAAAATTAGCGAAAATACATTCAAACAAAAAAAGTTACACTGTAATAAAAATTGACAGAACTAACAAGACCTTCACAGTCAGAATTTTGCAGTCCAGCCTAAGTTGTACCTTCTGATTGAAACATGTGGCCTGACAATGAGTTTACTTAGCTTCAACCTCTTGTATCCTAGCCTCTTTACCAGCACAAGAGTCTGCCAGATTTACCTGAAAAGAGGATGAAATCAGTACATCCGGTTAATTTATACCACAAAATGCAAAACAGACAATCATCTTTCCAGGATAAAGGGGCACAAAATCTCAAATCTGTTAAAATCCAGACTTAAGAGTGCATTGAGAACGCAATGCTTGTGGCTGGTTGACGGCTACTAAAATGATATCATATTATGAACAGGGAGAATGAACAATACCCGGAGGAGTGATTGTTTTCAAAAGAGCACCTCCTCTCCAGTGTACCCCAACATGTCCTTTAGGAACTTGATGTAAAATGCTGGATGGAGCTGAAGCGACTCTGGGCTACACGCAGAGGGAGACGATGATCGAAGAAAGCTACACGCACTGAAAAGACTGACTTATATAGCGAGCGATTTTGGTTCAAAAAACTGGCTTCCAACAGAAAATACAATTATCTAAAAAAAACTAATTATCCAATTTGGCTTCCAACAGAAATCACAATAATCTGATAAGTTCAGTTGTAACAAACCGAGAGATTTATGGAGAGTGTTGCGGCCACGGTCGAGGGCGGGCTCCACCGTCGCTCGGCATCCACGCTCGCGCCGTTTGCGGCATAGCTGGCGATGGCGATGGTGTGGCCGGTGCTCGTGCTGCGGCTGGGCGCGGTCGAGGCCGGGCTGGCGACATGCGCGCGCGGATTCGACGGTGTGAAACCGGTCGCCGGTGACCTGGCAAAGCCCTGCGTCGCGTGGACCGTGCTCCTGGCCGTCATAAACTACAAGATGTAGAAAGAGAGAGAAAAAGAAGCTTTTGTTTGGGTTGCTTGCTGGTACGCACGTGTGTGCAGGTCGAGGGGTGCTGGTGATTGTGGCGACTGGTGAGTTCCACGGCCTCCACAACGCTCGATAACTGACATGTGGGACAAAGGGTTTGTGGGACCACGTTGTCATTGATGTGATTGAAAAAAGGCAAGGGGTAGTATAATTGGAGTGTTGAGAGTAGAGAACGGACGACCGCCACCAACTCCTAATTAAAAGTAGTAGAGATAATAAACACTTTTTTCATACCATAACTAAAATATTGTAGAATCTCGTAGAGACAACCTTAAGATGTCATATATTATAGAAGATGTCTTTAGTTTTGTCTTTAGATGACATCGAGTATATAGATAGCACTCGTCTCTACTATTGTACATACTCTAATGAACTCATACTGCTACACAATGCTTACATGGTAATACTATCGGTGCTTTCCCTAATTAACTTTTGGTTGTTTTTGGTATGTATAATTTCATATTTCCCTTTAATTTAATAATTTTCCCGATCCGTTACCGATAAACATATTACTAGCAATCTAAGATTCTAATGTTTGGTTGGTTTGAAGGAAACTACAAAATGGTCTTTATAATAGTTCAAATATTTCATAACTCGAACCAACAAGTCGACAAATTTAAATTACATAATTTGAAATTTCAAACCTTGAAGGTTAACATTTATAAATTTTAAATTGAAAACTAAATTTGAGTTTTACGATTTGAATTCTCTCAATTTAAAATTACAACATTCAAAAAAATCAATTATATTGACTCAAAGGTCAAATTTTGGATTTCTAAAATTTAAAAATTTTCAATTTGAGTTTGGAACTTTCAAATATTCGAATTTATAATATTTAAATTTTCGAAACTTGAAATTTAAATTGCCTGAATTTAAGATTCTAAGATTCAGGATCCTCGTTTTGATATCTTGGTTTTGAAAAAAAAATGTTTTAAATTTAGATTTTGAATTCCGAAGTTCAAAATTTCGACGGTGACAAATTAAAGAAAATGATAAAAGTACAATAGCAAATATTTCTTTCTCTTGATAATCTAAGATAAACACCTTTTTCTCTAGGAGTGATTCTTGGAAATGATGGTAACCTAGTTCTCTAGGTGATCTTGGATAGATTATTAGTTTTTCACTAAAAAGGTAATCTAATAGGATTATAGGATTATTAAAGGATTTCTGTAAATCCATTCCACCAAGCAAACGCAGGTAAGTGTTAGTTCCTCGCTTCCTCCACCCACCCACCAAGATTTGAAATTTCATTTTCGGATTTCATCTTGGAGGGGACTAAAATTTAAAATTTCAGGTAAATCTTGTAATTTCGATCAAAATCTGGCCAAATTCAAAAGGCAATTTTGAATTTTGATCAATTTTAAACAGAGAAAAATAAAATTTTGGGCGAAATCACCGAAATTTCGGTGATTTTTAACCTCATGAAATGGTTCGCCAGTCCGCCAAGGCTACAAAAAAAATTGAGTACATGCGGACATCTAGCTCAGTCGATACAGAGACTGGGTAATGCAAGGATTAGGATTTGAGCCCGCGACCTACTTCACTTAAGACCTCCAATTGCAACAGTCTACCAACTGATCTAGAGCTTGTTATTGAGTATATGCAAATTTTTTATATCTATTCCATATAAAAGGTATTATAATTCTACATGGCGCCAAATCCGATACAAACAACAAGAATTTCAGTCCAAATACCGAGATTTCTGCGAAATTGATTGAAAATACTGTAGCAATTTGAATTTTCTTTTTTTATCCGGCCAGGATTTTAAATCTCATCCTGTCCAAAATCCGAAATCTCGAACGAATTTTTTGAAATTTCGCCCGAATGTTGAACTATTGCACCGCACCTTCAAAGTGCCCGAACCGAATAGCGCCTCCTCACCTATTCGGCACCGCCGCTCTCGTCGTTTCGATGACACCGTAGAGCCGCACAGGACGTGACATGAGAATGCCCCAGGTGTCAGAGAACGCGGAAAAGGTATCATGTTCCATGAGAACACCATTGGCCACCGTCGCGCGCCTCTTGTTTGTTTACTCTGAACCAGCCCCAGGTATCATGTTTGATGTTTTCGCTAATACGAATCTACTATGTTACTATATAAACCACTCTAATACTAAACAGTCTCAAAAAGACCGTCCGATCAAAGGTGGACGATCCAGATTGGCAAAAACACTGCACGATTTTTTACTACGCAAAAATATTGTTCATATTACTGTAACAAAACACTATTTATCATATTTTTATCCGATCCAAACCGTCCATCATCTTTATCAGACGATCCGAAACTATAAAAATACTCAAGTTACCATCCCCGTAATAACCCCACCCAATCCCTTGTCCTCCTTTCACCATCCCAGCTAGCTTCGATTCCTGGGCAGTCACATCACCCACAGACAGACAGCAACCAACCACGAGATCGCGCCACGATAATGGCCAGCGCCAACGGCGAGTCCACGGCGATACAGAACAACGGCGGGAGTACCAGACGCGGCACCAGGAAGTCGGACACAAGAGCCTCGTCCGGAGCGACACGCTTTCCCGGGGGATGATTTGATCTTGATCGTTAGCTCATTGCAAAATAAAGCGTTTATTATGGGAGAATATGCCATTAGCTACCGTTGCCTCTTCACCGTAGAAGCTGAGTATATGATTATTAATTAAGTTTGTAAAGAAGCCATTTAGCTAAAACCACTGTTTTGGAACGACTTTAGCTTCATATTCTCCCCTATGATAGCCAGAAGATGTCCAAAATTGTTGGCTTCTCCATAGTAAAAAACCAAAAGCTAATATCCTATTTGTATTATTAGAGGCTGAAAGCCAAAAACTAGTTTGAGATTGCTTCTCACAGTTTCGATGGATTAGGGTTCTAACTTTAGCACTAAATTTAAAGACAATTACCCCTTCCCACCAAATATAAAATCTCAAACCACACTCCTTTCACCCCATTCCCGACCCGCACATCACTAAACACCAAACCTCTTTAGCGCAGACGTGCAGCCTTTCAGTCATATAATCCAACCAAAAGCTACTTCTCAGAAAAGTTACAGCCATACCAAACAGGGCTAAAAGATTTATTTACTGAGCTTTGTGAAAGCATATCTTGCACTATAATTTTTCATGACAGTCAGAGTGCTATTTGACTTACAAAATATCATATGTTTCATGATAGAACAAAGCACATTGATATCAATTATCACTGCATATGAGATGTCATTGCTCATTACTAAATGTAACATTAAAGTTAATAAGATAAGTATTCACAATAATACAAATGATATGTTCACAAAGCCAATTTCTACTGCTTTGTATCACTGACTAGTCATTTAAACTTCTCACGCACAAGATGTTTATGCTATCTATTTCGAGAAGATTTGCTTTTATTTTGCCTACAGGGAAATTTGAAAATTAAAAAAAATCAAGAAAATTTGAAAAACAAACACAGAAAATGCTGGAAAATTTTTAAAACCACGGTAAAAGCTCAAAAAATAAAGAAAAATATTAGGAATATATAAAAAATATTGAAAAATACGAAGAAACCTAGCATAGCCTTTCTTACATTTTAAGACAGCGTCAAGTTGTAAAGTACATATTTTGCAATAATAGCACAACTACGAAAAATTTCAGCACGACCTTTGCTATATTTTAGACAATCTCGAGTTGTAAAGTAAGCAATTATCAATAATATCTCAACAAATAAACTTTCATTTCAATACCATTCACAAATTAATCTAACAAATCCACAACTCAATGTCCATAACATATAACATTTGAAATAAATATTTCTTACCGAAAATAAATGTTCACATTGCGTATAGTTTCGTCGTCCTTCTATTGTCACATATATATCATGTTGGACTTATATGAACACTATGTTAGTAAAAAAATTGAGTTGCAACAAAATGAAACATTATCTTTCGGGCTACGAATAGTATTGCTGAGTGTACACTTGATTGGTCATGTTGTACTCCTCGGTGAACATCATCACCAATCCTCGTGTAACTAGCAACTCCGCCTTGTCTATGGGCTAATTGTTTGTCATTGTTGTTACAATATGACATAAAAATCGGAGTCCTACCACTCATAAACCTATTGGAAGGAAGGTTGTGCACAAATATCCGGGATAGTAGTCGTAGTAGCCATAACTCCCTTGCATCTCGACAACATTGTATGAGCTAAGGCTATCCTATAATGCGTCATAAGCTCATAGCTATATCAATTATCCCTTTCCTTCCCTACAGTAGTCCTCATATGTAATTGTGAAGCTCAGTCTTCATCGTGTATGGCATGAGTATACTGCGACTCTCCTAGACTAGATAGAATGCTATCTTTCTAATCAAGTGTTCAAAATGCCGTCGCCAATTTTTCAAAAAAAATTATGTCATATGTCAAATGGCTATTAATACTAATTTCAGAAAACTTTTAGATAAATTCTTTCAAATTTAAATTTAAATTAGACTAGTTTATCGACTAATTCTGTTCCTCTGGCCACGGTCAAAAATAGACCAATTTTCGTCGATATTGTGACCCTGGTACAAAGTTTTCACCGG
Source organism: Otatea glauca (assembly GCA_036346275.1). NCBI lineage: Eukaryota > Viridiplantae > Streptophyta > Magnoliopsida > Poales > Poaceae > Otatea > Otatea glauca. The sequence continues at coordinate 54,064,376 of CM070714.1, read as the reverse complement.
ATCCAGAAAACTTGCTCAAGCCAAGAGATGTAAATGGTAGATCCATCCGGCACTTATGGTAGGCTAATTTCCTCCGGCTTAAACTCATTGCATGTGGGCACATGCAGTGTTAATGAATGGTGTGCTAATTGATGGCAGTGGGTTCATGACCGAGGATTGTTAACCCAAAACCATTTCCATTGTTTGCTTCATGTCAGCATCTCACAGGGTTGCCGAGTTGCTCCTTTCAAGAGCTGATTATTTACAGCTTAGGAACGATCAACAGTTCCAGGCCTAAATACTGGAGTTAAATTTGGCAAGGAAATTAAGCCAAGCCATAGGCCCACAACCAAGCTGAAAACTAACCAGCCTACAAAAAAGGCATTGCACTAGGAAGACAGATGATACAAGATGGATTGCTAAAAGGAAACAATCCTACGTTAGGATTTTTGGCTTCTTGCTTATCCTGCACCTCAAATTCTGTTCATCAAGCCCACACAATAAAGTATTCTCCCAACAAAGAATAAAACAGAATTAAACAAGCAAATAGCAGCAGTAACATGCACAAGCACAAATCCACTAATCTAACATTGATCACTGTGGATCCATGGATTCACAGAGCAGTCACAGATACAAGTAGCTAAAGCAGTCTGGCCTAAGAGATGAGCATAACATCCATTTTGCTCACAAATAGTAGTTACGTAAACGATGGTTGAAAGACCTGGAAAAGTAGGCAACATAAGCATATCCTTGTAAGCCATCATGACTTCATATCCTCATCTTCTTCAATCTTTGGAGCCAGATAAAATCTTATGTAGCCCATCTCTCCAATTTTGTACTCAACCACCACTGGCAGTTCAGATGAAAGGCTGATAGTCACTTGGTCAGACAGTGGACTTGCCTTGGTGAAGGAATTCATGTACCTGAGGGCAAAGGTTAATGACACGGGTTCTTGCATCTCTATGGTGGTAGCTTCTTCTGGCTGCATTGACAAGACACACATTAGACTATGGCTAACAACACAACAACATGCTCATGCTGCTACATGCCCCTAAATTGATTTTATGATAACTTAGAGATGAAGAACTTGCGGTTAACATCATAAACAGATGATCAGATTGATGTCTAATAAACTAAGCCATTCATTCGTGCCTAGAGATTTTATCATTACAAAAAAAAATAGAATGAAGATTTCGTCCAATAATAAGAACTTATTTTTATGCAGTGAAGTGAGAAAAATAGAATGTTTGATTCAAGCTAGTGCAGGTGCCAATTAAAACAACCAAACACAAGCAATGCTTTTTCACTTGTAAGGCTCATGTGCTAGGGGAACAAAAAGTACAAATCACAAACAAATCGTAGTATTGGAATAGATATACTATCATACAAGCCTAACTTTACCAAGCTAGTAATATTGCAAACACGGAAAAGGAACATCGGCAAGCAAAATAATGACTGCATATTCTCTTTTTAGGGAAAAACAGTAGGGCAGTACTATGTATAAACTGCAGAGTCCATCATTTGTACACTAAAGAGAACATTGTTTTTGCAAAAATATAGGCCACATGCTTGTGTTACAGCAACTAGCTAATTTGTCTTGCTTGAACTACCAATAGCAATAACTACTATTAGGTACAACCAGGGGCGGAGTCAGCCCAATCCCAAGCCTGAGGCCGACCCAATGGTTGATGGAATTTTTTAGCCAGGCCTCGAGCCCAGGCCCATGTGGCCCGAGGCAGCTCCACCCCTGGGTACAACTGATCAAACGGAGAACGGAGGAACCCCACATTTGCTACAATAAAGGTGTTAGTAGAAAAAAACAGGCATCTCTGCTATTACACTTCCTAACTCCCTTTCTGTACTATATTCCAAAATTCAAAATACAAATGCGTAGCACGGGCCAAGATTCATGCTAATTCGAGGCAGTAACAGATATAAGATACCTTGTCAACAGTCTTGTTTTGCCTGCAGACAATGTTTGCAGTCCCAATGTCTCCAGCAGTCGAGAACTTGACGCCCTCCTTGGTCACCGAGATGACAACTACGATGCAAAGTAGCCGCCGTCCAAGACGTAAGAACCAGGCCATCGCCAAGCAACAATAGCAATAAGCGTACGGCAGAAAAGAAGACAGGAGATTCCACGTACCAGTGTCTCCGATGCTGCTGAGATCCTTGCAGATCCTGGAAAACTCAGCGGAAGGCATGCGGACGATGGCCTGGTACTCGGAGTCAGGGATGCCGAGGTGCTCGCTGTCGATGTCCATGAGCTTCATCTCAAAATCTGCAATCTTATCTTGATCTGTCCACACACAACAAAACCACGGTCACCACCGAGAGCCACCGAGAGCAACAAGGGTAGACGACGAGCGATTGATCACTTACTGGGCGACTCGAACATGAAGGTGACGGTGTCCGAGCCGTCGTCGGCCTTGATGGTGATGATGTCCTCGTTGCCGGCGCAGCGGAGCATCTTGGCCATGTTGTTGAGGTTCATGCCCATGGAGAGGTTGCGGTCGCAGCGGTAGTGCTCGAACCCCTCAGAGCGGAGCAGCAGCGCCACGAGCGCGACGTGGCTGGAGTCCATCGCCTGCAACGAGAACCCCGTACCGGAGCAATCGAAGTTGGCGTCGGTCACCAGCTCGCGGATCGCCTCCAGGACCTTCTTGAGGAGGCTCCCCTGCACCAGCCGCAGCTCCAACATCGTGGCGGCGCTTCTCGTCGGCGGGACGGCGGGACGGCGGAGGTGGGAGGGGAGGAATCGAGAAACCCTAGGATTTGCGAGGCTTTGGAAGGGGAGAGTGGTCGACGAGGAAGGGGAAGACAGATTAATAGCGAAGCATTTGGGGACGCGCAATAAAAATGGGAGGGAGAAATTGGGTTGGGGGAAACCGCCGCCGCCGCGAAATATTTCCCGCTCCCTTCCGCTGGAAGATACACTACACCTCACTAGGTGGGGAAGAAGGAGGCTGCCTATGGCTCCACCTATCAGTGGCGGAAACGTGGGATAGTAGGGTTTCGTCTTATAATTTGGGAAAGGCGGGTTTTACTGGAACCGGGCGGGAGATGGAATTGCATTCCCGGCATTTCCCGCCATCTCGCTGCGTTCGTGCCTTCCCTCCAATGATTTTGGTTTTGTTTACGCATCCGTGTTTAGAATTGGAAACCATGCAGGAATGTATGAGATATATAATATGACAAGGCAAAAAATCATCACTTGACTTTTGCAACAAATTGCAATTTGCGCCGAGATAACATATGACACGGCAAAAAATAATCACTAGATTTTTGCAACAAATAATCAATTGAGTTTTTGCAAATAGATTGCAAAAGATAATCTAGTTTAATTGGCATTGCAGCTCCACAGGCCGACAAGTCATGCCTCAATTAGCCTGGCCCTGGAGGAGCGGTAGGGAAAGAGAGGCCGTTGAAAAAGAAGAAGCAATAAGACCAGACAATATAGGAATTCTGTGGAATAGCATATTTCTTTCTCTTTTTTTCTTTCTTTTTTTTTTTTTTTTTTTGCTAATGGCAAGTGAGTCTAACGGCAGTGACGACTGTGACATCAGATTCAGAGGGTTAGGAATTTCTCTCCAGTGGCATAGAAGGGAATAGCAATTTTTTGATGGCAGAGCAGAAAAAACCTATAATTTTGTACGACAAATAAGGAAATTTCTCTGTAATTATATAACCATAGAGAAATGAAATTGCGACTCTCAACACATTTAGAGTAATTGAGTCAACTAAAAAAGACTAGTATAGTGTCTGTGCTAACGCTACGACGGTAGTACCCCGCTTATCAATTAAATGAGAAGATAAGTATGAATACAACACTTAATAATAAAAGAGAAATTTAGAATTTGAAATGAATTTAAAAAGAAAAACGGAACTAAAAGAAGGTCGAATGGGCGAAAACGGGCTCCCAAAAGATTTTAAATCAAGAAAGAGAAAGAAAAAAGAATTTTCTGATTTTATATTATTTTTTTGCAGCTTCCACAGAGAGGCTTAGCAGAAGAGGAGGAAGGCCGGGGTGGCCACGGTCGCAGACTCGCAGATGGGTCGGCACTGGTGCGGCGAGATCGCTGGCATCGGCGCCTGCGGGGGAGGAGTCACGGTTGCGGTGAATTTCGCCGGGAAAGATGACGGTGATGGCTTGGGTTACCTCCAAAATCCGGCGATCTTTACAAGAGGGAACACTTGGGGATTTACACAATGCGATGGGGTGGAGGAGAGCTCGCCGACTTTTATAGCCCCGAAATAAGCATATTTATGGAAACCATAATTTGGGATCAAATCAGATTGGGAGAAAATTTTGGCAAAATAGCACGAAATTTAGAGAATTAACACCATAGATGGAAAGAGAAGATTTGGTGCGGGATTGATGGAGCTTTGGAGCTTCTTTCTTACTTTAATGGAGGGAGGAAAGAAAAGAAGCTTCTCTGATCTGGGCTGCAGCTAGAAGAAGTTACAGGTGAGTTGCCTTCATTTTTTTAAAATATAGAAGGATTTTTGGAAAGATAGCACATTAGATTAAAAAATTCTAGAAAAAATCTCAAAAAAACATTCGATTATTTTGTACTTAAAAAATTATTTAAAAATAAATAAATTATAAATTTGCCGAGAACACGGCGTCATGAGGTCGCCGACAAAGAACCTCGCCGCGTTAAAAACCACCGATGGCGACCGTGGAGCCATTGCGACTCTACGTTCTCCGATCACACGCCCCATCTCCCGGTTTCCTTTTCCCAGCACGTAATGTATGGTCCTTTCCTTTTCTAGGACATTTGTTTCCTTTTCCTTGATTTCAAGACGTTTGTTTCCTTTTTCTTGTTGATGCTGGAGGTGAGGGAAGATCTGTTGTGGGCCACACGGATGATTATGGAAAAATATGGAAAAATAAATCGCGCTCAATCACTGGATCCTAAGAAAAAAGATAAAAATTAAATTGCTTTCGCCATTGCCGGTTCCATGAGAAAAATTGAAAAAATTAAGCAAGACTCACAAACGTTGGTTCCTTAGATAAAAATAAAACAAAAATTCAACGCCTCGGTCTTACCAAATTAGGCTCTATGGGGTTAGATCCAGTAAAAAGTCTCGAGAAGGGTCATATTCGGAAAAAATACGATCACAATGCCAAGACAATAAAAAATTCAAGTCTTGTTTCCTTGCATGTGGATCCTCCCTGTTTATTTCCTTGTTTGATTCACTCTCCTTCCAAATATGTAGTACGTACAATTTTGGTCAGTAAAAAATTCAAGTCTGGTTTCCTTGCATGCGGATTCTCCTTATTTATTTCCTTGTTTGATTCGCTCTCCTTCCAAATATGTAGGTGGGGGGTCTGTTGTAGGCCACAGGAATGATTAGACACACTAAATAATGGCCATCGGATGTAGGTGAGTAAAACTGAGGAAAGATCTGAGACGTTCATTTTGATGAATGCAAGTTTCTGGAGACGTTTTGCTAGGTGCACGAACATTGGGCCATCTCTAATGAGGTGCATTATTTAGGGTGGACGTAAAAAAAATTGCTTAGGTGCATTATAAAGGGGTATAGATTGATCTGGACTGTCTATACTTCCGACTAGGGTTTCAAATATCGACGAAAATTGTGATTTTCGACTATACCGAGTTAGTTCGATAAACTATACCGATTGATAAACCGGTCAAATTCAAAAAAAATGGGAAATCTTATACGACGTAAACCGCTCGATTATCGATGAAAGTTGCTCAAAGATCGGAAGTCAGAAAATTTCGATTGAACGGTCGACTATCGCTAAAAATCGCTCAATTTTTTTTGTGAAAACCAATCGATTTTCAAAAAGTTTGATTTCGAAACGCTCCGATTTTTAACGAAGATAGGTGCCGACTGAGATTCGACCTCTAATCTCAATTAGGTTTTATAAACCCCGCTTCCGATCCAACGTTCGGATTACACTACTTACAGAGTAGTTTTTTTAGCAGTCTTTTGTTGTGGAACTTACAGGGCTAGCGTTAAATCGAAAGCGAACTCAACCCAAACGGGCCACCTCTTCCTCAAGCATGACTGGTTGCGCTGCACGTACGTGGGTGGACGGCCGGCATGCTGCTGTGGTCCGCTCGAATGTTGCAGTGGACTGCAGACGACGCGTGCTTTCGGTCCGCTCGGCCCGCTGCATAGGTTGGCATAGCGGCACACCACGATGGGCTGTGCGTCTGCTCCTGGTCTGCCGGCCCGCGCGCCCGACATTTCGTCGGTCGGGTTGCACACCGCTGCTGCCTGCCAGTACGGATGAAAACGGATGCATACAAATGAATAATAGTTTTGCCATATCAGTTTTTATATTTTTCTCTGATACATATATGAATATAGATAACCTGGATACGTATATGAATAATATTAAATACGAATACAGAGCGATTACAAATCAAAACGAGTACGGTCACGGATATTTATCGGAACATAAAAATCCTTTAAATTATACATACAAAATGAAAAAATATAACTAGTTTATTTGCTCCAAACATTCATGAAGAACAGGTGACGATCCAAGATTCATATTCTCTGTTGAATTATGTTTAAAATAACAAATTATGTATTTATGAGTTTTTATACATTTTTAGCTACTTATTTAAAATATTTTCGATAGTAGTTTTTTAATTTTCAAGAAAAATAGAATCTGATAAAATATTTAAAATATTTTTTAAAAATGTTAGATTGTGTCAGACACTTTCTTTAAGAAAATTGTAATTATTGGAGTTGGTTAACCAATTTTAATAATTAAAATTTGATTTACGGACTAATTAAATAAGAAAATGATTTTGAAATTCTAAACTTTTTAGACCAAAAGAGTAGCCTTATACTAGCCCACATACATATCCAGATAATCTGGCCCATAAATACCCTGATTATTCGGATTCGTATCCGACTGATATTGAGCTACCGAATCCATGTCCGTATTCAATAGAAAAAAATTTGTATCCGTTTCCGATTCGATACTATCTGATAAATATACGATTCGATAGAATGTGTCAAAAAAATTGTTCGGATCGATTAAAAATTAGTTTTCATCACCTGCCAGCCACAAGCCTCATCTTCAGGGCGAACAGGTTGCGGAATTTTACGATGTCATATTAGTGCATGTACGATTTTGTATTGACGTGTTATTAATTGTATAATGATATGCATATTTATGAACAAAATTAGAAAGCCTATGAATGAATGAATGAAGTTTTCTCCCAAATCCAATGTTACGAAGGGAAGTGTTGAAGTTTTATTGCTTAACGCTATATAACACCATCTTTCCGAAGAATAATTCTCCTGTCAATTAGACCGCATTCGTATACAATCTGACAAGAACATCGAACACAACAGAGTTGCCGCGTTCCTTAGAAACAGAGTTTTCTGTTGCCTCCATTGTGTGCAAAAGAAGAATCTTAGGTATCCTATTTGACAACTGCAACAGTTTTTGCTCTCTCTTTTTAAAAAAGAAGAAGAAGATTGGCATATGTTTTCATGCTCTATGATAAAGGAAAAGAAAAGGAAGAGCAGTATTATAGTACAAGACCAGTTTTGGAACATAAGCAGTGCAAATGCGTAGGTAAACATTCTGAACAACCTAGCCCTGGCCATACATGTATGGTCACAAGGGGAACCCCACTAGAAACTAGTATTGTCTTGAGTTGAGTCTTGACGCCAAATGGCAAATGCTTTCATCCTAATCCTGACTGAAAAAAAACTGTACATCAGTGCAGCCACACGCCGATGACGCGCAACCAAAACGGAGTTTCACTCGATCAACACGCTTACGCCCTTCAGTTACCCCATTATCTTCAGACGTCTCACAGATCGTGCAAAATCACTGCGAAAAAATTAACAGTACGATGTCACTAATCCAAAAGTATGAACTGTACTCCATATATTCGTGGCTTACGATTTTAAACTGAAACAAGAAAATGAACTTACTCCCATGGCACATCTCCAACCAGCATCCAATCTCCATCCCCATCCTCATAGGTTACTACATGGCGGCGCCCGCGGCAGTGATGATCATCGCTTCTAATTTCATTCTCCTCTGAATCAACATAACCAAATAGGGAATCAGAATAAGTTGGTTGATTATAAATTGTATCCTTGTATTGTTTCCTCTCTAATCAAATAATGCTACCATGGACATGGTACACACCTTGGCAGTTGGTGGCGGGGAACATGCGGACGAGCGTGGCGAGGAGCTCGTCGTAGGAGGCATGGAGAGACAAGTCCACCTTCCTCCCGATGGCCACCCCTTCCTTCTTCACCTTCACGTAGTTGGCGCCGCACGACCTGAGCGCGGAGCTCACCGGTGGCCACCCCACCAATGGCTTCTTCCTCCTACACGGGCCACCAAACACACAAACAATGAGCTTAACCAGCAGAAAAAACGAATCCGCACGAACTCGGAGAAGTAGATTGCACACTCACTTGCTGCTGCCATCGTCGAAAAGCGGCAACGTAGTCGCCGTCTTCTGGAACGCCTCCCTGAAGCCTCTCTTCCCGCAGGTAGAAGCCGCCGTGCCGCTGAGCTCGTCCCGGTGTTCGATGAGATGATGGGTGTTCGGTGGCGCCAGCCCAAGCTCCAGCTCCATGTCGATCGTATTGATCCGATCCCTATAGCAGTATAGCTGTCTCGCTAGCCAGTTGTGATCGCCCTTTACACAGACTGGAGAAGAGAACTTCAGATTGATGAAGTCGTGAGCAAGAATGAGATGCCGGTATATATATAGACGTGCGGCAGTGTGTTGGTCGGCAGCGGAAGCAGATCAGCAAGAATCGGCAAGGCCGGGGGGCAGGGTGTCGGGGTTTTAGGGGACCCAATGCCGGGCAAGCTGTCTTCGTTGCTTTGATTTCTTGTAGCCTACCGACACGGCGCTTCTAATTCTGCGTGCTCTAGTTGTACAGTAAGATTATCTTAGTTTATTTTTAGTATGTTCATATAATTTTTGTTCTATAAAAAAGAGTGAGAAAAAAGGAGAGAAAAGAAAGCTGACTCTTATTTAGTAGTAATTGCATAGAAGTATAGGTGGATTAGTTATGTACAAGAAAGAAGAGATAGTTAATGATTGGTATCTAGAGCCAACCTTTAAAAATAGATATTACACAAACTGGCTTTAGTGTTTACTGACGAATACTCATACTAGGGGTATCCCAACAGTCCAGGGTGGCGAGCGGGCCGCCTCAAGCATAGCTCAAGCCTAGCAGGCCGCTCCAAGCCCGCTCCAAAAGCACCTGCGGGGCCACACAGTACGCCCATCCCCGACCAAGCAGGGCTCCCGACCTCCGCAGCAGGTCGGATCTCCCGACTCCGATCAAACCAAGGCAACCTCCGCCGAGGGCCGCGTGTCGAAGCCTCCACCGGCCCACAGCCACATGCCCCACGGGCAGGAACAATCGAAGTAACTATACGAGAGCAGGTGGCCCCTTCCCAAGATGGTTTAATGACTGCTGAAGTCAAGCTTCCAGTCCCATCGACCAGTCACGTACGACACGCAAGCACGCTCCCTCCCGAGGCAGCACCAATGGCAACGTCAACACTCGTCAGGCTCACAGAAGGCAGGTGCGCCATTTCTCAACGAAGCAGCTAACCGCTCCGCCCAACAGGACTACCGACCCAGCATTGGCAAGACGAGGGGTGACCAGTCGACAGAACGAAGGACCGAAGCTCTTAGCATAGGTCACCTCGCCCTTCCCCAACTTTCGATGTAACCTGCCCCTTCCTACTGTATAAAAAGAGTAAGGGGAGAAGGAGGGAGGGAAAGAAGCAACGAGCACTCTTGCGCTAAGGCTCTTAGCTCGCTCTTGTAAACATTGTGTAGCCATTCGCGCTAAAGGCAATACAATACCACCGCACGAACTGGAGTAGGGACATTCAACCCGAACTAGTATATATCTTGGGCTTCCGAGTCTAACCATTCGGGGAGCGAGAACGCGTGGCCCCTTAAACTTACAAATTTATTTGCCGGTGCTCGAAACGCCGACACTTACTCTAGATGACATGGATAAAAGATGGAGTAAACAGTTGTCTTTATTATTGTACTTGCAAGGTTGCTACCTGCAGTGACTTTCATTTTCTTCCCTTGTGGGCTTCGTAAAATTCAGCGTTTCGGTCCATTACCGCACGCGGTGTAAACTGTATAGTTGATCGATTAGTACTTGGTAGGCCGTATGAGTAGAAAACCGAGTATCGCTGGCCGGCCTGCGACAGTACTACCACCAAAAGTTACCGGCATGCTGCTGCAATGAGGCACCGATCGAGCGTGCATACCACACGTATGTATTCCGTAGGAAGACGCGAACATTGGCAGGTCAGAACGGTGAGCCCATCGGCCACGCGCCCTTTTGGCCATGGGCGTCGCTTTGTGATCGTGGAAGAAGGGGAAGCCTTTGCTTGCGTGGCTCTATGGTACATTTTTTAAAAAATTTGACCCTTGTTCAACTGAAATTGCAAAAATGATCTCATTTCCGATAGCAGAAGCAGCAACACCCTTAGCTCGGCGGGTAGCCAAGACCTCAGCAGCCGACCTAGCGAGCACGTCAGGCTCGATGACAAGGCCGACTGCTTATGCTCGATAGTACCTCTTCCTGCTAAGCTCAGGTGTCGCGGTACGTACTTGCCGAGCTCGGCAGAAGGGGGTACTTCGGTAAGCGAGCTCGATAGGAAGATATCTATGGTACCGATCACCTGCTGCTGCGGTAGAAGAATACGGTAGAGGACACATGTCATCTACTGATGCTTCCACGATCGAGAAGATGACTAGATTTATAATTTTATGACATATGTCATCTACTGATTCTTCCACGATCGAGAAGATGACTAAATTTGTAATTTTATTCGAAACGAGAAAAAAATTAAAAAAGAGAAAGTATAAAATGGGCTATATTAGATACACACAGAGCGGCTTCGAAGACGGCCACGGTAGGCGTGCGTGCATGTGACCTCCCGGCTTCCTGTGAGCCGTCACACATACGGCGCGTTCGCCGGCCGGGCATGCAGGCTCCATCAAGTCAAGGGCTCAAGGCAAAACAAACAAAACCGCGGCTGCTCCGTATGTCGGTTGCCCATGTAGTAGTTGCCTACTGGAGTCCTGTTTCATGCGCGGGTTTCCAAGACACGGTCTTCCAATTTGACCCGCTTCTTGCTTTGCTGCGAGACATGTCAAGTGTTTTGTTCCGCACTGCTAATTCGATGGACTACACGTCTGCACGTGTGTTCTCTCCTCGTGAAAGCTCTGAACTCCGAACCAAATTTTAGAGACAGCCAGACAGGTCAAGTGCTGGTTCATGCGGCAGCCACGTTAGAATAATCCTCGAAACGTGACCAAACTCGCCAGCTCGACCAATCTGGTAGATTATTTCCTTTCCATCCGCTTCTTATGCCGGGCCCATGACTTCGTGGCATGAACAATCACTTCTCGTTTACATAAGGAAAATGGCAATTTTTCTACTGCTACTAATAATAAAGCAATCGACACGGCTGGTACGTAGAACTTTTTATTAATTATTATTTTTGAAAATAATTATTAATTACTTATTGTTAACTTTATTTTTAGTTCTGATTCTTTTGTACACACCATAATTCGTGACATGGTAAAACAACACTACCATCGTAACGTGATCAAATCCTACCACTCCACTACCAGTTGTGTGGTAGTTTTATTTGGTTATGCCACCACCATTTTACCACGCCATGTGACTAATGAGTATGACTGTAGTAAAAGCTCGAGGCTCGCGAGCTACTTGAGCTCAGGCTCGCTCTAGACTCGATTCGAGCTTCAAATCGAACTCAAACTTGATCCTGAACTCACAAGCTTCACCGAACCGAGTTCGAATAGCTCGCGAGCCTCATAAATTTATAAATTACTTGTTAAATACCACTATATGTTAATTCTTACCGAGCTCAAGCTTAAATACTTTTTTATTGTTGAAAAATAGTGCATACTATTACCGAGCTTATTCGAGCTGAGATCGAGCCTACTCGAGTTTAGACCGTGCCTCCAAACTTGAATCCCAACTAAGCTCGAACGAGCAAGCCATCGCGAGCCTCGTAAATTTATGAATTACTTGTTAAATACTACTATATGTTAATTCTTACCGAGCTTAAACTTGAATACTTTTTTATTGTTGAAAAATAGTGCATACTGTTACCGAGCTTATTCGAGTTGAGATCGAGCCTACTCGAGTTTAGACCATGCCTCCAAACTTGAATCCCAACTAAGCTCGAACGAGCAAGCCATCGTGAGCCTCGTAAATTTATAAATTACTTGTTAAATACTACTATATGTTAATTCTTACCGAGCTCAAACTTGAATACTTTTTTATTGTTGAAAAATAGTGCATACTGTTATCGCGCTTATTCGAGTTGAGATCGAGCCTACTCGAGTTTAGACCGTGCCTCCAGACTTGAACCCCAACTAAGCTCGAACGAGCACGCCATTGCCAGCCTCGTAAATTTATAAATTACTTGTTAAATACTACTATATGTTAGTTCTTATCGAGCTCAAACTTGAATACTTTTTTATTGTTGAAAAATAGTGCATACTGTTACCGAGCTTATTCAAGTTGAGATCGAGCATACTCGAGTTTAGACCGTGCCTCCAGACTTGAACCCCAATTAAGCTCGATCGAGCAAGCCAGACTCGCTCGAGCTCAACTTACTAACAAGGTCGGATTTATAAATAAAGTTAACGGAAGTAATGAAAATAAATTGAAAATAGGTTAAATAGTATAATTTATTCCGGTATACACTACTGCCGTGGCTTGGAGGAGAAGGGAGACGGAAGTTATCGTGTCCCCCGGACATGGCGGATCTCTTGGACAGCTTTGTCCCGTACCACTCGCCTTTGTCGGTGTTCCTGAACTCCATGACGTCATGCCGCTCGCACCAGGAGATCCGGCTTAGTCCCCCCAGCTCTCACAGCTCCAGCCTGCAACGCACAGATTTCCCCAACCTGCTGGTACTGGATTGGAGTTTAATAATGGCATATGAAAACCAATCAAACAAGATCGACAAGCGTATGAAGGTGTGTATCCTCTCGATGTCCATCGGGAGCCTCGCCCTCATCAGTGTTGCTGAATTCCGGGAAATGTGTTGGTGTATCCGTGTATGGTCCTCGACTCCTCGTGGTAGTGATCTTGGCTATGACAGTGAGGTTGAGTTGCCAAATTTGGTTTGATGAATATTTTTTATAAAAATATATAAGGATTTATATGTAATTTTAACCTTTTTCTTAGTTTTTTTTAAAATATGCTATATGCTAGCTAGAAGTTATTGGCAAATTTACGGTACCACGGATCATCTTTGTGCGATGCGAAATTTACAGAACCACAGAGTCTTGTTTGCAAAATAACCGGTGAAATGACCTAAACGTAATTTTGAAATTTGTGGAGGGTCTTTTTGAAAAAACCCACTAAGCTCCCATCTCTTTCGCTTTAATAGATAAGATATACCTTGTTAGTGACTCATGCTTTACTCCCATGAAGTTGAAATTCCACTGATCATTATATGGAACCTGATAATAAGATGAAGCGAACTCAGCAGTGAACTATTCAAAACATGACAGAATGAGTCGATGTGTCAGAATAAGTTGATACCATGTAGAAACCAATGAAGCGGTCGCTGAGAAGTGTACATGGACATTCTCAATTCTCACAGTGAGTCTGTAGACATCCGCGTAGGTTGCTGCCAGTCCTTGTTACTACAGCCCCAGCATAATCAATAGCCGCTTGGTGTCAGCTTATATGCTGTCAACGGATAAGATCCTGGAGTAATATGCTGAATGCCAAAATGATGCACTCTCACCATCCCATGCAGCCATGCTTCTTGTTGAAAATTTTAGCTTGTGTTGTCAAATCCTGCAATAAACAGCATAACCAAATGAATATTGTTGGGTCAGACTCCCGATTCAGATACATCATGCACGCAGCTTTCTATTGCTTCCATTCAATGAGAGCAAACTATGATCTTACCTACGGTCTCCAAATAGTTGAGGAGATTCGTTTCATTTGCCTGGATGTGCATCTATCCTAGAGTCCCCAATTCATTGAGGAATTCCCGCCCAGGAAGAATCGCAGGTATGACTCACTGCCTGGTGAGTTCCTTGCTGTTGAGGAATGGCTACGCACCCATCTTTGAACTGTTTGATTATCTTGTGGGCTCACCGTTCGCTTTGCCCCATACCGAGTGACCAGCAAACTGTAATTCTGTATCCATAGATCTACTACTATTTTCATACTTCAGTACATTCTCTGGCATAATGTAAATATGACCAGTTCCTGTAGCACAGACTATATTCAGGTGATCATTAACGTATCGATGTTTCTAAGCATCAAATTGTTATGAACAGAAAACAAATAGTACTTGTCCGAAATTCTGGATAAACATAAATATAAATTTATGGCAGAGATGACACTGACACGGTGAACGATATTTGATGGAAATGGAACACCTTTTAGTGGAGTAGTGAATTTGTTCATATACGAAATCCACTCACCAAACTTCAAATCCTATGTCAATCTTTATGAACACGTGAGTGCACTTTCAATAAGGTTTTTGTGAGGTGGTGACTCCGCCTTTCTAGACGTGTAAAACATACTCGTGTATATGTGCATATGGTGTGCATGTGTGGTGGTGTGTGCGAGTATGTGTCTTTCTTGTAAATCCAAACAAGAGCAGTGCTTCAATGCTTTTCCTCTCAATACAAGTTGCACAACCCTTCATTCATAATTTAATAGCAAAACGACAACGATCAGCTTTAGGTAACAACTATGCAATCTTTATCCCAAACATTTAGATACATTAGGCAGTTAATTGGGCACCTCAATCATGAAGTGCAGCACCTGAGCAAGAACCAACAGGGGGAAAAGTATTTTGATTGAGCATAATGTAAAGATCTGCATAGGGCATACCTTAGAAGTGAGAGGATCGGAGGTTGCAATGGCTATGGGAAGGATATAACCACAGCTGATCGTCGCTGCCGTTCGGAGCTGCGGGCTGGACAACGACGGAGGGAGCGAGCATCGATCTGGAGCCAAAGGAGGGATGCCTACGTAGGAGCTCAGAATGGCGCGGTTACCATTGCTACGGATGGCACGGTGCAGAAGAAGATTGTTGAAGGTGCAAATATCGTTGAGGAGGAAAGGGAGAAAACATGTCAAGGATAGCATGGGACTTGACCAAGCACTTTTCCCCACTAGCGACGCCATGACCAACCGCTGCACCATCTCCACAGCCATCCCATGCCCCTCCACCACTGACTGTGGCATCCCTGCCAATGGGACTAATGGGGCTTATCGGCGGCGCGAGCGAGGGCAAACGAAGGAGTTGAGGGTAAGGAAAGAAACGGAGGTGGTTGGCTTGAGGGCTAATCACCGACGACACTAGCAAAGACAGGAGGGAAGACACATGGAGGTAAAAACGAGCGGAGATTGGAATGGGAAGAATTGGGCGGTGTGAGGACGGACCGCCGGAGGTGGCTTAGGGTTTTGGTGGAGTGGGCAACCCTCAACAAATCTGCACCATTGGTTCAAAGGTCCTACGATCTTATGGCTAGCCAAGTGTTCGAATAAAACCCACAAGCATGAGGCCTGACAACCGGCCCAATTAAGATGGGACCGGCCACCGAGCGGCGGAGCGACCGACCCATGACGCTCAGTTGTAAGTTCAAGTTCTATTTGGTCTTGGTGATTAATGCTTAATTAATAATTAATGAAAAATCTAATTATTGTGAGATAAATATTATTATCGAGTTTATCTTTTATTATGAGACTAACTTGTTTATTGAGTATATTTTTTTATTAGTCTCATCTAAATTAAAAATGGAAATCCAAAAGGTATTGCATCTGATGCAACTTTATTATTTTTAGATGTATTCCTTTGATTTAAGATAAAGGGTGAACTCCACCGTAGTTTCAACCTTAAGATACACATTTTATTTCAAATTCCATATATACACGAATGCACACATTTAGGGGGAGTTCATGTTTTACCTTGAAGTTTCAATAGTATTGATCCTTTTCATCTTCCACATAAATTAAGGATCTTTACTTTGAAACAAATCCTTGAATATATAAAATTTGTATAGTTGTAGTATACTTATATCGATATAGAATAAACTCCAAAGATATCTCGAGGTAAATATGTGCATATTAGTTCATAGCCAATATATATATATATATATGTGTGTGTGTGTATGCATACATCTAAATGAAGATTATTATATAGTTGATGGTCCCAATAGTATTGATCCCTTTCCATCATTTCATATCAATTGGATCATTACTTTGAAACTCATCAAATTGAGTATATGAAGCTTGCATAGTTGAAATGTACTCATAACAATTTAAATTGTGTTTTATTGTCGTTCAATCATCAAAGAATTAGATCAATAGATCTAGACTTTCCATCATGTGTTGGTGGTATGCTTTGTTTATTAAGTACAACCAGATGTAATTGAATATATGAAGCTTTAGTAGCACTAATATACTTAAGATCAATTTAATTTCAATCAATTGATTTGGCTTGTGGTCAATCATCAAAGGAGTAGATCAAAGAATCTTTGGGCATCCATTATGTGTTGATGGAGTGCATTGATGATTGAGATCACTATGTTTGTTAGACTAATATTTTCAATGAGTTGCGAAATATGTTAAGTCCAACTTTGATGAAGATTTTGGATGACATTATGTGTTGATGGTCATCAAGTCAAGACTTGATATGAAGAATGCCATCATGGGTTGATGAGTATCGAGGAAGGATCCTGAAGCAAAGAGGGGAGTTCATCATGTGTTGATGAACAAAGACAAAGACCCACACTTGGAGAGAGGATGATTGTCTTCATTGAAAGCTTTAAGTGGTTGTGCGAGGCAAAGGTATAACTAGCATAAGATTAAGAATGTGTTTCTAGTCTTTTACCGGTCTCGATTTTTGGTTGAGAGTCCGGATTACAGTATAGGTTGCCGTACTATTAAAAGGGGTCGAGTCTTATAGCTTGAGTCTCATCATGTATTGATGTCTCAATCTCGTTTGCTCTAGCTCACTCTCTTGATTTAAATTTTGCGTGCAACAATTAGTTGTGAATGTATTTTGTAAATAATCGTAGCTCCTGCTTGCTATCTTAATGACTTGATTCTTTGCATGGAGCAAAATATTTGTGAATGTGTTTTGTCAATAGTTGTAGCTCATGTTTTGATGTTGATTTGCAACTGTGTTTTACAATTTGAGCTCAAGATCATCTATCTTTCAAGCATGTGAGTAGAATTTGCAAATGTATTTTTTTAAATGGCTAAAGATTATGTGTTGATCATCATATGACTTAAAGATGTGACCTTGATTGTTCTTTGTTGCATAATGGTATTTGCAAATGTGTTTTGCAAAAAATGTTGAAGATCATGCAAGTACTCTTCTTAGCATGTGAGTAAAATTTGCGAATGTGTTTTGTAAATTTCTAGAGATCATGTGTTGATTATCACATGGCTATGTTTGAGTTCATGCATAATATTTATGGTTTATTTGCATGGATTTGTCATTTGCAAATGTATTCTGCAAACAAGTGACAAGAATTTGCAAATATGTTTTGCAAAGTATCGTGATCATGTGTTGATCATTAATTGGCTCATGAATTGATCTTATTAATTCCTAAATGCTCTTGTTTGCATGATTTATATTTGCAAATGTGTTTTGCAAAACATTGGTGTTTCATGCATTTGATCTTGGAGCATGTGATGAAAATTTGCAAATGTGTTTTGCAAATTGGTGTGATCATGTGTTGATTACCACATGGCTCAAAGAATTAATCTAAATTGGTTCTTGATTTGAAAAGATTGGATTTCTGTGTGAAATTCTATTTTTACTTGGAAGCTGTCACTACTGCATGTATAAGGCTGGTACTACCGTTGGGTCGATAGTACCGTAGCTCTGAAGCAATAGTTATTTTCTAGAGAATGTATCTCTTGAAAAATCAGTGAGGCCAGCACTATCGCCCATTTAGGAGCGGTACTACCAGACATCTTGTAGTACCGCCCCTGAGGCCGGTAGCTATTTTTCAGAGAATGTGTTTCTCTGTGTTTGCTTTGGCTGGCACTACTGCTCCTTGAGGCCGGTACTACCGCGGGTTGGTAGTACAACAGCTTAGTTGATGGTAGTTATTTTCCAGAAGGTGTTTTTCTATGTATTTTGAAGCCCAGTAGTACCGCAGGTAGAGGCTGGTGCTACCACTCGGGCGGTAGTACCAGGGTACTATAGCAACGGCTAGTACCCTGTGCATCTAATGCTTAAATTCGATCGTTAGCCTAGAGACCGGTACTACCGGTCTTACATCGGCGGTAGTAACATATTTACTGATTTTTCCAGGTTTTACCCTCAAAATGGCTAGTTTTCTTTGGGAGACTACAAAAGGATGCCTTGGGCTGGCATTTAGTGGTGGCTAGAGTATTTGCTAAGTCTTGGAAAGAGGTTGAAGTTTTCCATTTGTTTCTTGGGCTAGAGTGAGCCTCTCCACCCAATTGTGCATCTTTAAGAGTGTCGAGAGTAGCTTCTATTTTGCATGTGTTGCATTTAGAAGTGGGGTGAGAGAACTTTGAACTTGGTGATCATTATTGTGCATGTGTTGCATTTCGTGAGGTTCAAGCAAGAAGCTTGATTTATTACTTTTGGTGTTTACCTATACCTAGACGGCGTGGGAGGCGTCGTGCGTAGTGATCTTCTCAAGGAGGTTTTGAGAAGATTCACCAAATTGTGAAGGTTTTCATCATTGTGCTTATTTACATTCTTGCAATTTACATTCGTAGAATTAAATTGCTAGCTATCTCGTTTCTAGGATTGCAAATTATTGATTTAGACTTAGTTTGTTGGTGCACTTAGTGAGCATAGTTGATTTAAGCATTAATTGTCAAAACCTTATATTTACACTTTCGCATATAATTTAAGTTCTAAAATAGGCGATCACTTGAGCGAAGAAATTTTTAAAACTACCTATTCACCTCCCTTTAGTCGGCATCCTCGTTCCTAACATCAATGACCTTGACCGACACTGGCTCCCATGCACGGCATTTTTTGCGAGAACAGATCGAACAGAGCCGAATGGTGCATTGTAATTGGAGGACTTAACGTACGGATTGCACCATATTGCCATTCCTTGCAACTTTAGATAAGGAATAGAGCATATAGGCCAAATATTAGGTGCAAATGCAAAACCGTTTTATTTTCACTTAACTTAGAAGTTTTTTAAAAACTCTAAAAAATCACGAGACACAAGAGAGGTTGTGTTAGATCAAACTCAATTGCATTCATGGGATAAAAAAAAAGACAAAAACTTGCTGAACACGATTATTTCCGGAAGCGTTTGGGCACTATTTTACAAAATGTTTGTCTTTTCGTATCTCGTGAACATGACTGAGTTGGTGTTGACATTTTGCAGGGACATACAGCATACTCTTCCCAACATCTGCTAATATTTTGGAAAATGTCAGAGACTTTTAAGTAGGTGAAAATGGAATTTGCGCCAGATTCACATTATCACTGAATATACCACCATATAAGTAAGGAGTAAAGTGCACTTGCAATCAATAAACTCGACTCAAGGTCCCAAACACACAACTCATCACATGGGCAATGACCTGGCCGTATTGATCATGCCAACGTGCTGCTCACCTGACAGGGAAAGGGGCTGTGGAATTTCGCATATAAGAAAAATTGAAACCCAAACCTTGCAAATTTCATCCGTAAAAAAGAGAAGGAAATCACTAACACTACTGGGGAGCTGGCTCGCCTTCCCCTCATAGCACCCCGGCCATAGACGTTACAACCTTCTTTGTTAGCTGCGGTGCCGACGAGCAAGCAGGGCGCCGATGCATTGGGCGGCGGTGGGGGCTTAAGGTGAGGCAGGATTTTTGAGCAGCTAGGGATGGAATGGATCTGGAGCGTTGGATCGAGATCGAACCAGTAAAAAATTTGAGTGATTTTTTTAAAAAGGAATTTGTTGCATGAACTTTTGAAGCAGTGAAATTTCGATGTTCTACACAAAATTCACTGTTTTTCAAAGTTGATCTTTCCATTGGACATATTTTCTCCAAATTCCCTACTCTCAGGCCCTGTTTGGTAGAGCTTCAGATTCTGGCTCCACCTCAGATCTGAATCTTGTAGGCTAAAATAAATAGAATTAAGTTTATATTTTTAATCTAAAATTAAATAAAATGACTTACCTAAACACTCTTAATATACTCACAGATCCAGCCTCGTGGAGCTGGAGTCGTCTCAAACACGCCCTTAACGGCGTAAAACAAAATAGAATCCGAACAGGGGGTTATTCGTAATTCCCATTTCCCACCGTCACCACCATTTCCCCTCCTCCAGATCCACCACGGCCTTCGTCTTCCTCGCCTCGCCTCGCCTTCCCCACTACTTCCGCTCCAACCACCTCGGGAATCAGATCCCGCGAGCTCTCGCCTCTCCACATCCCCGCGTGCGGCGTGCTATCCCCGAGATCTCACCCTGGATACCGTCGAGAAGATCGTCGAGGACTTCGCCTCGGACATCTCCATGAATCCCTTCTCCTCCGGCACGCGCCTCCGGTGAGATCCGCGCCCCAAATTTCCCCAACCCGCGCTGGATCCGTTGCGCTTGCGCGGAACAATGTTGTGACTGTGCTTTGTGAGCTGCCGCAGGGACATGATACGGGCGATACGCGCGTGCAAGACGGCGGCGGAGGAGCGGGCGGTGGTGCGGCGAGAGTGCGCAGCGATACGCGCGGCCATCAGCGAAAACGAGCCGGAACTCCGCCACCGGAACATGGCCAAGCTCATGTTCATCCACATGCTCGGCTACCCCACCCACTTTGGCCAGATGGAGTGCCTCAAGCTCATTGCCGCCGCGGGCTTCCCAGAGAAGAGGATCGGATACCTCGGCCTCATGTTGCTCCTCGACGAGCGGCAGGAGGTCCTCATGCTCGTCACCAACTCCCTCAAACAGTACACCCATCCGACTCCGTCTCTGCAATGCTGCTGTTGCGATTGTTGTTTTCGCAAATGTAATGCTAAGTTTGAGTAATGTTACTTCTTAACTTGGGGCAGGGATCTCAACCACTCCAACCAGTTCATCGTGGGGCTTGCACTGTGTGCGCTCGGGAACATCTGCTCTGCTGAAATGGCGCGGGATCTGGCACCTGAAGTGGAGAAACTGATGCATAGTAGGGAAGTTAATACAAAGAAAAAGGTAATTGTATCTGCATTGTAATTTAATCCCTAGTGGGCAAATCCATTAGAGCATGACCAAAACAAAAGCTACAGGGAGAATTGTTGGTACTTTAGGGCTTGGAATAGTCATGAAACCTAGTTTGATTAAAAAACTGTGCATTTTATGGGAATTACCAAATGCATTGACTCTGGATAAGTTATCGTCAGTTAATCTGTACTAAAAAACAGTTTGGTTACTTTTTTATGCAATGCAATATGAGTGCCTTTTGGATCATTATTTCTGATAGTATTTTCAAAAATTTATTGGGCAAGCATTCCTTTTACTTCGCTTTTCTACTTTCGTGATTGACTTTTCTGGTTTATTTTTGAAAACATTAGTTCAGTGGGAGTATAATTCATGGTATACTTTTCCCTGATTATTAGGCTGCTTTGTGCTCTATAAGGATTGTTCGAAAAGTCCCAGATTTGGCGGAGAACTTCATGGGTCCTGCTACATCATTATTGAAGGAAAAACATCATGGGATTCTGATATCTGCAGTTCAGCTCTGTACAGAACTGTGTAAAGCCAGCAAAGATGCACTGGAGTACCTGAGGAAGGTAAGGACTAAGGACATTTATTTCTTACACCTGAGGTCATTTTTACAACAACTGGATTAACACAATGACTGATAATTATTTTTTATAACCCCTTATGTGTTACTGTTACCCCGTCTCACAAGATTTGTTCAAGTCCACCATGCACACAAACTAAGGAAACACCAAATCTAAAAAAAAAAGTTAATGAGAAATGACCATATGATATCCCTATTAATGACATAATAAAACCACTTAACCTCTTTCACAGCATTAAAGCAGGCCTAAGGAGTGGGAATATTGGAATAACTACACTCTTGATTCCTCAATGTTCAAACATTGTGAAACAATGATTTCCAAGACAATGGACAAATATTGTGAGACAGAAGGAGTAACATGTAACATTTCAGTTAATTTTGTTTTGATACAAACATTTTTTGCTATAGAGTTCTACACCTATCAGTTAACAATTCAAGCTGCATTGCAGAAAATGTTTTGTCCTGCAGTACATGCACCTTATTAATTATTATGCAAACTACTCCAATTGGTTCCATGTAATTTCCCCCAAGATCACCAATAGCACCACACAAGAGTGCACCCCAAAAAATATCAACCCCAAAACATCATTTCTCTGTCTAATTTTTTCTTGTATAAATGTAAAATGGTCTGTATTTGATGCATTATTGCTCCTTGTTGTATGTTTGTAAAAGAAATCCCATTTTCTAGTATTTAACCTATATATTGTATATGTTGAAAATGGCATTACCTGGGGCATGGATCATTCTAATAATCTTTTACAAAAATTTTCATTGCAGAACTGCATTGAAGGTTTGGTCCGAATACTGAGAGATGTCTCCAACAGTTCTTATGCTCCTGAGTATGACATTGCTGGCATTACGGATCCATTCTTGCATATTCGAGTCCTTAAACTTATGCGCATGTTGGGTCAAGGAGATGCAGATTGCAGTGAATATACAAATGATATACTTGCACAGGTGATTGATTAATATCTGTCTTTAGTTTCACATGCCAATTGCTGACATTTATTGTTCTCAGTGAAAAGCATGCATGATTTAGTCAATCCCTATTGCCTGATTTATTTATTAATTTTAATTTTATCTGGTTGCCGACATATCTCTTGTTGACTTGCCTTCCAATCAGGGCATAGGCTTACAGTGTTGTAGATGTGTTATATAAGTATATAACACCGTGAGCTCAGTTTTGCATTTTTCCTTTTCATGAAGAACTAGTTTGGCATATTTAGCCCATGACTCCAATATTTCTTGTTGTGTTAATTGTACTATGATGTTGTTGCATTAGGTCCTGCTTAGGGTATTGCTGCATATGTTGGGTTCTAAGACCAATAAAAGATTCATGTTTTCTTCCTTATTTACTGAAATTTTACCACAAAGTACTTTTTCGTTTTTGTAATTGGCACATGCTTGTATATTATAGTGGATAATTAACCACGGCATTTGTTTTTACCCAGGTTGCAACCAAAACTGAGTCAAACAAGAATGCTGCTAATGCCATTCTGTATGAATGCGTTCAGACTATAATGGGTATCGAAGCTACTAGTGGTTTACGTGTGCTGGCAATCAATATTTTGGGCAGATTCTTGTCGAACCGTGACAACAATATAAGGTTAATTTGCTGTTTCTTGTTGACCTTGACTGCTTCTTTTTATTGAGCACAAGGTGTTTGGGAAGAATTTTTTTACCTTTCTCAATGTACTTGCAAGTTGTAACAGGAAAGTATATTGAGCTTGCAGCTGTAGGCTGTAGCTTATGAATATCGTTTTGGCTATAACTATTTCCTGGTGATGATACATAAAACAATTGGGGCGCTATTGGTTATTTTATTTTGTTT
Organism: Otatea glauca; assembly: GCA_036346275.1. Lineage (NCBI taxonomy): Eukaryota > Viridiplantae > Streptophyta > Magnoliopsida > Poales > Poaceae > Otatea > Otatea glauca. Next base: position 54,040,760 of record CM070714.1, on the reverse strand, counting down.
TTTGATCAGTAAAATGCTTATTCATCTGCTCCATAGGTAAAGCATTTACTGTACATGCCAAATCTTTCAGGTATGTTGCTCTGAACATGCTTATGAGGGCCATTACAGTAGATACACAAGCAGTACAGAGGCACAGGACAACAATACTAGAGTGTGTAAAGGTAACAATGCATATAAATCTGTCCAATATGCTAAGTGTTTGTCTTCTTCTGGGGACCAATTCATGTCCATTTATGTACAGTATCAGAACAAAAACTCTCATGTTAATATTTTTTAATATATATTGCCCAAATGATGCTGTGACCTCACCCCCCAACAGGACCACACTTTGAAATCTTCAATATGTTAGCATAGCTCTTTCGAGATCTCAGGAGTTGATATTTGTGCAAGCCCCTTATTTCGTGCAAACTCAGTGTAGACACCCGCCTGTTGGTTTCAACTTTCAAAAAATTCTTACAGACTACCTCAATCTAGAGAAGGAGAATCACAAAAGGAGAGAAAATATGTCTTAACATGTCCTTGTACAAGTACTGCTAGAAATGCTGGGTTTGCACTAGATATTCCTTATGCTATGGGTCTGCTTATGTTGTAAATGCTTTTCTCCAATGCTTGATGCTTGGCATATTTAGTCTACACAGGAACTGTCATACTTTCACAATCCTGCACCCTTGGAGTAGAGAGCTTCTCTTGTATACTTACTAAAGCTGAATTTATATTGTTTGGGGAGCATAGTCCAGTTTGGATGTTACTGCTCTTTCAAAGCAATCTTTAACTCAAGGTTTCATGATATAGTGATTTCTAAGTTCCTTAATCCTTACTACATATAATCAATGTTGCAATCTTGCAGGCTATAGTCGACACTGTCATTTATTGTTTCTGGCACCCTAGTCCTGTTATCTTGGCTTCTAACATTTTCTGTCACCTGTGCACCTTTCAGGATGCCGATGCCTCCATTCGCAAAAGGGCCCTTGAACTTGTTTTTTTGTTAGTGAATGATACAAATGTAAAGCCTTTGACTAAAGAGCTTGTCGACTACTTAGATGTCGCTGACCCAGACTTCAAAGAAGATCTGACAGCCAAGATATGCTCAATAGTTGAAAAGTTAGTATCTAATATTTTTTTTGTTGGTTTCACTTATGGCACTTTTAACAGTGTTGCATCTCCAATAGGTTTTCTCAAGAGAAGTTATGGTACCTGGATCAGATGTTCAAAGTTTTATCCCTAGTAAGTACCAAATTACAGTGGAGCTATTTTATAATTGAAAAGTGTGCACACCAGAACATCTACATTTCGGTGTAGACAATTCCTTCCTGCTAAACTAACAATCTCTTTGCTACAACTTTGTTGGAGTCAGTCAGAAGACTTAGCTATCATCAATCATCATTGCTCTCTTGATCATTTCTAGGGAAGTATGTTCAACCCACATGCTTGTAGATAGGTTGTAAAAAAACTAGAGCTTGGGCCCAGGCTTGCGAGCCTAAAGAGCTCAAGCTCGAATAGTGTGGTTAAGGCTCGAATTACCCTTTCCCAATCCCCCCCCCCCCAACCTTATAGTTCTATCTCAAGCTCGAGCTTTGGACAAGATTTTGCAGAAGATATCATGTTAAAATGTAATCACTGAGCTTTTTCGAGACGAGCTCGAGCCCGGATCCAGGTTCGAACCTCAACCTAGGCTCGTTCGAGCTTGTATTAAGCTTGAGCCTAGCAGGTGGGCCTCGCTGTAGCTCAGCTCGTTTACAACCCTACTTGTAGATACTGTATACTTAAGTGCATGCATAACTGCATATTGTATGGGCTGGGGATTTCAAGTGAGGGTATTAGTGACCTGCATTGACAGTACTGCATCAGAATATCACAGGTTACAGATAGAATCTAATTTTATGGACTAGTGGTGGTATCTGTTTGCCTGTTTGCAATTGTAAGGTTGAGAAACATGTACCCCATAGAGGGCATCCTTCTTTGGATTGCAATTCTTCATTCTCCTCCAAAATACTTTGTTCCAGATAGCCCCTAACCATCTGCTAGTGCTTCAGAGAAGTTTCCAGTAATGGTCTGCTAAATGATAATGTCGGTTACTCCCAGATTTTAGCTTCATAACTTGAGCTTCCTCTGTATCCTGGCTGTTCTGTATCTTGTTTCTCAAATACGCACATAGCAGTCTCCCAAGGATGACATTTGGTTGAAAACTTCACCCACCATCACAGAAAAAGAAATCATAACTCTTTTGAACCACCAGGAAGATATTTTGCACCCATATTATCCTATCCATCGGTACAAATTTTTTTCTGGATTGCACAAAACTAACCTTAATATATATAGTTTTAAATTTATTCAAATATAGCTGCTAAACCAGTGATGGCCTGGGAAAAACTTATTCGCAGCTGGTATTTGGGAATTGGGACACTGTTCATTGGGGAATGTCAAACTTAACAACACAATTAGTTGGGGGATTGCTAGGTACTGCTCATATAATATTAATCCACATTTGTTATGAGTGCGTTTGTTCCATGCTTATATTATTGAATGCATATATGCTTGCATCTACAAATAGGACATACCTCCAAGTTGTCTTGCATCGAGAAATGGACAAAAGCATATCTGAATTCATGATGTACTCTTATTGATTAACAGGCTGGAAATCATGTGAAGGATGATGTATGGCATTCCCTTATCGTTGTAATAAGCAATGCATCGGAACTTCAAGGATACTCAGTGAGGTCATTATACACGGCCTTACAAGCATACAGCAAACAGGTTTGGGAGAATTTTATGCTCTTCATATTGTATGCCATTCCATCTCATCCTATCTGATGCATGTAACTTGGTTGACATTACATTGTATAGGGGAGTTTAGTAAGAGTAGCTGTTTGGTGTATTGGTGAATATGGTGAAATGCTAGTGAACAATGTTGGCATGCTGGGAGTGGAGGAACCAATTACGGTGAGTGGAGAATTCTTGCAGGCCATGTTCTTTTTTACCTTTTGAACTGTCTAGACAATGCTTCCAGCTCTGTTTCAACTTTCAAGTTGTTTCAACTGCTCCAAACTTTGGCACATATTAAGGGGGTGTTTGGGACAGCTCCAGCTCCACCAAAATCCGTGGAGTTGATGGAGCAGGGTATTTCTAGCTCCAGAAATTTATGGAGCTGGAGCTGTGAGTACATTAAGAGTGTTTATGTGGATCATCTTGTTTACATTTTAGACTAAAAATATAAACTTAATTCACTTTATTTTAGCCTACAAACTCCAGCTCTGAGGTGGAGCTGGGATCTGGAGCTCTGCCAAACAGGGCCTAAAGTCCTATTATTGTCTGATTCACCATTTTTGTTATCTTTATCCTTTCTGCTATTACTATTTACTAACTATACTTTCAATGGTTATTGCCAGGATTTCTTTGCAATTCATTTGTGTAGCTATTTATGCATGGTAGATGGCTTTGTATATAATCTAGGCATTTAGGATCCTTTTCCAATTATAGATAGACTATTGCTTGTATACATTTGTTGTATAAGCATTCCATTTGATAGTATTACTTTCCTATGCATTGTTGTCAGACATCATGCCAAACACGTTAACTTTTCAGGCGACAGAATTTGATGCTGTGGATGCTGTAGAGCTCGCTCTTGACCGTTACTCTGCAGATGTGACAACTCGAGCTATGTGTCTGGTTGCTCTTTTGAAGCTCTCCTCACGATTTCCATCAACATCAGAGTAAGATATCTTTTTTGTTCTTTCAGTTCTTCTGTATTCATAATGTCCCTTGTAAATTCTGAATACGTTATGAGACAATGAGAAACCATTTCCCCCCTTAGAACTTAAATCTGTGCAATTGTACCATCTCTTATTACAAGTGAACTTTGGACTTACTGGATCATTGAATTATGGAACTGTTTTCCCTTGTACCCCCTGAAGAACCATGTGATGCTGTATTTATTTCTACACTATGGTAGTCATATGGTGATAACGCCATTTTGTATGATTTGCTCATCTTTTTTAAGCATTTCCTTTGACATACCTTCTGTACAATCTTATCACCTTTTAGAACCTTGACCATACGGTGTTAGGGAAAATTGCTCTCATTTCCACCCTTATCTTTTTCAGACTAACATCAACCTATAACTACTTCCTATTTATTTCAACAATCCCGCTTATGGTGCCCTTTTGTAACCTGAAATACTTTATCATATCATGTAAGTAGTGTTAACTAATGCTAGGTGATTCTTATATTGTATTATTGTTTACTTAAATAGTATAATGTTACTGTCTTAACAGGAGGATAAACCAAATAGTTGCCCAGAATAAAGAGAATGTTGTTCTTGAACTACAGCAAAGATCAATTGAATTCAGTTCCATTATTCAAAGACATCAGTCTATCAGGTGGGTTACAGAACTTGTAGATGTTACGACAAAAGCGTTCTTTGATACTCTGGTACTTATGAAAGGTATTGAACTATTGATCTTGCAGGCCATCTTTGCTTGAACGAATGCCTGTATTGGATGAAGCTAGTTATCTGTTGAAGAGGGCAAGTACTACACACACTACTATTTCAGCAGATAAGCCTGCCCCAGCTGTCACTTCTGGAGGCCTTAAGCTTCCAAATGGTGTAGCAAAACCTGCTGCAGCCCCTCTAGCTGATTTGCTTGACTTAGGTTCTGATGATGCGCCAGCTACTGCCACTGCTGCTACTACTACAGCACCTAGTGATTTTCTCCAAGACCTTTTGGGTATTGGTGGGACAAATTCATCAACTACAGGTATTTATTTCAGTTTTTACATTCTTCTTCTCATGGAATTTCCTTGCTACCTGCTTCTCTGGTACATAAATGGAGCAAAGTAGTACTTTATTGCCTTGTCCCTCTCTGATATGTACTCTTAACTTTGCTGCATTTGGAGGACACTTCATGTCAACGACTTGCTACTTAGTCATTTATCGTCTCAGCCTTAAATTTAGTTTTGTTACTATAATATGGTCTCTGCTCTAAATTTTTGTATTTAACCTCCTTGTTATTTTTTGCCCACAAAAAAAGTTTGCGTTATGTTTACTTTTGCTTTTTCAGTAAGTTTCAGTGACACTGTAATATATGCATCTCACACATTGTAGTAATGTATGGAAAGTTCACCTTTGCACTTCAAGTATTATCTTCTTTGTATTAATTGCTACATTCTTTTTGCCTGTTCTTAGAATTTCGTTATCTTGGACTTATAAGCTTCTTTCTTGTTTATGTTCAGGTGTACCTTCACCTGCAAGCACAGATATTCTGATGGATCTTCTATCCATTGGATCGTCTCCATCACAGAATGGCCTGTCAGCACCAGATTTTAGTCCTCCTGCCCAAGGGAAAAGTAATTCTAATCGTACCAATTGCCTATATTTTCCGTTTATTGCCATTGCTGAATTATCTAACACTTACGTAGCAGGGACTAAGCCTGTTCCTTCTGTACCTCAAGTTGGTCCTCTTGTACCTGAAGCTATGGATCTGCTCGGTAGTTTGTCATCAAGTACATCTGTTGTTGGTTAGTTTGGTTTAATGCTAATTGTACCTATTGCTGCCTATTTCTCTGTTTATAACCTTTGCCGAATTGTCTAATACTTATGTAGAAGGGACTAAACCTGTTCCTGCTGTACCTCAAGCTATGGGTCTGCTCGATGGTTTGCCATCAAGTACATCCTTTTCTGGTTAGTTTGGTTCTAGGTATTTGCATGCAAGAACTGACTATAACATGTTCATAGTTACTAAACCTCCTTATTTGAGCAGGATTTGAAAATACAGCCCACCCATCAATAACAGCTTTCCAGAGTGCAACCCTGAAGATCACCTTCGATATCAAAAAACAACCTGGAAAACCGCAAGAAACTACCATCCATGCCACTTTTACAAATTTGACATCTAGTACTTATACGGACTTCATTTTTCAGGCAGCTGTTCCAAAGGTAGGATCGTGGTGCTTTCTAAGTTTGATCTGTTCCTGTTCTTTTGGGGATTACCAATTACATTATAATAATACGCTTTTGTGATGTTGGGCTTTTTGCTACAAGCGTTAGTCTTATGGCTGGCAAGTTATCACTTGATGAGCAATGAACACTCCATGATATTCCCTGGCGCAAATCTTCTATTATTCAACTTGGATTTGGATGGGCCAAAAGCTACCATGTGGTTGACCATTCATTTGTTCTTTCCTCAGTTTATATGGCTTTCTGTACTCCTGAAGACCTAGAAAAATGCATAGATATTTTTTTCTTCACATCAAAGCAATGGAAATAGAGGCTTAAAGTGGGCACGATGCTTTAGTTGTCTTTTTTGTTTTATTGACTGAAGTTCTAACAAGGCTAAAAGATTTGCTTGATACCGATGGTAATGTTTCTTTTACTGTTCAAATCTAAATTTCAGTTCATTCAATTGCGACTGGATCCAGCTAGCGGCAACACTGTCCCAGCTAGTGGAAATGGTTCAGTAACACAAGGGCTCAGTGTTACTAATAACCAACATGGGCAGGTATATATGAATATCTTCATCCTTCAATTTGAATTTGTCTTCTGTCTATTATTTGTTTGGGCTGCGTTTTAAGTCCTCTTCCATACAACTCGGCCCATACCACATGATGGCTTTAATGCATTTTTTTTGTGGTAAATACTGAAGCATAAGCAAATTGTATCACGGAAGTTGACTCAATTTTGCAAAATTTGTGTTTAATTAAGCTCAGTTTAGTTTACAAGTCCATGCATTGGGCATTTCTAATGGATACTGTAACTGCACTATCCTGCATTATTGCACACGGATTCATGCAGTTCTACTGCTGTCCTTGCATGCGTCTCATTTTTTAAATAGCAGTTGACTAACGTTCCATCTACTTGAGTCTATTCTATAATCCATACATCATTTCTATTCATGTCTCTGCCACAAGCATGTATACGCCAGGCTGCCAAGTATATACCCTGCAGACTCGGTGTTTTGAGTTCAGACTACTTCATAGTCGGTATTTCGGAGTTCAGACTACTGCTTTTATAAGAAAAGAGTTGAGCATTGCATCAATCATTAGAGTCTAGATTCACTAGCTTGTCGATGGTAGTACGTTCTGTATTGACGACCTTTTGATACGTCAACACGATTACTGAACGCCAGGGGCCTTCAGAATATATATGGCTTATCTTCTATGTGCTGGAATTGTCTTTTTGCCCTGTTCGTATAGCTGATTTCTCTTTGTTATCTCTATTCTGCTGAGCAGAAACCGCTTGCAATGCGTATGCGGGTGTCTTACAAAGTGAATGGCGAGGACAGGTTGGAACAAGGTCAAATCAGCAATTTTCCTCCGGGACTATAGGGTGCCTTTTGTGTGTACTATATATTATGTTGTGGTAGTTCTCTGATTCTCTCTATTTGACATGTTCGGGGGAGACGGAAGATTTCTTTTTTATGTTGTTCGACGTATATTTTTCTGTTCTTGTTCCCCATTTGAGGGCACTTGGCCACTTACACAAATTGTCCCGTTCGTCCATTCATTTTTCCTATATATTGTATAGTAGTAAGCGGCAGCGTGAAATCTTCAAATTTATCACAATGTATTTCATGCCTGGTGTACATCACGCTTGAGGATAATAAATTTTTTTGTGCAGCCTCCCCCTTCATTTTAAGCAGCAAAGCAATTTGAGTATATTCCTTCCTCATTGTAAATATTTTTAGTTTTTATAATTTAATCTACCTGGCACATCGTTTGTCAAGCAAGATTTTCATTTCATCAATTTGTATCGTGCCAAAGTGTATGTTTGTAGTTTTTCTATCATTTATTTACAATATATTTCAGCTCTCCACAAGATATTATGACAAATTTGTGATGGAATAAAAATTCATGCTATTCGCAAATGCTTCAGAAATTCATTTGCCCTATGTTGATATGGACATTTGAGACTATTAAAACGAACAGGAGCAGATTTCTTATTCTGAAGTTCGCCGGCACCTGCTGGTACTACTACATATTTCAGCTTTATTTGAGATTTAAAATTTGTAGGCTAAAATAAAGTGAATTAAGTTTATATTTTTGGTTTAAAATGTAAACAAGATGATCCATCTAAGCACTCTTAATGTATTCACAGCTCCAGATCTGATGGAGATAAAGCCCTACCAAACACACCTTATAAATCTAACACATATATTTGAAATTTGCTAAAATTACAGTACAAATAGTACTAAGGTCTTAAAAATTCCGTACAATTTAATCAATAAATTTAACATATTGAACAGATGATATTACAGCGTTTTTCAATTTTTTTGAGTGCCGGCACCCTCTAGATCCGTCCCTGCTATTGCTGCTACTCTGCTAGTACTAACCGTCAGCAATTGGTTCAGCACTCGGTCCGCCGTGCCGCAGGGCAGCCGTTGTTTTGGAATCAGACACGAGCTTCCTGCATGTCTTTTCCGCGTCCGTCTACTAAGCACAGACATTATCATAGTACTGAAGTTGATAATAGACCTTGTTTATTGCCACAACACTGCCCACGTCCGCGTGTATGCCACCATGGCCGCCGGCAGCGCTGACTGACTACCACCGAGTCGAAGACGGCGGCTTCGGCACTCTGCTGCGGAACGACCCGAGTCGCCCGCGCGAGCACGACATGCTCAGCCGGCGGCAATGGACACGATCGGAGGTGAGCACGACATGCTCAGCCGGCCTTACTGACGACATCCTGGCATCCTGCTCACCAACTTGTGTCGCACCCAATCTGTTTATTCTTAGTTTTGATCCGTCCGGTGTTGTTTCTTCGAATTAATAAAGCTATACGTGCATGCGCTATTCACATCGGGATGTTGACCTGACATTTTGGAGGCACAGGTACAAAATGAACACCGTGCACTCCATGATTGACATCTCCTCTATGCTGCTGCGGAATATAAATAAGCTATAATTTTTTTTTAATTGCGCTGTCTTGAACTCAAAATATTTTGACTCTGATACCATATTGGGTTATATGCAATAGCCAGTTCAGCCAAAAGCTTAAAATAATGAGAAAAAAAATGGACAATTCACTTATACTTCAACAAAATTTTCTATTCCATTCGTTTGTTCTTATAAGCAATCGGAGTGGGTAGTCTAACATTGCGCTTACATCAGTGTAAAAAATCTCCAAGAGCGGTGCTGCTTCCAGGAGAAACATTGCCAAAGAGAGATTGCTTTCAGGAGTTGTGCTCCCCAGATACAGGTACAGCTCCTTGAGCTTGCCGAATGCCGCTCCCAGTTGTCTCGGACCTTCCGGTATCACCCAAAGCTGTCAAAAATGCCAAAGAAACCGATTGAGTTACCGTCACGCCTGCACACGAAACGGCATGGAATTCTACACGCCCTGCCGTTGGCAAACGCCAAGTCGATCGCCTCGACGGGGTTGCCATTTGCAAGGAGCTCGCCTGAGGCGTACTGTCGACGTCAGCCTAATTTAGATACACTCCCGTGAGCGACGGAGCGTGGCGAAACGTGACCGGACATTCTCCGGTGAAGAGAATGTCTTTGAACATCACCACGTCGAGCTTCGGGGCGTGGACCACCTCGACGCTCTGGACGTAGAACTCGTCGCACACCAGCGCCTCGAGAGGCCAATGGATGCAAGCCGCAGAACTCCAAGGACAGCATGCACCCGCATAGCCTTGCAGCCGCGCAGGAGGTCGTCGACGTCGACCTGAGAGGAGGAGAACTGTAGGTTCTGTAACGAGAGCCGCGTGAGCGAGATCCGGATACGGTGGGGAAGGAGTCGAGGAAGCGCATGAACCGGCGCCCGTAGAGCAGCATGCCCGGCGCGTCCTTGGTCCACTCGGAGTCCTTCTCGGTGAGAATGTCGAGCGCCACCGTCTTGACCCTGCCGGTGCTGGCAGCGTTGCCGACGAGCTCGCCGATGTCGTACAGGCAGGGACTTGTCGTCAGGTAGAACTTGAGACACAGACTATGGGTGGTTCGTGTGCTCCACGGGGCACCCAGGAAGCTCCCTAGAGCGTCGACGGCACTGGCGGATCGAGCCAGCTCCCGGACAGCACGGGCGGCTGCCCGGGCTCATCGGTGCATGGACGAGGAACGGCACTGCAACCTTCTATCAGTACAATAGATAATCTGAACCTCCCACCTTTATTTTCAAGTGCTAGTAAATGATAATAAGTTTAATTAGGCCTGTTTTTTCTAGTAACCCTGTGAATGTTGCTCAGCTACACTCTTTCCTGGAAATTCATACTTTGTATACTGTCAAAGCATAAGAATCGGAAATGAGTTTGCCTCGTACTAGGCGTGATTAGAATATTAGTGATATGTGAAGCACTAGTTCAATACTGCAATATAAATATATTTTTTATGTTATATAATGCACTAATCAACATATTTCTACCTTGCAGAGTCTTTTTTGTTGTGTGATTGGACTTTTTGTTGGCAAATCGTTGAACTATTGGTAGTGTCGTAGTGAGGTGCTGGACTCATCTTTCTTTATTTTCATTCCGAGAATATTCACATATGTATTAGACTATATTTTTTAGTAAAAAAAATTTTAGTGGTTATCGATTTTGCTTGTACGATATGTATATAGACTTATTCGCGTTTATCTACTATAGTTAAATTTGCTCATGTTTCTAAAATTTTCTGGCTCCGTACACGGGTCGACTGTGAACGCAGCGGTTGCGTCCGCACGGTCCATGCATGTCGTCCCCATTATCGTCGTCGAGTTCCGGCCGGTCGTTCACGGGCTCGGCTTGGTCGTCACGTCGAAACAGACCGGAGGGAGCTGCCGCCACGGCAGGCGCCTCCGATCCACAGCCGCGAGAGGACGGAGGCGCTCACGGCAGCGCAGACGTATACATGTTGTTCACTTGCATGCATACATGCCACACGTACTACAAAGCAAGAAACTAATTAACCACAAAGGTACTATTTGTTGGCCTTCACACATAGTTCCCTCCCTTGGAACACTCGCAAACAAATAGACGAGGAACATCAGGAAGAAGACACGGATGTACGACGCAGCATTGGACTAGCGTCTTTTCTGTTATCTCTCTGCTTATTCTCGCGTTCCAACTATTTGTTAGATTTAGGTTTAACTAAATCATGAACTAGAGTAAGATGTGATCAACGAATATAATGCGGAAATAAAGTAATTAGTTACTAATCCGGAGATGAGGACGCCATTAGTGTTATTGGTTCGTTGAAATTGAATTCGGTGAAGCGTAGATGCGCGATGAAGAAAACCGGGAGCATCGTGATCTTTACGGTGGTAGTGAGAATCTTCAGTAGCCTCAGCGCCAAACCTAAATCGGATGGAGATATCGGTAGAGATGGCAAAACTCATAAACAAAACTCATCTCGATGAGTGCCGGCATCTCCCCATTTAAATCTAGCGCTAGCTACTGGGGCCTAACCAAAATTTGTTGGAGAACTCCCGATCAGAGCGCGTGCGTGCATTAGAGGCGGGCCTAGCCCCTTAAATTTTGGCCTTTTAGTTATGCCGAAGATCACAACCAACATTCTCCCACTTGATCGAAAGGCTAATATCATAAGTCCACACTCAACAGAACAACACACCAAGATAAAGTATTACGACGGTTAATTTAAGCACCACTGCAACCCTAGTATCTATAATGCATCATTCTATCTCGATAGGATAATTACTTATTCTTAACGGGAGTTGGTTTTATACTTATGGTCCTCATTTCCAGAATCAGAGGCTTTCCAATAAACCCATGTCGGCAACATGCTCTCGAAAGAGACTGGGTGGTAAGCCTTTAGTGAGTGGATCCGCAAGCATAGACTTAGTACTTATATGCTTGACATCAATAGTCTGATCCTGGATTCTATCTTTCACAATATAATACTTTATGTCAATGTGTTTGGCAGCACCACTCGACTTGTTGTTACTAGAATAGAATATTGCGGCTTTGTTATCGCAGTACAACTTTAGTGGTCTAGAAATGCTGTCAACCACCTTTAAGTTCGGGATAAAATTCTTTAGCCATACTGCTTGTCATGTAGCTTCATAACATGCCACAAATTCAGCTTGCATCGTTGAAGATGCCGTAAGTGTTTGTTTGGAGCTTTTCTATGAAATAGCTCCTCCTGCGAGGGTGAAGATATAACCTGATGTCGACCTTTTACTATCAACACACTCGGCAAAATCAGCATCTGAATAACCAATGACTTCAAGGTTTTCAGACTTCTCATATGTGAGCATGTAATCTTTAGTACCTTGAAGGTAACGTAAGACTTTCTTTACAGCCTTCCAGTGGTCCAGTCTTGGATTTGACTGATATCTGCCAAGCATCCCGGTAACAAATGCCAAATCAGGACGAGTACAAACTTGAGCGTACATAATGCTTCCGACAGCTGAAGCATAAGAATCGACTTCATCTGATCAGATTCTAATTGATTCCTTGGACATTGAAATAGTCCAAATTTATCGTCCTTAACAATAGGAGCAAGCGTGGCAGCGCAGTTATGCATATTATATCTCGTAAGTACTCTGTCAATGTATGCCTTTGAGATAAGCCTAATATCCCTTTGGACCTATATCGGTGAATCTCAATGCCCAAAACATAAGAGCCATCATCAAGATCCTTCATGTCAAAATTAGCGGAGAGAAATCTTTTGGTCTCATACAGCATATCCTTATCGCTGCTAGCCAATAAGATATCATCCACATAAAGAATCAAAATAGTAAATTTGCCATATTTAGACTTGAAATATATACAATTATCCACTTTATTTTCCTTAAATCCGAATTTCCTTATTATATTATCGAATTTAAGGTACCATTGTCTGGACGCCTGCTTCAGTCCATAAATTGATTTCTTGAGACGACATCCCATATGCTCCATACCTTCTGTGACAAAACCCTCGGGCTGTGCCATATAGACATCCTCTTACAGATCCCCATTAAGGAATACCGTTTTGACGTCCATTTGATGTAGCTCCAAATTATAATGGGCCACAAGTGCCATGACTATTCTAAGATATGATCACCGAACATAATGCGGAAATAAAGTTATTAGTTACTAACCCGGAGATGAGGACGCCGTTAGTGTTGTTGGTTCGTTGAAATTGAATTCGGTGAAGCGTAGATGCACGACGAAGAAAACCGGGAGCACCGTGATCTTTACGGTGGTGGTGAGAATCTTCAGTAGCCTCAGCGCCAAACCCAGATCGGATGGGGATGTCGGGAGAGATGGCAAAACTCATAAAAAAAACTCATCTCAATGAGTGCCGGCCTCTCCCCATTTAAATCTAGCGCTAGCTACTGGGACCTAACCAAAATTTGTTGGAGAACTCCCGATCAGAGCGCGTGCGTGCATTAGAGGTGGGCCTAGCCCCTTAAATTTTGGCCTTTTAGTTATACTGAAGATCACAACCAACACTATTAGCCAATACATGCAACGCACGGCATAAGCTAACAGACTCCCTAATCTATCGCCAAAGCTAACACACGCGCATGCAAACTAACAACTTGATCCTGGCTACAATGCATATATATCCATGCAACTAACTAATACTAACAAACTAACTCAACTAACTTAATATTTCACAAACTACTAAGCAAGAAGATTAATCTAACACTACTTGAGTATTTTTCTTGGTTAGACACGAAACTTAATCACGGAACAAAACCACGAAACCCACGCACCAAGATCATATACCTTTGAGAGGCAGAGACCGATCTGGAGGCAGTCGACTACTCAGCAGGCAAGTGCAGTCGTGGCCCGGATGTGGAGGCTGGCGGCATCTCGGGTGAGAACGGTGGAGCCTTAGCCCTTAGGCGAGCACAGCGGCCGCCCAAGAGCGGAGGCCGGTGGCGCCAGGTTCGCACCGCCCCTGCCTGCCACAGCGAAGTGCGCGCTACACGCGGCTATGCCCTAGGGTTTCGAATGGCGGCACGGTGAGGACGGATAGGGGGATGGAGAAGAGGGTGGGGGTTCGGGACTCGGGAGGAACGAAAAAGCTAATCTACGTGCAACCCACGCGTATGCGTAGAGGCTGTCGGGACGAGGGCTGTCGGATCTGAGGAACGCACCACACCCTTCCTCTCCCTCAAGACCATGCCCTTGCCTCACTGCCGGTGACGGCGATGGAGGGGGCTGACGAGTGTTCACCGGGACCCCGGGGTATATATAGAAAGAGGGGGAGGCGGCAAGGCAGCGGTGACGTCACCGGCCACAGGATTAAAGGAGGGCGGTGGGTTGTGGCGAATATTAGGTTGGGCGGACCTAGGGTAGTGGCAGCGGGGAAGAGGGGCGGCGCGGCGAGGCGAGGGCACCGCCGGTGGCTGATGGTGGAAGCGGGGGCGAGGGAGGGGTCGGAGGCACGCGGAGCACATAGAGGAAGGAAGGAGGTGGCGGCGTGCATGGGGAAGAAGAGGAGGGGCCGCGGTAACGTGCGTTGGGCGGCGGCCACGGATGAAGGGCAAAGGAATCGAGTGTGGATTTGGTCGGAGATTGGGATGAAGTAGGGTTTTGCAATAGAGCGAGGGGGGGATGGCAGCATGAGGGAGGAGAGACAAGGTCCAGCGGATCAGAACCTGATTGTGTTGCGCAGTGAGCGAAGGATGGAGGCATCTAGGGTTGCAGGAGAGGGCTGATGCGAAAGAGGAAGAATTGGAAAAAAACACACAGAAAAACTGGACTGTGCAACTTTAGTTTCTTTTTCAGTAGGATAGTCCACCGCCGTTAAATTTAGCTTCTACTAAGAATCTTGACTGCAGTGAAGCCACCTGAACCACACGACCACCATCTTATGCACCTTGGCTTCCTATAGGCCTTATCACACAAGAGCAGCACAAGGTTGGTGTCGTCCATCGTTCGCATGAGCACCTCCGCCTCGCCATGCGTGCACATCGCGCCAACCTCCATGCAGGCGTGTCAAAGAACTCCCTAAGCCGACCACCTTATCCCGCAAATATCGCTTAAGCGCCTCAACCCCCACGAACTAGATCAGGCACCACACCTCCACAACAAAAGGAGGCGGAGGTGCCAGAGAGTGCACACTACAGTGGCAGCTGCCGAAGATGGAGACCTCAAGCGAAGGGGGCGAGAGGCGACTACACGTCACATGAGCATGGTGGTGGTGGAGCTCAATAGTGTGCAGTTCACCGACAAGATCCATGGTGGCTCTCTAACTTATCTAAAATTTGATGCTTACTTTTGAAACTTGGATGAAACTTACAAAATCCACTGTAAAACTTTTTAAAACTCTTTAGAAAGTTTACTTTTAACCGGTAGAGAAGATATATACTCGTACTAGCCTAAGCATGAGCATACAAGCCAATGGTGAAGTTCTCGAAACAGGCTTGCTCGGTAGTCTTAATTCAGAGTTCATCATCCACAGGCAGCTCACCGATATTGAAATCGAACAAGCCAGTAGTATAGGTTAGCGTAAGGTGCGATATGGACGAATCTAACTTCCACATGCCAAGCACTCGTCCCGATTGTCCAAGGAACAGACCACCTGTGCTATTTTGGCCTGGATGCCCTCTTCCTCTGTCGTCTGCTGCTTATCCTGCATATCCAGCATTTTTCATGGTAAGAATCATGTTTAAGCAGCTGAGTGAAAATTAATCCAAAATCTATACTCCATCAGACAAGGGGGCAGAACACATTGCCCAATCACCTTGAGAAGAGTAGTGTCCACTGTGAATTTGATCGCATCGGCGGCAGCACGTGTTCGTAGATAATACATCCCAGTTTTCAGGCCCTAGCATCAAACACGAAAATACTCGTTACTGTTTTTTGTTTTCCTTGGGGCACTACCATTTACTATCTAAGAAACTAGCAACGTAAACATAAGGTGTTGTCATACAAAATTACAAACTGAAAACTAATTGCTGAATTTTTCAATAAAGTTGCAGAGCACAGGAGTGGTATTGAAATTAAGAGGGGTGCTACCTTGGACCAAGCGTGGAAGTGCAAGGAAGTTAGCTTCCCAAAGTTTGGTTGATCCATGTGAACATTAAGGCTTTGACTTTGATCAATATAGCAGCCACGATCAATGGCCATGTCAACAATAGTTTTCTGCTTGATCTCCCAAACAGTTCTGGTTCAATGAGTAAGAAACATTTAGACAGACATGAACTGGCATCCTGTAAAAAACACATAAGATGGTAATTGACATACTTGTAAATTGCTTTCAGATCATCTGGGATCTCAGTGATCTTCTGGACAGAACCGTCCTCATAGATAATCTTATTTTTCAGAACAGGAGACCAGATACCCATCCCGGTCAAATCATGGAGGAGATGCTTGTTCACTACTACAAACTCACCACTGCCGAAAGAAAATTAATTATGTGCACCAAACCATTGGAATGTCAACACTACAAGGAGCAGATGTGCAAACCTTAAAACTCTTCGACTGTATATGTTTGACGTGTACGGTTCAAAGCATTCGTTGTTGCCAAGAATTTGACTAGTAGAAGCGGTGGGCATTGGAGCAACAAGAAGAGAGTTCCTTAATCCAACTTTCGAAATCATTCCCCTTATAGCTGGCCAGTTCCATCTGTCGGATGGCACTACATTCCACATATCAGGTTGAAGAACGCCCTGCACAGGAAGTGTATTGAGAACAGCCTTAGACATAAGATTGGCTATTACAGTCCAGATATAAAGGAACAAAAATAACCTACCAATTAAACACCCCTAACTCCTAAGAGTTCCACTATCTTAGTATGAACGGTTAGAGAAAGAATAAGCATTATTTTAATGCACTAATTGCTGCACTAAAACAACCAATGCTACATGAGCAAGCCAATTACGCTGTTAATTAAACTCAATAGTTATTTTTTCCTAGATGGGAACAGCAGTAGGGGGAAGGGCCTACCTGAACAACTTATTAATCAAAACACTTGTTACAGGTCAGGTGTTGAGGATTTTTTCATGGTAAGTAAATGATGATACAATTAAGGAAAGAGAGGTGCTTCTATGCTTTTCTTTTTGAAAGTTACACAAATATTAAAGCATGAATGAAAGGTAGATGATGATTAATTATCCTTTCGATTGCTTTAAGATTTGTGCAACTTGTATTAGGAGGAAAAGCTCAGTTGGATGAGTGCGTCGACGTTCGCAACACCTGCCAGCATTCGACTCTGGTCAAACGCGCGCACTCACCACTTAAAAAATAGGTACACACATGTGTACGTTCAGTGGGATAACGTGTACCCACGCTCTGAAGGCCCTGGAGCCTCCAACAAATTTCCTTGGCGTGTAGCGGACGCACACACGTGTGCGTGCGTGTGGAGTGTGTGGGGTGTGCATGTGTTGTGTGCATCCTTGTACCTCTAAAAAAAAATCTGGATGCCTCATTATTTCCTTGCCAGTGATGGTGAGCCCAGACCATGTGAAGAAAAAGTTCAATATAACTAGACACCATATTCAGCAAAACTGACAGGCATGTTTGAACACAAGACAAACCTTGCTGACCGGGCTCCCACTATAAGTTTCGTAAGGACCTTCTTTTGCAGAAAGTTCAGCAGAAGCTTTCAAAGCATGATAATAAATAGTCTCGAAAATATCCTTGTTTAACTGCTGGGCCTGAAAAAATTCCATTAAATTGCATATCAGCAAAGTACAAAATGAAGTAACCACACCTTTTTTTATCTTGGAATGTACCTCTGGTGAATCAAATGGCATGCCAAGTAAAATGAAAGTGTCTGCCAAGCCTTGAACACCTATTCCAATTGGCCTGTGCCTCATATTTGACCTCCTTGCAGTCTCAACAGGGTAATAATTAATATCAATTATTTTGTTGAGATTACATGTAACAATTGAAGTAATCTGTCATAGCCAACATTATGTTAGTAGCATTCAGACTAGTGGGACAGAATCATATACTAAGTAAAGATGACCCAAGCAAACCTCAGCCAATTTATCGAAGTCAAAGTATCTGTTTTTTGACCCACTGCTACCTACAAGCTTAGCTGGATGGGACTCAATAGGAACACCCTGAAACATATGTGTCATGTAATATACGCAAGATACTGAGTTACAAAAACTAATCAAAGAGTTCAGTAGCCATCAGCGCATACCTTTTCCCTTACAAAACGTGGTAAAGCGATCGATGCTAGATTGCACACAGCAGTTTCGGTGGGACTTGTAAACTCAATTATCTCAGTACACAAGTTGGAAGACTTAATTGTGCCCAGATTTTGTTGATTACATTTTCTATTGCAAGTATCCTGCAAATCATTAAGACTTTTAAGGCCAAATCATTGGATCTATCAGTAAGAGAAGGCATATGTGTGAATAAAAATGCAAATTTAGAGGCAAACCATCATCTCTTTATGAATTGTATACCTTATAAAGCATATATGGTGTTCCAGTTTCTATCTGTGCCTTCAAAATATCAAACCAGAGGGCCTGTGCTGAAACAATTTTCTTTGCCTTACCCTGATATTGCATAGCTATGTTAATAAATATTGTTTAGTTATTTGAAACAAATTGTATATCCAGCAACCAGCTTACTTCTCTTTCATATTTCTTGTACAGATTCTGAAACTTATCTCCCCAGCAATCAGCTAAACCTGGAGCTTCATTGGGACAAAACAGTGACCATTGCTCATTGCTTTGCACCCTTTCCATGAACAAATCAGGAATCCAAAGAGCATAGAAAAGATCCCTTGCACGATGCTCCTCCTGTAAATTGCACATCATGAGGCTGAGATGGGGTGGTATAAAAATAGAGTGCTGCTACCCAACGCTATACCATTGGAAATGCTACCAACAGTATAGCAAACTTTCATACAGTTTCAAGAAAACATTTGAAAAGTTTCATGTTTCAGTGAGTTTCGCGCGTTTCTAGATGATTCCAAGCCAAAGTTTCAGATTTAGAACTCAAGTTTCACATAAGTTTCTAGAAGATTCCAAGCAAAAGTTTCAGATTTAGAACTCAAGTTTCACGGAAGTTTCTAGAAGATTCCAAGCCAAAGTATCAACAAGTTTCAACCGATGAGTTTCAACAAGTTTCAAACAATGAGTTTCAAGAAGTTTCACCAAGTTTCAATAAATTTTGAATAAGTTTTCAAGAAATTTCACTGAGCTCACCTAGCTACGATGGTCTACCATGTCGCTGAGTGCCACCTGACATCGTTTGTTGCCGATGCACCCTCTTCTCTAGCTCCGACCCCGACTACCACTGCCGCAATGGAGCCAGAAGAAGACCGACCCGGCCGCCTCCTACATCATGTTGGCCGACCAGGACTCCGCCTCTATCACCTCCCGCATCAACCGCCTCATCCACTCTGCCATGTGCAATACCCTGGCCAGCCACGACTTCTCCTTCGCCATCCCCTCCCGCGCCACCTCCAACCAGTTCTACCTCTCAGATCTCGACCGCACCGTGCTCCTCCGCCACAGGTCCGCGAGGCCCTTCCCCAAATTCGTAGCCGTGCGCAAGGCCACCATCACCGCACGCGTCCTCTTCCTCGTCCACGTTGTCCTACACTGGGGCATCCACGTCATCAAGCAGGACCTCTTCTACACCGACATCAATCTCTTCAGCGACCAGGAGTCCGACGCCGTCCTCAACGACGTCTCCTGCATGCTCATATGCACCCGCTCCTCCCTCCACGACGGCGAAGGGCAGCCAGATATTGCAACTCGGCGGTTCTTGCGGCGGCTTAAAGTGAAACTAAAGTTGCCGGTGCTCGCATTAGTGGCTCCAGAAGGATCAAGGCTTCGTAGCTCCAAAAGTATCTCATGGTTTATGACGCAACATACCATACCTAATCAACGGTCCGACCATGTACCGCCCGATGGCTGGGAAACGGTATACCTTTTCTAGTATTTCTAATAAAAATAATAGCATGTCGAGCACATATTCTTATACCATGATGATAGTAATCAAATGCCAGAAAGTCAATTCCAGCTGGTCGAATGGAGATCTGCCTGTGTAATCAGCTTCTACTATCTCTGCTAGAAATTTTGTTATTATTCAAGAGGTTTTACCTTTCCATGGTTCTTTCTTAGATCGAGGAACTCAAAAATATCAGCATGCCAAGGCTCCAAGTATACAGCAAAAGCACCTAAATATTAGGCATCTGTAAAAAATCCTCAAGAATTATGTAAATCAGGTCTGACTAATTGATGTTACTTACCCTTTCTCTTGCCTCCACCTTGATCAACATAGCGAGCAGTGTCATTGAAAACACGTAGCATGGGAACAATTCCATTAGAAGTTCCATTTGTTCCTCGAATGTAGCTACCAGTAGCTCGAATGTTGTGAATTGAGACACCGATTCCTCCAGCAGTTTTGCTTATGGCAGCACATTCAGATAGAGTATCATAAATTCCCTCTATACTATCCTCTTTCATGCAGATAAGGAAGCAGCTACTTAACTGCATCACAAAGAATAGGAGAGTAAATACACAATTTAATAATCTACAATGTACTCTTTTATGGTAGAAGGTGCAGTACTTGAGGCCTTGGAGTGCCAGCATTGAAAAGGGTTGGGGAAGCATGAGTAAACCAGCGCTGAGACATCATGTGGTACGTTTTGACAGCAGACTCAATATCATCCTTATGTATCCCAACAGAAACTCTCATTAACATATGCTGTGGTCTTTCCACAACCTTTCCACCAACTTTCAATAGGTAAGACTTCTCAAGTGTCTTAAAACCAAAATAATCGTAGTCAAAATCTCTATCATAAATGATCTCACTGTCCAAGCGAGTAGCATTCTGAAACAACATCAATTAGACATTTGATTAGTTGCATTGTATACGAAGAAACAGAAGTAAAATGTACAGATACACTAATGTATAAAATGAAGCACCTGAAGAACTATATCACGCCATAACACAACGAATTAAGCGACAGAACAAAATAGCATTATTATAGGAAATATCCAAGAACTACGATAAAGCTAAATGAAGATCATTAACAATTGGCCTTACAACAAATCAGAATTGCAAATCAAATTAAGGAGACAAAGCTGTCAACACAGATTCAAATGAATAAACAACCAAACAAAGAGTTGCAGCAGCATACATGAAAGAAGTGGAGACCAGATGAAGAACCACCTAACTATGTTATTCCATATATCCTTCTAAAAAATGTTATTCTATATAAACCTATCATAATATAAGACAATCTTTTGATAATCAATGCTATAAGAAAACTAAAAAATACACAATCGTGCTAGGCGATCATCTTAACGTCACACATGATCCAATGAAAGACATTATTAGCTTGTGCATGGCACCTTCATGATGATCTCATAGACGTCATCGGCAATCAGGGGAGCCATCAACCCAGATCTCTCGTTGTAGTGCGTATACATGACCTTCACCCTGCATCCAGAGATCATCACAAGCACATCACAACACTGATAATCAAAATTCCTCCTATATACGAAAAAAGGGACCACGTACGTCTCTGAGAAGGACTTCATGGTGTTCTTGTGCAGGTTCGAGACTGCGATCCTCGCTGCAAGCTTCACAGCATAAAGAAATGCCAAAACCCAGTTACTAATGGTCGAATCGCGCGGGCAGCAGATTGAAACAACTCGTGGAGGATGGATCACTTCCGGGGTGTGGGATTACCGAGGCGTAATCGGGATGGGAAGCGGTCATGGAGGCGGCAGTCTCGGCGGCGAGTTCGTCGAGCTGGCTGGTGGTGACGCCCTTGTAGACGCCGGCGCAGACCTTCTGGGCGACGAGGACGGGGTCGCAGTGGTCCTGGCTGAGGCCGTAGCTGAGCTTCTTGAGCCGCGCGGTGATCTTGTCAAAGCGGACCGCTTCCTGCCGGCCGTCGCGCTTCACCACGTACATCTTCGCCGCCGCTTCTGCTCCCGGGGCTTTTCGTCGAACACGTCGGGGGCACGGAGCGGATGGGTAGCACGGGCTTGGAGGATTGGGACTTGGGGAATGGAGAAGAGATCGAGTGAAGGCAAGAGAGGCGGCGAGAGATTAGAACAGCTTTGAGCCTTTGAGAAATCGGTGCCTGCGTGATAAGATTATACTTTTTTTCCCTGATGAGAGGAACCGCTTAGAAGCGCGGGAGGGGGATTTTTTGGCGCGTTTTTGGGGTGGAGAGGGCGAGAGGCTGGTTGGCTTGGTGGGAAGCGTATTGTGCGCGGGGTTAGGCTGGCTGCTTGGGTGCGTCTGGTTGGGTGAACGAGGTTGAATGGGATGGGATTGTACAGGATGGTTAGAATGATCCTAGATGAGATGGTACAAGAAGGGTGTTTGGTTGGTGTGAGATGATGTTTGGTTGGATGGATGAGGTTAGTATGGTAAATTTTATCACTAGTGGTACGGGATGATACAGGATGGTTCAATCAATTTGGAGGTACGGGATGATACAGCATATTTGAAGAATATTCCTAGAATCTGTACCACTCCATCCCGTACGAGATGGTTCCATACACTTAATCAAACACATGTATCAAAATCTATCCTGAACCATCCCGTAAAGATTCCTCCTCGTTCACCCAACTAAACGCACAGGCGTTCTGCAATGTTAGGATTAAGCAGGTTAGGAGGTCAGTTTGAGGTTCACCCGATACAGTGGACATGTCGATTCCAACAAAAATGCTGATCTGATGAACCGATTCAAAGTTAGGATACGGGTTCAATCAAACAAATAAACATTCCACGTAGTGGTTACTGGTTGCATTAGGTGCTAGTGCGAAGCAATCACTAAAGCGACCGTAGCGAAAACATATCTTAATGTCACGTACAATTCAAATTGATAATAAATCAACAAGTAAAAAAGTTAAAATAGCAAATAATTAAAGATAATATCTTAACAATGGATTGTGCATTTTAGATGCTAAATATATGTACAAACAATAATCTTGAAAACAAAATTAACTATATTAGTAATATATATAATACTAGAAATAATAGAAAAGTATAAAAGATACGACGAACGGAGCTGGTGCTCCAGCCCCCTCGCGCTCTAATAACGGTGGATCCGCCGCTGGTTCTGTTGGAGTAGCCAGCACAATACAATAAAGTAAAAAATGTTAATTATTA
Organism: Otatea glauca; assembly: GCA_036346275.1. Taxonomy (NCBI): domain Eukaryota; kingdom Viridiplantae; phylum Streptophyta; class Magnoliopsida; order Poales; family Poaceae; genus Otatea; species Otatea glauca. The sequence goes on along the minus strand of CM070714.1, from coordinate 54,017,787 downwards.
TGAATACTCATGTGGTATGTCTTTGAACATTAAACACGGATCCATTCAATATACAGGAAATACCTCCTTATGTACGTGTAGTTGAAGTGGCCCGGAAGCCACGCCAAGACTCTACTTCTCTGACCTCCACGCGCTAGCGAGTGAACGACTGGTTGAAACTAGCCATCTAATTTTTAGAGGCTACACAGGTTGGCGTCAACACGAACAGTTCCTTTTGCATCGTTCTCTTCGAATTTTGGAGAGAAAAAGTCGGTCTCTCAGCTCCAAGTTCGTCTAATAATTTTTGTTCCTCGTTTACAAAACTAGGTAGAATCTATCCCTCGACTATCAAAACAAGAGCACATCCGATCCGAAAGTTAGGGCCTGTTTGGGTTTACCTAATTTTTTTGAAAAACTGTTTTTTTTAAACAGATCTAACTCAATTTTCAGCTTTTAACTTTTATTAGTTATTTATGACTTCTAGCTTATACCAAAACCACTTAAAAACTGATCTGCTTAGAGATTTACTACCCTTTCAGAGGTTTACTACCTTTTCAAAAGCTAAAGTAGACTTAAATGAAAAGTCAGCTGTAGCAGGCTTAAAACCCTGAACCTTAATACGACATCCTAGCTGGCAATATAAGATGGCATGACTTGATGGCTCAAGAAAAAAATTATAGGCCTAGCTATCATCCTCGTTTCCCCCCGGCCTTCCTTTTCTTCTCTTATATCTCTTTCTCACCTTCTTTCTCTTTTAGAGTCTATTTGTTTTAGCTTTTGATTCTGGATTCTAACCTCAATAGTAGGATAAAAAACAAACAGTTTGATTTTAAAATCTGATTATTATAATCCAGCACACCCATATACACTACAAATCCACAATCAACTTCATATGTGCTTTTGAAGAATCAGTTTCTCTACAACCACAATCTAAAATCAGTTTTTAGAGAATCCAAAGCTAAAACAGGTCTAACGCCGTGTAAAAACAAAGTCTATTGCCACCTTACGATCTGCCTCGTCGCCCTCCCTGCCGCCGCCCTTCCATGACATCTATCGCCCCCCTCTCCTTTGACTACAGTGTCGCGGCAGATGGAGGGTCGCCTTCCTTCTCTTCCTCCTCTTCTCTCTCTCCTCCCCCATATATGCTCCTGCACGCACCCGGTAAACTCCAGCAACGGCGAGCGGAGGCTCAACTGCTGGTCTGCATATGCACAGAGATGAGAGGGGACGACGGAAAATGCAAAGGGGCATCGTACATGGCCTAAAGGCCGACAGCAATGGCAGAACAATGAAGAAAGTGATAGAGCATATCGGTTCTTGGCGACGATGGTGCTCCCACGACTTTTCCACGGTGGCGAGGAAAGCACGGGGTAGAACGCGAAGGAAGAGACAAGAGCATGGAGCTGGTGGTAAAAGTGGCAGTTCACCAATGTAGACGAAATTCAACGACGAAGCTTGGCGGCGGCGCGTCGTCTTTGAGGACCGTTCCCGCAGCTACAACAGCGAATCTACGATGAAAAGTTGGGGCTTCGATTCTAGCACCCTGGAAGTATGGAACACATCGTGACGCGATTGGATACGACATAAGGGCGGTGACTTGGTGGATTCTTTGAACTCCCGTGGCGGCAATGGTGTTGACCGGGCACAAACAGAAGAGGATGCAACCTGCAGCCCCCGAAGAAGTTAGGCACGTCAGCACAGGCAGGGCTAGGGCCGGGAGCCTACAGGCGACGGTAGGGTTCGACTTCTAGAAAGCCTGTTCCTGGATGGAGAGAAGAGAGCAAAGAGAGAGAGAGAGAGGAAGAAATGAGTATTATTGAAGTTTATGACATGTGGGCCTGTTGCCTAGGTAACTAAAATATGTCAACGTGGATCGTAATCACCCTCACATAATTCAGAAACACCACAAACTAGTTCTGAACGTAACGTGCTCTGATTTTGACAGTTAAGAGGACACATCTATTTAGGGGCGGATCTACTGTTGGGGCTCTAACCCCATCTCTGACCACCGGCGGAATACCCACTCCCCAGCATGACCCCACGCGAGAAAGGCATAGCCATGACGGTCAGGCGGTGGCTGGGAGTTTGTTAGTTTGGGAGGAAGAAGAAGGCAATACTAGGCTAGTGAGCTTAATTTATTACTCCCTCCGTTCCGATTTAGAAGGCGTTTAATTTTTTTTCGTGATGTTTCATTTCCTAGGGCGCAGTTTCTTTTTCCTTGTATTCTTTCCCGAGTTGCCCTCCATGCAGCGATTCGTTTTCTTGCGTTTTCCCGAGTCACGCGGCGTTTTCCCGAGTCATACGGCTAATAAAGAAGGGAAGTAATGCAGCATGCAGTGATTCCTTGCCCACAATTAGCGATACGTGACCTCCAACGTCCTTTTATTCTCCAGGAGCACGACGGAACAGCGATGGACTGTGGCGCGATGGGAGCAGCGGGCGATGGCGCGCTAGACACGGTAGGCCATGGTGAGGATGATGCGCCGGCCGTGGGAGAGCGATCTTGCAGCGGCCGTGAAGCGCGGCGATGGATGCAGCAGCCGTGGGCGCACTGGCCGTGGGGGACAAGTCCGTGAGCGCGGCAACCATCGGCACGGCGGTCGTCGAGGAGCACGATGCATCGTGCGATCGTTGCGGGCTTGAAGAGTCCTGCGCTCGTTGCCTGCGAACTAAACCGTGCTCTCGTTGTCAACGTGTTCACAGCGACTACAATTTGACAGCGTACATATACGGATTTGAAAATTTTGATTGCCGCGTAATGCTTCCCGACGAAGAATCGCTTCAAAACTGGCGTATTGTCGACATCGTGGACCAAGTCCCAGACTCCGTCGGCATCCATGGCTTCCAGGACTCCCTCGTCGGCGACATCGACATCATCCCGTATTCCCTCGCCACCGACGACATCGTTGAGGACTCCCTCGCCGGCGACGTCGACATCATCTTGTATTCCCTCGCCACCGATGACATCGTTGAGGACTCCCTCGACGATGACATGCCAAGTGTGTAGTATTCTAAATTCAGCAAATGTAGTATTCTGAATTCAACAAATGTAGTATTCTGAACTCAAAACATGAAACTTCAAAGCTTGTTGTTTCTCTGTTTCAGTACTGCAGTGAGTTGAAACCAAGGTTAAAAAATTCGGCGAAATTCGGCGAAATTTCGCTGAAATTTCGGATTTCGGACCCCCCGAGTTTGGAAATACCGGATGAATTTAAAATTTTTCGAAAAATTTGAAAATGCTACAGTAATTTCGGGAATTTCGGCGAAATTTTGGGAAAAACCGGCGAAATTTCGGGATTTTGAACCGGTTTTGCAGATTTTGTGGCCGGATTTGACCGGAATGGCATCAATAACCTATAAGAAAGTGATCTTCAATGATAATTTGTCCAAAAAGTTAATTTTTTAGACATTTTAAAGTTTGAACAGAAACACTGTCGGAATTTTATAAAATTTAGGAAGTCTTTTAATGACATGAAAAATTTATGGTACCATAATAAGACAACTAAGATCATACAGAAAAATTTTGAAAATATTTTAACTTCGTTTGTTATATTTTAAAAATAAAAAACAGAATTAGCATTAACAAGGTAGTAAGAGTGTTAGAATTTTATAAATTTATTAATGTCTGATCATCACCTGAAATTTTTATTAGAATTTATTAATTATGTGATAACCCTTCTGTAAAAGTTTTAGAAAATTTGAACCTGTTTTGGCTACTCAATTAAAATGTATAAACGGTATGAACACGCGCTCTGAAGTCCGAAAACTGGGAAGTAACATATTCACATTTGTTGGGAATTTTTTCTTTTTTGATCATGATCTCAAAATTTTATGAGAATATCATCGATGCGTTCCAACTATGTACAATTTTTTTTATAATTTTTGCATGCTCGAAACTATTCCAAAAAAATGTAATGTCAAGTAGCATTTCCATATATTTTGAGATTTTTTTATGGTTAATCATGATGTCAAAATTTTATGAGAATATGATCAATGCTCTAAGAACATCCAAAAAATTTTACATAATTTTTTCGTACTTATAACTATGAGAAACAAAATTTCAAAGAAAACTTAATGGCAAGGATAATTGGTCTTTGCTTTACTGACATGTTTTTGGCTTCACGAACATGACAGACCTCAATAATTGTCCCTTGCTTTATAGAAGACAGCACTCGTTTCACATGCATGCCTTTGTACACTCATTTTCACTTTCCTCTACTTCCTGCCTCTCCAAGCCGGCGACCTTCCTCTCCCCGATCCGCCCAAAATCCGCCAAATCCGGGCATTTCCGCCGTCTGCGAGCAAGATTTGGGCATAAGTAGCGAAATTTCGGGCCTCTGGCGAAATTTCGGGTTGGTTTAGCGAAATTTGGTCGAATCATCAAATCGCCAAGCAGTCAGTTTTTCCGAGCAAACTTGTTTAATTTTCGGTTTAATTCATGTATTCTAGTGTGTACTCTGTAGAATGAAGATGATCTAGTAGAAAAATAGAAGAGATTAACCAACAAAAACATGGAGATGATCCAAGAGAAAAGCGAAGAGATTAACCAACGAAAACATGGAGATGATCCATAGAAAAGCGAAGAGATTAACCAGCGAAATATGAAGATGATCCGGTAGAAAAGCGAAGAGATTAACCAATGAAATATGAAGATGATCCAGTAGAAAAACATAAGTGCTTAACCAAATAGGATCCAGTACAATGCCTAGGTAAAAAACGTTCCATACCGCGGGGGGGCCGCCGCACCCCGGCGTCACTAGGGGCGGTTAGTGTCACAGTGCGCGTCGTCAAGTGGATGCGAGCGCAATTGGAGCACATTTGCCTTAGTGCACACGCAGCTGAGGAACCGATTGAGTTATGCAAAGTCGCAGCGGCTCGTGTTCGTGCACTACAACTGCGACTTCGCTTACGGGACTCTGAATCAACCCGTGATGCTCGGGACGAAGACCCAATTGATAGACTCATTGAGAGTGCGATGCATCCTGCATGCGACCCTATGGCGAGTGGTTCGACTGTGCAGTGCAGTGCGAGCCTCTGTTGGACGAGGACACGGGATTGATCCACCTCTCCCGGCCGAGATTCGTGGTAGACTCCATCCCGCGGAAGAGATGAATAAGGCCACGGTAACTAACATAATTATTTTCTATTCTACTTATGCATCATGTATATTGAAACCTCACAATGTTGTTAATATTACTTTCAATTGGCCATAGGCGGAAGAATCTCTCGAGTTTGGCCGAGGTCGTATCGGTGACACGCACAAAGGAAGAGAAAGCGTGCTAGCAACACCGACGCGGCGACCACGCACTAGCGGGAGCTTTACGCGGTTTGGACAAGTTATCGGGAGCCATCCCGCCAAGGGAAAAGGAAAAGAGCTAGTTGATGATGAGCGTCTTTGTCGGTAGCGATGAGGAAGCGAAACTCGATGATGAGCGAGCCTCGGTAGTGGTTCAACGACAAAGTCGACTCTCCCGGCGATGATGGAACAAAAGCGACCAATATGAAATGCACTTCCGTTCACGACAAGCATCTCCACCAACATCACAACATGGGGTTAGCCTCTCCGGGAGGGGCTCACGAGGCGAATCCGTAGTAAGGGAAAGGCACGTCGAGTGGTGGGGGTGAGCGACGAGGAACACAACCACGGGATGATGCGAGCTCATGGTATAGCGATCGATCTTCCGACCATTTGAGGTTCTCAAGCGAGCATAGTGGGTATGGTTCAATACCATATGGAGGAGATCGAGTGCGTATGGTTACGAGACAAAGTGTTGATGGATCTAGCATGTCTTCGCTATTTGACTACACCGATCCATACGTCGATCCGCACGCGCGGCACTCATCTGTTAGTGTCGATTATCTTTTCGATTCGAGAAACCTAGTGCTTGGGAGTCTCATTATGAACATTGGAAGTCCGCCTGCTACCACGGGATATGACACAGGAAGAATACAAGCAACAACATGAGCGGAGGTATCACGAGGTCATTGTTGACAACGCGGAGGTGGAGTTTCAACCACAGTCCTACTACTACTCGTAGGTACGTCATGCAAATATATATTAATTTCATTCTCATATGCAATGGTCTCTCAAAGGCTTAGCATTTATTGGTACACTTGAAGAATTAATTAGGCCACTTTTGTTTGAAGGTTAGAGTGACCAAAATTTGATCATGTTGGCTGGACTTGGTATGCATATGGTGGTCATATAGCACTCTTACCCAGAAGCATTACAACAAGCACTTGCCTCGCATGGCCCATGGTAGTCGTACGCATTGTGATGCAAGCATGCAATAAATTTTCATATGTATCCATTTTATTTCGTGTCTATTAATTTTCATGCAAATATATATTGATTGTGTTGAATTGTGACTCTCAAACTCGAATTTCAATCAACATCTTTCAAATTTCTAACTTCACAGGATTTTTAAAATTCTTTAAGTTTGATCAACACCTCAAAATTTTATACAAACATTAATATTACATCAAGACCATCTACCAAAATTTTCAAAAAATTCTAACATCGTTACAACAAGTTTTCATTTTTTTCCAATGTGTCGGTAAGCCTTTTAATAGGATAGTACCACTGTTCGAATTTTAAAAAAAATCATCAAGCTTGATAATCATCTGAAATTTTTGTGAGAACATTAGTTATGGATCATAACCATGCACAAAAAAATTCAATAGTTTCTAACTTCATTTGTACCATTTTCCATTCGGATCAAACTTGTCGGTCAGTGTTCTATCAGGACAGCATCACTCTCCGAATTTTTGAAAATTCCTCACATGTGATAATCAGCTGAAAATTTTATGAGAACACTAGTTATGGATTATAACCACGCACAAAAAAATTCAATAGTTTCTAACTTCATTTGTACCATTTTTCATTCGGATCAAACTTGTCGGTCAGTGTTCTATCAGGACAGCATCACTCTCCGAATTTTTGAAAATTCCTCACATGTGATAATCAGCTGAAATTTTTATGAGAACACTAGTTATGGATTATAACCACGCACAAAAAATTTCAATAGTTTATAACTTCATTTGTACCATTTTTCATTCGGATCAAACTTGTCGATCAGTGTTTTATCAGGACAGTACCACTCTCTGAATTTTTAAAAATTACTCAGATGTGATAATCAGCTGAAATTTTTATGAGAACATCATCAATGTGTCAGGAACCTACAAAAAAAATTTCAAAATTTTTCGTTAACGTTTCGACCTCTTTTCAGCCGGTGCAAAAAACCTGAAATTTCGATAATTTCGCCCGAAATTTCGGTAATTTCGCCCGAAATTTCGGGTTTTTCGCCCGAATTTCGGATTTTAATTTCCGGATTGGACCGGATTTGAATTTTTAAATTCAAATTTTGTCCGAAATATTTCCGAAATCTAAAAATTTCGCCGAAATTTCGCCGTCCGGTCTGGGCCGAAATTTATTCCGAAACCGAAATTTTAAACCTTGGTTGAAACTTCATTGTTGCTTCAATACCGAACCTTCCTGTTTCTTTTGCTGTAAGATCACCTGTTGCTTACTTCTTCACATAGCGTTCAGAGCAAAACTTTAGCACTCTGTTCTAGCGACAAAACAACAAAAATGCAAACATTCTTGCTTACCAAAGATTCATGTTCAGTGAGTCAAGTCTAAATAAGTTCAATGAGTAACAAGCATTACAATAACCATTAAAAGCCTAATTGAGGTACTGAATTGCTTCGTTTACACTTTGTAGATCACACTGCAACCAAATGGGTAGAACGCCATTCCTCTCAAGTGATTGCTTCTTCATGTGTGGAATAGCATAGTGTTGCCCTCCTTTTAAGCGCAGAATCTCTTTCATGCATGACTGGTGGGTGAGGAAAATGCGGTTGCTCTTATCAACCGGATAATCCTCAAATGCTTGGAGTACCTTAGAGACGATGTCTTCCACACAAGTTGGTGAGGTCTTTTGAAACATGGCTTGAAGCGCTGCAAAAAAAAAAAACCAAGGTCTAATACATTAAGATCGGGAGAGTTGGGCGGCTGGCACATCAACCTGATGTCAAAACCATCAGATGCTGTTGCATGACAAAACTCGGCATCATTGGTTGCAATATGCGTCTTAGCATTATCCTGTTGTATGAATATGGGGGTACCATGTTCCTCCATTGGCCACTTCTCCTTGATGGCAGGCAAAACCTTGTTTACAATGTAGTCACGGCTAATATCCTTGGTTACCGATGGCAAAACCTTGGTCACCAATGTACCTGCTGGTCTGTTAACGCTTCTCCTTTTAGCTGGCTCTACAAAAGTGAATGGAAATATACCAATCTTCCCAGAGAATATCACATTACCATCCCGTCAAACCTAGGTCTCGCAACTGCTGCAAGAAACATCACCTTCTCTATGAAATTCTTGCTCTGGGTGGTTCTTTCTGGTTCATCCTCATCTGGCGCCAAATAGCAGTTTTGACTTTGGCGCGTGCGATAGAACCACTTCTCATCTATGTACACAATGTTGTACATTCTTTGAAAAGTTGGTTCTTGTGGCAATCTAGCTGGATCTAGCATCGACAAACAGAAACGAACTCTTGCTTTCTTGTTTTCTTCTATCAACGTAAACTTGATCGCGTTTGTGTGCCTCCTGAGCTTCCCTTCCTTCAGCCGCCTAAACAATGTGGTCCTGGATATATGCAATTCATTGGATAGATCTTTCAGAGTTGTTCTTTTGCGCAACGGCACTGCTTTAATGGTTTCTGGATCCAATTCTATTCTTTTACGACCACAGTTCTTTGCCTTCATGCACAAGGCTGCATTTACCCTACCTCCCTGTTGTCCGTTGCGCCAAATGCGTTGAACAACTCTCAAAGGCACACCTGTTTCGTTGGAAACACTCTTAGTCACTCCATGTTTCAAAATGCCTAAAGATGTTCTCTCCAAAATCATTGCATAGATGGCTCGTCGCTCTTCGCCAGTGTATTGCTTTCTTCTTATAACATGGACATCGTGATCTAAAAATGTATCGAAAAAAAGTTTTAGGCATAGATACACAACTATTCTGACTTGACATAGGAACATGATGATGAACCAACTATTCTTACTTGTGTTGTGACCATGTTCAGAGTGTTCGACCGTAGTGTCGTCGGCTAGCTCGACCGCAATATGTTCGGCATGGTCAGCCGCAGTGTAGTTGGCATCGGCGTCTTCGGCGTCCCTGGCGTCACCGCGATCAGCGTCTTCGGCGTCAACGTGTACGGTGTTCCCGGCGTCAGCGTGAACATCGACCCCAGCCAGAGCTTGCTTCACTGCAGCGTGCTCTGTCCCCGCCATCGACATGCTGCACGACTGCTTGCTGATCGATGTCCCCATCAGCAACAAATCCTGCAAGAAAAATGAAAACAATGAGTATTGAGCACATCAACAGGGATATTGAACAAAATACCATCAATATGGATAAGAACCATAGCATCCTCGATATCATCATCCCAATTAAGTGGTACGTTGAGATCAAAATCCTCCATACTGGTGCACATACAGAGTGAAGCATATGAATTACAGAGTACTCTTCTCCGTTTTATAGAACTTCCAAAATTCAAAATTTCCATTCTGGTGCACGTACAAAATTTTCGTCTATGCGCGCGGCAGGACGTCAAGAGCAAACGCGGGAGCTGAGGGCGCGCACTGTAGCCTGATTGATTGCATGGCGCTGTGAAGCGCTAACGCCGAACTTGCTATCAATGAAAAAAGGAAAGGCACTGTGAAGCAAGCCTAATTGCATGGCGTGCATGCACTTCCCTGCATGTTCCAAGGAGCAATGCTGGAAAGAGATTAAATGCCTTGGTATCCGTAAAAGAAATTACACGCCTTCTAAATCGGAACGGAGGGAGTAGTTGCTAGATGGGCTATCAAAACTAGTCATATGCTTAGTGTCATGCGCTTTCACCTGGTACTCAGCATTCTTTCTCTGTAGCACCGAAGCCCGCACGGGAGAGACGAAGAGTCGCGCTCGGTTCCGCTTCACCCCGCGGTTGTGCTAGTGTCGTGCAATCACGGGCAGCGGAGGTGGATGCACAGGTGCGCCCCATGCGAAGGTTGGCCGACTGGGTGCCTGGGCAGCCGAATTGCGAGCACTCGTCGTGGTGCTGCCGGAGACCCAGAGCCGAAGTCGAGGACGGGGTGCCGGGGCAGGCGGGCAACCAAGAAGGCGAACGTGCGGCGGTGCGGGTAACGGTGTCGGTGAGCACCGTCCAGGGGGCTACGGGAGACTCGAGGGAGGACGCACGTCACGTGGCGTGGGCGAGGAACATAGATGCCCTGCGGACGGTTGCTCCTTAGCTTCTCGGCTCGGTCACTTGGAGCCTTGGACTGATCGCCACTTTCGCCAGAGGAGGAGCCCAAGGACCAGGATGACTCGAGTGGAGGACGGATCGGCAAACTAGTCACCAAGACGCCAACTGATCGCTCGGCCTCGGTATAAATTGCCCCAATGCCTAATATCTTTCTAATAATCTATTGACTCATTGTCCGATCTCTCTCTCTCATTGAATTTGTTTGATTATAGCAAACTAAGTTGCAAAAATGAGAACCGAATGTTGCAAAAATTTGGTTGTCAATAGATCAGTAGATGTACCATTAGTATGCTTGACTTGTGTTAGAATTTTGACGTAGTAACCCCCTCTATTTTCATTCTAGATTCGCCACTAGATCTACTCCCTCCAGTTACAAACAATTGTCGTTTTGGACATAAGTAGGGATAGCAATCTTACCCGATTACCCATGTAACTGCGGATAAAAACCCTAATAGAGATAGTTATATTCTTCTTTTGTTACCCGCAGGTAGAGCTGTAAACGAGCCGAGCTCGAGCGAGCCAGACCCTCCAGGCTCGAGCTCGGGTTCGAGCCTCGACCCAAGCTCGAGCTCGGCTCAGTCCAAGCTCGAGTAAGCTCGATAATTCTGGTAAACTCGGTAGGCTCGGTAACAAGCTTGATTAAGCTCGGCTCGAGGAAGCTCAGTAACAAGCTCGAGAAAACTCGATTTAAGGAAGCTCGGTTTAGACTCGAGTAGGCTCACGAACTATTCGAGCTTGGCTCGGTTAAGCTCGCGAGCTCGAGCTCGGCTCGTTCGGAGCTCGAACCGAGCCTCTCGCGAGCCTCGAGCTTTTTTTACAGCCCTACCCGCGGGTATGTTTATAGGAGCCAAACTTTACCCGACGAGCAAACGGGTACAGGTATGTGGGAGCTTCACTCGTACCCATTCCATCCGATTACCTGCCACCTTCTATTGATATGTGGGCCACAACAAACGCCTTGTCGGCCCCATGATCCTCAATTTGTGGTACCTCATATTAGCAATTTGAAATTGGTGATGTCGTTATGAGAGATTTGTGATACGTGTGATTACTACTGATGAATTGTTTCTATTTTAATTGTTGAACTTGAGCATGTGTGGTGATTGATGAACTATTTTCATTTTAATTGTTGAACTTGAGCATTCGTGCGTCCTTTGTCTGCATGTGTTATTTTCATTATTATTCACATGCGCATTTTAAATTTTGAATCATTGATAATAATTCTTAATCCACAGAATGTAGCAAATTCCCACAATTTCATCGAAAGGATTGTATCAGTACCATAACCCATTAGCTCATAGTGCCCTTTGAATCGGATTATTGATGGCGGCAGGTAAACAGGTATGCTCACAGGTATCAGATATCCGCGGACAATGGGTATGGGTGATTCTTCGCGGGTATATCCCGTGGAGGAGATTTTGGTTGGCGAACATGGGTATGGGCGAGTACTACTCGTGCCCGCTGCACCCAATTGCCATACCTAGACGTAGGCGTGGTCAAACTTTCAAAACTTAAACTATTAATATCTTTATAAATATTCAAATAGGATATACGAAAATCATACATGTAGATTTGTCTTGAAAAATATTTTCACAATATTACAATTTTATTGGGTTTTATAAATATATCATAGTAAAAATTAGTGATCAAAACTGTGTTTTAGAGACTGTGTCGATGTCCAAAACGATAACTATTTGTGATCGGAGAGAGTAACCGATTTTGTAGTTGAGAAATAAAAATTTAAACCATCCATTTTCTAGCCTCTTCCACCCCGTTTATTGCAAATTTAGTGTACCCGTGAACGAATTTGCAGATTTAGCACTATCCTCAACCGCAGAAGCGTCGGAAGGTGACACCACGCTCCCCTAACACGGAAGGTCGTCGGAGCTCCCGGGACCACATCAAGGTGCCTCCTACGCTCTCCGTCCGCGGCAGCACGCCTCTCGCACTACCCGCCCATGGCCCCCACACTCCTCCAGCGCCCCCCGGGCACGACAATAGTTGGTCCCACGCTCACTCGCCCACTGCCTCGACTCGCTGGCTCCCCAGGCACAGGAGCCCCTTTCGTGGTGGGAAAGAAAACCAAATCTACAAATTTCTTCATGAAGGATTAAATTTGCAAAAAAATTACACTAAGAGGACTAAAAGAGCTAGTCTTCCCCGAGATTTCGGCCTTTTGACCGGTTTTTGTACCCCACATCCCCACCAAGCTGGAGGGTCCTGCTGGCTGTTTAACCAAGGGTGAGGTGAAGGTAAATGACACAACATCTGTAGTATCTTTACTTTCCTTGTTCCACTTATCAGTCAATCGCCAAATTCATTCAATCAAACCACCGGCCTCCGGCTTCTTGACCAAGCAAATGTTTAGGGTCAGCTGTATGCCTGTATCTCTTTTAACTTCACTCAGCCACGGCCACTGACCAAAGCAGCAAGGAAAATTCACCAACATCGCATATGCTTCCTTACAGCTACCAGGATTCACAAATTCGTAATCTTGCAGTTCATGAATTCTGAACAATGTGAAATCATCGATACATATGAATCAATTTCCAACAACGTACCATAAATTTGAGACCTAAACCAACAAGTCACCGGGTTTAGGGTTGAAAATCACCAAAATTTCGGTATTTTGATGATTCCGGCCGAAATTTCGGTTTAAGATTCCTCAAAATTGCCGGATTTGAAATTTGATTTTTAAATTTTGACCAGATTTCGATAGAAATTTTGAAATATCGTCAAAATTTCAGATTTCAGCCGCCCTCGAGTTATCCAAAAATGAAATTTGAAACCTTTGTAGAGAGGCAGCCTCTATGTTTGGTGCTGCCTCCAAGCCTCCCACTGTGTGGCATCAGCTCCAGGCCTCCTCAGGTTGGTTTTTTTTACATCGCTATGGATAGTCTAAAGTCTGACATGCACTCTTATGTCTGTGTTTAGTTGGCAAGATAAGGTTAAATGAGATGATCCTGTACCATTTGGTTCCATTATTTTGGATAAATGGAATGGTTCAGTATCTATAGGAAATATCCCTCTAATTTATCTCACTATCCAAGATGGGATGATTCCATTCAAACAATCAAATCCATAGATGATTTTTTTCTTAAATCATCTCATACATATACTACTTAGAATAAGCAACAAAAAAAACACCCTTAATCCCTTCTCCAGTTCTCACTGTTGCGATACAGCATTACTATAGCTTAAACAGAAGAATACATCAATAAACTGGATACTCTGCTTTGGGCTTTTATGAAGAATATACATCGTTAAAGAATAATATGCTTTGGACCTCTACATCATTAAAGAATGGGACAACAAAATCTACGGGTTCCAGCTGGTAAGCACTGAGGTTAGAGCAGCTTCGAGGTACCTCGATACAGAACGACAGCGTTATAAAATACAAGGGGTCGGCTGGTTAATCCAGAATAGCTGGTGAACATATATTCATGATATACACTGTACAGTTTCAAGGCATTGAGAAAATAGGGAGCACAAAAGCTAGTGCTGACCAGCCCACTGATACAATTCTCAAACAGGGACAGGCCTGAGGTTAAGTTTTCTGGTTTCAGGATTGAGCTGGTGGCTCCCCAGGAGGTCCTTGACTCCGCTGACCTTCCGATTATTTGGATGAACCTGCTTGTGACTGCGGTTGTGGAGGAAGCATTGGCTGATATGGAGGGTAAGGCATGCGAGGTGGAGGACCATCTGACCACCATAAGGCGGGTGGTATGATGGGTAATGACCCTGGTAATATGGCGGCGACACAGGATAGTGATATGCTGAGTCGCTTGATGGCCGAGTTTGTCCTGGCTCTTGTGAACCAGGTTTGCTCTCACCATCATGTGATTGGACCAACGCACCCATCCTCTGGGGATCCATTGAAGGGCACAATGTCCTATTTCCAGGAGGTGGCACTGGAATGTTAAAATATTATGATGCTGGTGCCGGCTGCTGTTGGCATTCCATGCCGGTAGGTTTAGGCTGCTCGCTGCCCTGCTGCTGAGAGATTGATGCCCTTGGAAGCAATCCCCCATGGGCTATGATACTTTGCTTTGCAGCAGCATCCTCCCCTGGCTTTAGCGCTTGAGGCTTGCCCCATATGAGCTTCAGGCGCAAACCTTTGATAACTAACTCATTAGCAAGTTCCTCTGCAGCTTTCTAAGCGTCTTCTCTTGTAGTGTAGGTCACAAATGCACGTGCCCGCTGGAGGGCAATCTTGATGGACTCAATCTCACCATGCACATAGAACTGATCCCTCAAATCTTGCTTGGTTATTTGGGCATCAAGGCCACCAACATACAAGGTTCTTATACTCTCATCATCTGGCGGCATCAGGGATGGCATCTCACCTACCTTGCTCAGGAGCTTAATAGCAACTGGGTCATTAACTCTGCAGAGAAGAAAAGGCTTATTGTAAGATTTTCCGTGCAGAGCAGAGCACATGAGAACATAAAATCTCCAATTTATGGACCAGAAATGACAGAAAATAATATGAAAGATATTATCACGATTTTTACAGTTATAAGACGGACCCAGTTAGTTCATGGACTTACCAGGGAAAAACTTTTAGAAAATTGAATGGTGGGAACAGAAAAGACAGGACCAGGTCGAGATATTTAATTTGTGAGGGTTGCATATTCTGCATTTCAGCATTTTCTAATTAGAAGGCAAAACAAGTTCTGCCAGTTATATTGCCCTGGCAAGGATGGAAGCACAGACAAACACATCTTCATCTATTCTAATCCACTCAAGAGAAAGTAAAATGTCCTGTCAAGATGCTTGTTTATCATGCTAAAAAGATGTGAAGGTATGAATTTTGTAGAGTTGAATTTACACTAATGCAGATACAGATATGCTAAATCAATATATTTACTTAAACATTCTGGAACAGAAGGTCCATACATCGTGTGTTAACTGTTAGGCACTTCTCTGTTAAGCTTACCAATCCGATTGCATCTTGTCTATAGTGCAGCCTTAATCTACTTAAAAAAAATTATTCTCAAACATATGAAGAGGCTTGAGATTAGCTAACAAAGTAACTTAAGATATTCCTAACCTCTAGGCAAATAAATGAAGTAAATAGTAAATAGTTTCGAACAAGTTGATCATTGAGAATTACTTCCTAGTGTACTCTGATAAACGTGACTAGACAACTACGTATAACAAGTAAAAGAAAATTGTAAACAAATAATAACTAGCTGAGGGACATGAAAAAAAAATTACATACCCATAGTAACGGTCTTTAATGTTCTGCTGAGATAACTCCCCAGTTTCAAGCATCTCACGCCGATACGGGCACTCGGTCCCTAGTGTACATTCGCCGTGCATGTAAAAGCTACAGACATGAGCCCGATTCCTCTTATAATATGGTGCTGTCCTCTGAAGATCATTTGTACGCACCCTCCCATACGAAGAGTCATAATCAATGCCAGCTCTGGCCTGCATTTAGAGAAAGCATGAGTTAGCTCAAGTAGCCCATTGATTTCAATGTCGTCACTTTCCTAAGATAAAGCAAATGAGAAGACAGATACAACGCACTGCAATAAAAGGAACAACTGAACAAGGGACTCAGATGACTAGAATCAAATTAAGGTATATTTTTTATTTGATAATTCAGGAAATGATAACCAGGATTCAGCTATTGAAAAGGAAGATTTAGCCATATGGAAAGGAATGAAAACATACCTTGCGATCATGCTCTTCTGCAAATAATTCGCGGTTCGCATCACTTCATGGAATTGCATCATTTGAACTTGTAGCTAGTGTTGTGTCTCAAACCTGAACTGGTAGACCATAATTGAGATCAAGTAGGCAGACCTGACACACATTTTTCAGCTTGCAACAAGTCTGGCAGATCTCTGTCTTTTTGTACCTTGCATCTCGACCTGGCCTCCAATGGAAGACTGTAACGTGAGCATATTTTGCATTCTTTGTAATATTCTGAAATCATCTGCAGTTCTGCACATAAGTAAAATAAACCAGAAAATGTTGGGTGAACTAAAGCTTACCAAAACCGAATTCATCAAAACAAATAATAGCATTGGACTGAGTAAAGAGATGCAGTGCCAGCTCAGTAATTCAATGTCTAGAGTTTCTATATCAGTTGAACTAACCGATCCAATGTCTAGTGTTTCTGTATTCAATCTAATTGCTTGTAAATGTTTGGATGCTCCACCCAAATAGCAACGTTCAAATAACATCCCAAAAGAAACCAAAAGCCAAACAAGAAATCTTGAAAAAAGGATCGTATTTGAAGCTTTACACATGTTTGCATATTGTATCATATATTCAAATTCAACCAAGTATGGACAAGGTAAAATCGTTTGAAAATAATACCAAAATCACAAAGAAGAGTACTGACATAAAAAGAGTTCTCCAAACATTACGCAAGAAGAAAACAAACGGACTAAACTCCTCAGATGTCTCTTCATCTCCACACAGTGCGCAGCATCCCGTGGGACGTGCTTTCAGGAATTGGAACGACATAGGAGGCGAATTCGATCATCACTGGAGTATCCCACCTTAAGGAAGCATATTTGGCACAGTGCAATAGTGCACTTCGTTTTTTTGCATAAAATGGAACAACTATGGAAACAATCTGAGTCCCGGAAAATCCCCCAGATCGTTAATACATGCCGGATCGCAGTCGTTGAACTACCAGCCGTGGAATGCGGGTCACTAAAACCTAAAACTAATACATGGGAGGAATCACGCAAATCGCATACCTAACTAGTCTTCGTTGAAACAAATCGGTGAAAGACGAGCAAGCGGAAGCGACACATCCAGATTCTAGACGGAAGTTAGGGTTTATGGGAGTAAGATGCCGTAGTACCATTCGGACGTAGTCACGTAGGGTTGTCGCCGAAGCAGGATCCGCAGACGCTGGGGGCGTCCAAGCGCTCCCACCCGTCGGCCTGCGCGTCCCGCAGCAGCCGATGCGCCATCTCCGCGCGAGCCGCCGCCGCCGCCGAAACGAAGAAGCGAGGCGATAGCTGCGCGACACGAGAGGGGAGGACTATACCTTAGAAAAAGAGAGACGACGCCAAGGTTTGAAAATTCGGTATCAGAATATTTCGTCCCGGCCGGATCGCGAGATTTCGGCAAAATTTCGAGATTTCGAAAAAAATTGGACGAAATTTGAATTTAAAAATTCAAATCCGGTCCATATAGTAACAAAAAAATCCCAAAATTCAGCGAAAAAATTCGAAATTTTGGGTTTTTTAGCAACAGAAAAAAGTTGGGTCAAACATGTCGAAAATTTTTGAATTTTTTTGGGAGAGTCCTGACACATTAATTATATTTCCATAAAAATTTCAGATTATTCTGAAGTCTATGGAATTTTTAAAAATTCAAACATTGCTACTGTCATGATAAAATGCTGACCGTCAATTTTGAACTGAATGCAAAACGGTTCAAACCACGGTATAAACATTTGAAATTTTTTCGCATGGTTATGATGTATCTCTAATGCTCTCATAAAATTTTTAGATGATGATCAAATTGTATGAATTTTTTAAAATTTGAACAGTACTACTGCCTCGTTAAAAAACTTACCAGCAAACTTGAACAAAATGAAAAATTATCTAAACCACATTAAAAACTTTTGAAAATTTTTGCGGATGGTCCTGATGTAACATAAATATTTATTTAAAATTTTTAGATAATGATAATTCTCAAATAATTTTAAAAAATTCAGACAGTGCTACATCCTGATAAAAGTCTGATGATCAATACATAGATTTGCTTTAGCAATAAAAAATAGTTTAAAATTTTTATATAATGGTGATAAGCAAGTGCTTAATATCTCATAAATTTTTTGAATCATAATCACACTCTAGTGAATTTATAAAATTCATACAAGGCACAGTATCATTTATGTTCTTTTCTTTTTGATTTTTGAAATATAATATAACAAACAAAGTTCAATGCTTACATAGATTTGATTGACCAAAAAAATTTTGATTTTTTTAAAAAAAATTTATATAATGTTACTAATGAAATTATTAATCTCGCACAAAAAATTTAGATCATAATCACACTCAAGAAAATTTATAAAATTTTGACAATGTAACTGTCCCAATTATGTTCATTCTGTTTTTTATTTTTTAAAGATAGCAAATGAAGTTAAATTATTTTTAAATTTTTTATGTATGATCCTAAACTACTAAATATAGTACCATAAAATGTTTAGCTCATTATCAAGCTTATAAAATTTTTAAAAAATACAAGAGTGTTTCTACCAAAATTTTAAAATATCTAACAAATTCGGTTTTTCAACAAATTTTCATAAGAGACGACTTTCCTAAGGGTTATTGGACCAAATCCGGCCCTAAAAGTGCCAAAATCGGCCAAAAAACGCAAAATTTTGGTGAGAAAAACCAAAATTTCAGTTTACTAGAGCAATTTCAAATTTTTTAGTTTTTTTTCGGCCGGTACTTTAGATTTCGGGGTGGTCCGAAATCCGAAATTCGGCGAGATTTGGAACCATGGAAGACGCTCGGGAGAACTGCTCGCATATTTGGCCCTTATATATATATATTTTAAAAAAATAGCTCTCATTTTTTTTAAAAAAAAGTGCGAAAATAGTCTCGCTCCGTACTAGCCAAACGGGACAGCCTAAGGCACGATAATATTGGCCCGACTCAGACATGGTCTAGCCGGAAACGGGTCGTGCTGGTACGGCCCATGAGCCCCATGTCGTGCTTGGGTCGGCACCCCGGCACGGCGGGCCGGCACGGTCTGCCAGAGGCACAACCCGTTTAGTTTAAAAAATAGTCGTTTTATAGTTATTAGAGGCTTGAAAAATCTGAAAAAATCTAAAAAAATCCCGATTTTTTTCCTATAAATAGGTGGCTGCCCCTCTCTTTTCACACCAACAATCTTACATTCTTTTCTATTCATTCTCTTGTCGAAATTCTTCTGCTCTTGGTGATAATTTAGCAAAACTCAAAATAGTTTTGCCAAAAATCCAAAAATTCGAAATTCGGCTTCCGGCTTGTGTGAAGAAATTAAGGTAATAATTGTGATTTAATTCTTTATTTTGTTAATATTTTAAATCATATTTTATTACTAATAGCGTAATTATTTCTTACAGTTTTCTTTATGCAGCACGGGGACTTTCCATCTTTCCCATCTTCTGATTTCAGAATTTCACCCGAGGAACTTCTTGCATCCTATGAAACTCAAGAACTGCAGCAGTTGTACCATCCTTAGGCTTTACAAGTGCTACTGCGTCGGTAAGGACCGGAACGAAAAGAACAAGACGCAGTACATCGGGAGTCTGAAAAGATTTCGAGCAGATTTTTGAGACATCAGACGACGTCTACAGTTGGTATGCTATTTGTAAATATTGTAAGCACAAATTAACTACGAAATCTTCAAGTGAAACGGGGCACTTGAAGAGGCATGCTGAGAACTGTAGAAGAAAAGCGGGGATGGCTTTGAGACAGACGCAGCTGCAGTACAACCCCGACGGTACGGTACGTAACCGGGACTACAATCCTCAGGTAGCTCGTGAATCTCTTTGTCATTTAATCGCTTTTAAAGATTTTTCTTTAAACTTTGGTGAGTCAGCTGTGTTTGAAAACTACATTAGGACCGCTCATAATCCTAGGTTTTCTGCAGTTTTTAGATAGACAACAACTAGAAATTTGATTAAATACTATAATAATTGTCATAATAGCCTAAAAGAGAAATTTAGTACCTTTACTTTTTATGTGTTTTTGATATCTGACATATGGAGTGGTAGAGTTAAAGAGGATTATCTTGGTGTAGTTGCTCATTATGTAAATAATGAATGTCAACTAGAAAAGAGAATTATAGGATTCAAATTAATTGATGTAGCACACACTGGTGAAAATATTGCTGATTGTATTGTAAAAGTTATGAAAGATTTTGGCCTTAGTGATAAGATTTTTGCAATAACATTAGATAATGCTTTCGCAAATACTTCTGCCATGAACATTCTTACTCCGCGTTTTCAATTCGTATGTTGAATCTTTCTTATTACATCAGTGTTGTACTTGCTATATTATTAATTTTATAGTTAAATCTGGTTTGAAAACGTTAAATCGGTATCTTGAACCTTTTCGCATTGCAATATCTTTCTTAAATAATTCTAATCAACGAATAGCAACATATAAGACTTATTGTATTGCAATGAATGTGCGTCCGTGTAAGTTTGGTTTGGATATGCCTGTTAGATGGAACTCTACTTACTTGATGCTTAAGACTCTCATATCATATGAGAGCATATTTTCTGTTTTTATTAACACGCACTATCGTAGATAGGATGGTCAACCGTTACTCATAGAGTAATATTGGTATGTTACTAAAAACTTTCTGTCATTTTTAGAACTTTTTTGAATCCACTGTTGCTTTATCTGAAGTTTATTACATAATAACTCCTTTAATTGTGCATCATATTTTAGAAATTGCTACTCACTTAAGGAGTCACGAAAATGATAATATCTTGCGTTATGCATTTGGCAAGAAATTCTTATGACATATGCATTTGCATTTATTTTAGATCCTAGAGCTAAAGTTCGAGGATTCTCTAACGTTCTCTCACTTTTAAGTAATGCGGTAGGTACTGATTATTCTAGTTATTTTTCAAATATCTGTGCTAACTTATCTCAAGTTTATGATAAGTATGATAGGAAGTTTACTGGAGTTCGCATGCAACGACCTCCACCAGCACCTACAACAGGTAAGAAGAAAATTGCGCGGGGAAAGATATAGGGTACAGGTGGCTCTTCCTTAAGGAGTTCGACTACAACAATGACAAATACGGACACATCAAGTGGTGGGGAGCTAGCTGCCCATCTCAACAGCGACACTATCATCTACCAAGAGCAGCAAGAGGAGGGTTTCAGCATGTTGCAGTGGTAGCATGAGTACAAGATAACATATCCGGTGCTTTCCATATTAGCACGGGATGTGTTAACAGTTCATATCTCCACAGTTTCTTCGGACTTTACTTTCAGTCTATTCGAAAGAATAATCGAGGAGAGAAGAACAAATCTAACAAGTGAGATGGTGGAAATACTTCTGTCGACGTTTCGTGCACTGGCAAGTAAATTTATAAGTCTAAGGGGCCGCGCGCTCCCTCTTCTTGAATGGTTAGACTCAAGAGCCCAAGATGTATACTGGTTCGGGCCGAATGTCCCTACTCCAGTTCGTGTGATGGTGTTGTATTGCCTTGGGTGCAGACGGCTGCACAACGTTTACAAGCGGGAGCTGAGGGCTCGAACACGAGAGCGTGTGCTGTCTATTCGTAAAGACCAAGAGAAGGAGCCCCTCGCGAGAAGACCCCGCCTCCTTTATATAGTCGGAGGGGGAGTTACATGGAAAGTTGAGAGAGGGAAGGATGAAGAGATCTACGCTAGGAACCCGGGTCCTTTGTCCTGGCGATTGATCGCCGTCTGCTTCGCCCATGCCGGGTTGGTGGACTCATCGCTTAGAGCAGTTCGCCGTTTTACCGGGAAATAGCGCACCGGCTCTCTGCAAGCCTGTCGGGTGATGATGCCATGAGGCGCTTCGGTTTCCTGCGTTTTGTATTTATTCAGAGTCGTTTGATCTTCCTCCTTCTGGGTATATAAGGGTACCGCCGCTTGCTTGAACGGTTGTCCCCAGTCCAGAATCCTCCTTGGCAACCCTCTGATGGCGTCGTCGCATCCGTTGGTCTTTAGCTTTGGTGATGATGATGATGAGGAGGAAGAGGATCCCATGCCCCCGCTCTGGGCCGAATATGACCAAGCGCTGGCTGGGTTGATGGAGGATGAGGAGGTCGTGGTCCGTGACATCTCTGTGGTCGACGCGCTGCTCGAGGTTGTTCCAAAGCTCTTCGTGGTGAGGAGCGTCCTCCTGGAGGTAATGGCGCGCGCACGTCGGTAGCCGTCAGTGCATCTGCACTGACGCAATCTGAAATTCGTGAAATAACACTTGGTGCGGAAATAGTCCCACCATCTTTCGTAGCGTCGTGTAATGTTTGAGCCTGTCGGCTTATAATAAAATTTTCCTTTCTTTTGTAATTGATGCATCTGCGCGATGACTTCGTTTTAGGCGCATTCCTAGACCGCTCGAGCCCCCGAGGGTCAGCAGCTGGTGCGTGGCAATTTCTTTAAGTATGGATACCCTAATACCTTGTCCGCTTATATACCTAGAAGAAGGAAGATCAAACGACCCTGAATAAATGCAAAACACAGGAAACCGAAGCGCCCTCCACCAGATCCCGAAGCGGCCGGGAAGACGAATGGTCGAGACGTATAAAACCATGCGCGACGCGCACAACCAAGCAATTAAAAGGCTCCCGACGGAAGGGATACCCCCGACGGGTCCTCCGGCAGCTGCCGGATGCGCTCGAGCACGCCAGGCTGGAACCAACCAACCAGGTCAGTCGGATCACCCGACCAAATCCGGCCGCCACCCACGACCATGTTTTACCAACCAGGCTCAACCCCCGACCGTATCTGACGAACTCGCTCGGGGGTTCGGGGGCTACTGACGAGTACTCATCCCATGGGTACCCCAACGGCCCGGAGTAACGAACGAGCCGCCCCAAATCCGGCTCCGACTTAAGGCCCCGCGGGACCACGAAGGACGCTCGACCCCGACCTAACGAGCTACCCCAAGTTGGTCCCCGACCTAACGATCCGTTCCAAGCCTGACTCAGACCTAACGAGCTGCTCCAGGCTCGTCCCCGACCAAGTGGGACGTCCGACCCCCGCCGCAGGTCGGACCCCCCGAGCTCCGACCAAAATGAGGCAATCTCCACCAAGGGCCAAGTGTCGGGCCTCCATAGGCCATTAGCCACGCGCCCTACGGTCACGACCGCTAGAAGTGACTGTGCGGGGGCAGGTGGCTCCTTCCCAAGGCAGCACGAAGGTTGCCAAAGTCAAGATTCCAGTCTCATCGTCCAATCACGCACAGTGTAAGGATACGCTCCCTCCCGAGGTAGCACCAGCGCCACGCATCATGGCATCATCACCTGACAGGCTTGCAGAGAGCCGGTGCGCTATTTCCCGGTGAAACGGCGAACTGCTCTAAGCGATGAGTCCACCAACCCAACATGGGCGAAGCAGACGGCGACCAATCGCCAGGACAAAGGACTCGGGTTCCTAGCGTAGATCTCTTCATCCTTTCCTCTCCCAACTTTTCATGTAACCTGCCCCCTCCGACTATATAAAGGGAGGCAGGGTCTTCTGGCAGAGGGGGCTCCCTTCTCTTGGTCTTCTGAATAGACGGACACGCTCTCGTGTTCGAGCCCTCGGCTCCGCTTATAAGCGTTGTGCGCCAAATGCACCCAAGGCAATCTGACACCATCACACGAGGCTGGAGTAGGGACATTCGGCCCGAACCAGTATACATCTTGGGCTCTTGAGTCTAACCATTCAAGGAGAGGGAGCGCGCGGCCCCTTAGACTTATAAATTTACTTGCCGGTGCACGAAACGCCGACAACTTCTCACTGTGAAAGATTGGGAACAAGCTGATCAATGAGATCAATATACTGTAGAAAATGCTGAACTGGCGGAGATGTTCGAAAATCTTTATCTAGATAACACGGAAGAATAATTGTAATCTTCACTTTTTTCCTGTATAACTGAGATATAGGATGTACTCTTTTTTCTTTGCCAAGGTTTTTTCGTGTTGAGTTTTTACTTGATAAAGTTTTTTAACGAGTTTAATTCCAATTATTTGTCTTATTTTAGAATTTATCTCATATTTTAGCTTTTTCTTAATTTATATATATATATTTTTAAAAGTTATGCATCCTTCGAGTTTCTAATTATTCTAAATTTTTCCTATTTTCTAATTTTTTTCGTACTTTTCCGATTTTTCATTTTTTTTCTCTAAAATTTTCTTTTTTTTGATTTTTTTGCGCTAACAGGTCGACCCGGCCCGTTTCGGCTTGTCGGATCCGTGCCAGCATGACACGGCCCATTAACCTTACGGGGTCGTACTTGGGCCGCCTTTCCGACACGTGGGCCGGCACGGCACGACCCGTTTAGTATCCGAGCCGAAACAGGCCGTGTCGCCTATTTAGCCCTCTCTACTCCGTGCTACACTACAATATAGAGGAAATCACATGTACTGTAGCACATTATTGCTACAGTGCCACACCATTGTGGCGTGGTATATATTTTTTTGAGTTTGAGTTGTCGCTGACCCTGAGCGCGTCATTTAGATGTCCTACGACGCACTGCAGATCGAGGGAGGGAAATCAGTTTCCGCGGGGCGGGAGCGCATGATTCCGCTTTTCCGCGCTTGGGGGCACGGCAATTGCTTTTACCGCTCCACGGTGGCGCGATAATTGCGAGGAACAGTGTTGCTGCGGTAACGAATGCTGCGCTCCCCATATGCGGAAATAAAATGCTGCGCTCCCTATAAGCGGGATATGCTGGCCTAGGGGCTAGATTTGAAAAAAAAATCATACGGTTTAATTTTGTAATTATTTTAAGAGGCTAGAATAGTCAACACATTCCATATTCTCTATATACATGGTCTAATATCTACTCTTGGTTTGTTTGTTAGTTCTAGGAGCGATTGGTTGCGTACAAGCTCTAGAGGCTATAAAAGTTGCAACTGCTGTTGGTGAACCCCTTTGTGGAAGAATGCTACTCTTCGATTCACTGTCTGCTTGTATCAGGATCGTATGTCTTTTCACTCTGTGGATCGAGGTAGATTGATACACAACATTGTGTGCTTGGCTGCTTGCTATCATTAGGTTTTCTTTACTGTCTTGCATGTTGAGTTATGTTACAATTATGCAACGTTTTCTAACTGGAGCCTATATGCATATGCACATGTAGGTAGTGCAGAATGGTTGGCATCAGTGGTCACTTTTAAGAGCAAACTTAGGTCCTGTTTATTTCGGCCTAGACTTTTTGGTTTTTGGGTTAAAGCTAGTTTTTTAGCTTAACGAGTTTTTAAGCCTTTTGCTTTTAAGTCAAGACATGTTGTTTGGTATTCTGCCTTTTTGATGGGTTGGATAGTGTAGCTTATTGCTAGAAAGTTTGAAACTTTTCTTATGTACTGATTTATCTAATACAAATGTTTCATACTTTTTTCACCGAACGTCGTATTGAAAAATATAGATTAATCTTGAGATCAAACTTCATTGAAAGCATAATTATTTATCAACTTGATCCGGGTTGGTGGAGGAGGAAGGAGGCTGGGGACGACGGAGGAGGGAGGAGGTCGGGGACGGCAGAGACCGGAGCGGTGGAGGGAGAAGGCATGTTGCACAGGGGAGCGAGAGAAGACGAGGAGAAATGAGGAGATGGGAGAATGATTCTTGAGTTTATATATGATGGTATTTGGTGGGTAATTTTGGAGATTTCTAGTGGCAAATGATTATTTCATCCCAAAAAGCCCAAAAAAGCACATCCTACCTGGCTTTTGGCTTTTTTTAAATCCGGCTTAAAAGTCAGTTGTTTGTTTCGGCTTTGGCTTCTCTGTTTTTAAGCCAGTGAAAAAGCCGAAACAAACAGGGCCTTATAGTAGAGTGTTCCTGATGAGTACATCACTTTCTTAAATACATACGACACTTCTCTAAAAGATGCTAGGTAAGAATCTATGATAAGAGCACGTGCAAGACAATTGAATTATCAGATGAGCTCGTTTATAGGAGTTCATAATTTTCTTATTGAGGATGGATTGCTACCTAAGTTATACGACGTTATTCTACTTAGGAACCATGGCAAGGGAGCAACACTACTACCACAACAAGTCCAAACCGACCTTGCTTCAATTCCATTCCAATTCGAAATCAGCCTGACAGTCCTGAATTAAAATGATCACAACTTTCACATACGGAGTTAGTTGGAGGTGTGCAAATACTTGATTGAAAGCTTACGATGAGACCTTTCCAACGGATCTAGCCTCACTATCAAATTCGTTGTCTACATATCACAATTGTCAAAGATAAGTGATGTATCACTTTTGCCAATTGGCCTTCTGCCCATGTAATAGGAAGGCTCAGGAGAAGTCCGTGTCCATGTCCACCTCCTGGCCGCACCTCCTTTAGATGCTTATTTAGGGTCTGTTTGTTTTTGCTTTAGATTCTCTAAAAGTTAATTCTGGATTGTGGTTGTAGAGAAGCTGATTCTCCAAAAACTGAAATCCAAAAGCACATGTGAAGTGGATTGTGGATTCTAGTGTATATAGGTGGGTTGGATTGTGAGAATCGATTCCTAGAGTCAGGCTATTTATTTTTTATTCTGCTTTTAAGATCAGAATCCAGAATCAAAAGCAAAAACAAACATGCCCTTAAGTTAGTCGAGCTCCCTCGTGAGGCTGGGGTTTTGTTTAATTGTAGTTTTCCTTAGTGAAACTATTTAGTATCCTTTTGTTCGGCTAGATCAACAGCAATGCTGTACTTCGGAACCCTGCATCAATACTTCAATTATATTTGCAATTTCAGATTGCTTTTGTTTTGTTCTTGTTTGTTCTTCTGTTGCTTGCAGGAATTGATCTTCGTGATCAGGTCAATCGGGCTTTGACACGGTTGATAACAACTCGGAGTTCGATTCAGCGATTGCTTGGTGTCGATCGTGTTTCGGTGGGTAGCCTGGATCGTGAGGGTCGCCTCCACAAATCGAGAGCTATTCATCTCACCGAAAAATAGACCTCCGTAAGCCTCATCAGTTCTAAACCTAATATAATTCTTTTAGCATACACTGCTTGATGTTTGCTGGACTCACACCGTTTGTGGAGAAAATCTTGTTTTCACTCAGCAAGATTTTGTAAATTTTGATTTTGAGAGCCTCACACAGTCTCCACTGTCTAGTAAGGTGCATTTCACTTAAGTAGACATCGTTTCTCTTCACCTATGTGCTTAGTTGCTTCATTCGGTTTCTTACAAAAATCATGGAAGCTCCTAGTTACTGTCTGCTGAACTACCTCCATACCTGTTTCTGTCAATGACATAGACGTCTAATGTCCAAGTATAGCAATGGAACACTTCATGTTGCATCCACTAGTCTTTCACACAACTAGGATTAAGGAATAGTACACAATGTCTTCTAGCTTGTTCTTCATCGAACCGCTTCAGTATGCTTAGCAGCAACGACTATTCCTGACACCGGACCTACATTTGATCATATGATGCAGTCTATGCCAAGCCTGAACCTGCTCCCAGAGAATGCCCGAGTCACCAGCAGCAGCTTACAAGAGGCTGCTCGACAGCGGCAAGCCTCACCTACTGCTGGACGTACGGCCTGCTTACCACTTCCAGATCGCCTCCACAGCTCACTGTCTCAACATTCCACTCTCTGGACTAGAAGAGAAGCTTTCATTGCTCTGGGACTCGATGAGGGAAGTGGTAGATGCATCACACCATAAGCAGTGCCCTCTGTATGTCATCTGCCGGAGAGGCAACGACTCGCAAATGGCCGTTCAGGTTCTCCCTGGGGAATGGGTTCCTCTATGCTAGCGACATAATCGGCGGATTTGAGTCCTAGGTGAAGGAGATTGATCCCAACTTCCCCCTGTACTAGTGAAATGCTTGTAACATGTGCATGCTGTCGGTGTGTATATCGTCCCCAGTTCTCCATGAAGGCATGAACAGATCGGTTTATAAGTTTTTAAAAATTATCAAAAAATTACTAGGTTATGCTATATAACTATTCAAAATTACTAGGCAAGTGCAAGATACAAATAAATACAAATAAATAGTAGGTATTTGTCTTTTTCATATCTCTCAAATGAGATTGAGTTTGTTATTGGAGTTTTGCATACATCAACTTGCAGGTATACTTCAGAATGTTGGTGAGAACATCTCCCACTTTGTTAAATCTTGAAATGTCAATCTTCAGACTGTAACTGAGCCAACATGCAGTAAAAAAAAGGATTTACTTCATTGAAAATAGAAAACATGAAAAATGATATTGCTAAACATGTGCCTGGAGTATGTGCTTATCTAGTTATCTTGATGGAATTTGGCTAGCTTGTTTCACTGGACATGAGAGTATTAGCTAGCTTTGTTCACTGGTATTAGCTTGGTTCAAAGAATTTCAGTTAATCGAAAAATTGAATTAATCAAACCGATTTAGTTGGTTATCAGATTTCAAATACCGATTTTTTTTTTAAAAAAACAAACCGAAAAAACGAATGCCCACCCTACTAACTATACAGCTCTCTCCTCTCCTGCCCTCAGACGACGCGGACCATATAACTCTAACCTCCAACGCCGAGCACCCGCGCCCGCGCCAGCGCCAGAAGGTTCTAGAAGGCGACGAGCCCTCGCCGAGCTCGCTGATGGCACTCGCGCTCTCTACGCTCTCATTCGCGCCCTCCAATCCC
The DNA here is from genome assembly GCA_036346275.1 of Otatea glauca. Lineage (NCBI taxonomy): Eukaryota > Viridiplantae > Streptophyta > Magnoliopsida > Poales > Poaceae > Otatea > Otatea glauca. The sequence goes on along the minus strand of CM070714.1, from coordinate 53,989,188 downwards.
GCGCCTTCCTCCCGCGCCACCGCCTCCTTCCCTCCTGGTGGGGTCCACTTCGCTGCCGCCGGTTGGAGCGGCGGCCTGCCGCTCGCGTGCGCTGCGCCGCGGCATCGCGGGCGACCTCCGAGACGGCGCCGAGGAGGGGGCCTGGTTGTGTGGGCATCGGTCGACTATTACGCGACGCTTGGCTTGCCGCGTTCCGCGAGCAACAAGGATATCAAGGCCGCGTACCGGAAGCTTGCGCGTCAGGTGTTCGACGCTTGTTCCCTCCCACGGAAAACCTCAATTTTACTCGTTTTATGGAATATCTTAGTGTTTATCCTGTTTGTTTAAGAATAATGGCATGAGGTTGGAGTACGTATTTGGAGTTCGTTGCACACGTAGCTGCAATGTTTTGATTGGATAAAGTGTAGAGAAATGCCTTGTAGTTAAGGTGTGTATAGCCTGGGCGATGTTGGAAAATGGTTTTAGAGTATTTCAACTTTCACCCATCTTAGAAGGTCCATGTTTGTTTGTAATCCATGTTGGTGTTGGTGAATAGTTGATAATATGGTAGGGGTTAGTACTTGCTTGCGGATGTTTTCACCTAATACTGATTACTGAAATACCCTTCGAAAGTTAGAAGCCTGTAAAAGCATGCTTTTGGACCCAGGAGAGGACCTTATTTGGGGCCTAGATTGTACATTGGTAATTGTCTAAAACGCCCCTTCCTAACAGGCTGCGAAGGCCAAGGTTTTGACTTTTGATCCATAGCTGAATTTCATGGCTAAAATTTTTATTATGCCATCTATCACTTTACCAAGTGATATGGTTTTGCTCTTATCACCAGGTTGCTAATACTTCAGAACGTCAAAATTATATTCAAGCATTTTAAGGAAAAAAATTGAGTTGTGACATCTTTCTTTCTTTTATTTACTTTTAGTATCACCCTGATGTCAATAAGGAACCTGGAGCAACTGAAAAATTCAAAGAGATAAGCACAGCGTATGAGGTTTGCAGTCCATCATATTGTTTACTTCATGTGCTCCTCTACTGTTCTGATTATCTTGATTCTTGAATTATAAATCTTGTAGCATATCTGATATAAGGGCTTTTGTGGAAATGGGCCTAAAACACCCCTTCCTAACCGGCCCTCAAGGTTTTGATTCATAGCTGACTTTCGTGGTTAAAAACTTCAATACACGATTTATCACCTTACCAAATAACACTCTATTTAGCTTTTACTGTGCAACCTAGCAATCTAATGTACTCCCTCCGTCCTGGAAAATAAGGGACAGAAGAAATTTTAGGACAGATTATGGTTTCTGCCAAAAGACTCTAATGCCCCTATTTAATACTGTGTCTCTATTAATTGGCAACATGCATGCATTGATTAATCACGATTATAGGGAATGACTTGCCTCATTTTTGTTTTGGAATATGTGTGGTCGCATGTATCTGCGTGCATCTGCATGCATGGGCACAATTTGAGAACACAATTTAAGGGGGGAGAGCTCTCAATCCCTAATATTGGAGGACACAATTTGAATGCTTCTCTCCCTTATTTTCAAGGACGGAGGGAGTATTTATGAATAGAAGCACTGTGAGGACCCTCCCCTTAATCATCCCATCCTTAAGCATGTCATAATCATCATTATCCTTTTCAATTAGCATCATTAAGCATGAGCATTAGCAAATTAATGAGCATCAATGCATTCATGTGTGTGTGCATTAGCATTTGAGGAAAATCAGCAAGGCAGTTTGCATTCATAATAGAAGTAAAGACCAATGTGCCCTTGTGTTGCAAGAAGAAAGCTAGGGCGACAAAGTAATTTCAGAGCAGCTCGAAGGTGATAAGGATGCGGTGCGTGAGATTTTTTCCCTCTCGCCATTACGCGAACCAGTTCACTTGCCTCTCTTGCTTTCCCCAAACCGAAGGCAAGAGCGAGATTGCTCGGTGCTAGATCAAGCAAAATAGCAACCATTCCATTCTCCTTTTCGCTTTCCATCAAGAGCCGGTGATGCATAGCTAGCCAACATCATTGTTCCTCTCTCTCTCAAGCAAGCAAGCAAGGAGGAGAAGGAGCGGTGGGTGAGCCAGGGAGCAAGAGGAGGAGAAGTCGGCCAAGAAGTGAAGCCAAGGGGAGGAGCTCGGCTACTTCTCCTGGACCTCACCATCATCATCGGTTTCCCAAACCCTAACCCTAGCGACAAGCAACCGAACCAAATCGCCAGAAGCAAGTAAGTAATAGCTAGTACTAGTGGTAAATGCTTAGATCCTTAAGAATAGCAAGAGATTTAGAGATCAATAGTGGAATGAGTAGAAAAGGTAGAAGAACTTAGCTCATGGAAGAAGAGGTTGTAGTTCTGTGTCTTAGGTGGGAGTAGAGCTCGAGGAGGAGGTGTCGCCACGGGAGAGAGAACTCGAGGGAAGAGAGAGCGGCGGTGGCGTGAGAAGAAAAGGCGTCGCCGTAGTGAAGGAGGAGGAGGTGTCGCCCATGAGGCGAAGTCATGTGAGAGCCTCTCGGTCGAGAAAGGGACCGAGAGGAATAGAAAAGGAGGCGTCAGGCGAAGAGGGAAAAGAAAGAAAAACAGAGAAGAGAAAAAGAAAAGAAAGAAAGAGAAAGAGAAAGAAGAAGAAAAAAAGGAAAGAAAGAGAAAAAAAATGAGAAAAGTGGAAAATGAGTAGATTAGCTACATGTAGATCTGTTAAAATTTTGCATCTGTTGCATTATGTGATTAGTTAGTTAATCGGAGATTAGTTATGCATGCATGTGTAAGAAAATGAAAATAGCAAGACTCTTGTCATTAAGCAATTAGTTGGCTAAATAAAAATATGAAGCATGCGGGGCATTAAAATGGACATCGTAGAAGTATATATATCAAAAATAGAATATGGACCTGGTTGGACACTTAACTCATACTTAATAAATTCTTGTAGATTAATAGATGATAATTTTCGGGACGAGCATCGAACACGCCCGACAACGGACCACATTTTGAGCGAGGTAGAACTTTCCGAGTATATTCCAGGCAAGCAAAACCCTCCCTTGATCATGTTTTATGGAAAATGATTTCATTGTCTTATCAAGCTATTATATCTCACTGCATGGAAAACTTAATTTCAATAAAAAAGGATTAAAAGAATGAGTTGTGGGTTGAAATGGTTGTGATGGTTGGAAAATGGAAGTGGAAATGGGATTATGTGTCTAGCTAATGGTTGGGTTGGCGTGTGTTAATAGGGCTGGTAGAGGATGCCGATGAGAAGGATGTAGGCCGGAGGGGTCCTCTACATGGGTTATAATATAAGTTTCAACAACCTAACACTTGGGCAATGAGCCATAAAATCAGTATCAACCATGGTGTGTGAAATCGGCCAGAAAAGGTTGTCCTACAATGGTATTAGAGCTCTCCACAACGGGTAAGGATAGCATGGTGCTTCTGGGCAAGGCCGGTAGGCCCAGAAGGTGATGCCATTGGGGGCGGTATATTTGAAGCCAGAGGTGTACCCACGTTGAGAGGAGTACAACCGTACCTTGGAGTTGTGTGGCGACTGGGATAGGTGTCACAAACTCGAAGTCAGAGTGGAGAACTAATACTAGAGTAGTGATAAGCGTTCAGGGCATCTCTTGTGGGTGTCACTATGGGTAAAGTGGTACAAACTCGCGAGGTAAAATCTTGAATTCAAGCCGGTCTCTTGGATTAGAGATTATGGTCGACTTGGCTTTTCATATTGGTGTTAGTAGAAATTTCTAAATATAAAATCAACCAACCCTTTAATCTAAAACTTATTTTCTTTGTAGAAAGGATATTAGGGAGAAGTGGTCTTGGGTGAAGTTAGCTTAGGAGTGGTTATGATGGGAAGGAAAAATCATTTATTGCATTCATATATTATTGCTTCTTGAGTACTTTGTACTCACCTTGTTTAATCCTCCCTTGCTTAGAAGGTGAGTCATATGGACAACCTTCCGAGGACAAGGTGAGGGCTGTCTTGAGACCGGGACCTATCGGAGGTGACTACTACTACTACTACTATCAGGAGTAGTAGGGGTAGTAGTAGGCCATATCCCCGCGCTAGCAGGCCCCCGGGAGATAGGAGGTTATAATAGATATCTAGATCTTTTGCTGTAATCCCAGTCTATGTAAATTAAGGTAATGTAAGGAACAATAGCCCTGCGTGGCTGATGGAATGTAATAATGAATTCCATTTGGTGTCTCTAATTATTGTTCTGCTGCAATACTCATACGATATAGTAGCTAATAAAGCATCGAAGGCACGATGTTTTGCTAGTTCTTGTCTTTGAGGTCCGTCTGATTAACCCTAGGTGACGATCGTTATCGGGGTTAATTATACGGTCGCCACGGTAGTATCGAGCAATGGTTGCGACAACCACGCTTAAATAATTAGAGTCTTGATAGAAGGTTTAGATAAAGTTAGGTGTTCTTAGCTATATGGCTTAAACTATCTATTAGCTCTCGTCCTGTCATTTATCAAATGCTAATTGTTTAAGTAATTTGTGCAAATATAGATACCTCTAATTAACAAGCCTCCTTTTTGCAGGATGACCCGTTCTAGGCTTCCCGCGTCGCAGGTGCAGGGTCCGCATGTTATCACGTTGTCGCAGATAGTAGTAGAACTAGGAGGGGGGTGGATAGACTACTTTGAGGAGACATTTGATGATCTAACTACCCTAGAGTGGGAATTGTAGTATCGAGTTGGTGGTCCAACCCGGCTACTACGAGGAGTTCATCGCCTTGTGTCGTCATGCAGATCCTCTCTACCTCTGCGGGGCCGCGAGGAGGTAGTGCATGCTCTCGAGGCTCGGTTGCGAACACCGAGAGACTCCTCTTTAGCCACTTTCCTTGTGCACTCAGGCGTCTCGTCACCCGCCGCACTGCGCCCGTCCACCTAGCTCTAGTGGGACTTGGGACCTTGGCCGATGGGTCACTAGCCACCATATGATAGCATCGGATGCTATATGCTGCGAGGGTGAATGAGGTGTCACCTTGGCGAGGATAGAGCCCACGTATTGGCGTCATCGGTATGGAGCTTCGAGGCGGCGGGTGATCCTAGAGACTACACTATACCATATGACGCATCCGCGGTGCCCTTTGATACTCAGATCACCGAGCACCATACCTCGCTTGACTACCCTGACGTCTGCGCCCAAAGACCACCTCCCACCACAGTGCACCATCCCACCAAGATGTCCCTTCCCAGATTATGGCCTTCCCACCACCGGACATCTTCCTACCCATACCCCGCTCCGCCAGAGATAGGTATTCCTATCCACGATTCTGATCCGACCATCGCCACTCGTCTTGTCTTTTAGCGTAGTCGTTCCTCGCGTCGCACCACCGCATGAGTGTTCACCAGCCCCGATATTGATGATGCATTTCTTGGCACCTATTTAGGCCACTTGGGTGGGGCACTAGTGGAGTCCAGTCGAGGGAGAGGAGGATCTGAGGAGGTAGGCGATGAGTAGGTGTTGGGTTAGTAGTATCCTTTATGTTTAGTAATGTAATAGGTAGTCTTAGTAAGTTCTATGCATGGATGAATGTATTATTGTAATGTAATGGCAGACTAATGTATCTCTCTTTATATACGGTAATGCATTTTAATTATGCTGTCTTCATATTTAGTCTCATTATTCTCCATTGCATATATCTTGTCTTCTGTTTTCTGATGGTTCTGTTACATATGCAATACAATGAAGTAATGCTTTAGTATCATCATAGCAATTGTAGGTAGAAATGGTTAATTCATACATGCTTCCAATTAATGGTTGTTGCTGCCCTATTCTAGTAGATGGTGGTATTAAAAATCTGCATAGATGCTTCCAATCAATAATATATGTCATCCTATTTCAATGAGTGTTGGTAGTACTGGAATCAATTCATAGCTTGCTGTTATAATCCTCTTTACATAGTATTTCTCCATGAAGTAGCTGCTGCCCTCTTACTTAAAAGTAGAAAATATCATGCTGAAAACATTATTATTCAGTAGCAACTATGGTCATATACATATGATGCACTCCCATGTCAGCAAGAGTAGTATGATGCATTCAACCTAGGTTAGATAGGCTCATGTAGTTGATAATGCATGCTATACCTGTGGTAGAGACCAGAATGTGTGTATATGGCTATGTATATATTTAGTTAGTGATGGCGACAATTATGAGCTAAGGACTAAGGAGCGGACCGGACCCGTTTTGTCCGCGGTGTGCTGGCGCATGGATCCATGGTGTACTCGGCGCATAGTCTCGAGGGCTCTTGGTGCTCACCCAACCAAGTTTGTTTTCGTTGTCTTCAATAGATATAGATGAGTTTTTGGTACTCTAAAACCAATCGGTTGTCGTTTATTTATTTGCTTCTTATGTTCTTATGGATCTTTTGTAGATAGGGCCCGAGTCGTTAATCTCGGGAGTTCGATGCTCGACATCGATTTGTTGTTGTTTATTTCAATTGTTCTTCATGCTTCTTAATCTGAGATGATAGTTAGGTTGAGTCAAGAGTCCTGCAATGGAGTGGCGAATGAGAGTGGTGAGCTCTGTTCTTTCCTCTCTTTTCTTAAAAACAAAACCCTTAATAGCCTCTAATCACAAGAACACTTCTCACCTTATATTCAAATGCTGTTAATAACTAAAGTTTGAGTGCCATGTTCTTCTCACAAATCAGACCCCTTGTCCTATTAATGAAATCTTGGTATGATTAGATGTCCAACCTTCCTGATGCAATCATGTTAGCTATATATAGGAAGGGATAATAAAAAGTTAATAATGTGAAAAAGATGAAGCATTAGTTAAGTCATGCATCCATCATGTTTTCTTTTGCAGATATGTCAGACAGAGAAGGGGTTGAGCGAGGATCTTATCCTTAGGTTAGGATCTTCTCGGATCAGCCCCAAATGCCGAACCACTGTTGTTCCTATTCATGACCTCAACCAACCAAATCCACGAATCCGGGCAACCTACTCCCCGGGAGAAATGGCGAGACCGCCGGGACTCGAGCATCAAAATCAATGGGAGAGTCTTAATGTTTCTAGAGAACTCGGAAGGAAGCTCGAGTCACCCAAAATCGATTTATGACAAATCGAGAATCGGTTTCTAGAAACTCGCTCACCAATGTTGTACACTGAGCCCAACTGCGCAGTGCGGAACCGAGTCACTTTGGGAGAGTTTCTTCAGACTCGTCCACCCACTTTTGCTAGAGCCACAGAGCCACTTGAGGCCGATGATTGGCTTCAAGAAATTGAAAAAAGCTCACTACCATAGGTTGCATTGAGGAAGAAAAAGTCCAGTTCGCAACCTACCAGTTATCAGGGCCTGCGGCAACATGGTGGAATAATTATTGCGCGCACGTGCGGGTGAACAACCTGTCACTTGGGCAGAATTCACATCCCAATTTCGCATTACCCATGTTCCATTAGGAGAGATGGACAATAAAAAGAGGGAATTTTGGGACTTAACCCAAGGGGGTAGAAAAGTGTCTGAGTACCTAAACAAATTCAATGAGCTGTCCAGATATGCTCCAGAAGAAGTAGACACTGAAGCCAAGAAAATCTATAGGTTCAAGAAGGGTATGAACCCACATTTGAGAGTTCAATTAGCCCCTCTTAAAATCACAGAGTTTCAGGACCTAGCTGACAGAGCCATAATCATAGAAAGTGAGCAATCTTTATTGAATGAAGAGAGGAGGAAGAAGGCTAGGTTTGATCCTAGACCACCCATGCAAAATCAACAAAGGCCCTTTAGGCCTCCTATGTTGATCAGATATCCAGCACCTAGACCATATATGGGTGCTCCAGTTCAGCGTCCTAATGCCTTCCATTCTAGACCTCCTCTCAAGTGTTTCAAATGTGGAGGTCCCCACCTTGCCAACAACTGCAACCATGTAGCCATCAAGTGCTATCAATGTGGTCAAGAGGGTCACAAAAAGATTAATTGCCCAACTCTTGCTGCCCAAAATGTCCAAAACAACCCTGGAAGACCCCAAAATCGCCCTCCAGTAGTGGGACGTGTCTATGGCAATCCCACTGCTTCATCTTCCCAAGGATCGGTCGAGGAGTCCCAAGCTGCGAGGTCAGCCCGTTTAAACAATGTCTCGATGGAGCGGTAGAAGGAGCCACGGATGTAATTCTTGGTATGCTCCCTATTCCTCCATCTGTTGGCATCATATTATTTGATCTGGTGCAACTCATTCATTCATTGCACAAGAGTATGTGAATAAAAATAAATTAGAGTGTGTGCCATTGGAAAATCCTTTAGGAGTACACATCCTATTTGGAGTAATTTGATCGCATCCATGAGAAAGAATCGGATGATAGACATACAAGGCCTTTGCATTCTTTGCTAACTCGCATGTCATCAATCTATCAAAGCTAGATGTCATCCTAGGGATGGATTGGTTAGCCACCAATGGTGTTACTATAGATTGTGAGTGTAAAGCGCATCTATTAGAACACCAAATGGGGAACCGTATTTTGTATAGGGGACATAGAGCTAAGCAACCTTCATCGATTCCAAGCTCAATCAAATGTCATCTTGAGTTGTCCTCATTCACGTAGTTGAGGATATTCTGATGTATTCACGAAGAGTGCGGTGTATGCCACACCGATGGAGGTTTAGAGTTCTCTATAGATCTCATTCCAGGAGCAACCCCCATAGCAAAGAGACCTTACAGAATGAATCCACCATAGTTGGATGAACTTAAGAAGCAATTAAAGGAATTAGAGGAGAAAGGGTTCATTAGAGAAAGTGTTTCTCCATGGGAGCCCCATCTGTTTGTGGGCAAAAGGATGGTGGGATCGACTTCTGTCTGATTCTGAGAGAGCTCAATAGTGTTACAATTAAGAACAAGTACCCTCTTCCAAGAATAGATGACCTATTTGATCAACTTAGAGGTGCTTGTATCTTCTCAAAATTGACCTACGGTCAGGATATCACCAAATTAGAGTAAGGCGGAAGACATAGAAAGCGCCTTTGTATCCGGATATGGGCATTATGAGTATACGGTGGTACCATTTGGATTAACAAATGCCCAGAGTGTTCATGAACTTAATGAACAAAGTTTTCATGAAATATCTGGACAAATTCATAGTGGTATTCATAGATGACATCTGATATACTCTAAAAGTAAAGAGGAACACAAGGAACATCTAAGAACCACTCTTCAAAGCTTGAGAAAACCGGTTGTATGCCAAATTTAACAAGTGTGAATTTTGGGTGGATCAAGTGTCTTTCCTTGAGCACGTCATATCTGGAAAAGGTATTGAGGTAGACCCAAGCAAGATAGAAGCTATTAAATCTTGGAAAACACCCTCAACTCAAGCAGAGATCGAAGTTTCCTTGGACTAGTGGTACTACAGTAAGTTCATAAAAGGATTCTCTCAAATATCGACCCTCTCACAAAGCTTTTAAAGAAAGATAGCAAGTATGATTGGAATGAAAAGTGTGAAGAGAGCTTTCAAAACTCAAACAATCCTTAATCTCCACTCCTATTCTAGCATTACCTGAGGAAGGAGTTGAATATGTGGTATACTGTGATGCCTCTAAATCAGGCCTAGGAAGTGTCCTCATGCAGAATGAGAAGGTAATTGCTTATGCTTCTAGGCAATTACGCCCTCATGAAGTCAATTACCCAACTCATGATTTAGAATTGGGAGCGGTAGTGTTTGCCTTAAAAATATGGAGACACTACCTGTATGGAGCCAAGTGCATCCTGTATAGTGACCATAAAAGCCTCAAGTACATCTTTACCTAGAAAGAACTAAACATGAGACAGCGGAGATGGTTAGAGCTCATTAAAGATTATGACCTTTCAATCAACTACCATCCAGGGAAAGCTAATGTGGTAGCTGATGCATTGAGTAGGAGAACTCAATGTAATAATCTATCTATTCAAAGCTTCATGCCTGAGCTAATTAAGGATCTGGCTAAAATGGAAATTAGCTTTGGCATATCTTCATCCTCTGCTATGTTATCTGCTCTATCTATCCAATCAACCCTCTTAGATCAAATCAAAGAAAAGCAATCTGCAGATAATCTTATTCTTGAAGAGACTCAAAGGATTAAGTCTGGTCAATCCTCAGAGTTTAATTTGGACAAGGATGGAAGCCTGAAATTGCATAATCGCATTTGTGTTCCAAATGACCCAGAAATCAAGCTAATCATCCTTAAGGAAGCCCATGACTCATTATATTCTATTCATCCGGTAGCACAAAAATGTATCGAGGATCGAAAGAAAATTTACGGTGGAATGGTATGAAAAGGAGATAGCAGAGTATGTGAGCAAGTGTGACACTTGTCGGAAGGTAAAAGCGAACATCAACGTCCTGCGGGCTTGTTGCAACCTCTCCAAATCCACGAGTGGAAGTGGGAGGATATCGTATGGACTTTATTACCGCCTACCTAGAACCCAAACCAAAAAGGATGCTATATGGGTCATAGTGGGCGGACTTACCAAGTCTGCTCACTTCATTGCTACTAATCAAAAGTATTCGCTCATAGGTTGGTGAGATATACATTGAAAGAATAGTCACACTTCATGGAGTTCTAAAACAATTACATCGGATAGAGGTTCCATCTTCACCTCTAGTTTTGGGAAGTCTGCATAAGCTGCGTTAGGGACCAAATTAAAATTGATCTTGCTTATCACCCTCGGTGATGGACAAGCGAAAGGGTGAATCAAATTCTAGAGGATATGTTAAGAGCATGTGTGCTGAATTTTAAAGAAAGTTGGGACAAATACCTTCATCTTCTTGAGTTTGCTTATAACAATAGCTATCAATCTAGTATTCAGATGGCTCCATATGAAGCTCTATATGGTAGCGGTGTAGATCACCAATTTGTTGGTATGAAGTGGGAGAGAAATCTCTAATGGGTCGAGTTGATCAGTCAAAATGATGAGAAAATTAGAATCATTCAAGAGAGGCGAAAACCGCCCAAAGTAGGCAAAAGAGCTACGATAAGCGTGAGCGGAGTTGAAATTCCAACAGGAAGAATCGTGTATTTAAAGGTGTCCCCGATGAAAGGAGTACACCGGTTTGGAGTAAAAGGAAAGCTCGGTCCTCGGTATGTTGGACCATTCAAGATTCTTGAACAAAGGGAGCTTACGCTTATCAATTAGAGTTGCCTCCTCATTTATCTCGAATCCATAATGTTTTCCATGTCTCTCAACTTAGAGCTTATCTTAGAGAGCCTTCTCATTGGTATCCAATCTAGATATTCCTTTGCGGCCAGATTTAACCTATGAAGAACGCCCTTAAAGATCTTAGCTACTGTAAGAGCGTCATTTGGAAGGGCCACTCGAAGTTTTGCAAGGTTCAATGGAAGCATCACACGAAAAAGAGGCCACGTGGGAGAAAGAGGAGGATTTGAGGAATCTTATCCCCTTTGTTTAGGTGAGTCGGTTTGGGACGAAATCCCTTTTAAAGGGTAGGATGTGAGGACCCTCCCTTAATCATCCCATCCTTAAGCATGTCATAATCATCATTATCCTTTGCAATTAGCATCATTAAGCATGAGCATTAGCAAATTAATGAGCATCAATGCATTCATGTGTGTGTGCATTAGCATTTGAGGAAAATCGACAAAGGCGGTTTGCATTCATAATATAAGTAAAGACCAATGTGCCCTTGTGTTGCAAGAAGAAAGCTAGGGGCAGCAAAGTAATTTGAGCAGCTCGAGAAGGTGATAAGGATGCCGGTGCGTGAGATTTTTTCCCTCTGCCATTGCGCGAACCAGTTCACTTGCCTCTCTCTTGCTTTCCCAAACCGAAGGCAAGAAGCGGCATTGCTCGGTGCTAGATCAAGCAAAATAGCAACCATTCCATTCTCCTTTTCGCTTTCCATCAAGAGCGGTGATGCATAGCTAGCCGACATCATTGTTCCTCTTCTCTCAAGCAAGCAAGCAAGGAGGAGAAGGAGCATTTGGGTGAGCCAGGGAGCAAGAGGAGGAGAAGTCGGCCAGAAGTGAAGCCAAGAGGAGGAGCTCGGCTACTTCTCCACAAACCTCACCATCATCATCGGTTTCCCCAAACCCTAACCCTAGCGACAAGCAACAGAACCAAATCGCCTGGGAAGCAAGTAAGTAATAGCTAGTACTAGTGGTAAATGCTTAGATCCTTAAGAATAGCAAGAGATTTAGAGATCAATAAATGGAATGAGTAGAAAAGGTAGAAGAACTTAGCTCATGGAAGAAGAGGGTTGTAGTTCTGTCTTTTGGGAGTAGAGCTCGAGGAGGAGGTGTCGCCACGGGAGAGAGAGCTCGAGGGGAAGAGAGAGCGGTGGCGTGAGAAGAAAAGGCGTCGCCGTGTAGTGAAGGAGGAGGGCGTCGGCCGTGGGCGAAGTCACGAGAGCCTCTCGGTCGAAAGGGACCGAGAGGAATAGAAGAAGGGAGGCGTCGGGCAGTAGGGGAAAAGAAAGAAAAACAGAGAAGAGAAAAAGAAAAAGAAGAGAAGGAGAAAGAGAAAGAAGAAGAAAAGAAAAGGAAAGAAGAGAGAGAAAAAAATGAGAAAAGTGGAAAATGAGTAGATTAGCTACATGTAGATCTGTTAAAATTTTGCATCTGTTGCATTATGTGATTAGTTAGTTAATCAGGAGATTAGTTATGCATGCATGTGTAAGAAAATGAAAATAGCAGCACTCTTGTCATTAAGCAATTAGTTGGCTAAATAAAAATATGAAGCATGCAGGGCATTAAAATGGACATCGATAGAAGTATATATATCAAAAATAGAATATGGATGGTTGGACACTTAACTCATACTTAATAAATTCTTTGTAGATTAATAGATGATAATTTTCGGGACGAATAGAACACGCTGACAACGGACCACATTTTCGGCGAGGTAGAACTTTCAAGTATATTCGAGCAAGCAAAACCCTCCTTGATCATGTTTTATGGAAAATGATTTCATTGTCTTATCAAGCTATTATATCTCACTTGCATGGAAAACTTAATTTCAATAAAAAGGATTAAAAGAATGAGTTGTGGGTTGAAATGGTTGTGATGGTTGGAAAATGGAAGTGGAAATGGGATTATGTGTCTAGCTAATGGTTGGGTTGGCGTGTGTTAATAGAAATTTGGTAGAGGATCTTAGATGAGAAGGATGTAGGTAGGAGGGTCCTCTACATGGGTTATAATATAAGTTTCAACAACCTAACACTTGGGCAATGAGCCATAAAATCGATATCAACCATGGTGTGTGAAATCGGCGAAAAGGTTGTCCTACAATGGTATTAGAGCTCTCCACAACGGGTAAGGATAGCATGGTGCTACGGGCAAGGCAGTAGGCCAGGAAGGTGATGCCATTAGAGGCGGTATATTTGAAGCCCGAGGTGTACCTGGTTGAGAGGAGTACAACCGTACCTTGGAGTTGTGTGGCGACTGGGATAGGTGTCACAAACTCGAAGTGCAGTGGAGAACTAATACTAGAGTAGTGATAAGCGTTACGAGGCATCTCTTGTGGGTGTCACTATGGGTAAAGTGGTACAAACTGCAGGTAAAATCTTGAATTCAAGCTAGTCTCTTGGATTAGAGATTATGGTCGACTTGACTTTTCATATTCGGTGTTAGTAGAAATTTCTAAATATAAAATCAACCAACCCTTTAATCTAAAACTTATTTTCTTTGTAGAAAGGATATTAGGGAGAAGTGGTCTTGGGTGAAGTTAGCTTAGGAGTGGTTATGATGGGAAGGAAAAATCATTTATTGCATTCATATATTATTGCTTCTTTGAGTACTTTGTACTCACCCTTGTTTAATCCTCCCTTGCTTAGAAGGTGAGTCATATGGACAACCTTAGGGGCGAGGTGAGGACATCTTGTGAGACCGGGACCTATCGGAGGTGACTACTACTACTACTACTATCGGGAGTAGTAGGGGTAGTAGTAGGCCATATCCCCGCTAGCAGAGCCCGAGGAGATAGGAGGTTATAATAGATATCTAGATCTTTTGCTGTAATCCCAGTCTATGTAAATTAAGGTAATGTAAGGAACAATAGCCCTGCGTGGCTGATGGAATGTAATAATGAATTCCATTTGGTGTCTCTAATTATTGTTCTGCTGCAATACTCATACGATATAGTAGCTAATAAAGCATCGAAGGCGATGTTTTGCTAATTCTTGTCTTTGAGGTCGTCTGATTAACCCTAGGTGACAGTCGTTACCGGGGGTTAATTATACGGGTCGCCACAAGCACTCCCAAAAACCAAATTGCTCAAATCCTAAAGCATTATTATTAGTAGTGTAGTCGTGGGTGATTGCAAATCAAGCCCTTTATGTGCCTTAAATTTTGCGCTTTTCACTTTTTGGGATAGCATAGAAGCACTAATCTGATGAATATATTGAAATGTGTCTTTTCCATGTAATACTTTACCATTTTGAACTGAGTTGTTATGATCCACCTTGCAAACCTTTTGAATTATTATTGTAGTTTTGTAGTTTTTTTAATGGACTGTACAAAGCACTGTAGCTATGTGGTATTATTCTTGCCGAACCTCCCATAAAAAAACTATTCTTATACTGTTGTCTAACCAATTTGGTAATCAGTTTGGACGGCATTAGCTGTCTGAATTATTAGTTTCATTTTTTCAATTCACGAGCTTATAGTTCCTTTGTCTTGCTACACTATTTAATAGATTTCATCCAGAATCAAGCCCCTGTTTCTAGTTTTCTTTAGTCTTCTATTGCCCATTTTGGAGTACTGAATCTCATTATCATCAGGTGCTTTCAGATGAAAAGAAGAGGGCGTTGTACGATCAATATGGTGAAGCTGGGGTTAAAAGTGCGGTTGGAGGCTCCGCTGGAGTTTATACAGTAATGCTTTTCAACTCTTCTTTGTTCTAGCATTTACAAGGCAATATATTTGAATGTGATTATATCCATATTAACTCAAGTCCTTTGGCCTATAAGGATACTAGGTGTTATTAACTATCGAGCATCTTTTCTGCTTAAACAAGGCCTGAGTTATTTCCCTGTTCTTTTCTATATGCAGAATAATCCATTTGATCTGTTTGAGACATTCTTTGGAGCAAGCATGGGTGGCTTTTCTGGTATGGATCAGAGCACATTTAGGACACGCAGGAGGAGCGCTGCTGTTCAGGGTGAAGACATCAGGTTTGTTGTAAGACATTAGACATGTTGAAGTGAAATGATATTCAGGACAGGTTTTTCTCTAGTTGAAATGATATGAACTGCTAAAGCAATAATTCTACATACATCGGAGATCTAGAATGATTTGCCTGGAAGTAATAGTTAAACATTTATTTGGTCATTTGGTGATACTGCATGGAATAAGAGTTTTGTGGGCAACGGTGTGTATTACCATTAAATTGTAGTTTCTTGGTTCTTTTGTCTTTGTGGCAAATGTTTGTGTTCCCCCTTTGTCTTTTGCGTTTTTGCTATGCTACTAATATCAAGTATTGCTGTTGTCGGTACTTCTGGCATATTGTTTGTTCTTTTGCTCTAGAATAGTTTTCAGGGGAAAAAACAAGAATATTGTTCCATCAGATTCTTTTACAAAGTTGTTCTGTAGCTAAAATTTATTAACTTTTTGTAATCAATCTAGTGTGATTTCTAGACTGAGACATACTTATTCCATCAGATATGATGTGATTCTGGGATTCTCAGAGGCAATATTTGGAACAGAAAAAGATATTATATTATCTCATTTGGAGATATGTGATACTTGCGGCGGTTCTGGTTCAAAGATTGGCTCAAAGATGAGAATATGTTCCACATGTGGTGGGCGAAGGCAAGTAATGCGAACTGAGCAAACACCATTTGGTCTGTTCTCTCAGGTAACTATGGAGCATCCTTGTTTAAACCCTATAACTTCTATACTATTATTCCGGTGCTTTACCATGAAGACATGTTGGCAACAATATGACAGCTTTTGTGTGCAACAGTGAATAGCTTGTGACATGTCATATTGGCAAATGGCAGGTGCCATGTACAAAAATAAATATTAAACAAAACGAAGGAAAATCAAAAGCAGTAAATTATAAACAAGATCTCATGAAACTAAAAAATATATATTTGTAAGATATACTAGGATGGGAACAGATGCTTTTTGTTAAATAAATAAAAAGGTTTGAAATATTACAGAAATGACACTTCACCGGGGGCTAAAGAACACTAGCTTTGGCACTGCACCTGGGAGATTAGCACGTATGCAAGTTATGTTTAACTCCTGGGTTGTTTATGGCAGTAGAGTTTTCCTTTTCATTTAAAAAAGGATAGATTTAAATGCATCGAAACAACCAGAAGATGGCAAATTATAACAAATTTAGCATCATTCAGAACATTATAGTTCTCCCGTTTGTATGAATTGTCTAAGAATCCTTGTTTGATGAGAGACTGCTCTGTATGAAACTGTTATGGCTCACGGTTTTATTTCAGTACTATACCCAAAAAATAAAATATGATTGTAGCCTTTGTGTAGCCCGTAATTCTATGTAATGATTTTAGTTTAATTTGGTTATTTATTGTAAATTTTTTTATCATACTTTAACTTCTAAATTTTCTTATTTTGTAGGTTTCTATTTGCCCCACTTGTTCAGGAGAGGGTGAGGTAATTTCAGATTATTGTAGAAAATGCTCTGGAGAGGGGTGTGTTCGTGTCAGAAAGGAGATCAAAGTTAAAATTCCTCCAGGGGTCAGTAAAGGTAGTACTCTTCGTGTACGTGGTGAAGGTGATGCGGGACCAAAAGGGTAAGCAAAGCATTTTTCAGAAGTTCAGAACTTATTTTTGTTAAGCAAAGCATTTTTCAGAAGTTCAGAACTTAATTTTGTACTTTGTAGTTGAACACTTTAAACACTCGCAAGTGATCATTGTGGTCCTAGAGACAGTTAGATCTATCTTGTGTATTGTGGTACTGGTTTGTGATGCTTAGGTTTACTTGTACCATATGTTGCATTCCTTTGGAATAAACTTTTGTTTCAAACATGGTAAATAGCATGAAACATAGGTGTTCCATTGGGGGCATAGAGTACCATGCCAATGGCATACGCATGAGATGCATGTTACATTCTTGGATTGCTCTGTTGTATTTTTATTTTGCCTATGCGAATGGAAGTTTGTGGTCACTAGCCAGCAGTAGAAACTTTTTTCAGATTTTAGGTCTCAGTGGATGTATAATATATTTTGTTGCATCAAGCACATACAACAATGTAGATTGTAGACTAACCTTGTATTTTTGCATGTATTAATTTGCATTTTTAGGAAGTTTACAAGGTTGCAGTAAGTTATGATTTTTGATTGTGAGTTTGTGACTGCAGTTAAGAGAAACTTTGTTCAGACACCTCTCTCTCTCTGTGTGTACGCTCGATTCTAGCTTTCATCCAATTTATCTTGTTTTAGTTCCTCATCTTCTGCCTTTATATATTCCTCCATTGCATGGATGCCCAAATAAATCCATGCCTAAACTCTTTTTTCCTTTGGAAAACAGAGGGCCTCCTGGAGATCTTTTTGTTTGCCTTGATATAGAGGAGCCATCAGATATTAAAAGGGATGGCATCAACTTGTATTCAACTGTGTCGATAAGCTACATTGAAGCTATTTTGGGTACCGTTAAAAAGGTAAATTCTTTCTCATTATGATAATCAACTGTGATCTTTAGTTTCAGTTATAGTTCATTGCCTTTCTCCGTTAAAAAGGTAAATTCTTTCTCATTATGATAATCAACTGTGATCTTTAGTTTCAGTTACAGTTCATTGCCTTTCTTCAGTAAGCAACTATTCGGTTAAATACTTAAATGTCCGAATCTTCTCACTTCACTCAATAACTGGAGATTAGAAACAAGCAAAAAATGAGATAGCTTATTAAAGCAAAATAGCTTGGTTGTTTTATTCCAGTTCTGATGTAATTAGCAACTTCAAGTGGACGTGTATGTGAGACCCCAAGTGTATGTTTGGAGTTCAGTTCCACGTTGTGTAAGTGATATTTGGCATATTGTCCTGCTTAGCGTGTGCCCTGTGGAAACTAAAAAACTAGCTGTTATGCACACATGCTTCAATGCTTTTCTTTTTTACAATTGCACAAATATTAAAGCATGAATGAAAGGTAGATGGAGATTACTTACCCCTTCGCTTGCTTCAAGATTTGTGCAACTTGTATTGGGAGGGAAAGCATTGAAGCACTGCTCACACAATAATCGTCGAATAGAACTAATAGTGTTGTAACTCTTATTCCTAAAGATACACTAGCTATATCTTGGATTGTGTTGAGTTCTTAATCTTAATGCTATTTTCCTTTTTGCTATTAAGATAGTTTAATTCAATTACACAAACTTGGGATCATTATAAATTGAAAATTAAATAAAGGTGCTTCCTGATGTTTGTCATAATATTGACTTGAGCTAAACCATGACCAGAGGAAGCAAGTCTATCAGTCATGAGTTGTTAATCACGTTGACTCGATCTATGGCCGGTGCGAGCTACTGTTATTCTAGGCCCGGTGAATTCTTTTTCTTTCAAAGTGATTTAAGTTTTTGTGCCTTTCTAATAACCATGGATGGTTCAGAGCAAAATTACATGTTGGTAGATGTTTGTCTCAAATATGAGAACAAATTGTCCTTATGATGTTTCTTTTTGATATATAGGCTACTGTGTTTAAATTTTGGTATCCATTTCAAAATCTTCTTGCAAGCAGGTCAGAATTGTTGATGGAACTAGTGAACTTCGAATACCTCCAGGTACCCAACCGGGTGATGTAGTGGTCATAGCGAAGCAAGGTGTCCCTACATTGAATAAGCCATCTATACGTGGCGATCATCTATTCACTGTTAAGGTCATTATACCCAAACACATAAGGTGAAAACACAATATCTGACCTAAGCCTACTTTTTTGAATACATGCATACTAATACTCTAGAGCCACTCTAGTACTCAGCCCATATCTCTATGAATTACTATAAATCGGTGTTTCTTCCAGTGGACGCGAAAGGGAGTTACTTGAGGTACTTGCATCTTTGAGTAATGGTGGTTTTGCTCGTGCACCTATGAAGCCAAAACGTAAGCATAAATACTATATGCATATATTACCCCCCCCCCCCCCCTCCTCCCCCCCAGCAAAGAATCCATTCCCATTTTGGATTCTTACTCTCAGAAGCTTGCTTGTGTCTTGTCATTTACCACTTGATAAGGAAGGATGAAATTTCCTTAGAAGAAACTAAAGGCTCGCATATGTGTTTCAGCCATACGTCAAGAGAATGAAAGTAGCGGTGATCAAGAAGATTCAGGCCAACCTGATGAAGGAGAGGGTGACTGGTTGAAGAAACTTAAAGATTTTGCAGGGTAAATATTAAACTTGATTTCACTACAATGCAATTGCTGATGCAAGGTGCTGTATAATATTCTTAAAAGCCCTGGTGGTAATTGTCCTTGGTCCGTTAATATATTTTCATTGATCTTCTTTTGCTACTTGTTTTCTTAAAATATATGTTAATGAGGTAAATTCATGTTGAAAAAAGTGTCTTTTTTTTCATTATACTGAATGTATAAGCGATGTACTAGGTCTCTCTTGCTGGTAAGGTGGTCGAAAATCTTTAACAGTGCTTTTTCCAACATAAACTGTAATGGGGTAAATATGTTATTACAGTAGCTTCTATACAATAAGCTGTCGCTTGTTTAGTTAGAATTTCAAATATAATTTTAAAAGGAATAGTACAAATGCAGAGTAACTGACAGTTTGAATGCGGAGGTATGCTTGTGTTGAAGTCTGAACTAACCCAACTAAACCTTCAAATATTGTTGATTGATTTGGTTCGTCTAACATCTGCATTTGGGATATCTCGTGTACTATGTTCTTGTGTTGACCAAGTTCATTGTTGAATTCTTTCAGATCCATTGCCAATGGGGCAGCGAAGTGGCTGAAAGACAACCTGTAGCCTGTAAATATTTACTGCAGAATACAACATCTTCAATAACCGTTATGCTGTAGTCCAATATGCAATTCTTCAATTCATTGGTATCCCACGAGCTGTTGCATTCGTTTTGTTGGAGAGGTTCAAGGTTTACAAGCTGTGAAGTGGCGACTGAGAGGTTGAGTTTTGTCAACTAATTTGATTGGTCTCATTTGATTTTGGTAATCTTGTATTTGTAAAGTACGTTTTTTTTTCTCTGTAGTTGCAGTTATTGCCAAGAGCATGTAATAGTTTTGAAGTCACGGCTGCTGATACCATAGTTGTAAATCCCGGTGAAATTTCGTCCGAGATTTTGGCCAAATTTTGGCTAGGAACGAGATTCAAAATCCCGTCCGAAAAGAAAACTGAAACAAAATTCAAATTGCTACAGTATTTTCAAAAAATTTTGCCGAAATCTCGGGTATTTTGAACGGATTTTGACTTTTGAGGATCAATAACCCTTAAGAATGTAATATTCTATGAAAATTTGTTGAAAAACCAATTTTTTGAGATGTTTTATAATAGCAGAAACATTGTTAGATTTTTATAAAAAATGTACAAGATTGATCATGCTTTGAAAAACTTGTGGTACCATCTTTAGCAGTTTAGGATCATATAGAAAATTTTTAAAAGAATTGAAATTCATTTGTTATATTTAAAAAAATCAAAAATAGAATGAACATATTTGAGACACTAACTGTGTCAGAATTTTATAAATTCGTTCGAGTGTGATCATGATCGAACATTTTTAAGAGAGCTTAAGCATTGTCTCAGAACCTTTATATAAAAGTTTCAAAAATTGTAAACTTATTTTGGTTGCTCAATCAAATTTATAGAAACAATACATGTAGCATCGTAAGATTTTTATCAAGACAGTAGCACTGTGATCATCATCTGAAAATTTTATGGGAATATTAGTGATGTGTCAGGATCATCCATAAAAATTTTCAAAATTTTCTAACATGGTTTGAACTATTTTATTCGATTGAAATTTGCCGGTCAGCCTTTAGTAGCACTGTCTGAATTTTTTGAAAATTCCATAGGCTTGATCATCATCTGAAAATTTTGTGAGAACATTATTGATGCATCAGGATTATTCACAAAAATTTTCTAACGTGGTTTGCACCATTTTTCATTCGATTGAAATTTACTGGTTAGCTTTTTTACCAGGATAGTAGTATTGTCAGAATTTTTAAAAATTCCTTAGGCTTGAACATTATCAGAAATTTTTATGAGAACATTAGTGATGTGTCAGGGCCATCCACAAATTTTTTTAACATTGTTTCTACCATTTTTCACTCGGTTGAATTACGCCGACATTTTAGTAATTTCGGTCGAATTTCGTTTAAAAAATTCCGAATTTCAAATTTGCTTTTCGAATTTTGACCGGATTTCGTTCGAAAACTCCGAGATTTCGCCAAAATTTTAAATTTCGTCCACTTCTGAGATGTGAACCGAAAACGAAATTTCAAACCCAAGTATCAAGCTACAGCACTGCAAATATATATTTGTTGCAGCAGTTCATCTTGAGATATCAGGCACAGTAGGTGAAGCTTTTTGTTAAGTTCAGAATACGGACACCCGTATCCTGAAGCATGTGTTTAGGCAAGTCAGCTGCAGGTTCTACCCAGTTCTGAAATGCAAATAATGCAAAATTTTACGAGATTTGCATAACATCATTTCTCGGTATCTTGACTTTTCTCATTTTTGCAGTCACTTGTCATCTTCTTAGTTTTCCCTTCGACGGCGTCGATGCTGATGACTAAACTTGTCCATGCCAGATCGATCAACATCTGAAATAGCAACGCTCTGCCAGCCTATAAGCCACCGCCCACCGGTTCCACTCTCAGGCTAGCTTTAAGTTTGTAGTGTGTTCACAAAGATTAAGGAGACCAGCTTCGCATACAGAATTATTCAGCAATAGTTGCACATTTTGTTCACAGTTACAGGATATACGAACATTCGATGAAACTTAGAAAGCTTCTACAAGACCTCATTTTAGTCCTCCGTCGAACTCAGTTTGAACAAAATCACAACAGCAGCTGCTACAGGCAGGGACACCATTAACAGCGCTTGGACGATGTTTGGCCTTGTGATGTCAGGGAACAGGATGCTTCCATACTTTATAGCCGCTGCGCCACCAACGGATCCAAGGCCCAGTTTCCATAGATAACTGGAGTCATCCTAGTTAAACATGAAAGGAAAATTGACTCAATATTCAAGTTTTTTTTAAGAGAGGTGTTTCAATGCTTTTTTTTTTTTTACAGTTGCATAAATATTAAAACATAAATGAAGGGTAGATGAAGATTACTTACCCCTTCGCTTGCTTCAAGATTTGTACAACTTGTATTAGAAGGGAAAGGATTGAAGCACCTCTCTTTTTTTTTTAATTGAAAGCAAAAGGAACTGCCGATTAGACAACAAAAAACATTATTTTGGTGAATAATAGATGGCAGGTAGACATGTGACACTGAAATTGAAATGTACTAAAATGGAGTTTAGGGAATGGCTACTGAACCTGGAGGTCTTGAACAAAACATCTCGTCATTTCAGCAAGTTACGCTTAGATTAATCTAATTCTGGAGTCGTGACTGGAAAAAAAGATTATATACTTAATAGAGATCATACTGCTATCGAATTAGATAGGTGCCTACGCCTGACTACTCACTCAAATGATAAAATCAGAGATGGCTGTCGAAGAAGTTTCGGTGCAGGTGAGAAGGTCCTCCACTAATCCTATAACAGCTAGTGACATAGTATAGTCGAATTCGACATTTGGATCAAATTTACTCTTGGTACAAGATACCACTCGAAAGGGTGCACTTCGATGCTACGGAAGTATCAAGAATGGACAGCTGCGGCAGTCAGAGCTAGATGGGAGAAAGGGTACTGACCTGCAGGGTTTGCCCCGCGCTGGCCTCCTCGTCGGCGGGGTTGCGGGAGAAACGAGCGGGAACGCGAGCTGGGCTGTTCCTTGCGCCGGCGCGGGGGCTGGGCTTGTGCCGACAGCTGACGCGGAAGCTGCGGCGCGGCGCGAAGATGGAGTCGAGCCTGGCGGTTGGGGATGGAGCGGCGGGAGTGGCCACCGCGACCGCCATCGAGACAAGGGTGCCAGCAACCGAGCCGCCGGCGAGGAGCTCTGTTGACTCTCTCCACTCAACAGAAGGCAGAAATGAAATGGGTTCTCGTACCGCGCACCGCTTTACGTTATCCAGAACCGAGACACCTAGAGGTGGCCATATGGGCCGGGCCCGGCCGTGCCGCCCACAGCCCGGTACTGTGGGCCCGGCCCACAGCATGGCACGACGGTATGCGGGCCATGCCGGCACGGCACGAGGCCGTGGGCCGTGCTTGGGCCGGAGGCACCGTCCATGGGCCGTCACGCGGCGCGACGCGCAGTGAGGGCCGGGCCGGTCCGAACCTGATGGTAGAAACTGCGCGGCAACGCGGCACACCGGACCGAGGGAGGCGGGCGGGCACGCGCACGCGGTGGGCGGTGCCGACCGTTGGCGTGGGCGTGTCGGATGGCGCACGCAGCACGCGACGCGGTCCGGTTTTTGAATTTTTGACCATTTTATAGTCGTTAGGTGTTAAAAAATTGATAAAAAATTGAAAAACGGGCAAAAAAATCCCGAATTTTTTTCCTATAAATAGGGAGGACCCCTCTCCTCATTTAGCACCCATTCATTCATCATCTTCTCTATTGGTCATCTTGTGAAAATTGTGATATTGTTTGTAGTTATTTAGCAAAATTCGAAGAAATTTTGCTAAATTTTCGGAGAAATTCAAACTCAAGCTTTCGGTAACATAAGAGGTTTGTCATACTGAATTTTGCTAATTGTATTGTTTTTATTATTTTTACTAATGTTCGGAATATTCAATTTGCAGTTTTTTGCATAGATCATTTCCCTATATCCGATTTCAGGATCTCTTCGGAGGACCTTGAATCCTTCCAAGATTTGTCCGCCGTACCCGAAACACAAGCACCTAAAGAACATCATGTAGAAGAAGAACCATCAGGCTCCATGTCCATGAGTGCTTCTGGCTCGACATCCACTGGAGCGAAGAGAGCGAGGTAGACATCAAGAGTTTGGAATTTTTTCGACAAGCAAGTGAGGACAGATGCGAAAGGAAAAGAGGTAAGAGTTGCTGTTTGTAAATAATGTCATCCAGTTTGATCTGCAAAATCTACTCGGGGTACGGGACACTTGTATAGGCATATTGAAAGTTGCAAAGCGAAAATAGGAGCAGCTATGAGATAGACACAACTAATATACAACCCGGATAGTTCGGTCCGTAACTGAGAATATAGTGGCAAAATAGCTAGGCAATCTCTTGTACGCTTAATTGCATCACAGGATTTACCTTTAAACTTTGGCGAGAGTGCTGATTTTGAAAATTACATTAAGTATGCACATAATCCAAAATTTAATAAAGTATCTAGACAGACAACTAGTAGAGATGTAGTTAAGTATTACAATAGTTGTCGTGAAAATTTTAAAAAAATGTTCAGTTCTTGCACATTTTCCGTATCTTTGACTTCAAACATATGGAGTGGTAGCGCTAAACAAGATTATATTAGTGTAGTTGCTCATTATGTCAACCAAAACTGGCAACTAGAAAAAAGAATTATAGGTTTCAAACTAATTGATGTCGCACATACGGGAGAGAATATTGCTGAGAGTATTATTAGGGTGGTGAAGGACTTTGGTCTCAGTGATAAGATTTTTGCTATAACTTTAGATAATGCCTCCGCAAACACCTCCGCAATGAATATTCTCACTCCAATATTTGGTACTTATGCTGAATCATTTTTGCTTCATCAACGTTGTGTGATGCGGATATATCCTCTATTGTTGTATCGTCTCATGACTCTAAGTCTACAAAGAATCACATTACTTGTTTTGCTGCTGCTAAAGTGCAAGTGAGTCACAAGACCGATGCAAGTTGTGTTGTTAATGTGATACAGGCTGAGAATTGCAATGCAAACCTTGGAGAGAAGAAAGGTGACTTGGTCATGCATCCACAAGGAGTAATATCCCTTTCTTTTGGAAATATGTCACCTGAGAAAGGAATTCTATTTGGATCCATATTTGTTAGAATTATTTGATGATCCATTGGAATGGAAGGCAAAGAAGAGTTACATGAGCAAGGTGGTTCACTCAAATCTGTCCATCCATTTGATCATAATGCTGCTGCTAATCACGATAAGTAACATATCCTTGGCTATATGGATGGAAAGATATTGAAGTCTAGTTTCTAGCATTTCAAATCGTGCATCATTTGGACTTCCAAGGTGGGAGTTATGACTGTTTTGGTGGGAGTTGCACAGGCTGTCAAAAGTTGCGCGAGACCATATCTTGCTGTCCAACTTCCAAGGCATTGAACCTTTTATCTACCCAAGAAAACTCCTTTAGTTTCTTGTATAGTTTCACACCTAAGCTAGAAGGGATGTTCCTAGTATAAATACTTATGTATTTTCATCTGGAATGGACTTTTGGGATGTTCAGAAATAGACAGTATAAGCCATGGTTGTTTGTGGCGCAAATACCATGTGTTCTTGATAAGTTCTTCCCGTTCTTGGGTTTGTTAGTGTTGGTGCAAGTCAAGAACGGCATGTTCTTGTGATTGTCCACTAAATCTATACGATTCCTCCACTCAATTCGCGTTCTTGTGTTGATCGCGGTTTGTGTGACCAGTTTCTCACTTTTGAATTGGCTCTTTTGCCGTTTGAGTGCGAGCGTCACGAAGCTATCGTCGTTGTACCGTGAAAGATTGGGCCACCTTTGCTCAACAGCAGGTTGGGTCTTCATCATTGTGCCTGTCATATTATTAACCTTATAGTTAAAAGTGGACTTGCCCCGTTAGAACGTTACATTGCACCTTTCCGTTCGGCAATTTCCTTTATGAATCATTCTAATGCTAGAATAGCATCTTATAAGAACTTTTGCATTGCAATGGGCGTACGTCCAAGAATATTTGGTTTAGATATGCTAGTAAGATGGAATTCTACTTACTTAATGCTTAAGAACCTTCTGCCATATAAGAGCACATTTGAGGTTTTAATTCAAACACATCACTCTGAACGTGATTTATTATCTCAAGAACATTGGTATGTTGCATCAAAGTTGCTTGAGTTTCTTGAAGTTTTTTATGACTCCACAGTTGCTTTATCCGCAGTTTATGAACCCACATCTCCTCTAATTGTGCATCATATCTTAGATATGGCTACCCATTTTAAGAACAACGAAAATGACATAATTTTAAGAGATTCTGTCAACGCAATGAAAACAAAATATTAGAAATATTGGAAAGAAATTCCACTTCTATATGCCTTCGCCTTTATTTTAGATCCTAGAGCAAAACTTAGAGGATTTGGTAACGTCCTCTCCATTTTAGGTGATGTTCTAGGGAAGATTATTCAATTTATTTTACTCTTTGTTCGTACTAAACTAACCAAGTTTACAACAAGTACGAACAAAGCATCAAGGAGTTCGTTTGCAGCGACCTCCTGCACCTATCATGGTAAGAAAAAGACCACGTGGGGCAAAATCGGGGTTCTTCTTCTTCTTGTGGGTTCTACAGCGGTGGTGATACAAGCGCGACCAACAAGTCTCCTCCGGGAACTATCTACCTATATGGATAGTGCGCGTTGGATTACCAACAAGGAGACGATGTCTTCAATATTGTTCAATGGTGGCATGAGCACAAGCCAACATATCCGTGCTATCCATATTAGCTCGAGATGTGTTAAGCATTCGATCTCGACGGTTTCCTCAAAGTCTACCTTGATCTCTCCGTGAGAATATTGGAGGAGAGAAGAAAAGCCTATCGAGTGATATGGTAGAGATGCTCATGACTATCAAAGACTGGGAACACGCTGATGCAAGAGCTCAACATTCCGCTGAAAACCCAGAACTAGAGGAAGCCTTCGAAAATCTCTACCTCAACAATGACGAAGACCCTCCATCTACCTCTTAGTATGTATTAGAGGCTTAGAGCTTTAGTTGTACTCTTTTCTTTGTGAAGGTTTTCTCTAGGTGAGTTTTTACTTGACAAAGTTTTTAACGAGGCAACCATCCAAACATTAATAAAACTCTTTGTTACATGTTCTACAATTTTTTTATCTCAATTTATTGTACGTTATTTTTATGCTATTTTCTAATTTATTGTACGTCATTTTTATGCTATTTTCTAACTCTACATATTTTCCCTCATTTTTTATAATTTTTCCCTAATTTTTTCCTTTTTTTTTTTCACACGGGCTGGTGGGCTACCCGAGGCCCACCGTGTCGAGTCGTGCTCGGGCCAGCACGGCACGCCCCACGCGCCCGGCGTGCCGTGCCTGGGCCTCAACCTCGGCCTATGGGCAGGCACGGCAAAGCACGACCAGGCTTTCGTGCCTAGATGGGCTGGCCAGCTCTAGAGACACCCACCCTGCTCGCAAGGAGAGCAGCAAGCTACCGTCTCAAACTTTTTTGTTTGCCCCAGTAGCATGATGCACATGCACTGAAAATTGCACTCATCTTTTTATGTCAAAGGAGTGCAAATTGGGCAATCTTACACAAATCCATGCAATGATGCAAACAACCAACCAATCATCTATCCTTGTAGATTTTTAAAAATGACATAGTTCACATACTTTATGACAGCCTTGTCAAAACTGCTACATGGTACAACTTAAGAATAGCTCTGGTGTACAAAGGAAACACATTCATCCAGCTCTTAAACAGAACCTTGTTGCTGCTTCTAATGAACGAGTACAACTAAACGACCAGCAAACAAGCAGCATGGGGCACAGACATTTAAGGGCTACGAGTTAGAAGTAGCTCTTCCGCTTCCGCCCTGTGTATTTTGTGTCCGCAGGTACATCGCGTCCTCTTCTTCTCATCTGCTCCTTTTTCCTCAATAGCCAATCCTTGCCTTTCCCGTTCTTGTTCGCCTTCTGCCTCTTCTTTGGTCTATTTCTTTCATATATGCCGACCTGCATAAAAAAAAAATCGTTTCATGTATTGCTAGTAGAACACCAACGGATCATCGCATGGTAGAACTATCATATGAGAAGGGCCTATAAAGTAGATAAAACACCAACATAACTACGATCTAAGATGATTCTTGAGCAGGCACAACCATTTAGCTACAGCATCCAAGACAACAATAGTATCTGTAGTAACTAATCATCTAGAGCTACTGGGTAAAACTGAAGAAGCTAGTTAAGTTACACAGTAATATTACAAGCAGAGTTTGATAAACAGATCACTACAAGAATAGCTGCCATTTCCTACCCACAAGTGGTTACGTGCCCTATTTGCTCATGTAGCTATAGTTTCTGGGTGAAACTAGTTTGTAGTAAGCAGCAATTGGATTACTTCAATCTAAGCATACCTTATGATTCTGGTAAAGAAGATCAAGATGAAAATATCATGGAATAAAGCAATAGATGAGAGAAAATGAGACATGTCAAAGCGGTAAATAGCTCCAAAATGTATGAAGAAATGAGTTAAGCATGAGCTCACTGTTTGGTCATCATTGCTCTCATCATCATCGCCATCGTCATCACTGCACATCTCACCATCTTGACCTTTACCCTTTGGAAGCGATGTATGAAGAGAAGGTGCGCCACAAGTAAGGACAAGGTAGGATTTCTTTGCTTTTGAACTGTCAGAAGAAAGGCATGCCCATAATTGTATAGCAGAGATGAAATTTATAAGACTGTTTATACACCATTGCTGTGAGGAAATTAAACTCATACCTGTGAGGCCAGTCAATGACAACTCCACCAGCAAATCCTGCACGCATGGCAGAAGTCACGATCATTTCACTCTGCTTCACATTATCAGCATAAAATTGTAGAACAGCTCTTGCTCCCCTTGCTAGGCATCTATATAATGATCCAAAGAAAGCCCTGAAAATTATGCACACGTTGAGGATAAGAATTGGTTGCTGAACCTAAGAGAGAGAGTACCAAAAAACTTCGAATACATACTTTAACCTCAATCTTGGATCGTGAGAAGACTTGTCAGCATTGCATAACCACTGCAGACATAGTCAAACAAAAGTCACAGTTGTGAATTAAGGAATTGGGAATGAGATAAAGCTTAAAGATTACCTGAACTGCTGAAATACTAATTGCACCATCAATGACTCCTGGCCGCAAGCCTAAGCCCTGGAACATGAGTTAATGTAAATATAGTAGCTTAAAGTAAGACATGTTTAGGTGAAGAAACTGCGAAGAGGTGGCTGTAGTTGTATTAAGCAAAGATTGACAAACATGATAAAATCCATAATTCATAAAATTTGGCATGTATATAAAGAAATCCATTCAGCAATCACAGGATTACGGGAGAAGGCAGTTCTACAATGTTCAGGTAATTTGGATTCATTCTCCTTTTCTTTCCACTCCAGAAAGATTTGAAGTCCCATTTACTTTTAGGGTGTTGATTACCACTGATTCTGAGGACTACCATGGTCAATAACACAAGTCATGTGCAATATTATTGTTACCACAAGGATGTTTCCTACCACTAAACACATATAACTCAACCGTAGTATTAGGAACTGCATAAGAAAAGCATTTCCCTGCAGGTCGCGTGCATTACCTCGCCCATGTCTGCGAGTAGGAGGTCACCCTCTGATTCACGCTCCAAAGCAACATCTGTGGAAAAAAAAAATGAAGCTCTTAAAAAGGAATCAAAGTAATAAAGCAAGATGTCCATTAGAGAAAGGAACAAGGCATAGTTCCTCACCAAGCATTGACCGTGAAATATCATAGCCAATCCAGTGGTGGCCATGCTCCGTCAATGTCTCGCCGCTAAGTCCAGAACCGCACCCTGCCGACTCATAGCATACAAACTAGCATGGTAAGCCACTAATTCTCCCAAAAAATCGTATGCTTGTCGGAGCAACATAGTTTTGGAGTGACATATCCTAAGCCAGATAACATGAAGCAAAGATATTGGAAGTGGAAGAAGAAGCTGACCGATGTCCAGAAGCAGCTTGGGGACGCCATCGTCGGGGAGAGCAAGCAACTGCAGCGCCCTCTCGGAAATCCTCGCCTTAAAGGTGATCAAACACCACACGCAGAAAGAATCACATCAGCACCGCGGCGAATTGGCAAAGCTCAGATCTAATGCAAGACTGAGGTGGCTGGTAGCTTGCCTGGATTTCGATGATACGCGAGGAGGTGGTGTACTTGCGGGCCTCCGACTCGTTGTAAAATATCTCCGGCGGCGCCTGCACCTCCGGCCGAGGCATCTCGTCTCCGCTCTTCTTTTCTTCTCGGTTTCTCCCTGCGCGCCGCCGCCGCCGCCTGTAGCGTTCTCGCGTGCCGCTTCGAGGGTTCTCTCTTGGGGAGGTTTGCCGTTTGCCTTCCCACGACACGATAGATACACTGCACGGGCTTATTATGGGCCTCATTGTGCCCTTTTTTTGCACGTTAGTGGTGGGCCCTGAGCCCTAGCCCAAATTACCGCCGAATTCGCCGCGGGAGAAAGGGTACTGACCTGCAGGGTTTGCCCCGCGCTGGCCTGCGCGTCGGCGGGGTTGCGGGAGAAACGAGCGGGAACGCGAGCTGGGCTGTTCCTTGCGCCGGCGCGGGGGCTGGGCTTGTGCCGACAGCTGACGCGGAAGCTGCGGCGCGGCGCGAAGATGGAGTTGAGCCTGGCGGTTGGGGATGGTGCTGCGGGAGTGGCCACCGCGACCGCCATCGAGACGAGGGTGCCAGCAACCGAGCCGCCGGCGAGGAACTCTCTCCGCTCAACACAAGGCAGAAATGAAATGGGTTCTCGTACAGCGGTTTGTGTTATGTTTACTAGTAAGTTTCAGTGACACACTAACATATACATTTCACACATTGTACCAATGTATGGAAAGTTCAACTTTGCACTTCAAGTATTAATTGCTACTTTCTTTTTGCCTGTTCTTAGAATTTCCTTATCTTGGACTTAATAAGCTTCTTTCTTGTTTATGTTCAGGTGTACCTTCACCTGCAAGCACAGATATTCTGATGGATCTTCTATCCATTGGATCGTCTCCATCACAGAATGGCCTGTCAGCACCAGAGTTTAGTCCTCCTGCCCAAGGTAAAAGTAATTCTAATCGTACCTATTGCCTGTATTTTCCGTTTATTGCCATTGCTGAATTATCTAACACTTATGTAGCAGGGACTAAGCCTGTTCCTTCTGTACCTCAAATTGGTCCTCTTGTACCTGAAGCTATGGATCTGCTCGGTAGTTTGTCATCAAGTACATCTGTTGTTGGTTAGTTTGTTTTAATGCTGATTGTCCTATTGCTGCCTATTTCTCTGTTTATAACCATTGCCGAATTGTCTAATACTTATGTAGAAGGGACTAAACCTGCTCCTGCTGTACCTCAAGCTATGGGTCTGCTCGATGGTTTGCCATCAAGTACATCCTTTTCTGGTTAGTTTGGTTGTAGATATTTGCATGCAACTGACTATAACATGTTCGTAGTTACTAAACCTCCTTATTTGATCAGGATTTGAAAATACAGTCCACCCATCAATGACAGCTTTACAGAGTGCAACCCTGAAGATCACTTTTGATTTCAAAAAACATCCTGGAAAACCGCAAGAAACTACCATCCATGCCACTTTTACAAATATGACATCTAGTACTTATACGGACTTCATTTTTCAGGCAGCTGTTCCAAAGGTAGCATCGTGGTGCTTTCTAAGTTTGATCTGTTCCTGTTCTTTTGGGGATTACCAATTACATTATAATATTACACCTTTCTGATGTTGGGCTTTTCGCTACATGCGTTAGTCTTATGGCTGGCAAGTTATCACTTGATAAGCAATGAACAGTCCGTGATAGTTCCTGGCGCAAATCTTCTTTTATCCAACTTGGATTTGGATGGGCCAAAAGCGGCCATGTGGGTTGACCATTCATTTGTTCTTTCCTCAGTTTATATGGCTTTCTGTACTCCTGAAGACCTAGAAAAATGCATAGATATTTTTTTCTTCACATCAAAGCAATGGAAATAGAGGCTTAAAGTGGGCATATGATGCTTTAGTTCTGTCTTTTTGTTTTATCGACTGAAGTTCTAACAAGGCTAAAAGATTTGCTTAATACCGATGGTAATGTTTCTTTTACTGTCCAAATCTGAATTTCAGTTCATTCAATTGCGACTGGATCCAGCTAGCGGCAACACTGTCCCAGCTAGTGGAAATGGTTCAGTAACACAAGGGCTCAGTGTTACTAATAACCAACAAGGGCAGGTATATATGAATATCTGCATCATTCGATTTGAATTTGTCTTCTGTCTATTATTTGTTTGGGTTGCGTTTTAAGTCCTCTTCCGTACAACTCGGCCCATACCACATGATGGCTTTAGTGCATTTTTTTTTGGTGATAAATACTGAAGCATAAGCAAATTGAATCACGGAAGTTTGACTCAATCTTGCAAAATTTGTGTTTAATTAAGTTCAGTTTAGTTTACAAGTCCGCGCATAGGGCATTTCTAATGGAGACTGTAATTGCACTATCCTGCATTCTTGCACACGGATTCACGCAGTTCTACTGCTGTCCTTGCATGCGTCTCATTTTTTAAATAGCAGTTGACTAACGTTCCATCTACTTGAGTCTATTCTATAATCCATACATCATTTCTATTCATGTCTCTGCCACCAGCATGTATACGCCAGGCTGCCAAGTATATACCCTGCAGAGTTTCATAGTCGGTGTTTCGGAGTTCAGACTACTGCTTTTATAAGAAAAGAGTTGAGCATTGCATCAATCATTAGAGTCTAGATTCACTAGCTTGTCGATGGTAGTACGTTCTGTATTGACGACCTTTTGATACGTCAACACGATTACTGAACGCCAGGGGCCTTTAGAATATATATGGCTTATGTTCTATGTGCTGGACTTGTCTTTTTGCCCTGTTCGTATAGCTGATTTCTCTTTGTTATCTCTATTCTGCTGAGCAGAAACCGCTTGCAATGCGTACGCGGGTGTCTTACAAAGTGAACGGCGAGGACAGGTTGGAACAAGGTCAAATCAGCAATTTTCCTCCGGGACTATAGGGTCCCTTTTGTGTGTACTATATATTATGCCGTGGTAGTTCTCAGATTCTCTCTATTTTTCTGTTCTTGTTCCCCATTTGAGGGCACTTACACAAATAGTCCCGTTCGTCCATTCATTTTTCCTATATATTGTATAGTAGTAAGCAGCACCGTGAAATCTTCAAATTTGTATTTCATGCCTGGTGTACATCACGCTTGAGGATAATAAAAAAAATTCGTGCCTGGTCTTCAAATTTATTCGGTTATATCGGTTCGGTTTATTCGATTTTAAAAATTTTCGGTTTTTAGAAAAGGTAAACCGAACCGAACCGAATAGATTCAAAAACCAAAACCGAACAAATTCGGTTTGGTTAATTCGGTTTTCGGTTAAACCGAATTTAAGACAGCATAACTGCATGAGTAATGCAATAACAGACTACATTGCAGACTACAAAGCAATGGACCATAAGATAAACTGACAATGACAACTAATAGCAATGATAGCACAATAGCAATGACATCCAAAGCATCCAACATAACTCAAAAGCAAAACTGATGCCTTCAGGCTTCAGTAGTAGTAGTTCTTAATGGTTGACAGCAAGTTAGCAACTAATAATACAAATGTCAATGACATGCAGTCTCAGTCTAACATCTAACAATAACATCTCCAATCTTAGTAAACACAAACTTTGAACAGCTTGAGCTAAACATTTCACAGGCATCAATTTTTGGGCACTCAATGGGAGGGCACGGTGCACTAACAATCTATTTGGGCACAACTAAATCAGAGTGGGAGGTAATCCACAACCAATGGTTCTTTTTTTCGCACAAAACTCACAACAAAGCAAGCAGAAGCATGTAATACACTACCAAAACATCTGGAAACTTGGAATAATTGACATGCAGAAGCGTGCACATCACCGAATACGATGAACACGGAGGAGATGGGGGGAAGGGAAGTTATACCGAGTGAACGGAGGTTGCGATGGGGAGGACCTTGTTTTTGAAGCAGATCTGGTGCTTCTCAGTGGTTGCGATTGCCAACTGCTCAGAGGATGGACGGATGGGAGGGGCGGAGGGCAGCGACGGCTCTGGGAGAGGTGGGAGGGCCGCGGCAGTTCGGGGGATGGGAGCGGGAGGGCGGCGACGGTGGTTGCGCCTAGGGCCGCGCCGGCAGGTTAGCAAGTGGCAGCGGGCCGACGCCACTGGTTTGCGAGGAATTGAAGAGCTGGTGCCGCTGGTTCGCGAGGGGAATGGGAGCCAAGAGGGTCAGTGCCGCTGCCGCTAGTTCACGAGGGGAACTAGGGTTGGCCGATTGGGTAATGGGGAATTGAAGACGTGCGGGTGCGAGTGCGATGCGAGTAGCTGAGCAGATCGAGAAGCCAAGCAAATCGTTTGGAGTATTTGATCGACCGAGGTAACGAGCGAATGGAATCGGTTTATTCGGTTTCTGAACTTCTAAAACTGAACCGAAAACCGAATAGTGCCAAAATAAAAACCGAACCGCAAAACGGAAACCGAAAAAACTGAAATAATTAGTTAATTCGGTTTGGTTCAGTTTTTCGGTTTCGGTTTAAAAGTGCCCACCCCTATTCGCCACCTTGGGTGTCTGGCCCCGCACCTTCCCAGCACGAGCCGGCGAACCGTGAACCTAACCTACGCAATGGAACAACAGAAGCCCGTCAATACTCAAAACTGCATGACCTAAAGATCCACAACACGAGTAGAGATCAAGAGGATGAGGAGATGATCGGTCATAATGGCGGCACTTTTTTGGGCACTTAATGGGACGGCAGGTGCACTGACAATCTATTTGGGCACAACTAAATCAGAGTGGGAGGTAATCCACAACCAATGATTCCTTTTTTCCGTACAAAACTCACAACCAAGCAAGCAGAAGCATGTAATATACTACCAAAACATCTGGAAACTTGGAACAATTGACATGCAGAAGCATGCACATCACCGATCACGGCGAACAGGGAGGAGATGTGGGGGGGAAGAGAAGTTATACCTAGTGAATGGTGGTTGCGATGGGGAGGACCTTGTTCTTGAAGCAGATCCGGTGCTTCTCAGTGGTTGCGACTGCCGACTGCTCAGAGGATGGACGGATGGGAGGGGCGGAGGGCAGCGACGGCTCAGGGAGAGGTGGGAGGGCCGCGACAGCTCAAGGGATGGGAGCGGGAGGGCGGCAAATTGGCAAAGCTCAGATCTAATGCAAGACTGAGGTGGCTGGTAGCTTGCCTGGATTTCGATGATACGCGAGGAGGTGGTGTACTTGCGGGCCTCCGACTCGTTGTAAAATATCTTCGGCGGCGCCTGCACCTCCGGCCGAGGCATCTCGTCCCCGCTCTTCTTTTCTTCTTGGTTTCTCCCTGCGGTCGCTGCCGCCTGTAGCATTCTCGTGTGCCGCTTCGAGGGTTCTCTCTTGGGGAGATTTGCCTTCCCACGAGCTTCTTATGAGCCTCATTGTGCCCTTTTTTGCCGGTTAGTGGTGGGCCCTGAGCCCTTGCCCAAATTTCACGATCGATCTACGTCTTGCCTATATAAATGTCCCACCCATCTGGGGCACCATCTATGACAGCCGCCGTCGCCCTAGCCCGAGCGTCCCTCTTCTCTTCCCAAATCGTACGAGCACCACCACTCCTCCGCCGCTGTCGTTATGGGTGATCATCTCCTCATTAGGGATGGCAACGGGGACGTTCCCTTGCGGGAAATGGTGAAACGTCCCCATCCTCGAGAAGGTGAAAATCCCTCACTCCCTGGCCACGTCCCCCGTCCCCGTCGAGGTATTAAGTCCCCGTGGGGAGCCATACCCAATACAAGCAATGCACAGATTCAAAACACAAATCACAAATTCAAAAGCACAAGCATCAATCTGGAGTTCTAGAGGAGAAGGATGAAATGGGGATTGAGGAGCTCACTCACTGCCAACCTCACTAGTGCCGTGGCGGAGGGGGAGGGGGAGGCGGAGACGGCCACCGTCACCCGCGCCAATTCCTTGATGGTACATTAATTTTGCTCCTGCAGGCCTACCGCGAGCTGCTCATCTCCGCACCCATGGGCTAGCGGCCACCACCGCGAGCTGCTCGTCGCCAGAGACGACACCACCCAGGGGTTATGGAAGAAGGTGATAAGAGGCCGAGCTTGGTGTTGACGCGGGTCCCGCGCGACCTTCATCAGTTCAGAGGCATGGATCTCTTATCTCGCTGCTCCTCTTCATCAGAAATCATTCTCTTATTCTACGCCATTGATGGAGCAAGGAAATAAATAAACGCTCTCCACTCTGCTGATGAAGATGATCTAGTGGGACCCACCATAGGAGTAGAAAGCAACCAATGAGCGCCACGTTTGCAGGAGCGCAGACGGGGGACTTGTCCCGGCCGGCCGGGTCCGTACACGGACACACCAGCAGCACGGCGGAACGGAAACCCAACAACGGCGACTATTTTTCGCCCTGCATTATTCCTTCGCACCGGCGCGTCAGTTTGCGAATATACACTGCTAGTCAATTTACGAGTACATGAATATGTTTTCAGAATACAAAAGGCAATATTCCTCCCGAAAAACCAATCAATTCTCGATCTGTCGAGAGAAACATCCTCGTGAATATAATGCGTATTCGTACCGGCTGAAAACAGCATTCTAGTATCAAATAACACCACTTGAGCGAACCATTCCATAATTTGTCTGACACATTATCTTTAAACAAACGCACTATATACGCATGACTATAAGATCATCAAAATTCATGAATAACTGAATATGGGATGAACAAGTAGAAGCAGTCCAATTTTCCCCCCTCCAACTTTGGATTAGTTTGCTTTGCCAGTTTTGCATGGGAACTAGGGACCAGCCTATCAGATTTGCTTGGAAACAAAGTAAAAAAAGGGAGGGAGAGAGCAGAGGAAAATATATGCAGGTGGCGGTCATAGGAGTGCTCCCGATGCAGAAGTTTATTACTTTTCTAGCGTCTCATGTAATTTTTTTTTTTAAATCTAGCTCTCTTTTGAATATGTTGAAAAATAACCACGAAAGCGCTGTCAGACGACACATGCCACCTGATGTGCTCCCAGATCGGTAGCTCATTCCGAGCTTCATAAACGCGGCAGGTGATACATGTCGTCTATCGACACTCTCGCGGTTGAGAATAGATCTATTTTTATAATTATTAGTCATGTGCCCGTGCGTTGCAACGAAAACTCAATTTGCGACCAAAAATTATTTACAAAGAGCACTAATCCTGCCTGAATGATACTGTTCACTCTGAATGTGCAATGGTTGAATGTTTAAATCAATTCATTAAATCATAAAAATTCTGGGCACAGGTGAGTCGTCACCGTTCGCGTGCTTCTGATCAGTTGGTGGCGCGGCTCAATCTGGCTCTAGCGTTTTTTCAATGTAGAGTAAATACAAGAGTTTGTTTGGTGCGTGCCGAAACGGCACTGGACGAGCCAACCGAAAACGCGAAATCTCACAGCCCATAGAGCCGATCGTTATCCTGCCCTTTCCCAGGTCCGCGAGGCCGCAAGCACCAGCTCGCAAAACCCCCACTCTAAACGCAATGCTTCCAGCTTCCGACCCACACGCCATTGCTGCAACCCCCGAACCCTAAGCAATCCCCTGCTCACTATGGCGTCGCCCTACGACCGGGTGGACGACGCACCGCCATCGCATGGTGGGGCCGGCGCGTACGACCCCAGCTACATGCCGGACTCAGTGAAGATGTTCGTCGTGCATCTGTACCGGTACATCCACGACAAGAACATCTACAAGATCTACCAGATGTACGAGGGTGGCTTCCAGCACCTCTTCGATCGCCTCTTCCGCGATGCGCCCTAGCCCTCCGCCAAGGCCGTCGCTCCCTACTGCGATGGCGACCACATCTTCCTCCTCCTCTACCGCGAGCTCTGGTACCGCCACGCCTACACACGCCTATGCCCGCTAACCGTCATCCAACACGCTGATTGAGTCATGGAACAACTACTGCGACGTCTTCAGCATCATCCTCCACAGTGTCGTCAATATGCAGCTTCCCAACCAGTGGCTCTGGGACATGGTCGATGAATTCGTGTATCAGTTCCAGAGCTTCTGCCAGTATCGTGCCAAGCCCAAGAATAAGAGCGAGGATGAACTCCAGTAACTCAAGCAGTTTGACAAGGTAAAACGTTCATACATCCTAATTGATTCTGTTAGTTTCTTTTCTAACGTCAAGTCGAGATCGATGCGGCTAACGTTTTAAACTAAACCGATTCAAAATTTTGAAAATTTGTTGACCAGATAAACTGCAAACTATATAACAATCTCCTTCCATCTCAACCATTCGTGCTAGATCCAACAGATCAGCTGCTCTGGAGGAGAACGGACCGTCACCAACTCCTAATTAGAAGTAGTAGAGACATTAGAAATAATATCAATTTTTTTTAAGAAAAAAAATTGTCAAACCGCTAGTAAAAGGGGAACGATTTCCCGAAGCAGAGGGCAGGGGCAGGGCACCGTCTGATCCAGACAACGCCCCTCATTGGAGAGAATCGCGGCCCTTCGTCCGTCGCTTCTTCCCGAGGTCTGACAGCGTTCCGTCACCTCATCCGCGCGCATCGGCACGGCTCCCCGTGGACGAAGAGATTCGTGCGAGCCAACCGCTCGCTAAAAACTCCACTTCTGCACGTCTACGATCGAACCCCCCCTACCCAACAAAGCACTGTGCACGAAAGAAACCATGGACCCTGTACAAAATTAAGTACAAGATCTTGTTTCCCATGCCAATTTAGCATTTCTAGCTGTACATGCTTGCAAATAAAATGGCACCCTTCGTCCATAACAACGAAAACATTAATTACTCCCTCTGTATCGTATAATATAAGTTTAGTGTGTATACCTGGTATGTATATTGTTTAAGAAATATTTAATAGAATTAGACAATAATTATTCTAATTAGATAGACATAGTACTACTATATCTAGTAGAGAATCTAATTTTATTAATCCCTCTAATCACAAATTGTGGTCGTTTTGAACATAGGTGCAGTCAAACTTTAGAAGATTTAACTATCGATATCTTTTTAAATATTTGAATTGGATATATAAAAATCATATATGTAGATTTATCTTAAAAAGTACTTCGTAATATCACTATTTTATTGTGTTTTATACATATATTATAATAAAAATTGAGCGGTTAAAGCTATGTTTTGGAGACCGTATCAATATCCAAAACGATAACTATTTGTAACCGGAGGAAGTAAATGTTACATAAATAATGTACCTTCTAGATATACGTGTTGGACCTACAAGGCTAAGTGGGACAAACGAAACATCAATTAGATATGTGTTACTATTAATTGTAACAAAAATATTTATGATTACGCGCACATATATTTCATTTGAGAATACTGAAACTTGCTAAGAAAAGAGGAAGTTGTGGCGACATTCGATGCATCCCGGCGCATTCATATATGAATTCGATGTTTGTGCTCTAGTACATGTTTGAGTTTGCTTATATATAATTATTCTAGCCTACGTGCTTAATTGTTTTGACTCTCAAGATTAGTCATAAAATCATAACATGCGCCTTTAACCTTTTGACTAGCATTTTTAACTAAATAAATTGAAGGGTTTTACTTGGAATATCGTACAATTGCCTGATTTTATAAGGCACAGTCTCGACACTTGCAGTTCAAAAAGGTAAAACCTATGATGACTATTGACATGAAATATATGTATGCTATAGGTTGAGGACTTTGACTTTGGAGCTTTTTCTCTTCGGCCATTTTTTTTTTCAAACCTAGCCTCTATACAGATAAATTTGTAAAATTAGTTCCGTTCTCGACCGCAGAAGAAGCGACAGGCAATACATGTCTCCTGCCACGTTCCCGTATCGTGGAAAGTCGTCGACAACACAACAGGGTAGGACCCACTAGTCTGCCGCATTGTGGGACCGCAGGAGGTTCCTGTCGAGCTCCCCAATCTCGGTACGAATTTGCCGATCACTCCCAACTAATTAATCAATTAATCACTTCGCTTAATTAATGAATCACTTAATACCACTCTCAATCAATCAATCAATCTCTTAATTAGTACGTCGTTTAGTCACTTAATTAATCCACTTTCCTAATTATCGTGCAACCCGCCGAGGTAGTGGTGCTCAGCAGGGACATGTGGAGTCTTTGTTCCGGGTGCGCAACAGCTCTCCGGCTGCAGTGGACTATGCTGCCGCGACGCCGATGACTTGCTGCGGTACAGGAGTGGGGTAGTTGATACGTATCATCTGCCGCTGCTTCTGCGGTCGGAGACTGAGTTAGTTTTGCAAATTCGTTCATACGGGATCAAATTTGCAAAAGAAATGTGTCTGGAAACAAAAAAATCTCCGAACTCTCACAGGTTCAACCGTGGTGATGTTCAGATTTGGTAAATTATACGGAGGACATACACACCACTACTTCAGTTAGGCAATATTCCACCCCATGTTATGTGATATCCTAATCTTCCCAGATTCTTTAGCCAATCCAATCAGGCAGAATCGGCAAAAAGCTCTTATGTTCATTATAGTTTAATCCTCTTATTCAAATTGACACATCACCATTTAACTGTGTAACCATTGGTTCACTGATCAGCTCGTGACTGCATCCAGAAAAGCGCAGTGTGCTGTGTGCCATCATCGCCTTAACCACACAATGCATGTTTCTCCAGCCCACTTCCAAACCACGCATAAAAAATAAATCAAAGCACAACAAGACAAAACACAAACATCACCCAATTAATTAGTAAGCAAGCAGTGTCACATTTGGCAGATCATAAAGAGATAGGACTTAGGCCTTTTGTCCACTTTGATCTATGAAACTTTATTTGGAGGCTTGGATTGATGTGCCAAAAGAAGTAGGGTGGAAAGAGAAGATAAAGGGGTGGGTTTCTGTGAGTTGTGTGTTCTCCTTGGGATTGTTGGACATCTTAGCCTCTCCACCAACCCCATGGTGCCCTCCGGAGTCCGGCCTCCTCCTCTCCCCCTCTTCTTCTCCTCCTCCTCTCTCCTCTTCTTAGTGCTATACTGCTATAAATAACCCTCCTTGTTCTCTTCTTCTCTTGCCACAACTCTCATCCTGAATCCCTCGTAAAGGCTTTTTGCATCTTCATGTGTGCTTCTTAGCTTCTTCAACTCACTCTTCTTGGTTTCTTTCTTTCCTCTGACGGTGTTTGGTCTGTCCATCTAATTGCATGTGCGTGTGATGTTGTGGATCTACATGAAATAGTAGATATGGTCCTCTTTGTGATCTTCCACAGCTTTCTTGAACTGCATGAATCTGAAGTGACAAGAGCACCTCCCTGATCTGTTTAATTTGGGAGGAGATCGTAGGTCGCTTGGCTTGCATGAGAGAGCAGTTCAATAAAGTTGTGGGAAATTGCAGAGAGAGACCAAATGATCGGTACATATGAGCGCGCGGCGTGGTGGAAGTCACTGACCAGCATAACGTCATAGATCTATAAATGGTACGTACCAAGAGGGTATTCTGCAACACAACAAGGTATAGGTAGGCGTATGTATCCATACATGTATGTACACGTAGAAATAATTGATTTCATCATCTTATTTTTCTTGTAATGTTTGTTAATTACTTCCTATTGGTTAGTTTCTTAAATTTCAGGATTGTTTAATTTCTCTTTCTCCCTAACTAACTTGCCGTGTTTGTTTGGTCAGTTATGTGTTTAATCCAATTTTATGATTCGTAATGCCTGTTGATACGCAAATTCAATTTCTAATGACAGGCTAGAAACCAACATGACATTCTCCCATTTTTTTTTTAATCTTAGTTCATGCATGTCAGTCCGACTGTTTGCATACATATACATACTTTGTGAATATT
Organism: Otatea glauca; assembly: GCA_036346275.1. NCBI lineage: Eukaryota > Viridiplantae > Streptophyta > Magnoliopsida > Poales > Poaceae > Otatea > Otatea glauca. The sequence goes on along the minus strand of CM070714.1, from coordinate 53,947,429 downwards.
ATTCATTGAAAGATGACATTGTTTATACGGACAAAAAGGAACAATCTGATTGACGTGTTGGTCTGTGATCGATGTTGCTTGAAGGGTGCAATCGATCGGCAGATCTTTTGGTTGTGAAAAGGGAGAAAAAGATTGTGCCCTGCAGAGGAGTGCGTACATAAAACCTCAAATCATACCCAGAACTTGTTTCCCCTTGCAATCACCCCCCACAATTCCTTTTCTTGTCATGGAAAGTTCAATTATACTTGTCTCAGACTCACACCTTTGTACCAGACCAGATGGCCAAGCAGCTACTACTGCTTGATGGGACTCTTATTCCTGGATCGAGATGCCCCAGTGTGCAAAATGTGTACGTGCTCTCACTTCACAAACTTCAGAAAGCTGGACTTCTAGACTAGATCAGTGTGTACTATACTGTGGGTGACCTATGCTCCTACCTAGCTAGGTCCAGGTGATCTCTCATCTCTCTACAAATGAAATAGTCGTGCACTGCTTGCGCTTGCCATTGCTGCTCCTCTTCGTTGCATCTCTGCTTTGTGTGTGATGTTGGGTAACACTGACATGGCTTCTTACCCCTAAACAGTTCACCTTCTTGGCCTATCTACATGTCCCGGGATACACACGATCTGATGGAGAGGATGTGTGTGATCTGAGTTGTTACGTGTGGATGCATCTTGTTACTATGAAGTACAATAGACTTTAGACAATCCATCAAAAGAGAAGTGTGAGAAAAAGTCAGGACTATGTCATATATATTGTACGTGAGATAATTATTGCGTTTATATTTTTTGAAACCGGCTTTGTGATAATAATTAGAAAAGGTTAAAGTTTGGTATGGGGCCACTTTCATGGATTAATTTAATGTGCACATGTTATGGCCAGTGCTTTCATGTACTGTTAGGATATAAGACCCATAAATTTTAGAAGATATCATACTTAAATGCTAGTATGCTACTCCCTCCTGTCGCAAAAATATTGTCTTGTACATCGATGTGGTCTCCAAAACATAACGTTGACCACTAATTTCTATTATAATATATTTATAAAACCCAATAATAGTATTTCAACGTTGACCACTAACTCTAGGCATAATTAGTTATCGTTTTGGATATAATTGTAGTCAAACTTTTAAAATATTGACTATCAATATATTTTAAAATATTTAAATTGGATACATGAAATCATTTATGTAGATTTGTCTCGAAAAAAACTTTCATAATATTATAATTTTATTGGGTTTTATAAATATATTATATTAGAAATTAATGGTCAAAATTGTGTTTAGAGATCATACTTATGTCTAAAATAATAATAATAACGGTGTGACGGGATGGAGTACTGTACATCGTGTAAGATTCTGAGCGTGCAGACACGCATATCCTAATTAATTAATTAGTGAAGCACTTAGGCATCCATGCATGCTTAATTCGATTCTTCGAAACAAGGTAATTAATCATATATGCCTTTCACGAGGGAGATGACAGAAAGCTTAAACTTTCACGTGCTAACAATCTGTGCATGCAACTACTAGCTAGCTAAGCTAGGTGTGGCAGAAACTTAATTTGACAACATCAGGTACGTACGTGTTCAATCAATCTTGACCGATTTATGCACACAGCGTTGCTTTCCCCTTAGGTATATATGCATGCACACAGCACACTGTTTTACTTTGGTGTATTACGAGCAGTGACCATGCATGTAGGATGAAACATCTACAGCAAATCCCATCCTTGCCGGCAAAAGAATCCGATTTTTTTTTTTTTTTTTTTTTGCTGTTTTGGCTCGGCTGAACGAAATTTTTGCGAGAATGGCCGCTGCTCACTGATATTTGCGGAAATGGGCACCTGACAGCAGCTTGTAGCGGTCTAGCAGTGTTGATTCGGACGGAGCAGCGGTGAGAGCTGCATGTGTGGGGTGGTTTTTTTGTATTTTTTTATTCGATTGATTATTATTTATTGTAATAAAAAATTACAGAAATAATGTATGTTGACTTAAAAAATTAGAAATGTAATATCTGGTGGTGTTTGAATTTTTTTTACTATTTTAGCCCTCGCGGTTTTTGTCGTGGATAGTGCGATTTTTTTAGTGTAGTAGCACTTTGTGGATAATTTTTTTCGGAAATAGCTATGATCGTGACGAAATTCCGGAAATTCAATGGATTTAGCGTGCAATGTTATTTGAAGCGGTTGGAGTCGGCGAGATTCTTTTTTTGCACGATCGCGACGCACTGAATTTTTTTACACTAGTGCATCGTGACCGCGCAAAGTCCACTGAATTTCCAGAATTTCGTCGCGACCATAGCTATTTCCGAAAAAATATCCACAAAGTGTTACTACACTAAAAAAAATTCGCAGTATCCACGACAAAATATTACCGACGAGGGCTAAAACAGTAAAAATTCAAACACCACCAGATATTACATTTCTAATTTTTAAGTCGACATACATTATTTCTACAATTTTTTATTACAATAAATAATAATCAATTGAATAAAAAATACAAAAAAAAAGGCCCATGCATGCAGCTCTCGGGAGGAGCTGCACCCGCATGCAGCTCTCGGGGAGCGCTGCATGCGTGATGCAGCTTCGCTCCGTTGCTCGTCTACTGCAGCTCCGCTCGAATCAGCGCTGCTGGACAGCTGCAAGCTGTTTTCAGGTGCCCATTTCCGTAAATACCAATGAGCCATTCTCGCAAAAATTTCATTCAGCCAGGCCAAAACAGCAAAAAAAAAAAAAAAAAAAAAAATCAAAGAATCCCAGGTGTTGTACGGATGCTTGCTGCCAGAACGTACAGGATGCATCTCCGTCGGACGTGACCACCGGGTCGGTGGCCTAAACTAACTTGTTTAGATACTTTGGCCCGTTTGAAACACAGGAACTTTGCACGAATTTTATTAAAATTACGAATCAATTCTCCGTGATTCGTCTCGTCGTCGTTTAGCGTTCATGCGGGTGCGCGCGCGCGAGAATCAGGCCAATTATTATCGATCGTAAGAATGAGACGGCCGGCCATGATCGATGCATTCGCTTTCGATCCTATACATGCATGCGTTCTTTATTCATCTTTATACGTTTGGTTTTTCACCCAGAAGTATCAGGCCGTATATACGGATTGGCCGTATTTGTACATGGACACATACTACAGTCCATGCGACATTACATTTTCTGTTTTGTGTGTGTGCTACAAACGGCGTGCAAAATCTACACTGCCCGTCTATGCTACAAAAAAAAATATATGCTACTAATCTAGCGGTTCGATTAGTTCTATAGCCTACGAAAAATTACCATGCCAATTAGCACAAAGGGTGGAAGAGGAACAGGTCTAAGAATTCATGATTTTATTTATATACCCCTACAATAAGTTCATAGCATAGGTTGTACAGTCCTCTTCTCTGGCATGCTCAATTCTTTACTTTACTTTCTTTGGTGGTAGAAACCAAACCATATTGTTCCTTCTGTCCCCATGCTAGGCTTGCAGCAGCCAGGTTCCAGAGAGAATTTTTACTGGATTCCTTCCCGATGCAGCCAGGCCTTTGCTTGCCTTGCAGTGAAATCCATACCTGGGCTTTGCCCTCGATGACATGAGCAAGATAAATGACGAGGGAGATGAGATCTGGGACTCCATCGTCTGGCCTCTGAGCAGCCTACCTGTCACAGCACGAGCTACTGGCCCTGGGGGTGGCCGTGACACTACATTTGGTCCCGGAGCAGAGGTGGGGCCCAGGTGTCAGTGCCCCTCGGCTCCCTTGTTGTTATGTGCCGTCCTTGCTGCTAGAGCTAGCAAGAGCTTTTGTTTGTTGTGATGGATGGAGATGGACACGGTGAATGGATGGATGGGGCATAGAGCTTTCTGTGAGCAAGAGTGAGGTGAGGTGAGGAAAGAGGTGTGGACTGTGGAGTGAGTAGGAGGGAAAGCTGCCTTCTGTCACTGCCTGTGGGATAAAGCAAAAGCTAACTTGACAGGATATGGAACTGCCCAATCCCCTGCTTCAGCCTTTCAGAATGTGGGCCCACAAAACTTTTTCCCCTTTTCTTTTTTCTCACCTTTTATTTTCAGATGAGTAATGAGTTTCTCAGATTTTCTTATTAGGTGGGGACTAGGGGATGTTTTTTTTTAAAAAAAAGTTTAAGAGGGAGGAATGTTGGTTAGAGCATGTATTTCAGTGATGTTTTTGTAGGGGAAATTGAACGAGGTATTGATGGAGAAGGCTACACCATCAAATCCCAAAGACCACTAACTGTAAAAAGTACAACTCTAGTCATCATTTGGAGCAACCCGAATGACTTACCACTTGAAATGGCAAAAGTTGGGCGAAATGAAATTTTATTGAAGGCAATACAATTTCAGTTTCAGATATTGCCATTTTAGTATGTTAGTCTTTGGGCTTCATACTTGGAATGAAAACTGCGTACATTTCTCCTTCTGTCTACACTGTATCAGAACCTAAAGGAGAAATAATTCATTAACATAGTTCACGAAAAAAATCAACTTTACAAAGGCAAATAACTAACACACTTAACATGGACTAAGAAGCTATCATCCCTAGGAAGTTCAGTTTTATAAATGTACACAGTATTGTGATGAGAAATTCAAAGGAGCTATTGCTCTGATTGACTGTTCAAACTTCAGAAAGAATTGCTGCATTATTTTTTTCTTGTCATACAAAACACTGTATATGTTACACAAAAAAAAAACAAAATGGAAAAAGTGGAATTTCCTTGTAGTACCAGAAAGGTAAGGGAAAAGGTAAAAATGTCCTTATAGAAACACTGCGACACTCCTTGTGATCAATTTCATGAACTCAGTATCTAGTGACATAAAAAAACTGGAGGAGGAAGCTAATTACCTGCAAACTTTACAAGTGTCACAAAATAATATATTGTTTGGAAAACTGCAAATTGGCAGATATAGAAGTGTAAAAAGCATTTCATGCGAGGCATTCACGAACTCCTTCGGTTCGATGCTTACAACTGAATGCAATGAGCAATCATCGCTGAAAAAGAACAACAATCTTCAAGAAAGCAAGAAACCGCAGGACTCGGCCATAAAATCAAGAAGGCCACCACACATAAACAATGAGCTAGCTAGTACTAGTGATTAATTACCATAATTAAGGCATGATGGATTACGAAGAGTTAACTTAATGCACATGGAAAATTAACATCTCACCTCTCTTTTAGCCATTGCTAACTGAATGTAAAGTCCTTGTTATGTCATTTCCTCCCACAGCTTTCTTGACCCTCTTCTTCCTGCTCTCCTTCCATATCATTCATGTCTCTATCAATGGAGAGAAGAGAGAGAGGGAAGGGAAGGCACAAGCCAGAAGTTCAAGAAAGCTGTGGAAAGGCATGGCATGGACTTAAAGAGAGATCTCTGCAGGTTAGCTACACCCACATTGCTATCTCTCCGTGCCAGTTGCCTCTATTGATCCCTCCTTATATAACCAATAGAACTAGCTGGCCCTGCTTTGTTGCCTACTGTACATACATATATAGAGAGAAAGGAAGCTTTGCTGCTGTAGAAGGTAGACTTTGCAGTATGTAGGAAGAGAGGAAGTTTAATTTACCGAAGCATGAGATCTCAGCAATAAGGCCATGATGGGGCCGGGTTAAAAAGGACATGAGTGTTCAGAGGTTATAACCTTCTCATGCATAAACAGCTAGCTTGCTAGCTCTTCCTTGGATCACCTTTGTCTGTTCTATTCTAGAAGGGACTTAGCTATCTGCTTCTAGTTTTTTCTGCTTCTTCGTCTTGAATACTACATGCTTTGGATTCACACTACTAGTAGAGAGTGGGGGAGATTAAGAAGTCTGCACCCTCTGCATGCAGTGGGCGAGAACTAGAGGTAGGCGAAGAGCATCAGCATGGGGTAGATGGGCAAGGGTTAACAAGTAGAACAGACTTCAAAGTACCGATCGAGTTTGTAGATACTGTGCATCATTGCAGGGTTATGGCATGTACAATAAGATCATGTCAGCTGGCTTTTAGTCTGTACACATCAACTTTGATCTATGTGGAGGAGTGAAAAAAGAGGAAAGAGAAGAGAGCTGGCTCTTATTTAGTAGCCAGCTTTACACGGGAGCATATGTATATCATTTATATACAAGAGAGAAAAGATAGTTATTGCACAACATCTAGAGACAACATTTAGAGACAGTTATTGTACAAATTGGTTTTTAGTTTATTATTAACCAAATTAGCTTTGCTATTGTATTTGCGCTTACGCAACTTAAGTTCACAGTGTCGATCCGCGTGTACTCCTTGTCTTGTGCTGTTGAGGACTAGTCATCATGCAGCTTGGTCGATCGATCTGAATTCTTCGAGAGCTGATTGGCCAACACATTTGAGCCTGCGTGCCTGTCCAGCCTGTGTAGATCACGGACACTTCAATTGGTTGCATAAGTACGTACGCAACGGCCAAGATCTGTTACAATTAATCTTGTACGGCACGAAACAGATTCATTTTCTGAGTTGTCGGGACTCGAATTACTAAATTCAAAACTCTATGTATATCCTGTACTAATCTAAAAAAACTAATACATACATTAAACAATGCTAATACCATAACATATTATACGAAACTTTATTCGTTTAATTATCACAATTTTACCACATAAATGGCTTGCATGTCAACTATAAATAGAGCAGTGGAAAGCAAAAGAAGCAGTAGAGCCTATCAAATTTGTCATAGGTAATCGACCGGGACAACATCCACTACTACACAAAAGACCATCACAGACAGTTTAGTGAACCGTTTGTAAATATGTGTTGGTGAAAAGAAAGGTGTATCACAGATGGTTCCAGTAAAGAACCGTCTGTGACATGACTCACACATACGGTTCTAGTAAAGAACCGTTTATGACAATTGTATATCACAGATGGTTGAAACTACCAACCGTTTGTGATATTAGTCGGGGACCACAAAATGTTTATGCTCTGACTATTTCAACATGTACAAAAAGATTACATCACATCATAAATCAACTCAGATATATTAACCATGCTCAACATTTACAAGAAGATTACATCACATCGCAAAGCAACTTAGATATATTAACCATGCTCTGACTATTTCAACATTTACAAGCAGATTACATCACATCACAAATCAACTCAGATATATTAACCAATTGAATGCACAATTGACAAATTCACGAATTCACAAATGACACATATCTCTACTACTTCTAATTAGGAGTTGGTGGCGGTTCGTTCTCCTTCAGAGTACCTGATTCTTTGGATCTAACGTGAACGGCTAAGATAGAAGAGGATTTAATCCGATAGTCCCACCCCTTCCTCTGATCTTCTCACACGCTCACGCAACCCGAACCACTCCAGTCATAATGTCTTTCATCACAAACCATTTTGACCCCGCAACACCTCTCCCTCCCTCGATACGGCGCGCTCACCTCTCCCTCTCAAATCTCTTCAGAGGAACAAGCATGTCCTACTATTGAAACATAACTAAAGTTAGTGTTCTTTGCAAATAATTTTTTTTGTCGCAAATTGAGTTTCTGTTGCAACGCACGAGCACATGACTAGTGACACTACAATTCACAGATTACATCACAGCACAAGTATCTCTACACATATGCCACTACAGCCCATGAAGTCGACCTCAAGCTCCCCGATGATTTTATAACAAGACACAAACAAGGAATCAAGGTAAGTCTTCTATTGATAGTGTTAATTTATGGATACATACTCAATGTAGAAACCAGTAGCACAATCCTCTAACGTAACTCTCCTCAGGCAGCCCTGTACTGCAATATCAGCCTTTTCCTTGCAGAATTTCTTGGCACAAGAGTAGTCATTCAAAAAGAGGATAATTTTTTGGTCTTTTATATCGTTTTTATAGCCAACTTTTATCTGAAGTATTTCCTGTTAGATTACAATGATACAATAAACTAGTTAAAATAGTACTTACATGTTCACCTAAGCAATGAAATACATAAAGTAATTACAATGTTATTACCTTCATCAACTCCCATGAAGTATTGTTGCTTTGAGAAGCATTCAACACAACCTTGTATGCAGGGTCGAACATAGGGCCTTTTTATTTACTCCTCTTGGATTGCACCTTAGTTTTCCCATCATCGACTTATCAGATCCGTTCGGTGACGAAGAATAAGGGGACGACATCTTCTTTTTAACTTATGGTACGAAACGTTTGCGTTAACATTATGTCAAGTATACCATGTTCACATTCGTTTCTAGATCCATAAGCTACTAACTACCATTCCTTCCATCAAAAAAACTAAACAAGTGTGATGTTGCTCTTTGTTGCATTTGCTATGTTCTTCTGAAGCTATTAGATCCGTATTGCTATGTTCAGACAAGGATTAATATCTATGTTACCTATGACAAATCTTTTATGTCATGTTGACCATAAAATAAATCTAATTCATGTATGCCTTTTCTAATCTCACGTAACATGTTTTACTGCATCAAATTATCAAAGGCAAGCATACCAAAGATCATGCACTGTCATCTTATCTAATATAGGACAGTAAGAAGGATGTGACCTTTAATGGTAGCTTGTGCAACCCCACTACCATCATACATGAAACAATAATGTAACCTACCTTCCAGATCTTGCAGATCTAGTTAACTACGTAGCCACATTTGATGAAAAGCTAGGGTGAGATGATGCTGTAAAGTGTTCTAGAATCCTTACATTCATAAAACACAGCATAATTCTGTAACAGCCTCGAAATTAATAAAATAAATAAAAATGAATTAAAATCTTTTGTGTATTATTTATGAAATTCCTGAATTTTCTGGATTTATTGGATATTCTTTTGGCTTTCCTTAATACAAGAAAGTGAATTAAAGAATATAGTAAAATGGTAAAAGCAAAAAGTAAAAATGCCAAGTCAACAAAAATTTACCAAAAGTCACAAGAAAAATCTAAGGGCTCTCCACAGACAGTTTAAGTGGGTGGAATAGCTGGATTAATTAAAATAATATTTAATCAAAGCAAATCATGTGAAAAGAAAGTCAGGGTAAATGATAAAAGAATTGTGTGGAATTATCAGGAAGTTCTCCTGGATCAAGATTTTTACCAAAGGAAGTGTGCTAATAGCTTGTACAAAGAGCTGATCATTTCTTGTGGGTAAAGCTGTACACCTCTGCAGAGTGTAAATTTAATCGATTAGCCGCGCCCACAGTCATGGGCACTTGGTGAAGTCATCACATGGTTAGATGTTTTATTATTTTCAAAATGGCTTGGTATCATCTGTTATGCCTCATGTTGGCAAGGAATGGTGTTAGCAGGAATGGACGTCTCGATGCTCACGTCGTGGAGAACCGTGAGTTATTACTTATGCTCTACTTATTACTTTCATATCAGTTAAGCTTGCTCTTACAAATTCCGTTTCTAAATTACAACTTGATTTACAAATTCAATCTTACTTTATGCAAATTAACCGTAGAAGACTTCTTTGATATAGCCTGCATTACTGCACTTCACAAATACCACCTTAAGTCTTGCTGAGTACGAAAGTACTCAATCTTACTTAATATGTTGTTTTAGGTGCATAAGAAAACGAGGCTCCGAAGATTATTTATCGTCGCAGGATACAGGAACTTCAATGAAGCAATCTTTCTAGGGATTATGCCTTGTCAGTTGCCTGAGGGTTGGTGGGCACACTACAAGACTTTTACTTCTACTGTTGCTATATATCTACTCTGCATTGTAAAAATACAATGTATAAATAGCTTCCGCTCTAATAATACTGTGTATAGTTGTGATTCCAATTGTTGTAAATGTGTGTACTAGCCACTGATCATGGGACTAGTACTGTATGGACATGAGATTCTCATTTTTGCTGCAAGGGCACTGGCGAGGGCAAGGGTGTTAGCGAGTTACGGGGGAGAAGCCGAGGGGGCGAGGGTGCTACTTATATTGCCCAAGGGGATATATCACAGACGGTTTTATCTAGATATCATAGACAGTTTTATCCACTAACCGTCTGTGATATAGCATAACCACAGACGGTTCTTACCGAAACCACTAAACTTTGGCGGTCACGTTTTTAAAACCGTCCGTGATTAGATTTAACACAAATAGTTTTTGAAAACTGTCTGTGCTGAGGAGTCTAATATAGTCATTTCTATAGTAGTAAGCCTAGTCATCGAGATCCTCACTGGTATAGAAATGCTCCTCCTCTAAAAACAATAGATATACAAGGTGAGTACATAAAGTACTTGAAATGCAGTATTAATGCAAGGGTAACAAAGGAAGGTATATTATGACTAGTTTGAGCACAAATTAATCAACATTTCAAATACAAGTAATTTTCAATGCATAATTGATATAGTAAAAATTGAGTTTTAAATCAATTTTCCACACGAGATCCATCCCAGAGCTCAACCCAATTTTTCTAGACGGAACACCTTCCATCTACAAATCATATTTCTCAAATCACTTTTGGAAAACTAATGTCTAATCTGTAAAAGGCTTGCTCAGCATACCCATGACCGCAGGCGTGGCTAATCGATTAGTTTTACACTTTACAGGTGCTGTACAACATATTACCTACATGACATGATTATCTCCTTTTGCCAAATACACACTTTGGTGTGTGGCAGAGAAAATCACGACGAGGCCCCAAAAAAGTTTCATCCCATGTAGTCATGCCCGCTAAGGTTTCACCACTTAATAGCCTAAAACCACCATAGTTAGAAGCCCACTCTTGCGCCGTGTGGCGGTCTAACCAACCTCACATCCAACCCCAATGACACAACTAACAATGAAATGTTATAAAACGGATAGCCAGATCTGTCCCATACCAGACTTGTGATATATAATACGATAATGCTTTATATACAACAGCTCACAGACCGGTTCTTAACTGACCAAACGAGCTTTTCAACGACCCAACAACCACCAGTCAACTATTCTCGCCTAGTCTAAATCACAATTTTATTTTATCATAACATTTCATGATATCCAAAGCAATATTTTATTTTAACGAAACATAATTTGGCATAAATCCCCCAAAAGACCTAATTTTAGTTCTAAGCATGTCTAAGCAAATTTCTATTTATTTTAATATTCATCCTACAATTAGGGCTACAGTGGCATATGGAATTCAAATTTCAGTTGTGGTTCTAATCAATCCAAGGTATAATATTTATTTTAAAACTGGGATTAAAACTATGTTTGCTAATATTATGCTTGCAATACTTCAAATTCAAAATAAATTTTAATAAAACTGGGTTCAATATGATTAAAATATATAACTTGCCTTTCACGAAGCACAGGTGGTCTAGTCATCGATCTGATACTCTTCCGACACTCCAAAATTTAAATGTTGAAAAGGGATAAATTTAAATAAAACACTAATAAAGCCAAATAAAATACTAAACTTACATAAATAAGTAATTTAGGATTTTAGATGAATTTAGGAAGAAAAATAGAGTCAATCGAAGTTCAAACGGAGGAGAACGGACTCCCGAAAGATTTAAATCAAGGAAAATTAGAGAGAAAGGATTTTTTCTGTAATTTGGAATTATTTTTTCTAAATAAAATAAGATTTGTGGCGTCACCTAATTTGAATTTCAGAATTTGTTTTATTTTTATTTTTTCCTTTTTTCTCCTTCTCTTTCCTCACGCATGGCTCAGCTCTGGCTGTGCGCCCAAAGCGTGGCGTCGACACCAAGTGGTGAAGCATCTAGGCCTCCAATTCATTTTGATTTTAGTAATTATTAAGGGACTAATATTTTTCTTCGATATTATTGAAAATAGATTGATCCTAGACATGGCGCGAAATGAAGCATGAAAATGAAGCTAAAAGAAGATCAACTATAACATCTTGAAATTTCAAATAAAGTAATAAAATAAATTATAAGATTTAATTATATTTATTACAGTATTTACTGGATTTTTTTGGATTTCCTGATTTTTTCCTAATTTTCCTTGATTTTTGCTCTAAAGGAAAAATCCTTATAAGTAATAGATAAATAACAATAATAAAATATTATAAAAATAAAATATATAAAATTCGGGATAATCTCAAGAAATCACTATAACCACAATTCAAAATTTAAAAATTCATATCAAAGTAATCTAATATGACATGAAAGGGAATTAATGATTCTTGACTAATAACACGAATTTGTCAGAATTAAATAAAAATAATAAAAGGTTATATCGACCTGAAATTTTTTTATTATACTTTTAATGGATATAAATATTGTAACAACCCAAAATTCAATAAAGTCAGAAATATAATATTAAAAATACCCATATGATTTATTGTTATGTTTTCTGATTTTTCTTGAATTAAAGAGTTTCTTTTGGCTTTTCCTATTAAAAGAAATCCAAAGGTGCTATATAGTAAAATGGTAAAAGGCAAAAAGGTAAAAATACAAAGTCAGTAAAATCCTTAAAAATCTCAGAATCATGATTTTGCCACTTGTTCTGTCTTGGCATTAAAAAAAAAAGACAAAATGATCATGAAAAGAGAAAAGGAAATCTGAACCAAAAGCTTTGATCAGGATATTTATTACCTTAACCATAGTTGAAATTTTAACCAAGCCGACATATTAACTTAACCCAACCCTGGTAAAAATATGATGAATTTATCTCTTCATTTAGTAATTTTAGAAATTCAAAAGCAATAATAAGAAAAGGTGGAAAATGCAAGGTCGAATTATTAAAAATAAAATATCAATAATAAAATTTTGAAAATTTTATTAAAGGTATATAATATTAATTACAATCCTGTAAAAAATTCATAAAATAATAAATTTAATTTATCCTCTATTAAATGGAAAATGAATCAATTAAAATCATAACAGTGCATTGTCAGATTTTTAATAATATTTATATTCATCAAATTATTCTTAAAATTTTTCTAGACCTTTATCTTTACCTTGCCGACCTCTGTAAAAGTTTTGTAAAATTTTGATTTTATCTTCTAGCCCAAACTTTCGATTTTACCCCGAGTGTCCGGAGAATTCTGATTTTTAAACCCTTGTCTCGTGACATGTGGGCCCCTTCGACAGCTGTCCTCGCGGCCGACTCCTTTTCTCTCGCTGACCGCCCGGTCCCACCTGTCAGCTTCACCATCTCCGTTTTCTCCGTTCTTTCCGTTCTCTCTACTTTGAGATCGCCGCCTCTTCCGTTTGTCGCCACCTGCGCCGCAACTCGACGCCCAATGCGCCTGCACGTCGCCTCTGCCACGCCGCATCTGCCTCGGCTGCTGCGCCCTCTCTCCCGCGCTGAGGAACGGCCGAGAAGCCTCACCAAGCCGCCGTCTTCACCCCCCCTCTGTCCAAGCACTGTGGCACCGCCTCATTTGTCTATTTAAACCCCGCCAAAGCGTCGCACGTCCTTATACTTCCTCCTGGAACCAGAAAAACCGAACCAAAGCGCTTCATCGCCGCCAGCCACCCTCTTCTTCCCCATCTCCGGCCAAAAACCGAAAGAGGGAAGCGCCAAACTAGCTCTCCACAACCATTGCTCGAACCAATTCACCAAAAGCATCCTCCTAACCTCTACTTTCTTCACGCAACCTCGGTTTTCCTTCTTCTTCCCGGCGAGCCCTTGCGACGACCTCCTTCCGCCGCCGTAGTCGCACGGTGAGATCACCTCTCCATTACTCATTTCTTTGCGCTAAAGCTAAAATGAGATCTCCGTGGTCCATCGATGCTCTGTGGTACCCATTCGTCTCGGGATGCCGTCGTTTGGCGGAACACCGGTGAGCGATGAGCTCGCCGCCGCCTCTCCGGTGGCGAGCCACCTCCGGCCAAGCATCACCTCCCTAGACGCGTAGGTCCCCGAGCACGAATCGAGTCCATTCCCTTCTCGGCCACCTCTCGCCCGGTGAGCTCGGGAGTGAGTTCTCTTCGGTGTCACTTTGTCATGTGGGCCTCCCCTGTCGGTCTCTTGTCTTGCGCTGGTAACACCGACGTCAGCGGGACCACTGTCACCTCGACACGAGAGAACTCGCGGGCACAGGTGTCGGCCGCTCGCGCTCGGCGTCTCTCTGCGAATGGGCCCGGCCGTCGAGCCTCACCCAGTAGAATACGGAAAAGGAAAGCGTGCCGGTTGCGGCGTATTTTCCGAATTTAGTAAAGTTTTTAATTTTCGTATTTACAAAACCGAATATATTCAAACTTGAATATCTTTTGAACTATCCAACCAAATGAAGTGGAATAAATTTCTAAATTAATCTAAAATCAAGTAGATTCAGAATATGCAAAAATATTTCAAAATGAACTCTGTTTGAATTTCAGATTTAAATTTAAAGAAAGAATTTGAAATATGTTGTGAATAGAATTTCGCAATTCAACTTCAAATTAAATGAAATAAATTTTAATAGATTCCATGCTTTGCTAGGAACCTGAATATGCAAAAATACTTAGGGTGTACCATGGAAAATATTTGAAGTATAATATAGGGTAAGAAAGTAGTTCCATAATAGCAATTTAAATAATTTCAGAATTTAGAAATTGAAAATCCAGACTAATGAAACCTGTAAAAATGGTCTCTGAAAATGATTAATAAAAGTGAATTATTCAAGAAACTAAGATTTGCTATTATAAGAGCCTAATCAGAAAATGTTCATAAAACTTGTAAATCAATGAACAACAAATATGTTAATTCAAGCGATTGATTTTATTTGGTTCTTATGTCTGATCCTTTTATTTTATTGAAATTGCCATGTTATTATTATTCGACGTGTAGCACCCGACGAAACTTGTGAGTTCGACGATCAGGAGTTTGACGTCGAAGATCATCAACAAGGCAAGCACCCCCTTTGATCATATTGATCCCAGTTTTATAAATGTTTTCATTAAATGTTTTACTGCATACTTTATTTTATTAAAGTTTGCTATATTATGGGTATTGGTAGTTGTACCTATTGCTTCATAGAACTTCCTTGATAAGTATGGATTTGTGATCCTTGAAAACCCTAGAATAACATAGACAATACTTGATGTCACTTTGGGTTATTCACATTTAGTGATATGCTTAGCCGTGCTTAATTGAACATAAAACCTTGACATGATTAAAAATGTTGGATATGACAATTAATGGGTATGACCTTTCTTGGTTGGTATTTTGATCAAAAATGAAAATAAAACTATGGTTTTGATGCGGGCAATTATTGGCAATAGCCGGGTGTACAAGGGACTTGTACGTAGTGTAGGGTGGAGACTATTGCCCGTGTCGGATTAAGGACCGAACTACGTGTTCGTTAAACCCAAGAATTTACCGTACAACCACAAGTACTGGTATGGGACAGCTCTAACTTATTAAGTTGCTTAAAACTAGCTTTGCACATTGGTAGGCCGAAGTAGTACGAGCCTCTTCAGTGACTGGTTGCTCGTAGGGGCGCTCACACCGAGGTGTTGGGAGTCACGTTTGCTAATACAACGGTGAATGCCATACTATGGACATGCCTAATCATTATTGTGCAGTGACTGTGCAAACATAAATACCATAGTACGACTTGACATCACCGGGCTGGTGCAAAGTTAGGATTAAACAATGTAACAGTTTTGTTATGATCTCCTTGCCGACACACCAAAGGAAGTGTGTTACTGGCCTGGCAAAAGAGGTTGATCATTACTTGTGGGTAAAGATGTACAACTCTGCAGAGTGTCAAACTTTTCGAAAAGCCGTTCCCGCGGTTATGGGAATCTTGGTGCGCCAGCACTAGTTAGATGGTTTTTATTTTCATAAAACTCTGAATTTCTACAGGACCGGTAGGAATGGTTACTCGGAAATTTCTGTTGTGACAAGAGAAATGATTCTTGAAATGGTCATGATACCTGGTACATGTGACTTATTTATACTTACATTCATTACTTTTTATATTAAGTCGCCTTTACTTAAAGTTCGCTTTTCAATCTATTAATCAGTATTTACATTTCAATTTTAGCTTTATGCAAAACAACCATGAGCCTTTCCTTGAAATGGCCTGCATATATAATAGGTTTTGCAAAAGTCTTGCGAGTACGTAAGTACTCAACTTGTCATGTTGATAATTTTTAGGTGAAGAGACAGATTACCCCGACGACACCTTTTACGACGCAGGATTCGGGGATGTGAACGATGAGTTTTATTAGGGTTCTCCTTGTCAGTTGCCTGTGGGGGATTTTGGGATAAAAGGCATACTACAAGATGAATGTCTCCACTGTTATGCTTTTACTTTTGGTATTGTAAGAATATTAAGTATTTGCTTCATTGTAATAATAAAGTTGTGTATGATTTGTGATATCAATTTGTATTTGTGCGTACTAGCCACTGATCATGGGACTAGTACTGTATGCACATGGTATTCATTTTCGATATTAATTTATCGAAAATGGGGGCCTTACAAATATTAACAGTAAAAATATAAAAAATGAATAAATTATTTTGGTGTTTTTAAAAATTCAAAAACAGATAATTAAAAATCTGACAATTGTAATGTCAGATTTTTTTGTTAATTAAATATAAATATTTGAAGTTTAAAGTTTTACTGGAGATCATTATAGCCATCAGGAACCTCTGTAAAAAGTTTCAAAAATGTTGAACTGTTATGGACTCTCAAAAAAATCAAAATAAAAAATTAGAAATCAGAAATTTGAGCACAGTGCCTTGTCAGAATTTTTATAAATTTTGTATGTCATATCTCGGCCTGAAATTTGATAAGATAAAGAACACTATCCAACCATAACTCATAAAAATTATCAAATATTTGAGGACAAGATGGCTAACCGATTCAATGAACCCTAACCAGCCCAAGATCACAGCCGATTCTCGTTTTGTTTCTTTCTTCACTTACAAGTGGGTCCCGTTTTACTGTTAGGCCCACCGGTCAGCGAAGCTCATAGTCATCTTCTTCCTCTGGTCTCCGGCATCGCGAAGCCGAGTTTGAGAACCCTGTAGCCGCATCACTCCTTGCAGTTTCATGCCACCTAAGGCCCTCGCAGAATCATTACCTTGCCACGCAGCCACCCTCCCTATGTTTCCCAGAATCCAGCCATACCGATTGATGTTCAGCCACCGCAACTATCCCGCAACTATAGCCGAGCACCCCTACAGCATTTCCTTGGCTATAAAAGCCGGTCCAAGATCGCAGAAGAGCTGCACATCAATATCCCCAACCTATCTCCTTCTTCTTTAACACCAAAACACACGAATTTCTCTCTGTTCTTCTTCAGTCGAAGAACCCTAGCGCCCGGTTCAAGCTCGAAGTAAGGCGATACACAAAACATCCCTCTAATTGATTTGCACCTTAGCATATGTGACTAGCAAGGATAAAAACCCCTCCCTAAATTTCAGGATTCATTAATCGAAACTCTATTGCCTGTGCGGTCCTTCTTCTCCAAAACCGGTGATCGGTGGCGAGATCATCTGATCGCATTTAGCAAGCGTTAGCAGGTAAAATGAGATGGGTAGGATCCGTAGATGCTTAACTCAGAACCCATCACGTCTAAGTAACCTTCTGTCACCGGCGTGGCTTGCCGCCATGGCCTCCGCCCGTCGGCCGCGGGGGCGACCTATCTCCAGTCGTCGCCGGCGGTTAATAGACCATCCCCTAGATGCGCATTGAGCCGCGGAGCTAGCCGTGCTATCGGTTCGGCTCCTTCGACCATAGATCGCCGACGGCGAGCCAAATCCTTCTCGGCCCTGTTTTGTGCTACCGCTAGCTGGGGCTGGCCTGTCAGTCTCTAAGCTCACGTGCACACACATCCATCGACCGATGGGCCCCTTGCGTCAGCCTCTGCCTCACGGCTGACGGCTTCCTCACTGATAAGGCGGGCCCACGTGGAAACCGACCGGATTTAAAGAAAACCCCGCGAAAAATGAAAAGGCATTTCCAATATAGTGAAGGCGTATTTTCAATTTTCAATGGATTTTCTTAACCGAACCACTTTGACGGTTTATAACTTTTGCATTTGTGATCCAAATGAGATGAAACAAAATTATAAATTCATATAAAATCAATTATTTTAATAATATGCAAAAATATTTTGAAAAATGGCAATTTGAATTGTAAATTTAAAGAGAAGGCATAAAAATGGGTTACATATAAAAATTTGGCAAATGAACTTAGATTTTGATGAAACCAATTTTATTGCAATACTCATGATGCTAGAAACCCAAATATGTAAAAATATTTGAATTTCAACTTAGTTTGAAACTTTTTATAATAAAGGTTATCTTCAAGGTACTTGATATTCAAAAATACATGATTATGCGAAAGGAATCTAAAATGAATAAAATTAATTTTCATATGTTAAACTGGCAGTAGCATAGGATACCTTCATATGCATTAATATTTAAAGGATTAATCTTGACTTGAATCTATCACGAATAGACCATATGACCTTAGTATAAAAGATGTAAATATGTATATGTATGTGTGTGTGTGTATATATATATAATGAGAAAGATTAAGCATGATTTATAACAACTCTGATGAAAAGATTTAGCTACTCCGAAGCATAAACATAAACCTAGTATAATTTTTGCTTTGCATCTGAATCATGTTAGGAACACAATACTTTGTGCTAATACTGTACCAATAACACTGTTAATCCAAACAATTTTAGCATCTTGAATTCGAAAATATAAGTACAAGAATACATAATTTTAGCCTCTTGAATTCGTAAAATAGATAAGAACTATCTATGCAAATAAAAAGTTGTATCCCCGCTTAACCTAAAAGTTACTAATAACATATAAGAATAAAAAAACATTCTGGGAAGTGAGTACATAAAATCATAACCTAACCCTAAATCATACCTGTTTTCTTGAGCAAGTTTTATTTACATTTTCTACTTGTATTCTTTTGCCCTTATTTTGATTTATTATATATTGCATGATTTTTTTCGTTGGACGACGAGCAGATCCAGACGTTTCTGAGTTTGACAATGAGCTCGCCAACGATCCGGATTATATGTCGGACAACGACCAACAAGGCTAGCACCCCTTTTGACCATGTTGATCCCAGTCTTCGAAATTGTTTTATTAAAACTTTCTTGCACGCGCTATGTTTATAAACTCTGCTATTTCGTGGGTGATGGTAGGTATTATCTTCATTATTGGGATCTCCTTAATCAAAATTGCCATGTGTACCTTGATAACCCTAGAATATGGATAATCACAATGATAACAAAATGGGTATACTCGTTTATATATGCATTTGCTTAGTATGCTTTATAAACACACACATAGCAGGCTTTAATGTTTATGATGAATTATGGACATGATGGTTAATGTGATCAATGGTAATTTCTTAAAAATGAAAATAAAACTATGGTTTTGACGCGGGCGATTATTGGCAATAGCCAAGAGTGCAAGGGACTTGCACGTAGTGTAGGGGGAGATTATCGCCCTGGTCGGATTAAGGACCGAACTATGAGTTGTTTTTAGACCAAGAAACACGTACAACCATAAGTGCTGGTATGGGATAGCCTTAACCTATTAAGTTATTTAGAACTGGCTTTGTACATTGGGAGGCTGTAGTAGTATGAGTTCTCAGTGACTGATTGCTCGGAGAGGCGCCCACACCGAGGTGTTAGGAATAACGTTTGCTGATACAACGGTGTACGCCATGCTATGGATATATATACAGAACCATTTAACATACAATGACTGTACCAATATCTTTCACCACTATAGTATGGGTTTTTGTCACCGGGCTGATGCAAAACTAGGGCTAGGTAATGTAACAGTTATGTTATGATCTCCTTGCCGACACACCAAATGAAGTGTGTTACTAGCCTGGCAAAAGAGGTTGATCATTTTTGTGGGTAAAACTGTACACCTCTACAGAGTATAAATCTAATCGATTAGCCGTGCTCACGGTCATGAGCACTTGAAAGTCATCACATAGTTGGATGTTTTATTTTCATGAAAACCTGGTTTATACCATGTAGTAGTAGGAAATGGCTCATTGTGATGATCACATTCTGAAGGTTCGGGAATCCAATTACTCATGCTTACATACTGTTATTTTATTACTAGTCAAATTGCCTTACTGAAATGCCATTTGCAATCTATTATTCAGTATTTACAAATCAAATTGGCTTTATGCAAATTAGCTGTAGAAGCCTTTCTCTTGATTCAAGCCTGTAATGACCCCCATTTTCACATAAATGCAAAAATGAAAATCTCATGTGCAAACAATACTAGTCCCATGATCAGTAGCTAGTACGCACACTTACAACAATTGGAATCATAACCATACATCATATTATTAAAGCGCAAGCTAATTTACGCATTAATCTTACAATTCAGATTTTATAGCAGCAAAGAAGCAAAGTCTTGTAGTGTGCCCATCCAATCCCTCAGGCAAATGACAAGGCATAATCCCTAGAAAACTTTCATCGCTATCATTCCCGAATCCTGCGACGATATGTTTCATCGGACTAATCTGATTCTTCACCTAAAAACAACAATTAAGCAAGGGTGAGTACTTTCGTACTCCGCAAGACTTTTGCAAAACCTATTATATATGCAAGCCATTTCAAAGGAAAGGCTACTACAGTTAATTTGAATAAAGCCAATTTGAAATGTAAATACAGAATAGTAGATTGCAAAACAGAATTTAAGTAAAAGCAATTTAATATGAAAAGTAACAGAATATAAGCATAAATAAATCTCATGTACCTGGGTATCATGACCATATCCACGAATCAACTTCTACCAACACCCGGTAGAATCCAGTTTTGATGAAAATAAAAACAGCTAACTAGTGCTGACGCACCAAGATTCTCATAATCGCGGGAACGGCTTTTCGAAAAGTTTTACACTCTGCAGAGGTGTACATCTTTACCCACAAGTCATGACCTTTTCCTTTTGCCGCATATTTCACGCACCTTTGGTTTAGTGGCCAGAATGTTCATGACGGAAACCTTTACATTATCTAGATTAACTTTGCACCAGCCCGGTGTCGATAAACCCGTACTATGGTGTAAATGTTTGTACAGTCACTACACAGTAATGAATAAGCATATCCATAGTATGGTGTACACCGTTGTGTAAGGCCCCCATTTTCGATAAATGAATATCGAAAATGGATACCATGTGCATACAGTACTAGTCCCATGATTAGTAGCTAGTACGCACAAATACAAATTGATATCACAGCCATATACAACTTTATTATTATTACAGCGGAAGCAAATACATAACATTCTTACAATACCAAAAGTAAAAGCATAACAGTGGAGACATTCATCTTGTAGTATGCCTTTTATCCCAAAATCCCCACAGGCAACTGACAAGGAGAACCCTAGTAAAATTCATCGTTCACATCGCCGAATCCTGCGTCATAAAAGGTGTCGTCGGGGAAATCTGTTTCTTCACCTAAAAACATCAACACGGGCAAGTTGAGTTCTTACGTACTCGCAAGACTTTTGCAAAACCTATTATATATGCAGGTCATTCAAGGAAAGGCTCATGGTTGTTTTGCATAAAGCTAAATTGGAATGTAAATACAGAAT
Source organism: Otatea glauca (assembly GCA_036346275.1). Taxonomy (NCBI): domain Eukaryota; kingdom Viridiplantae; phylum Streptophyta; class Magnoliopsida; order Poales; family Poaceae; genus Otatea; species Otatea glauca. The sequence continues at coordinate 53,925,970 of CM070714.1, read as the reverse complement.
AATAGATTGTAAAACGAAATTTAAATAAAAGCAGCTTAATACTGAAAGTAATGGAATGTAAGCATAAATAAGTATCAAATACCTGGGTATCATGACCATTTCCAAGAATCATTTCTACTGTCACAACAGAAATTGCCAAGTAACCATTCCTACCAGTCCCAGATAGAAATCCAGAGTTTTATGAAAATAAAAACCATCTAACTAGTGCTGGCGCACCAAGATTCCCATAACCGCGGGAACGGCTTTTCGAAAAGTTTGACACTCTACAGAGTTGTACATCTTTACCCACAAGTAATGATCAACCTCTTTTGCCAGGCCAGTAACACACTTCCTTTGGTGTGTCGGCAAGGAGATCATAACAAAACTGTTACATTGTTTAATCCTAACTTTGCACCAGCCCGGTGACGTCAAATCGTACTATGGTATTTATGTTTGCACAGTCACTGCACAATAATGATTAGGCATGTCCATAGTATGGCATTCACCGTTGTATTAGCAAACGTGACTCCCAACACCTCGGTGTGGGCGCCCCTACGAGCAACCAGTCACTGAAGAGGCTCGTACTACTTCGGCCTACCAATGTGCAAAGCTAGTTTTAAGCAACTTAATAAGTTAGAGCTGTCCCATACCAGCACTTGTGGTTGTACGGTAAATTCTTGGGTTTAACGAACACGTAGTTCGGTCCTTAATCCGACACGGGCAATAATCTCCACCCTACACTACGTACAAGTCCCTTGTACACCTGGCTATTGCCAATAATTGCCCGCATCAAAAACATAGTTTTATTTTTATTTTTGATCAAAATACCAACCACAAAGAAGTCATACCCATTGAATGTCATATCCAACATTTTTAATCATGTCAAGGTTTTATGTTTATTTAAGCATGGCTAAGCATATCACTAAATGTGAGTAACCCAGGTTGACATTAAATAATGTCTAAGCTATCCTAGGATTTTCAAGGTTCACAAATTGTTACTTATCAAGGAAGTTCCATAAGTCTACAGGTGGAACTACCAGTACCCATAATATAGCAGACTTTAGTAAAATAAAGTATGCAGTAAAACATTTAATGAAAACATTTATAAAAATAGGATCAATATGATCAAAGGGGGTGCTTGCCTTGTTGATGATCCTCGACGTCAAACTCCTGATCGTCGAATTCACAGGTTTCGTCGGGTGCTACACATCGAATAATAATAACATGGCAATTCCAACAAAACGAAAGGATCAGACATAAGAACCAAATAAAATCAACTGTTTGAATTAACATATTTGTTGTTCATTGATTTACAAGTTTTCTGAACATTTTCTGATTAGGTTCTTATAATAGCCAATCTTAGTTTCTTGAATAATTCACTTTAATTTATCATTTTCAGAGACCATTTTTATAGGTTTCATTAGTCTGGATTTTCAATTTCTAAATTCTGAAATTATTTAAATTGCTATTATGGAACCACTTTCTTACCCTATATTATACTTTAATTATTTTCTATGGTACACCCTAAGTATTTTTGCATAATCAGGTTCCTAACAGAGCATAGAGTCTAATAAAATTTGTTTCATTCAATTTGAAGTTGAATTGTAGAAATTCTATTCACAACATATTTCAAATTCTTTCTTTAAATTTAAATCTGAAATTCAAACAGAATTAATTTTGAAATATTTTTGCATATTCTGAATCTACATGATTTTATATGAATTTACAAATTTATTTCACTTCATTTGGTTGGATAGTTCAAAAGATATTCAAGTTTGAATGCATTCGGTTTTAATTAAATCTGAAAATTAGAAATTATACTAAATATGGAAAGTACGCTTTCTGATCTGAACTACGCTTTCCTTTTTTGCGCTACGCCGGACTGAGGCACTGACATGCCGAGCCCATCTGGCAGCGGGTCAAGCGCGCGCAGAGTGGCTGACGCGTGGGCCGCGCTGACCAGCGACACGCGAGGCTGACTGCTGGGGCCCATGTGGCAGCGACTCAACACGGTGAACGCGACTGACAGGGATGGCCCGCACGTCAGCGTCACCGAGCAGGGGCGCGGTTGCGAGGTTCATCGGCGGCGAAGCACGACCGGAGGGGTGGAATGGGTTCCGGATTCTTGCTCAGTGGGTCCGTGCGCATCTATTGGTGGTGGCGCTTCGGCCAGGGGTGGTCGGAGGCGACCTGCCACCGGAGAGGGGCGGTGGAGCTCACGGCTCACTGGCGTTCCAGTGAAACGACGGTATCCCGAGACAAATGGACACCGCAGTGAGCATCAGTGAGCTGCTAGAGTTCGGTTTTTGGCTTTAGCGCAAAGAATGAGGCATCGGGAAGGTGTTCTCACCGTGTGACTACGACGGCGACAGGAGTAGCTCGGAGGGGGAGCTTGCCGGGGAAGAAGAGGTGAAATTGAGGCTGGGAGAATGTTCCTGGGGTGGTGAGTCTGCTTTGGACGAGGTGGTTCGAGGAATGGCGCAGTGGAGAGTGAGTTCGAGCGTTTTCCTCTTTTTTGGGTTTCTGGCCGGAGATGGGGAAGAAGACGGTGTTCGGCGACGCTGGGCGGTTTGGTTCGGCTTTGAGTGTTCCAGGAGGAAATACAAGTGCGTGCGACGCTTTGGCGGGGTTTAAATAGGCTAAAGAGGCGGCGGCATAGGGTTTGGACGCAGGGGGCAAGGCGGCGGCTCGGACGAGCGATTTCGCGGCTGTTCTGGCACGGGAGAGAGAGCACGAAGGTCGAGGCGGGTGCGGTATGGCAGGGGTGATGTGCTGGCGACCTCGAGTGGCGAGTTGCAGCGCAGACGCGACAAAATGGAAGGGCGGCGAGTGTCTGCGCGAGAGAACGGAGAGAGGCGCGAGAAGGAACGGGAGAGAACGGGAAAGATGAAGCTGACAGGTGGGTCCGGGCAGTCAGCGAGAGAAAAGAAGTCGGCCGCAGGGACGGTATCGTCCAAAGGTACACACGCCAATGAGACAAAGGTCGAGCTCGGGATAATTCGGATGGTCAGGTAAAACCGGAAGTTTAGGCTAGAAGATAAACTTAGTATTTTATGAAAATTTTTACAGAGGTCGGAAAGGTAAATAATACAGTCTAGTAAAATTTTCAGATAAATTTGATGTGTAAAAATATTATTGAAAATCTGACAATGCACTGTTGAAGACTTTTACTGATTCTGTATTTTATTTAATTTAGGGTTAAAATAAACTTATTATTTTATGAAACTTTTTGGAAGTATTGATGTTAATATTATATATCTTGAATAAAACTTTCATAATTTTATATTTGATATTTTATTTTTAATAATTCTGACACTGCATTTTCCAGCTTTTAAGATTGACTATTTTTTAATTTCTAAAATTAATAAATGAAGAGATAAATTCTTGATATTTTTAACAGGGTTGATTTAGGTTAATATGTCGGCATGGTTAAAATTTCAACTCTGGTTAAGGTAAGAAATATTCTGAACAAATCTTTTGGTTTAGATTTCCTACTTGTCTCCTCATGATTATCTTTGTATTTTATTTTATTTTATTAATGCCAGGACAGAGAAAGAGGCATAATCATGATTCTGAGATTTTTAAGAATTTTACTGTATTTAGGTTTTACCTTTTTGTCTTTTACCATTTTTCTATATAGCATTTTTGGATTTCTTTTAATAAGAAAAAGGCCAAAAGAATTTCTTTAATTCAGGAAAAATCAGAAAGCATGACAATAAATCATATGGATATTTTTAATATTGCATTTCTGATTTTATTGAATTTTGGGTTGTTATAGTTGTATCAGCAAACATGACTCCAAACACCTCGGTGTGGGCGCCCCTCCGAGCAACCAGTCACTGAAGAAGCTCGTACTACTCCGACCTACCAATGTGCAAAGTTAAACCAGATAACTTAATTGGTTTAAGACTGTCCCATACCAGCACTTGTGGTTGTACGATAATTTCTTGGGTTTAACGAACACGTAGTTCGGTCCTTAATCCGACACGGGCAATAGTCTCCCCCTACAGTACGTACAAGTCCCTTGTACACCCGGCTATTGCCAATAATTGTCCGCATCAAAATCATAGTTTTATTTTCATTTTTGATCAAAATACCAACCATAAGAAGGTCATACCCATTAAATGTCATATCCAACATTTTTAACCATGTCAAAGTTTTATGTTGCTTTAAGCATGGCTAAGCATAACACTAAGTGTGAGTATCCCAAATTGACATTAAGTATTGTCTATGCTATTCTATGGTTATCAAGGTTCACAAATCCATACTTATCAAGGAAGTTCTATGAAACTACAGGTACAACTACTAATACCCATAATATAGCAGATTTTAATAAAAGTAACGTATGCAGTAAAACATTTAATAAAAATATTTGTAAATCTGGGATCAATATGATCAAAAGGGGGTGCTTGCCTTGCTTATTTATTGCTTACGACGAAGACGAAGCCACGGTTGACGGAGGCAATGACGGAAGTAGCGACGTCGGATTCTACACGTCGTTAAATCGGAAATATAGCAAGTATCCAACTTTAATAAGGGCAAAAAGAAAACAGACAGAAAACCAAATAAAGATTTACTTAAAGAAAACAGGAACATTTTAGGTTTTGGATTAAATGATTTCAAGATCTTATGATTTAGATAATTATACAAACATATTGTTAATGGCTTTTATGGTGAACAAACATGGTTTCTTTGATAGATTATCCATTCTTGAATTACGAATCCAAGAGGCTAAAATTATGATTTTTTTTTGTATTTATAACTTTGAATTATAGATGTTAAAATTATTTGAATTACTAGAATTAACATATTAGACAATTGAGCTGAAAGCTATAAATGAATAACACTTAATTCTTTTTAATTGATTTTGCATAAGAAGTGACTTGGAATATGTTAGATCTATTGAGTTAGGTTACTGGATTTATTTATGGTTTTTAAGAAGGTTCTGGTGATACAAATATATATTAGCTACAAATTTCTTTGTTATTACAAAGTTTGCTTATTCATATATAATCAAGTCCATAAAACATATTACTTAAGGTTATTTAGCTAATAGGATTTATATGCAACACATAATGAAATAAGGTTATTTATTCAGAATAGCATAGTCTATACTTTGAAGAACATTCTTAAGGTGATTTTATAAATTTTAATGTTTAGACGAGACATTAAATTCATTGTTGAAAAAGCTTATATGATAATAAGGGTAACGATGACTATAATACTTCAGGGTATTAGGCTAGCCGGATTCAGATGCAAAGCAAGTTGTAATAAGAATATTTTTCCAGATTATGGTAGTACATATCCTAAATATTATTTCCAAATTGATCTTCATAAAACTTTCATTAAGACGAGATATTCTACGGGCTGTTGAAAATGCTTAATTAGTTTTATAGTTTACACGATAACGGTTCAGTTTTAGTTCTTAGTTTGCGATTGATCCTTACACAATTACTCATTCATTTTCCTGGCATTAGCGTGGAATATCACTAAGATTGTTTTAAAGTTGGTTTCACAGTATTTTGCTTTTATCCGAGATGTGTTTCATATAAATGAACATTAAGATTTAATAGGTACTTTAATTCAAATCTGCACAAACATAAGGTATTCTTACATAATAGGGGTATCATGGTTTTATTAAAGATCTAGGAATCATTTTACCATTATTTGAATTTGCATGCTTTAAGTTATACTTATTTTGATTTCTATGCATTGGAAAATAATCTATCTTTAATTCGAACTAGATTCAATTCTAAATATTTTTGCATATTTGGGATCCTCATAACATCAGGAATGATACAAGACTAATTTTATCAGAATTTGAGTTCATTTGAACCATATCCTAACTATTTAAAATTTTAGATTTAAAATACTAAAATTAATTGGATTATTATTGAACTATTTACTTACATGCAATACTTAAACATTTCATATGGTGAACCCTAATTGTTTTTGCATAATTAGGTTCCTGAGAGTTTAAGGATTCTAGCAAAATTTGTTTCATTCCATTTGAAGCTTATTTGCAAAAATTCTACATATGTCATATTTTTTATCTCTTTCTTTAAATTGAATTTAAAATCTAAATATAGTTCATTTTCAAAATATTTTTGTATATTCTGAACCAAAATAATTTATCATGAATTTAGAAATTTACTTCATTTAATTTGGAGCTGAAATGTACAAGTTATAAGCAATTAAATGTTCTAGGGTTTGAAAATACTGAAAATAGAAGAATTACCATAATTGGAAAGTGCGCTTTCACTACGGAAATGCGCTTTCCTTTTTGGGCTTGCGCTGGGCTGAAGCACTGACGCCTGGGCCCTACATGGCAGCGAGCTGAGCGCGACGAGAGGCTGACATGCGGGACCGAGAAGGCGGTGGCTGGCGTCACACCGGAGGATGACAAGCGGGTCCTGCCTGTCGGCGACCCGAAACAGAGGCGGCGGCGCCAATGCTCATTGGCGGCGAAGGAGTACCGGAGCCGGTGAATGGACTCCATCTTGAGCACCAGGGTGTCCGTGCGAACCCAGGGGAGGTGCTAGCTTGGTTGGAGATGGCCGGAGTTGCTCTGCCACCGGAGGGAGGCGGTGGAGGAGATATTGGCTCGCCGGGGAAGAAGATGAGCTAGGCTCAGCTCAAATGGGTAACGATTCAAGCATCAAGGGGGCCAAAGGTTTTCATTTTTGCGGTTGGATGGATCGGGGACTCACCGAAGTGCACCCCACCTTGCGACCGGACCTGGAGAAGAAGATGGCGGTGTCGACGGTGTTGCGCGCGAGATAAGCCAAAGATGAGATGCGGCTTAGCTTCAGGGATGCAAGAGGGTCCTTGGAGCCGAAGGAATTGATTGATTGGTTACCGAAGCACTGGAATTGATTCCTGGCCTTTGAGCTCATTGGCAATGGCGAAGAGGCGGTTGTTTTTGGGCGAAACAATCAGTCGGCTTGGTCTGAAGTTTGGGCATATAGTAAGAGCTATAGAGAGCGAGGCAAGGTGTTGAGAGAGCTGAAGTAGGACTCGGTTCAACTTATAGCCAGTTGAGTCGGCATATTACAGGATTTGAACACGGGTGAAAGAAATGGCGGCTCGGCTAGATGGTGCATCAGATATTTGCCAGGACAGTGAAAATTGATAGGAATGGCTACTGTGGCAGCTTGGAGCGGTCGGGGTCGGCTGGGTTGCAACTTGCTGCCCAACTCATGCCGTGGCAAAGATGTTGCTAGCGATATTCTTGTCGCGACAGCGTTCCGGCAGAGGCGGTTCGGTGCGCGAGTTTTCTTGGCCTTATCAGGCGCAACCAGAGGGAATTATCACCGAAGCAGTAAACTGGCAGGGACAGCAGTGATGTGGCGTCCTCGGGCTTGCACAATTGCGGCGAGAAGATGACAAGAGGGAAGGCGGCGCTGCCTCTGCGAGAAACAGAGGAAGGTGCGGGAGAAGAGAAGAAGAAATGGGGAAGATTTGAGCTGACAAGTGGGGCACGACTGGCAGTGGGAGAGGGAGAAGGCGGTTCGTTCTGACTCGTGGGACCGGGTTAAGGAAAGGGCCCACACGTAAGTGAGACACTTTGGCAAACTGCATGAGTCTTCTGGACAAGTCAAGGAACATCCATTGGATTAGGACAACATACAGGCTCTATATTTTATGAAACTTTTTTTTTAGGTCGGAAAGGAATAAATAAGGGTCCAGTAAAATTTTTAGATGAAAATTATTTATATAAATCTGACAATATATGGTTGTTATTTTCTGCTTACTTTGTTTTATATTTAATTGAGTATCAAAATGAGATTATTATTTTATAAAACTTTTTAAAAAGATCTAAAATGTCATTATATACCTTATGTAAAATTTTTAGAATTATATATTTGATATTTTAATTTCAATAATTCTGATATTACTATTTTTAGTTTTTCTTATTGTTTGTTTTTGAATTTCTAAAAATTAACAAATGATGGGATAAACTCTTGATATTTTTATCAGACATAGATAAGACAAGAATGTCGGCAAGGTAAAAATTGTAACCCAAGTTAAATTAATATAGCTTCTGAAGAAATCTTGTATGTTCAAATTTGGGTTATCTCCTCATGATTACTTTTATTATTTTAATATTTTATTGATCCAGATCAGTGCAAGTTGCATAATCAGGATCCTGGATGGATCTGGGATTTATCTGAGATTTTTACAAATTTTATTGGTTTTGGATTTTTATCTTTTTACTTTTACCATTTTACCATTTCAATTTTTGAGACTTTTCTTTTAAAGCAAAACTCAAGAAAAATCAATAATTAAGAAAACTCAGGAGATTAAATTTCAAATTAAGTATCACATCTCAAATTCATTTTTATGTTTTGTTTGTTTTGGAAGAAATAGTTTCAATAAATGAAATCTTTCTTTTCTTAAAATTAGAATGCAAGAAAAGAGGAAAAGATATTGTTTAAAGTCAAAATCTTGATTCTAATTGAAATTTTTATTCAATTCCATTTTTAAATTTCAAACTATTCAGTTTTTAAATTTTTAAATTTTATGGGATGTTACAAAGCCTGCATATATTATAGGTTTTGCAAAAGTCTTGCGAGTATATAAAGTACTCAACTTGCTATTGTTGTTGTTTTTAGGTGAAGAGTCAGAATACCCGACATTATTTTTGTTGACGCGGGATTTGGGGATATTAACAATGAGTTTTTCTAGGGCTTTACCTTGTCAGTTGCCTGTGGGAATATTGGGCAAACTACAAGTCTTTTGGTTTTTCTGCTGCAACAATTATTTACTTTGGGTTTGTAAGTCAGAATTTACTTAATGAAATATATGTACATTATGTATGGATGTGATATCAATGTTGTAAACGTGCGTATTAAGCCACTGATCATGGGACTATTATTGTATGCACATGGAACCCATTATTGGTATTTAATATTAAAAATAGGGTCCTTACATCAACGCATCAAGCTCAATTGCTAGGGTATAAAATTAAGGACCTTTTCATAGCTTTTTATAATTTTGGTGTTTTGGAAAAATATCGAGTTGCTAGATTAGGTGTTGTACTATTAAGAGAGATCTTGGCTAGTAGTTTGGTGTTCATCAAGTTAAAAGGTTCAAATCATGCTCACTTGAATTCATAATCGTTTTGTATTGCGTCATCTTTGAATTTTCAGAGAAAATTTAATGAGGCCGGTCATACCACCCATATGGGTAGGGGTGAAAACGGATCGGATACGGACGGATAATAGCTCTACCATATTTGTTTTCATATTTTTTCTCGGATGCGGATACGGATACGGATAGTCCGGATACGAATACGAATACGGATAATATCGAATACAGATACGAATCGAATACGAATCGAATCGGATACGGTTTCGAATATTTTATCGGAACATGATAACCCCTTAGATTGTATATAAAAAGTCAACGAAAGCACATAACTAGTTGATTTGATAAAAATGTTGAAAATTGAACAAATATAAGCATTTTCATTCACTTAGACAATAAGTAGATACCATGTCGCAAATAAAATTATATAAGACTTAGTTTATCACACACATACAATTAGTTCATTATACACGTAGATCATAACAAAAAAATGAAGGTAATCTTTACTCAAATATACAAATGGAGGCAAACACATGACACACTAAAAGTTTGATAATACTTAAATATCACGTCTCTAGAAAAGGTATATAACACTTATATGTAATGATCCAAGATTTATATTCTTTGTTGAATTATGTTAAAAATAATAAATTATGTATTTATGAGTTTTTATGATTTTTAGCTACTTATTTAAATATTTTCCTATTAAGAATAGGAATTTTTGAATTTTTGAGAAAATTTAAAATCTGATAAAATCTTGAAAATAATTTTTAAAATGTTAGATTATTTCTGGAACTTTCTCAAAAAAAATTCGTAATTTTTGGAGTTGGTTTGCTAATTTTAATAATTGAAACTTACTTTATGGATTAATTAAATTAGAAAACAATTCTGATATTAAGGAACATTTTTGGGCCAGAAGAGTAGTTTTGGCCCAGCCCATATGTATATCCGGATATCCGATCCATCAATATCCGGATTATTCGAATCCGTATCCGTATCCGACGGATAGTGAGCTACCGAATCCGTATCCGACAAAAAAAATCCGTATCCGTATCCGATCCGATACTATCCGACAAATATCCGATCCGACAGAATCCGTATCCGAAAATATCCGAATCGATCGAAAACTATCCGACCCGTTTTCATCCCTACATATGGGTGCGGTGCATTTTTAATAGAATGGGCACTTTTGCCAATTTTCCCTGACCGGTGCTACCGGCCATGTAGGTGCGGTGCTACCGACCGAGCGGTAGCACCGGCCTAATGTCCGGTGCAAAAATTCCAAAGAGCTCCATTTTCTTGACTCGGCTGAAAAATTGGGTCCGATGTTACCGGTACCTCAGTAGCAGTGGCTACTAACAGTGCATTAAATGCACTGTTCGACAGTTGGACCTGGGTCCAGTGCTACCAGACCTACATGGGTGTTTGCACCGAAAATGCTGATTTTTTCTATATTTTCTCCCCAATAGATGGAATAGTTGGTGGGGTATATAAATACCCCCACACCTGCATACTAGAATAACTCTTGGACCTCATTGAACACATTTGAGCTCTAGCAAGTCTCCTACTCACTCTTGTGCATTAAATTCTCATTTTGAGAGAGTTAGAAGCATTCAAGTGTGTATTTAGTGTTTGAGCCTTTAGACACTTGAATGACCTCAAGCAAGTGTCAAGATTTGTTACTCTTGGAGATTGCCGCATCCTAGATGGTTTGGAGGCGAAAGAACCGGTGACTCTCTCAAAAGAGCTTATGAGAAAGCCCGGTGGGTTATGAAGGTCGAAGCTCGCCTACCTAGAGCGGGAAAGAGCTACCATAGTGATCGAGAGAGGCTCATTTGCGCAAAAGATCCAGCTTGAGTTGGTCAGACTACTTCAACGTGAATTAGGGGAGACCAGCAAGTCTCCGAGACCACGGGATAAAATTCGTGTTCATCTTCTCTTGTGGTTTGATTACTTGTATTTAAATTTGTGCAATTCATTCCTAGCTAGCTTATCATATTGATCTTGTTGTTAGGATTGCTTAGTTGATCAGACTTAGCTTGTTGATGCACTTAGCGAAACCTAGAGGATTTAGGCTTTAATTGTCAAAAATCATAATACTTGCTTAGATTGATTATTTATTGCAATTAGAGCCAAAGAATTTTAAAACCTCCTATTCACCCTCCCTCTAGTCGGTTATCCTTAATTCTACAAGGGGTGTGCCCAGGAGCTGGTTCAGTCACACACTAGCTCGGCAGGTGTAGGGTCGAGGATGCCGACTAGAGAGGGGCGAATAGGCGTCTTTTAAAAATTCTTTCGCTGCACCCTATATTTAACCCCTATGTCATAAACTTAACAAATATAAATACGGAAGTGATAATCTAAGATTTTGACAATTAAGACCTAAATATCCTAGGCTCACTAATTGCACTAACTAATTAAGTCTCTACACAAGATATTGCAATTCTAAAGACAAGTAATAATAAGAATAAGAATTGCAAGAATGTAAAAGCACAAGAGACACACCGATATTCTTCGCGTGATATCAGAGACTTACCGGTCTCCCCTAATCCACTTTGAGGCAAGCCCAAACCTCTTTGGACTGTCTCCACGAATTGAGCATCTATCTCGATTCCACTAGTGGTTGCTTCTTTACCTCTCCGGGTAAGCGAGCACCGACCTTCACAAACTTTTGTCAGGGCTTCTCACAACCTCTGTTGAGAGCTCCCACGCATGACGCTTTACGTCGTCTAGATGGCGGCAACCTCTAAGAGTAACAAGTCAGGCGCTTCCGGTCGAACTTCACTTAGTGCAACACATACACTCCGGTGACCTCCTAAGTACAACACATGCACTAGGATCCTGTAAGGCCCCCATTTTTGATAATGAATACCAAAAATGGATACCATGTGCATACAGTACTAGTCCTATGATCAGTAGCTAGTACGCACAAATACAAATTGATACCACAGTCATACACAAACTTTATTACACAGTGGAAGTAAAGTTACATATATTTTTACAATACCAAAAGTAAAACTGCAGTGGAGACAACTTCTTGTAGTATGCCTTTTAACCCATTGTTCCACAGGCAACTGACAAGGGAAATTCTTAGAAAAAGTTATCGTTAAATTCCCCGTATCCTGCATCAACGTATGAGTCGTCGGGGTAATCTGATTCTTCACCTAAAAATATCAACATAGGTAAGTTGAGTACTTACGTACTCGCAAGACTTTTACATATCCTACAATACATGCAGGCTATTCCAATGGAAAGGCTATTGTAGTTAATTTGCATGAAGCCAATTTGAAATGTAAATACAGAATAATAGATTGCAATAAAATTTGCTTAAAAACGGATTAGTTAAAATGATAGTAAGTAAGTGCGAGTAAATAAAAATTCGAATCTGGGTAAAATGACCATAACAAAACCAGTTCTACTGACACACAGTAGAATTCACCGACACACGGTAGAAACCGTATTTTATGAAAATAAACAAAACTGCTAGCTATGTGATGACTTTACCAAGTGTCCATTACCGCGGACGCGGCTAATCGATTAGTTTTACACTCTGCAAAGGTATACAGCTTTCCCCACAAGACATGACTGACTCTTTGAGCAATCGATATTTGCACACTTCCTTTGGTGTGCCGCAGAGTCATGTTATAACTGTTACATCATTTAATCCTGACTCTGCACCAGCACGGTGATGATAAACCCATTATGTGGTGTAAGAACTCACATCATAGAAATGATGGAACTACCCACAATATGGCGTACACCGTTATATTTGTAGACGTTTATTCCATGATCACCTCAGTGTGGACGTCCCGTCGAGCAATTCATTAAGAAACAGCTCGTACTACTCCGGCCTTCCAAGTGCAAAGCCAGTTTTAAACAACTTAATAAGTTAGAGCTGTCCCATACCAGCATTTGTGATTGTATGATAATTCTTGGCTTGAAAACAACCCATAGTTCGGTCCTTAACTCGACACGGACAATAATCTCCACCCTACACTACGTGCAAAGACATGCACTCCCGGCTATTGCCAATAATTGCCCGCATTTAAACCATAGTTTTATTTTCATTTTTCCAACCAAAATACCAACCATAAAAATGTTCATTCCCAATTAAATGTCATAGCCAACATTTTTAATCGTGTCACAGTTTTACATTGCTTTAAGCATGGCTAAGCATAACACTAAGTGTAAGTGACCCATATTGACATCAAATAATGTCTATATCGTTCTAGGGTTTTCAAGGTTCACAGATCCATACTTATCAAGGAAGTTCTATAAAACTACAGGTACAACTACCAGTTTCCATAATATAGCAGACTTTAATAAAAATAAAGTATGCAGTAAAACATTTAATGAAAACATCTACAAAGCTGGGATCAATATGATCAAAGGGGGTGCTTGCCTTGTTGATTTTCCTCGACGTCTATCTCTTGATCGTCGAATACACCGGGTTCGTCGGGTTCTACACTTCGTATGGCAACACATAACAAATACCAAATTTCAATAAGGCCAAAAAAATCAGATAGAAATATTAAAATAAAATAACTTCATAATTCATAAGTGGCTACAAGCATTATTTATTTTGATTTGCACTTTAAAGATTTAATTTATTGGAACCATTATTGTACCATTTAATTACTTATTTAACAACTTAAATTTTTCTTATAACAAACCCTAAGTATTTTTGCATATTCTGGTTCCTGAAGTTACAAGGAATCTAACAAAATTTATTTTACTAAATTTGGTGGTCTTTTGCAAAATTTTCATGTATAACATATTTCTAACCCTTTCTTTAAATTTGAATTCAAAATTCAAATAAGATTCAATTCTGAAATATTTTTGCATATTCTGAATCTACATGATTTGAGATGAATTTAGAAATTTATTTCATCAAATTTGGTCAGTTAGTTCAAAATATATTCAAGTTTGAATATTCTAGGTTTTGAAAAATACTGAAAATTAGAAATACGCCAAAAATGGAAAGTGCGCTTTCCCTGGGAAAGTGCGCTTTCCCTTTTCGATCGATGTCGCGCTGAGGCACTGACAACCGGGCCCATTTGGCGGGCTTATGCAAGACACGAAGCATCGACGCGGCGGGGCAGCCGTCGGCGAGACGTGCGGCTGGCACGCGAGCCCTCACGGCTACGTGGCTCGGGGACTGACATACGGGGCCAACGTGTTGGCGACACATGGCTCGGCATGAGCGACGGGGCTGACAGGTCGGTCCCACTCGTTGGCGACCCGAGGCAGAGGGAGCGGTGTCGAAGCCCACCGACGGCGGAGCGTCGCCGGAAAAGTGGAATGGGTTCCACCATGAGATTCAGGGCATCCGCGCGCACACGAGGGTGGTAGCGGTTCGGCCTGAGGTGGCCTGAAGCGGCGTGTCATCGGAAGGAGGCGGCGGCGGCCATGGCCGGCGGTCGGCGCGGAGGAAGAAGGGCTCTGCGAGCTAAGGGAAGGGCACGGTAAGCTTCGCAAGGCTTGTGCGCAGCTACTGGGGGTCTTTTTGGTGGTCGGCTACAAAGAGGAATGACACGCCACCGTGCAGCTGCGGAGGTTGCCATGGCTGAACGGCGAACCAGCGAAATCAGGCCTTCCCGAGCTTCATCTTCACCATAGTGATCATCAGTGCAATACAAGGATCCGATTTTACCACTTCTTCAAAAGAATGAACCATCGGAGAGGGGTCTCACCGTGCGAGGGCGACGATGGAGGAAGTGAAAGGACAGGGGATGTCGCCTAGAGGGGGGGTGAATAGGCGAATTAAAAAACTTTATAACTTAAATGCAGCGGAATAAAATATGCAGCTAAATAAAATCTCCCGAGTTTCCTGAACAATCCGGAGTGTCCGGATATTCAATCCGGATACTCCGGATAGTCCGATCCCGAGGGTCCTAACCCGGAGTGTCCGGGTTATTCAATCCGGATACTCCGGATAGTCCGGACTGTCCGGGGTATTCAATCCGGATACTCCGGATAGTCCAATCCCGAGGGTCCTAACCCGGAGTGTCCGGGGTATTCAATCCGGATACTCCGGATAGTCCAATCCCGAGGGTCCTAACCCGGAGTGTCCGGGGTATTCAATCCGGATACTCCGGATTATCCGGACTGTCCGGGTTCAGGGATTCGGATACTCCGGATTGAGGATCTTGAAGAGAGATTTTAAATCCCTGCAATTTTTCAACAATCTACTTGAACACAAAAGATCTTAATGATGTCAGGTACATGGGGATGATGAAGATCTAGAGCCAAACACAACAATAGAGTAGATCGGGCAATTTCAAGATTCAAAATCAAATGCTAAAGCAAGAGAAAGAAGCAAACTTGGAGACGATGATTTTTCACCAAGTTCGGATCCTTGAGGATCCTACGTCTCCGCTGAGGCGGCTCGGTCACACTTGAGCCGGGTCTCTTTCAACCCTCTTCCTCCGGTGTTGCACAAATGCACTCGCGGTCTTCACTCCTTTGATTCCTTCCCTTACGAGGCGGAACTGCCTTCACAAACTTCCCACGGCCAACCACACAAAGCTCCGGTGGCTCGTGGCGACCTCCTAGCCGTCTAGGAGTCCTCAACCTCCAAGAGTAACAAATGCTCACGAAGAACAAACTTAGAGATGAAATCAAGTGCTCAATCAACTCAAATCTCACTCCCCAAACTCTTCCCAACCCTTCTCACAAGGGGATCACTTAGATCTAAGGGTAAAAGCTCCCTCAAAGCCCCCCACACAGCCCCTCAAAAATCCACACCAAAAGCCTCTTCAAAAAGAGGGAGGAAGGGCTATAAATAGACCTCCCCAAAAACTAGCCGTTAGGGGCAGACTGCACACAATCCGGAGACTCCGGATTTCAATCCGGATACTCCGGATTGACTGAGAAAGGCTAACAGAGAGACTAAACCCGGAGAGTCCGGATAAATATCCGGATACTCCGGATTATCCGGATAGTCCGAATCAGCACTGAGCAGCTCGACGAAAACGAGCATAACTTTTGACTCCGGACTCCGATTTCAGTGATTTTGGACTCTCCCGAAAGCTAAGAACGAGGGCTACACAAATAACAAGGTCTCACTACCCAAAACTAAAAGGATAACCACAGATTTCACAAAGAAACCAAGAGAGACCTACAACCCTCACTTTCCAAGCACTACCAACACCACTCTCTTTCTAAGATTCACAAGGATGGATCACTTGAGCACTTGACACATCTAAAAGTCATTCGACATCGCATCCCTCTTAATAGTACGGCAATCCTTAGACTCAAATTAAATCAAAGATAATATAAGTCTAGAACTAGTCACTTGCCGTCTTCTTTCTTGATGTCGATGCATGAAGACCTTCACCATATAATTGATGACATCTTCGCCTTGTCCAACTCGACTCGATTCACCTCATGAGACTCTCGTCCTATCAACCTTGACTTGATCATCCTCTCGACGATCTCCACGCCAAGTCGCTCTTGACTTAGTCCTCAACTCTTGGTGACACCGCCGCCTTGTTGACCTCGACAATGATCATCCTCCAAGATACCTTGGTCATCATACACAGACGGGACCTAATTCTTTCCAAACTACTCATGAAAGACATTAGTCCCAAAAGCTCAATAGATATGAATAAGTTGATATTTGTGAGCAGTTGATTACAACAAGTGTTTCATATAAAGAAGCACAATATAAATGGAAACACTTGACATAAGAAATGTTCTCTACTAAGTACATCATGATGAATATGTAATTGATCTATATGCACTAGAGAGATAATTGCCAATATGATGAATCAATTAAATCATGGCAAGGATCACAGACTTTACTTAAATGAAGCACATGATAGAATATACACGAATTGTACATGTGCAAATAACATTTGGAGTAAGAGTAAATATGTGATCCAACACTAGATAAACTTCACTAAGAGAATTGCATGAGAAGATATACAAATAAAACATGCATGCACCAAGTCAATCTATAGCAATATGAAGTTTAACTCTAGTTAATACATGCATACCATAATGAACTCAAATGAATATATATGCACAAATAAATATGACATGAACCAATGTGCATATATATAATCAACATGCTACTTGGAGTTCACTATGCATTTGCACGAAAGGAATGCAATAACAAATATAGAATAGATACCAAAATTGCATACCTTATCTTTGCTTAACCTTCCTATTTGATTTTCCTCTAAATAGATGAGACTGATACTCAACTAGGCAATAACATGTTAGTCTCATAGCAATATAATCATATTAGAGGTTTGTCATTTGCTAAGCACTAAGTTAAGCATTTACTTAATTGCATAGATTGTCATTATGAGTGTTTGTCATTAATCACCAAAATAACATAAGTGCCTAGATGCACTTTCAATCTCCCCCTTTTTGGTGATTTATGACAAACCTATTATCAATTGCACCAAATGACAATATTAAGATATTTAGCATTAAAACAAGCATAAAGATACAATAAGAGATCATACTTACAAATCATCCCTTTTTGTCAATCGATTAGGGGACAATTGATAAATCCATAAATTCTCCCCCTTTTGTCATTAATCCCAAAAAGTTGCTTAAAAGATTCTTATTGTTTATTCAATAAAAGCTGTTCTCCCCCTTGATTGCACACTCAATAAAAATATTAGGGAGAAAATAAAATAAAGATAAGGAGCTAGTAATATGACAATAATATTAAGCTCCCCCTAAATCTAGGCAAGATATGATACTAATTATTTCCAAGATTTAGGTAATAGATTTTTCTAGTTATACCAAATTAAAGAAGTCATGATTCTTAGGATATAAGTGATGCTTAAACATGACACACGAATATGATTTCACATATCCTTTAAACATCAAGATCATATAGCAAATTTATATAATTTAAGCACATGCTCATTATCAAATTAAATTCTAACAATCAAGATCATATAAAGAAGATTATACAAGAAGGAATTGCTTATATGATCACAAGATGTATACAAGATCATGAATCAAGGTTGTATAAGTAAGATGCACTTTCATGATCAAGAATTTCATAAACTTATCAAGGGCATACCTCTTTGCAATGTGTCACCCATATGTACTTTTTAGTTCTTGATAACTCCAAATGCAAGTTAGATGACACTTCAAAACAATTTAGGATTAGAGGATACCTCTTGAAAGATACCAATTAATCATATCAATTGAAAAATACAACACCATTTAGAATGACACAATTTAGCATAATGGTGTGCAAAGACATTATTGAATATGGTCAGAAAAGAAATACGTCCCTTTTGTCGATTCTTGTCCACCGCATGTTCGAATTGGTCATGATCACCGCGCCCGGTCTTGGATCCCTCGTACTATGGAGCTCCTCTCCATTTCCTTCATCCCACCGTCGAAGATGACCCCTTTTCCAATACCTTGAACATCAATAGACAAGCACACGATTTCCGGGAACAAATATCTTTTAATTTGACCCAAGTTAGTTTGATAATGTCTAAGTACAACATGCATGATATATATGATATACAAGACAATACTCTTTGCATGCAATTTAAAACAATTTGAAGATATCAATTGAAGATTTTATTACACCACTTTATAATGAAAATATTTGAAACTCATTCAAATTTGATCTTGACATCCACTTGTAAGAGAGACAATGAGTAAAACACATTCAAACTCACTCTTGAGCTTACAAGGAAATTTTCTCTTTCCATAATAAACTCGAAGTTATGCAAGAGAGAAAACATTTTGAGGCTAAGTTACAATTAAATCCAATTTCCAGAATAACTTAGCCAAAAGATGCACTTTCATTGGAATGAAAACTTAAATAGATATGCTCCACTTAGAAGCTTGGAGCAATGAATAAGTTCACTTAGTTTTCATCTTGAAAGGCTTGCCAAGATGCCAATTTAAAACTCTTAAAATCTCAAAAAGATGCAAATAGCAGCGCAAAGTCGATTATAACTTTTAAACCATTGCTCAAATACAAAAATCATCAACGCGGAACAGATCCGACTCGAAATCCTCTTCGAGGGCTATGAAGACTGAATATTGATTTGAGCAAAGGAGAAACCCCAAAATAGGATGAACAAGATATTGCAAGAAAGTGTAGATTGCAATTTAAGAATTTGGGCGAAGAAGACAACCGGATACTCGGTATTTTGATCCGAGTGTCGGATAATCCGGATACTCGGATATATTACCCGGATACTCGGGTTGTTCACTTCATCCCTAAAATCAACATTTTGAATTTGGATCAAATCTTGATCAAATGAAGTCCAATAGCCATAAGATTTTGCAGAAATGATCCATGAACATCCAAGAGACTTCTCCAAAAGAATTTCTCAAATATCACCTCCAATCAAAAATTAGATCAAAATGGGCATTGGAGGTTTAGTTTTGACACTAAGTCAAATAAAGTTAACAATCTTGCAAATGAGTTCAAATAAATTTGAGAATTTTCAGATATGAACTCCATATGTGAGAGAAGGTTTTATAACAAAGATTTTCAATAAATAAATTTCATTTTGAGAAATATGATGAAATATGCATATGAAACACATAAAACATTAAGATTTTCACCAAATCCTCAAAATGGAACCAAATGAGTTTTGAATGGTAATATGCACTTATATGGCTTCATATGATTTAGAGAGATGTTTATAAGCCTATTTGCATAATTAAATCCATTCAAATCGTAAAATCCAACTTAATGCAAAAGTATGCCAAATAAGATCGAAAGAGAGAAAAAGGCATAACTATTTCAAATTAAGTTGAAATTATTTGAAATTAGGCATAAACATTATTTAGACTCCCAAGAAACTTTTCCAAAAGAATTTTCCAAAAGGAGTCTCCAATCAAAAGATATGCCAAATTTTGCTTTGTAGGCATGATTTTTACTCAAAGAGAAGAAAAGTCAAAACTTTCTCAAATTGAGTCCAAATGGTTTGAAACTTTCCAGAAATAAACATTGGACTATTTAGAAGGTTTCCCAAAAATAATTTCATTAAAAGGAATTTTCGTTCAAAAGATATGGCAAAATACGCTTTGTAGGTTTGAAAAGAAATTGAATTTTCACCAAATGCTCAAAATGCATTCCGGATTGAAATTTATGGAGATTTGAACTTTCATAGCTTTGTATGAGTAAGAAATACTCTTTCAATCCAAGATATGCAAATAAATCCAATTCAAATAGCGAAATCCACAAAATGCAACAACGGGTCATTTTGGGTCAATTGGATGATTTTGGCCAAATTCAAATGGCTATAACTTTTGAACGGTTGGTCGTTTGGAAAAACTTTGAACTAAAGAAATGCTTAAAATGACCAACCCTATGAGTTTTGTATTGACCACTTTTTCAAACTCCAAATAGATTTTGCTTTAGAAAAATTTGAAGTTAAATGCAAAAGCAAGATCACAAAGATCTTTTAAGCCAAAGTTTGACTTTTAGCTTCTAGCCAAGGGTTAGATACTTGTAAACATTTGAAATGCATTTGAAAACATTTTAGAAGACTATTTTCATAAGATTTTGCATTTCAAACAAATATTTTGCTTTTAACCCTTTTTGAAGCAAGTTAAATAGGAAATAGTTTTTCATAAAAGCCTCAAAATACAACTCAATTTGGATTTCATGCAATTTCAATTTCCATGGCTTAGAGAATTGATTATCAAGATGGTTTCTAGCCAACATTTATAATGAAATCCAACTTGAATGCTAAGATTTGAGCAATATGCTTAAATAAGCTATTTTAGTTCAAACCAAAAACTTTTCGGCTAAAATTGATTTCAATATAGAATTTTATTTTGAAAGCTTGTAAAACATTTGAAATACATATTAGAATACTTTTACAAAGCTTTTCACAAATTTGGGCCTTTTAAACATAAGATTTGACTTTTGACCAAAATGGTCCTTTTGAAATAGCTACTTGTAAAACAAAGCCAAATATTTCAACACAAGATTCAAATGAAGAATAAGATGTGATATTGAGATTTGAATTTTGTGTATGAGTCTAAGATACCATTTTGAACCAAGATACTACACAAGATCCGGTCCAAACGGAGAAACTCACTAAGTGCAATAGTATGACAATTATGGGTCAAATATAGTTTTTTACGTGAGTTTCAAAATCAAATAACTTTCACTAGGTTGGTCTTTTGAAAGTCTTTTGAACACAAGAATTGTTAAGAATGACCAACTCTAGGATTTTCGTTTTGGAATTACTTTCAAATTCATTTTACATTTAATACTATGAAAATTATAAGTTTAAATCCAAAACAAGATACTACTATCTAGATTTTGATCATGAAACTCATTTTCTTTTCAAAATGGATTTTGTGAAGCCAAAACCTTTGAAAAACATTTCAAATATATTTGTATACATTTTGCAACTAGTTTTTCACAAGAATACTAATGGTATACAAAATTTTGACTTTTGGCTAAATGGCTTGATTTTGAAAATATATATTTGCACTTATATAAATATGGGCACATGTAGGGATGTAATATACATGGTTATGATTTAGCACTCCCCCTTAATGTGCCACAATCCCAAACTTACTCAAGATTGCAATCGAACAACTAATAAGCATGAGCAAGCATATAATCAAGCAATCTAAATTGATTTTCATGAATAATGCAATATAACCTACACAAGGCTATAAGCTAAATAGTAATCAAATTAGATACTTGTTACCCGAGATGGCATTGGTTTATGATTGAAGTGAATGTCTTCAAGCTTGGCTTCTTTTGCACATGATGGAATCATTCTCTTGATAAGCCAAAACTTCCAATGCATCTCCAAGCACCTACAATTCTTTTAGGCGCTTTTTGGTACCCAATTTTGTTGGGTCCAACAATGTTAGTCACAATAGATTTTGGAACCCAAATGGTCCTGATTTGGATATTATTGAATTGACTAACATAATTAGAAATAGGTTTGCAATAATTATTCCTCCTAGGCAAATGATTGGTATTTTTATGAAAAGGCTTAGGAGGGCAATGATATTTTGCAAAACCATTTCTAGTTTGATCTCTTCTAAGCATATGATAATTGAAATTATGCATTGGCTTAGAGGATCTAGCAAATCTAGCAAATGGTTTGCTATTGTTATTTTTCCTAAGCACATGATCAACATGATTTTTCTTTGTCTTAGGAAGTCTAGCATTTTGAGCAAACACATTTCTAGATTCATTTCTCCTAAGCAATTGAATATCATAATTTTGCAAATACTTGGGAGAATCGACAAACTTGGCAAACACATTGCCATTTTTGTCCTTCCTAAGCAAATAATGATCATTGACAATAATAGGCTTAGGAGTAATACCTTTGGGACAATCCTTACCGATGTGTCCCTTTCTCCGACAATTGTAGCAAGTAGGCTTTGAGCGTCTCTTCTTCTTCTTGACTTGCTCTTTGTCGGTTTGCCTCATTGTTGATGATTGTGGCTTGATCTCCACTTTATTAGGGCACACGGAGGCGAAGTGTCCTTCTTGTTGCAAGCAAAGCACTTGATGATCTTGAATGTCTTTCGTTGTGCCTTGTCTTGTTAGTTTCCTCTTGGAGATGTAGCCGAGTCCTCGCTATCTTGAGGTGCCCTTGGCTTGCTCAAGATCTCATCGAGAACGGCTTTTCCTTTACGCACTTCTTTAAGTCATTTTCTAATCTAATGACTTGGGCCTTGAGCTCCTTGTTTTCCTCTACAAGATTAGTCTCAATATGCATAGAGGAAGTTGAAGCAATATTTTATTTGAGCAACAAGGTAAATCATTGCAAGAGGTGGATATGTCAAATTTTGATGAAATATTAGGATTAACATTTAAGCAAGACATTTCATCAATTAAATCACATGAGATTCCTATATCCACCTTAGGCTTATGAATTTCTTTGGAAAGGAGGGATTCATGATTTTCTTGAAGCATATTATAATCATTTCAAGTGATTCATGTTCAAGCTTCAAAATTTTATATTTCTTTTTCTCCTTTCCAAGACATTTATTGAGCTCCTCAAGCAAATTCATAAGTTCATTATAAGAGAGCTCATCATCGTCATTATCGTCACTTACCTCATTCTTACCTTTCGCCATGAAGCAACGGATTTGTGATGGAAGAGCATCTTCATCGTCACTTGAGGCGGAGGTTGAGGTTGATGGAGATGTCGGTTCTTCATCACTTGAGCTTGAGGTGGAGCTTGATGTTTCATCTCCCGACATCTCTTCCTTAATGCAATCCTCAATAGAAGTGGATGATTCAAATAGTTCTTGAAGCTTTATCCACATTTCATGAGCGCTCTTGAGATTGCATATTCTATCAAAAATTTCATCGCTCACAACACAAAATAAAACATTAGTAGCTTGAGCGTCGAGATGTAGGCATTTCCTTTCTCCTTGGTTGGAGCAACTTCATTCAATGGAGAGGAAAAGCCGACATCTACGATCCACCATATTTGGGGGCTCATGGATTTAAAATGAGAAGTCATAATTAATTTCCATGAAGCATAATTTGTGCCATCTAACACAAGTGGTTCATGAGAGTGCACTAATCCTCTAGTCGACATCCTTTACTCTCTAGACGGTTAAGTCTAATAAAAGGAGAGACCTTGCTCTGATACCAATTGAAAGGACAGGGGATGTCGCCTAGAGGGGGGGTGAATAGGCGAATTAAAAAACTTTATAACTTAAATGCAATGAATAAAATATGCAGCTAAATAAAATCTCCGAGTTTCTGAACAATCCGGAGTGTCCGGATATTCAATCCGGATACTCGGATAGTCCGATCCCGAGGGTCCTAACCCGAGTGTCCGGTTATTCAATCCGGATACTCGGATAGTCCGGATCGTCGGGTATTCAATCCGGATACTCGGATAGTCCAATCCGAGGGTCCTAACCCGAGTGTCCGGTATTCAATCCGGATACTCCGGATAGTCCAATCCCGAGGGTCCTAACCCGGAGTGTCCGGGGTATTCAATCCGGATACTCCGGATTATCCGGACTGTCCGGGTTCAGGGATTCGGATACTCCGGATTGAGGATCTTGAAGAGAGATTTTAAATCCCTGCAATTTTTCAACAATCTACTTGAACACAAAAGATCTTAATGATGTCAGGTACATGGGGATGATGAAGATCTAGAGCCAAACACAACAATAGAGTAGATCGGGCAATTTCAAGATTCAAAATCAAATGCTAAAGCAAGAGAAAGAAGCAAACTTGGAGACGATGATTTTTCACCCGAAGTTCGGATCCTTGAGGGGATCCTACGTCTCCGTTGAGGCGGCTCGGTCACACTTGAGCCGGGGTCTCTTTCAACCCTCTTCCTCCCGGTGTTGCACAAATGCACTCGCCGGTCTTCACTCCTTTGATTCCTTCCCTTACGGAGGCGGAACCGGCCTTCACAAACTTCCCACGGCCAACCACACAAAGCTCCGGTGGCTCGTGGCGACCTCCTAGCCGCCTAGGAGTCCTCAACCTCCAAGAGTAACAAATGCTCACGAAGAACAAACTTAGAGATGAAATCAAGTGCTCAATCAACTCAAATCTCA
Organism: Otatea glauca; assembly: GCA_036346275.1. Classification (NCBI taxonomy): domain Eukaryota; kingdom Viridiplantae; phylum Streptophyta; class Magnoliopsida; order Poales; family Poaceae; genus Otatea; species Otatea glauca. The sequence goes on along the minus strand of CM070714.1, from coordinate 53,901,382 downwards.
CTCCCAAACTCTTCCCAACCCTTCTCACAAGGGGATCACTTAGATCTAAGGGTAAAGCTCCTCAAAGCCCCCACACACCCCTCAAAATCCACACCAAAAGCCTCTTCAAAAGAGGAGGAAGGGCTATAAATAGACCTCCCCAAAAACTAGCCGTTAGGGGCAGACTGCACACAATCCGGAGACTCCGGATTTCAATCCGGATACTCCGGATTGACTGAGAAAGGCTAACAGAGAGACTAAACCCGGAGAGTCCGAATAAATATCCGGATACTCCGGATTATCCGGATAGTCCGAATCAGCACTGAGCAGCTCGACGAAAACGAGCATAACTTTTGACTCCGGACTCCGATTTCAGTGATTTTGGACTCTCCCGAAAGCTAAGAACGAGGGCTACACAAATAACAAGGTCTCACTACCCAAAACTAAAAGGATAACCACAGATTTCACAAAGAAACCAAGAGAGACCTACAACCCTCACTTTCCGGCACTACCAACACCACTCTCTTTCTAAGATTCACAAGGATGGATCACTTGAGCACTTGACACATCTAAAAGTCATTCGACATCGCATCCCTCTTAATAGTACGGCAATCCTTAGACTCAAATTAAATCAAAGATAATATAAGTCTAGAACTAGTCACTTGCCGTCTTCTTTCTTGATGTCGATGCATGAAGACCTTCACCATATAATTGATGACATCTTCGCCTTGTCCAACTCGACTCGATTCACCTCATGAGACTCTCGTCCTATCAACCTTGACTTGATCATCCTCTCTGACGATCTCCACGCCAAGTCGCTCTTGACTTAGTCCTCAACTCTTGGTGACACCGCCGTCTTGTTGACCTCAGCTTAATGATCATCCTCCAAGATACCTTGGTCATCATATACAGACGGGACCTAATTCTTTCCAAACTACTCATGAAAGACATTAGTCCCAAAAGCTCAATAGATATGAATAAGTTGATATTTGTGAGCAGTTGATTACAACAAGTGTTTCATATAAAGAAGCACAATATAAATGGAAACACTTGACATAAGAAATGTTCTCTACTAAGTACATCATGATGAATATGTAATTGATCTATATGCACTAGAGAGATAATTGCCAATATGATGAATCAATTAAATCATGGCAAGGATCACAGACTTTACTTAAATGAAGCACATGATAGAATATACACGAATTGTACATGTGCAAATAACATTTGGAGTAAGAGTAAATATGTGATCCAACACTAGATAAACTTCACTAAGAGAATTGCATGAGAAGATATACAAATAAAACATGCATGCACCAAGTCAATCTATAGCAATATGAAGTTTAACTCTAGTTAATACATGCATACCATAATGAACTCAAATGAATATATATGCACAAATAAATATGACATGAACCAATGTGCATATATATAATCAACATGCTACTTGGAGTTCACTATGCATTTGCACGAAAGGAATGCAATAACAAATATAGAATAGATACCAAAATTGCATACCTTATCTTTGCTTAACCTTCCTATTTGATTTTCCTCTAAATAGATGAGACTGATACTCAACTAGGCAATAACATGTTAGTCTCATAGCAATATAATCATATTAGAGGTTTGTCATTTGCTAAGCACTAAGTTAAGCATTTACTTAATTGCATAGATTGTCATTATGAGTGTTTGTCATTAATCACCAAAATAACATAAGTGCCTAGATGCACTTTCAGGAAGGAGCTCGCCGGGAAGGCTTGTCGGAGAATAAAGGCTCATACCGGCAGTGGGGAAGGACTTCTGGCGAAGCAAGGAAGCTTCGGCTCGGTTGGATTGGATTGGAATTGGTTGCGGCGACTAAACGGCGGTTTTTCCCCTTTTTCGGGTTTCGTCGGAGACAGGGAAGAAGAGTGGGCGAGGCGGCAAAATGGCGCAGCTGGGGCGAAGATCAGCGGCTTGAGGCGACGCACGATGCTTAAATAGGGCGACAGAGTCGGTTGCAGCATAGTGCGTCACCTCCAAAGCAACCTCTCTGGAAAATAACTGCCGACAGCTTGGGCCCAGCACTACTGCACCTCCAGTAGCACCGCCCTTGAGCCCCGGTAGTGCTGATCGAGGAGTGAGAGCAAAAACATGTCCATTGTTAAAAAGCTACCGGCAGCTTAGGGCCGGTAGTGCCAGCCGAGCGGCAGTACCACTCCCATAAGCGGTCCTACCGGCCTCAGCGGTACTACCGCCCTTAGCACGTCGGTAGTGCCGGTCTCAGGGAGAAAATTTGATTTGCACTAAAACTTTTCACCAAAACCACAAAGATTTATTCTTTGAGCCACGTGATAATCAACTCATGATCAAACCAATTTGCAAAACACATTTGCAAATTCTATTCACATGCTTCAAAGAATCACATTTAAATTCCAACTTTATTTGCAAAACATATTTGCAAATAAACCAAGAGTCTATGATATTAATCCTCTTAGCCATGAGGTGATCAACATGAGATCACGACACTTTGCAAAACACAATTGCAAATGCCCTCTTCACATGCTCTAGGATTCCAATCTCATAAACGTCGTGTCTATTTACAAAACGCATTTGTAAATATCAATTAAACCATTTTAAGGGCAACTTGCATGAACTCTCTTTATTTGCAACACATGCAAATCTCTTAGTTCCATTCAAAAGCCAATTAAACTAACATGCGTAAGCTATCTCCTTTTTGCAACACATGCAAATCCATAGCTTCATGCAACATCCAAATAAACTCAAATGCTTGAGCTCTCTTTTTGCAACTCATGCAAATCTTAGCTCCAAGCAAACCACAAATCAAACTCAAGTGCACGTGCTCTCTATTTGCAACACATGCAAATATCTAGTTCCATGCAACCACTTTAAACCAAATTGCTTGAGCTCTCCTTTTGCAACACATGCAAAACTTAGCTCCAAGCAATACCAAAACAAATGAGAATTCAAATAAGAAGCAAGCATGAGCTTCTCCTATTTGCAATACATGCAAATCAAAGCATCATGTAAAAACCAATGCACGAGCTTCACCTATTCGCAACACATGCCAAATGGTTAGCTCCATGCAAAAATCGATCAAGAGAGTGAGTTAGGGTGAACCGGATTGAGTTCATCAACACATGATAAAGCTCAAGCAAAAGAAATCGACCCCTCTTAATAGTACGACGATCTAAACTAGACACTCTAGCCTATCTAGTTATACCTTCGCCGCACACGATCCCCTTTGGGCCTTTTAGATCTTCAATCATCTTTCTCCTGGGACCGCAATCCATCTTCTCCTCTTGTTCATCAACACATGATGAACTCTCCTCTTGCTCTTCTCTCTCTTCTCTTCACTTCGGGATTCTCCTCTTGAAGCTCATCAACACATGATGACTTCTTCTTTTTTTCGATTCTTTATCATCGTTAGACTCAACCTACTTTCACAACTCATTGAAAATATTAGTCCAACAAACACGGTTGTCTGAATCATCTATCGCACTCCATTAACACATAATGGATGCCTCTAAGATCGATTGAGCACAACCAAATCAATTTGGATGATATAAATATATCTTTAATACTTCGATGCAACTAATACTTCGTTATACTCAAGAACTATCCATTTGTCCTTAATTAATCAAGAAGCACCATCAACACATGATGACGGTAGCACCGGACCGCCAATCCGCCCAAAAACATCCCTCTCTGGAATTTCCACACCGGCCAGAGGGGCGGTAGCACCAGACCTCCGGTGCTACCGGGCTACCATGGGCGGTAGCACCGGATCGACCTGCAGTACATGCTCTCATAAGCGGTACTACCGGCCAGGCGGTGCTACCGGCCCTACATGGGCGGTACGACCGGTCATAAGGAGAAAACACGATTTTTCACAAAAACTTTTCTCCAAACCATTCAAGATTTATTCTTTGAGCTATGTGAGGATCAACACATGATCACAACATTATGCAAAACACATTTGAACATGTTAATCACATACTCCAAAGAATCTCATTAAGCACAACTTATTTGCAAAACACATTTGCCAATAAACCAATAACTTATGAGATCAATCCTCTTAGCCATGTGATGATCAACACATGATCAAGTCAATTTGCAAAACACATTTGTAAACCCTATTCACATGCTCTATGATCGAAACCCATAATCTCAAGTTCATTTGCAAAACACATTCGCAAATAAACCACGAACCTATAAGATCAATCCTCTTAGCCATGTAAGGATCGACACATGATCCCGACACTTTGCAAAACACATTTGCAAATGCCAACACATGCTCTAGGATCGAACCTCATAACTTCCAGCTTATTTGCAAAACACATTTGCAAATAACAAGTCAACACTTTGCAAAAACACATTTTACAACTAAACCAAGCTTAGCCTTGTGATGATCAACACATGACCCAATCACAAGCTAAAACACCAAAGCATGAGCTCTCTATTTGCAACACATGCAAATCTCTAGCACCATGCAAACAACCACAACAAATTCAAGTGCATGAGCTCTCTATTTGCAACACATGCAAAACTTAGCTCCAAGCAAAAACCAAATCAAATAAGATTCAATTAAGATGCAAGCATGAGCACCCTTATTTGCAACACATGCAAATACTTAGCTCATACAAAATCCAATCCACAAGCTTCACCCATTTGCAACACATGCCAAATGGTTAGCTTCATGCAAACACCAAACAAGAGAGTGAGCTAGAGTGAACCGGATTGAGTTCATCAACACATGATGAAGCTCAAGCTAAAAGACTCAACCCCTCTTAATAATACGGCGATCTAAACTAGACTATTTAGCCTATCTAGTTATACCTTTGCCGCACGCGATCCACTTGGAGCTTTTATGATTTTCAATCATCTTTTCTCCAGGATCAAATCTTCTTCTTCTTGTTCACCAACACATGATGAACCTTCTCTAGCCCTTCTCTTTACTTTGGAATCACCTCTTGAAGCTCATGAACACATGATGACTTCTTCTTCTTCCCGATTCTTTATCATCTTGAACTCAACCTACTTCACAACTCATGAAAGATGTTAGTCCAACAAACACGGTTGTCTCAATCATCACCGCACTCCATTAACACATAATGGATGCCTCCAAAATTGATTGAGCACGACCCAAATCGATTTGAAAGATTAATTGTGTCTTGAGTACTTTGATGCAACTAATGCTTCATTATACTCAAGAACTTTTCGCTTGTCTTTAATCAACAAGGAACACCATCAACACATGATAAAATGTCCTTTTATTGATTGAAAGACAATCGAACTCAATTTAAATTTCATTTAAATTGATAAGAGTATATATATAACTACACAAGTTTCATATACTCAAATGATTGTTTCAAAGTCTTGATCCTTTATATGTTATTTAGCAATAAGACATGGATCAATACTATTGAAACAACAAGTTAAATTATAAAGTCCCCCTAGATGTGTGCATTCATGTAGTATATGAATTAGGAACATAATGCACATATTTGGACTACAGCAATGGAAGAGTTCATACTTTAACTTGAATCCTAAGTATGCATTAAGTCAATAGAGCGAATACAAGTGCATACCTTAGGTTTTCCATTTTCCATCCAAATATGAGACTAATAAGAATAAGGCTCAATTAAACATGTTAGTCTCATAATGATTAGATTTGTCATTAAACAATGATTAAACATTAATATTAAACCAATCACCAAAACTAATGGAGCTTGAACTTACAGAAGTGCTCTTTAATAATCTGCCACCGCTTGCCCAACGGAGCACGACAAGCTGCCACCAACCTCTGTTGCATGCTCTCGCCCACCGCCCGCCTATAACCAAACTTCTTGTTGCTCACCGTGCTTGCCCACAGCTCAAAACCGCCACGTCCGTTATGTCCACTTGTGTTCCTAAGCGCCACTGAGGTTGCCCACAACTGCCGAAGCGCGCAAGCCTTGCAGCTCATGGCACCAGCATGCTGCCTCCACCACCTTGCCGACAAGTGTGTTCTGTAAGGCCCCTATTTTTGATAATGAATACCAATAATGGGTACCATGTGCATACAGTACTAGTCCCATGATCAGTAGCTAGTACGCACAAATACAAATTGATATCACAGTCATACATAAGCTTTATTACACAGCGAAAGCAAAGTTACATAATATTCTTACAATACCAAAAGTAAAACACAGCAGTGGAGACAACTTCTTGTAGTATGCATTTTTAACCCATTGTCCCACAGGCAACTGACAAGGTAAAGCCTTAGAAAAAATTCATCGTTAAATTCCCCGAATCCTGCATCAACGTATGAGTCATCGGGGTTATCTGATTCTTCACCTAAAAACATCACATAGGCAAGTTGAGTACTTACGTACTTGCAAGACTTTTACAAAAAGTATAATACATGCAAGTTATTTCAATGGAAAGGCTATTATGGTTAATTTGCATAAAGCTAGTTTGAATGGTAAATACAGAATAATAGGTTGCAACAAAATTTGCTTAAAAGCAGATTAAATAAATTGACAGTATGTAAGTACGAGTAAATGAAATTTCAAACCTGGGTATAATGACCATCACCAAGAACCATTTCCACTGACACACAACAGAAATTACCGACACATGGCAGAAATTACCGACACACCGGAGGCGCGGAATGGGTTCCACAGAGAGCTTCAGCGTGCTCTTGCGCACCCAGGGGAGGTCTCGCGGTGGCCGGAGGTGGCCGAGAAGGGGTGTGAGACCAGCGGGGTGCGGCGACGACCACGACCAACCGTCGGCGAAGCAAGAGCGAAGGCTCTCGTTGCTCATTTTCACCTCTGACAGCATCTACGAGATACAAGGGCTCCAATTTTGGTGTTAGACGGGGAAGTGAGGCATCGGGTGAGGTTCTCACCGAGCGGGTGCGGCGGCGGGCGAAGATGCGCGGCGCGGAGGCTCGTCGGAGAAGAAAGGCTTGAACCGAAGGTGGAAACTAGCTTCTGGAGTTGAGTGGAAGCTTCGGCTCGGAAGATTTGGGCTGGAATTGAGTAAAGCGGCGAAACGCCGGTTTTCCCTTTTGACTGGCTTCGCCGGCGCTGCGGAAGACGAGCGGGAAAAGCAACGGAGTGAGGCAACCGGGGAAGAGAGAGTGGCAGCTACTGCGTCGGCGATGTTTAAATACGGGGGTGGAGTCGGTTCGGCGCATGCGCGCGAGAGATCGATCGATCGGGCGGGCTGGCGTCGGCGCGAGAGAACAGAGAGGGGGAGAAGAGCGTGCGGGAGAGAGGTTGACACGTGGGGGCAAGGTGGCAGAGAGGCTGTCGGCAGGGGCCAACTGTCCGCGTGGGCCCACATGTCAGCGACCGAAGGGAAGAGAGATCGGCTAGGTTCTGGACAGCACGGGAGAAATTAAGCGAATTCGATGGTCAAACGGCTGAGGAAAATTATGAAAATTTTACCATGGGTTGGAAAGATAATTATCAGATTCCATTAAAAATTAAAAAAATTTATTCTTTGTGTAGAATTTTAAATAATTCTGACAATGTAACTTTTTCTTTTCTGCCAATTCTGTTTTTCATTTAATTTATGACCAAAATAAGGTTAAAATTTTGTAAAACTTTTTATAAGAGTCTGAAATGGTGTTATACAACTTATTTAAAATTTATAGATTTTATTTATTAATATTTAATGTTTAATAATTCTGACATTACTATTTTCCACTTTATTTCTTCACAGTTTTCGAATTTTTAAAATTATAAAATTAATCATTTAATTTGTAATATTTGTACAGGAGGTAGTAACTGTACTGATTTTGGCATGGTAAAAATTTTAGCTTAGGATAGCTTCTTGAGAATTCTACAAAAATCTATTACCTTCTGCCCTGATTTTTCTTTCACATGATTTGCTTTGATTAAATTATATTTTAATTAGTTCAGGTCTTCCACTGCCTTAATCTGGCTTTAGAGAGCCCTAAGATTTTATTATGACTTTTGTAGATTTTTGTTGACTTGGTATTTTTACTTTTTACTTTTACCATTTTTACTATATCCTTAATTCTCTTTCTTTTATTAGTGAAATGCCAAAAGAAATTGCAACAATTTAGGGAAAAACAGAAAAACAAGAATAACTCACATAAATATTTTGTATGTTATATTTATCATTTTATTAATTTTAGGCTGTTACATGCTCCCTTCATGCTGCATATAAGCACTTGTGCCTGCTACAGCTTTCGTCAGGGTCACAAATGCATTTTGTGTCACCACTCTTGCTCATCCATAGCCACGGCCCCTCGCTCGTTGCCACGCGTAGTCACCGTTCTTGCATGCGCACAGGGTCAAAATTTGGTGAGGAAACCAACAAGAATTGAAGGAGGGTGAGGTTGGGGTATAGATGACATCAGTGAAATTCATCACTGCTACTGACAAATCAGATGGCGTTGCGTGGTGTGTGTGGGGAGAGATCACTACTACAGAAAAGACCATCAAGCGTCGGAAATAAGTGTTCGGCGTCGCCAATACTGATCTCCTCCTATGACGACGATAGCTACGACTCGTCGGAGGGCTATCGTGATGGCTGGGAGCTGGAGGACGACCCAAACAAAGCGGGTTCCAGCGAGGATCCCGACGGCCACACCGACGATGACTCCGACACCGATAACTCCAGCGATGATGAGGAGACCGACTAAGGCGTAGCTAGTAGCTAGCTAGGCATCTAAATTTTTGTACATATGTGATCGATGCATGCATGCAAGCTAGCTAGTTCTTATATATATATATATATATATATATATATATATACTACTTCAATTATGAGTTAGTGGCGGTGGTCCGTTCTCCTCTAAAGTATTTGATTCGTTGGATCTGATATGAACGGCTGAGATAGAATATGATTTAATTATATCTTAGATGGAAGGATTTTGTCATATCTTTTTTTAATAGAAATATTATTTTAGTATATCTCTATTCACATATTCTTACTATGGAAGTATGTTATTTATATATCTTATAAATAAAAGTATTTTCTCATCATATCCTGCATGGATAGAAGGATATACTCACCATATCCCATAATACGGGAATTCTATCTCATCATATCTGGAAATGCATAGATTAAAAAGAAAGAATCACGCAACCAAATCACGTGCCAATCACGAAGATTTCGAGGAGACCTGGCTTCCATCCGCCCGCGTACGCTGCCTTCTGCTTTCATCTACTCCCTATTAGAGGGCACCTACTCTCATCTCCAAAAGGATAGGCTGGTCGGTAGTAGAGACACACGCAGGAAGAGAAGAGAAGAGAAGAGAAAGGCTGCGTGCAAGAAGCAAGAAGATTTCCTGCAAGAGAAAGGCAATAACTTTCTCATCTTTCAATGGTAAGGATTGATATCTCTCTACTGATTCTAATTAAGAGTTGGTGGCGATCATTCGTTCTCCTTCAGAGTACTTGATTCGTTGGATCTAACATGAACGGTTGATATAGAAGAGGATTTAACCTGATAGTCAAATCTCTTCGAAGGAACAAACTTTTTCTACTATTGAAATATAACTAAAGTTAGTATTCTCTGCAAATAAATTTTTTGTCGTAAATTGAGTTTTCGTTGCAACGCACGGGCACATGACTAGTATATGTGTGTGTGTGAAATTAATGCATGTTATTTCTTCAACCATTCGTTCATTTAAATTATAGAGTTCATCATCAGAGACGGTTTGCTGATAAAACCGAATGTGATATTTTCCTATTCACAGACGGTTTTATAAAAAAATCGTCTGAGATGATACAACCAATATCGCAGACGTTTGTGGATAAAACCGTCTGTGATGAGTGATACAGCCAATAAACCGTCTACGATATTGGTTGTATCATCTCAGACGATTTTTTTGTAAAACCGTCACAAACGGTTTTGGTCACAAACTGTCTGCGATGTGTGCAAGTATCTTCCCAGATGATTTTCTTAAAAAACAGTCAGTGATAACGTATCTAATATAACCTCTTTTGTAGTAGTGGATGGAGAGACATGAGGTGGGGGGGGAAGTGAACTGTATCGACTCAAGCAACGCAACGACCATAACTTTATTAGTTGTTGTGAGAGCCTAACAAACGTTACTGAACGTCGGATTAAATCAGACTGATTGGCTGATGCCTATTCCATTGGAAAGGTGGCCAACGCTATAGCAATTCGTAGATTCTCTTATTTTAGGGCCTTAATTGTCTGTAACAGAAGAACGGCTGAAAGTAATGTCCAAAAATTCAGTAGCAGATGAGAGGATACAAGTCCTCACTAGTGGCGATGCATGGCTTTCAGGCAAATATATACCAGAATTATGTGCTGAACGAAGTAAGCAGCAATATTGTGTATCTGGCAAAAGTATATGTTGGAAATTCATGTTCATACATGGAGTATACAAGAAAGTTGGTATTTGTTGCGGCAGGTAAGTGATCGATGGTGCTGCACTTTTCAGATCGATCCGTCCGATCGTCCCGACACGGTGCCATTAAGAGTGTACCGTGGGCATGTACAGTAAGAATCAAATGCAACAAGATGAGCAGTATACGACTGTTGTCCAATCGAAAGCATAGGAGGCCAGCCTAACTAGCTAAAGCTCCTGCGTGAATCGATTCGATTCTCTGCCATACGCATACCCATTCGATCGAGAACTCGCGCGCGTCCGTCTAGGGACTAGTGATGGTCAATCGACCTCCCACCGCCGTTGGATCACCGTCGGAACCGATCGAACGATCATACATATGCTTGGGCAGGAGATGAATTGATTGGCCGGCCGGCGACCTGCCTAACGAGTGACCATCAGTACTCGGATCTTCGCAGTTGGTTTTTAAGGTCATGTGAACGGTACAGCTAGCTCCCTGACATCTGCAATCTGTTGTCTAGTCATTGAACGACTGCAACGAATCTTTGTCCATCCGTGGATCGATCAATATCGATCGTGCATTTCTGTTGGAGCCAGCTCCGCAAGGCTAACTCAAGATTGAGGCTCTAAAGCAGTCAGCAGAATTATACACACTATATACCTTCCAATCATACAGACTGCAAATTGCAAGATGAGAAATACTGCTAATATAATATAAGACTATTCTCGCGTTCCAAAGAGGACTAACCGGTCCCTAATTCTAGCGAAATTGTGCTCGAAGGCCTAAATAGTCCAGAGTAGTAGACCAGTAATACTAATACATTTCAAAAGTTCTGTAGCTAGCGTTACAACACATGACCGGCAAGTTAGGCGCATGAACATGAGACCTGTCGTCTGAGTTTTGACCAAGTAAACCACGCGATCGATTCCGAGCAGTGGGGAGCATTTTTTCCGGCCATGGTTCGACCGTGGACGGCGATATGTCATGCAGGCATGTGGACTGATTTGCGTGGAGGCCAACAGTGAACAGTCAAGCGAGCCCGGCCGGCCGGCCTTCCTTGCACGAGCCATATAAGGTGATCATGGCCGGCGGCCGGCACGCATGCATGTGACGTGGAGCCAACTACTGCACGGATCGATCGGCCGGACACGTACGTTCGCAAGCTAGCAGGTTGGTAATTTTTTGAAGCCAATTAAGCTAGCAGCTTGTGCACTGGACTGTTTGATTCTTTAATTTCTGCTATGCAATAATGTTAACTGCAATACAGTTCATACAAGAAGGAGGCATATACTAGCATGCAAGGCTAGGCTAAAGCGGGGATTAACAAATGACAACTTTCGCGCCTCTGTTTGGACCTACTTCGTTATCTATGTCTGTGAGGCGGGACCGGCCTTGTCAGACTTACATCGCCTTCTCCCTGCCCTTCCTCTGGATGATTCAATGGTAATTTATACTCCTCCGGTCACAAATAGTTGTTATTTTGAATATTGACAAAGTCTCTAAAACTCAACTCTGACAACTAATTTCTATTGTAATATATTTAAAAATATATAATTATAATATTATAAAAGTACATTTCGAGAAGAATTTACACATTTGATTTTTATGCATCCAATCTAAATATTTAAAAAGATATCAATAGCTAAAGTTTTAAAATTTTGACTACATGTATCTCAAACCAATAAGTTTTTGTGAACCCGAGGGATTATATATCTAAGTTGGTTGGTCATGCAAAAATCTTACAAAGGTTAAACTGGCCGGGAATGACCGCACGTAGGTACGTAAGTCTCTAGTACCACTGGCCAGTTACCAGCAAGATTCAAAATCTCGCCGAAATTTCGCGAGATCTCGGTTTTCAGACGTGGACGAGATTTGAAATGCCGGCCGGATTGAAAAAAGTTAAATTGCTACAGTAATCTCGGAAAATCTCGCCATTTTTTTTTACCACCAGATTTGACCGTAAATTAATCAATAACCCTTAAGAAAGTCATCTTCTATGAAAATTTGTTGAAAAACCGAATTTTGAGACTTTTTTTAAAATCTTTAGAAACATTGTCAGATTTTTATAAAATTTGCCATGATTTATATTGATCTGAAAAAATTATTGTACCATCCTAAGAAGTGTAGTATCATACATAAAAATTTTCAAAATAATTGAACTTCATTTGTTATCTTTAAAAAATCAAAAACCGAATGAACATAATTAGGACAGTAACATTGTCAGAATTTTATAAATTTTCTTGAGTGTGATCATGATACAAAATTTTTATGAGAGATTAACAATTGACTCATTACCGTTATATAAAATTTTTAAAAAAATCAACTTTTTTGTTTGCTCAATCAAATCTATATATGTATTGAAGTTCATTTGTTATATTTCAAAAATCAAAAACAGAAAGAACATAAATGGTACACTGTACTTGTAAGAATTTTATAAATTCACTGAAGTGTGATCATGATCCAAAATGTTTATGAGGTCTTAATAATTTCCTTATAACCCTTATGAAAAAATTTCAAAATTTTTTAAAAAAATTTGGTTGCTAAAGCAAATCTATCTATTGATCATTAGGCTTTTACGAGGACGTAGCACTCTCAGATTTTTTGTAACTTCTTGAAGCTTGATCATCAGATGGAAATTTTATAAAAAAATTATGATAAATCAGGACCATCCACAAATTTTTTTAAAATTTTCTAACATGGATTGTACCATTTTTCATTTGGTTGAAGTTTGCCGGTAAAGCTTTTATCAGTACAGTAGCAATCTCCGAATTTTTAAAAAATTCATGAAGCTTGATCATCATCTGAAAAATTTATGGGAACATTAGTGATGCATCACAGCCATGCATAAAAAATTTCAAAATTTTCTAACATGATTTGTTTCATTTTTCATTCGGTTCAAACTTGCCGGTCAATGTTTTATCAAGATAGTAGCAATCTTTGAATTTTTTTAAAAATACTCATATCTGATAATCATCTAAAATTTTTATAGGAACATCACTGATGTGTCAGAATTCTACAAAAAAAAAATTCAAAATTTTTCGATGTCCTTTGATCTATTTTTTACTCGGTGCAATTTTGCCGAGATCTTGGCAAAACTGGCCGAAATTTTGGTTTTCTCGGTAGAAAAAAACGGATTTGAATTTTTGTTTTTGTATTTCATCCGAGATTTGTCTGAAATTTTTAAATATCGTCGAGATTTCGTTCTCCGGTCATGGACGAGATTTGGAGGAAAACAAAATTTTGAACCCTGGTTACCAGGCCAATTAATCTAAGTTGTTGATGCACGAATGTGATGCGAGCCTCCGTGCACAGCCAAGGACGGAGCAGCTTTATCGTTTGTGGGCAGCGTTTTCGTTACTAGGCCCGCCAGGCAGGCCAGCTTGATTAGTTTTTTGTAACGGCGAGTAGTAGTGCTTGGCAGCATGACCGATCCATCCATCCATCAGTCCATCACAAGAAGCTGTGATATGGTGATATATATCCATGGCCCATCCAGATAAAGCTAGCAATAGCATCCAAGCCAGCAGCTCGTAGTACCTGCATGCTCTGCAGGCGCGTACGTACAGGATTCATATCTGGATCCTTCCAATGCGTGCCAAGCTAGCATGCTGCTGAAATTCTTTTAGGAGCGGTGAATCGATTAATTCTTGATCAGTTGTCGTCTTCTTAACGGTGCATAAATGCCTGGACATCAAGTTCACGGTGACATGTAGAAAAGCCTCTCCGATCCATCCTTTGCTTCTGAAAATTTTCGTTTCCACTCGAAGGCTACTGGTGGCAGATCGATAGAACAAGGGAGCATAAGATTTCGACGACAAAACATCACCAAATCAGGGAGAGATCGAGAAGCACAGAAATCGCATCAACTCATGCGCGAAACAACGTAAGTTTGGATAGAAACCCATCAAATTACACAATAATAAGGAAACTGCTTGGGCCTCTAACCCTCTAGCTTGTTTGTTGTGTCTGTGCTTGTTTGGTTGACTGACTGGCCGGGTTGGTCGCGTGCGCGGCCCAGCAGACGGGAGTCGCGATTCAGGGTACTGTTCTTCTTCTAGCCTGGGCAAGCACCATTAGTTGTTCACCTTCTCCGGCACCCTGCATGGCGCAGCTAAGTCGGCGGAGGATCCCAATTAGTCCGTCGAAATATGGAAACCCAGGGCCCCATACCTTGCATGCATGGCCTTAATTTCCGCTTCAGACAAGGCATGCGGTCTCCTAGTTCCCAGGGCCTCAGAAAGCCTCTGTTTAATTATATCCGCGGGGTTAACCAACAGAATACCTCTAATTAAACTGTTGTTGGTTGTTGTCTTCGGTCTTCATTTTGTGTTCTCCATGCATGCATATGTTGTTGAGTGTTGACAAACTGTTGATGCATATGTGAGAGTTGGCATGATCCATATATAGACTCGTCAATCTATAGGCCATTGGTAGCATATAGCCTTTGCACAGGCTATGCCGGCTCATGTCGTCCGGCCTCGTTGGTCGTGAATGGCGAGTAGAAGGACAGGTGTTTGTGAAGCATGCGTAGAGGTGGGCATCGTCGGGCGGGCCGGCCGGCCAGACGGCCCATCGTGCTTCGTGTTCGAACCGCGTCGGCCGCGACGGCCGTCGAGCCGCGTGCGTGTCGGTGGCTTCGCCTTCGCCGGCGAGCCGTGCACGCCCATTTGCGCCATGCTCGCGTCGTGCGTCTTACGCCCAGTCCGACCCATTTGCACTATTTCAACGAGAGGAAAAGAGTCAGAGATACATATAATTAAGGCAGTGAATGCAAATATTATGAGAAAAGAACTAAAATTTATTTATTATCGAACAGTTACATAGGCGAGAAGGATGTGCTAATACGGACGAGAGAGGGAGAATAGGCGAGAAAGAGAGTGGCGAGACAGACGAGAGAGATTGAGAGAGGCGGTGAGAGAGAGAGTCGAGAGAGATTGAGAGGGACGGACAGAGAGAGCGACTTCTTGCACCGTCTCTCAATCTCTCTTAGCTCTCTCTCTCCTGTTTTGTCCGTCTCTCTCAGGTGTTGGCGATAGGGGTGACGTTCATGCTACTGGATGCATCCATGACGGTCATGCTTTGTGAGTTAGTGACCTTCATGCTAAGCTTCTTCCTCATGCCCTGGATCATTAGGCCCAGTATAGCCCATTCTACGAGTGTGTCGTGCGCGTCGGCCGCCCATCGTGCTCGATTCTCGAGCGCCGACGGCTGCGTGCTCTGATGTCGTGCCGGCCGGCACGGCCCACTTCGTGCCGGGTCGGGCTTCGTGCCGGGCCGTGACGTCGTGCCTCGGGCCGGCCCAAAAGAGCCCGGCCCGAGTGCCCACCTCTAAGCATGCGTGATTTGCACCAAGCTTGACTGATCAGATATCATGGCGGCAGTGTCGAGGTAATGGGTACAACTTGGAAAGGAGTAAGATTGGCGAAGATGAACGCCGAGGTGTCAACATGATCGGCAGTGATGGCGGGGAGGAGGACTCCAATGTATTTTAGGCGCACACGGTCAAGCTCTGATGTTGTGAGAGCAGATCATTCTCATTTTGGTATGGTATATATATAGGTGTTGTGGATCGGTGCATCTTCGCGTCATCACTCATCAGTATCTAATGGGAAAGGTCCTCCAGCTTGTCGATATATACCCGATGATGCAGGTGTCTAGCCTCGTCAGCTCAGACGGCTTGATGAGGCCGGTGGCCTTCGCCTCGTTGGTGACATGCCTTGTGGGATGTCCGCCTTGTCGGTGTCAGACGATGGATTGCCTTCGCCTTGTCGGTGCCACGCAATCAGTACTGTTTCAAAAACATATCAGATATGTTGGAGAAGTGGCTTCAACTCGTCGGTCCTTAGCCAATATATTCGTGAAAGTATTGTTGGTGTAAACGGAGCAGACATAGGAGCCATCTCTTGGCGAGCGACGATATCTTTTTAATAGATAAGAGAGCTTGGTGATATATGTTGATACTATAATTGCACACTTTGCACAGGCGCATTAACAAGACGACGGTGCAGAGTTTGACCGCTTGGATGATGCAGCCGTCAGAGGCTCGATCAACTCGCCGCGCGCGCCTTTGTTATCGCAGCGACCATGGATGTTGGTCTTGGAGGATCCTGAACGTTGAAATGAGCACTACCGGTAGCTGCGGCGTCACTACTAGGTGAAGGAAAGGCGCCCCAGTCCTTGGATGGCGTACGTACATGACGATGACGGCTCATAGATGTGGGTTGACATACTATATATATCCTTGTATCTGCTGTGTCGTGATCGGCGGTGCTTGGCGGGATGCTCAGCATAGCTCCGATGTAGCTACCAAAAGTAGGAGCAGCTGATCGGCATTGGGAGCAGCCACAAAGAGTTGCAGCTCAATGTGAGAAGTTGAGTAAGTGGGAAAGGAGTGAGATGCATGCCTATCCCAAAGCATGAGAAAATACTTGCATGCATGGCCCATGCACGGGTCGGGTACGTGAAGGGCTGCATAGTTCTAGCGTATCGATCAGGCTAAGGACGATTGGTGCCGAAGCCGAACACGACGACCTCAACGGTAGGCGCAAAGACTCCGATAGCTTGGCATCAAGGAGGCGCCACTCGACAGAAAGCTCGTCATGGCCCCGACATTTGGTGTTACCAAGTGTAACACAGCGTGGCGTTGGGTACAGCTACTTGTAGTCATCACTCATGAACTCACATAATGGTTTCCATATTTTTGATCAACTTGGAGTGCAAACAGAAGGAATTTTCTATGCATGATGAGCTAGACCATGGGATTCTGGACTGGTTAGGAGAAAGGAAAGGAATGAAAATAGGGTAATGATAGTACCAATTCATCAGATGGTATCGGGCCCTATATAACAACGGTTTCCACGGCTCATGGCAAGCCCACGTATCGAACGATCAATCATTTGTCACTCATTTCTTCTTCTTCTTCCTGTTACTATCCAGACTCTAATATCCATGTCACTTGCTTGAAGCTCTCTCTCTCCTTCTCCCAAGTAACCAGTGAGAATGAGCTCCACCATTGAGCCGAGCGCCTCCACCTCACATGAGTTCAAACACTGCTCTACTCCTTTTCTACCTAGGCATACCAAGCTCCACCATCGGCTACTACTGATCTGAGGCCACCCCACTCGCTCTCTAGGACAGTCATCTGATGCAGCTGGAGCAAAGACCTTCCCTTCCGAGCGCTTCTCAGCCACTCAATAACTCCTAATCCACTTGAGTGTGTCTCCCATCACACACTCCCTCTCACACACACACAATAACGTTGCTTTCTCTCCCTCTGTTTCTTTAATTGCTACCAAAGAGCTCTAATCTAGACAAGCTTTGTATCTTGATCTAGCCACCAGCGGCTAGTAGATCCCCACCAAAGATGAGCTCATCTCCTCCCCCACACCTCTCTCCCTTCTATTCCCAAAGCCTCCTCTCTCCTCATCATTCCTCCACCGAACTCTCTCTCTCTCATCCTCCAGTGAGTCAAAGCTCTGGCGAGCCGTCGGCAACGGGAGATCACCATAGATGAACTCCTCTCCCGAGGGGGCATTCAGGTGATGCAATAGATGAGCCAGGGCATCGAGAGGGATCAGGGGGGGGGCAACGATGAGCCATGCCATCAGGCTGACCTTGGCCTCACCCAGGTCTGGGCTTATCGGTGACAAGGTTCTAGCTAGCCGTCTCTTCCCCCTTCTGCAATATCGGTCATCAAAGCTACAGGTATGGTCTCTGCCTCTGGTAGGCTTTTGTTGCAATCATTTTATCGAATTGTTGTAGACTTGTTTATCGATTGTTGCATGAATTGTTGTATTTTGTTGCAATGTGGTTTCTCAAATGTTGCCGCAAGAAGTATTTGTTGTAATTGTGTTTTGTTTTGTTGCACAAGGTAAATTGTTGTTGCAGTAGAGATGTCTATTAATTTGTTGCATCGAGGAACCAGTAGTGCTTGTTGCATAGAGTTGCGAATTTGCTGTATTTGTTGCATAGGGGTGAGGGTTCTTGCAATATTACTATTTAATTGTTGTGCATCACCAATTTTTGTTGCGTCAGGTTGGATGGTTGATATTTATTTTTTAAATTAGATCTGGTGGTAGAAAGGTGCGCAATTGTGGGAGTGTCCGACTCTTATTGGGCTGCTAGGAGTGCCTATTGGGCCTTGAAGCAAGCCCAAGGGCAATTTAGTGTGTATGTGGGCCGCTATACATGTGTTGTGGACTTTAAGGCAAATCCATGAGTAAATTACTAAAGGAATATACCAACATACACTCATCTTTTTTGTAATAGGATGGGAACTAATCATCCACTCACTTCTATATAAAGGCCCCAAAGAGCATGTGAGAGGGAGAGGAAACTCAATTTTGACATAGCTCTCTCAAGTGGTATGTGCTCAACTCCTCCATTAGTGCGTCTTCAAAGAAAAAAATAGTATTCCATACTGACTATTTAGCTTTATTGTCACGATAGATAAAAAATTTCTTATCATACGTTCGAGCGTTAGCACAACCATAAAAAAAATAAGAGAGAATCGGACTTAACATGATAGCAAGGGTTTTTTTAGTGCGAATGATTCGCCCTATGCCCGCTCACACTCACCGCCCACTCAATGGAAGCACATCATGCTGCTGCTATATGTCACAATTTTGGCTTGCTTAATGAAGGATTTCAGGAGGGCTTAAACCTTCCGTTGATTCTTAAAAAAAACGAGGATTTTAGTGACAGCTATGAGAAAGCTATAACAGGAGAGGTAAATCCGACTGCAGAAAGAGAGCTACCCAATACAACATTTCTTTAACTTCTGCTGCATTTATCCTTTCTTGTGATTCATTCTTTCGTCGTATTTTCCACGCATTAGGAGCAGATTAGAAGTAGCCAAAACCGAAGCACAGACATCCATTTGTGCTTCGTCTTCAATCATCATTGAAGCTTTCATCTTTCTGCCGATCTCTTCGGAATTAGCCCAAATTATTTTGTCAGTTGCCGGATTGCTTTTCGACGCCAACAGCTGCAAATTAATGTGATACGCTATACTCTAGCAAAGGCACAAGGTTGTGTTACGAATTGAGTTTGTTATAACCACAGCAGGATAAAAATCAAGGATTCGGATTTAACTAATATATTTTGTGTCGTACATGTGAAATAGAGTTGTATTTATTGTGGAATTCTAATATCCACCTTTGTTTTATATCTGGTTAAATTGCTTTTGACTCACCAAATCAGCACTCCAAATCTATCTATTTTCTTCTGATTATTATTTATACGTGTGAATTTATAACCTTTTCACGTCGTTTTAAATCGGATAGATATATAGTAAGAGTAAGAACTGAACTCGTGTGCCTCTTGATCGAGAGGAAGTAGGAACCGAACAGAGTCAAACAGTGAACTGGGCTACACACACCTACTCTGCGTATAAGTTTATAAGAGGTAAATTTTGAATGGTCTTGTGTATAAATGTATACCGTATATTATATTTCAATGCATAATTAGTGTGATGTTCCCTCTATACACTTAATAAATATTAAAATTTATTTTGTATTTCTATATATATATTTTAATATAGTATTTAGAGATAATAATTAAAGCTAATTTAGTCATAGTCGATATCTCTTTAGTCTATCATGTCTATGTATTAAAATCATAATTGCTAGGAGTCGGACGCTTGATTTTTTCGAATGCTGCAACATTTTTTTCCTACGCGTGAAATATTTTCCTTCGATAACAGTAGAAATGTGCATGCGAAATTTTTTTTGCAGATATTAAAAAAAAATTTACAAACGTTGAAAAAAATATTACAGTAAACGTCCGACGAAACATGTTATCATCGAATATCCGGCTCCTAGCATTCGCCTATTAAAATACACGGTAAACATGGACAGATAGAGTATTCAGAAATACCCAGTAGCCGCCCAGCCCAACTCATCTAGCTCAATTCGAGGAATCTTCATCAACTCCTTCGGTCCTTCCGCAAGCCGCAATCTCCCACACTTGCTATCCCTTGCGACGCGCTCGGGCAGCATAGAACACACAAAGCCCTAGCGATGTCGTCGCCAGCCGCCGCGCCGCCCGCCGCGATGGCCGTCGACGAGGCGGAGGACGACCAACTCTCCTGCATGTCCACGGATGACGTCGTCCGGGCCTCCCGCCTCCTCGACAACGAGATCCGCGTCCTCAAGGTGCGTGCCCTCCGCCAAACCCTAGCTAGGCCCGCGACCCCTTCTCCTGCTTCGCGATCTCCGTCTGCCGGTGGAGTTCTGATTTGAGTTATTTTGGGTGGGCGCAGGACGAGCTGCAGCGGACGAACCTGGAGCTGGAATCCTTCAAGGAGAAGATCAAGGAGAACCAGGAGAAGATCAAGCTCAACAAGCAGCTGCCTTATCTCGTCGGCAACATCGTCGAGGTTCGTGAGTCGCCTGGCTGGGCCACCGGGGGAATTTTATGGTTAAAGGTTCATTTTTTTTTCGTGTGTGGAGGCCAGCTCTGGATGTGGATGTGGGAAATGAGTCCTTTTTTGTATCAACTTTATCAATTCTGCATGCTATCTTAGTTAGTAGTTTGCTCATACTAGCCTTTGACCTCACATGCTCTAATTTTGGGTTTTATGTGTACCAAATCCAGTGATTATACGCCGTAGGTTTAGTTTCAGGAAATACATGACCTGGAGAAGACACTAATAGTAATAGCTCCTCTCCCTCTAGATAATGAGAACGTTATCTATTATATTCTTGTGACCAATTTTTGTAGATTACCTAGGAGGCAGTTCATCTTTAAAGCAGTGATGATGGCTATGTGGTAGTTATCATGAAATGTTAGCACTCTACAATGATTTGTGTTGGTTTGTATCGGTGTTTTTCATAAAAATTTTGATTACTCCGGTGAACTTCACTCTTTTGGATCTTTGAGTCCTCAAGAATAACAGAACTGAACTTTTCAAAGTTGTAGTCTTGTGCAGGCCAAATGTACAAGTCTTGACTTTTGATGCAATTTGCCTCAAAGTCTACTTATGTATTTTCTCAACTGTTTCAGATTTTGGAAATGAACCCTGAGGATGAGGCTGAAGAGGACGGTGCTAACATTGATCTGGACTCACAAAGGAAAGGAAAGTGTGTTGTTCTAAAGACGTCTACCAGACAAGTAAATAAACTTGCTTTTCTGTGGCACCAAGACCTTTGGTCATATGCATGAACCTTTTCCTTGAATTGCCAAACAAACAAGCAGTGGAATATTAAGTTGTTTTGAATTTTATAAACTCTTTATCTATTGATAAACACCACCAATTTGGATTTCACTTGAAGTTGGCTTTTTTTTTGGCGTCAAGCTCTCTTGGGAATTGATACCATCGATCACAGATAGCAGAATTGCTGAAGTTGAATTATATTATAGTTGTGCAGCACTAATATTCCTGTTCTGCACACAACATTTCTGTTCTTACTTAATTTTCTTTGTATCCATATCTAGTCTTGAGTGCATGGGGTTATGGACTATTTGAATTTAGATCCTGACTTGGTTTACCTCCACATACCATTTGATGAACTACATTAGTTGGGTGATCTTGTGCGTTGTAAAGAATCAATTTCATTGTTCAAGGTTTTGTTTCTTTTCCCTCTCAATTGCAGACTATATTCCTTCCCGTTATTGGGCTGGTTGACCCTGACAAGCTCAAACCTGGTGATTTGGTTGGAGTCAACAAAGACAGCTACTTGATACTAGACACATTGCCTTCAGAGTATGACTCACGAGTGAAGGCAATGGAGGTAGATGAAAAACCTACAGAGGATTACAATGACATTGGAGGCCTTGAGAAACAGGTATTTTACTTTACAGAACTGATGGTGAAAACAACAGGATGATTGTCAATTTGTTACTATGTAGGTAGTAGTAGGTTAATTTTTATATTTCGAAATATTATTTGTTAGTTCTTGTTTGTTCACTTTTATCTGCTCTCTTATGTTCTACCTGTGTGTTGTCAATGCAGATTCAAGAGCTTGTGGAAGCAATAGTGTTACCGATGACGCACAAGGACCGTTTTCAGAAGTTGGGAATTCGTCCCCCTAAAGGTGTTCTTTTATATGGACCACCTGGGACTGGAAAGACATTGATGGCTCGTGCATGTGCTGCACAAACTAATGCAACATTCCTGAAACTAGCTGGCCCACAGCTTGTCCAGGTAACAAACTTTTGATGCTAAAGTTGGAAAGCTGTCTCTTCAATATCCTGGCATTGTTCATTTGAATTTACTAAGTATCATACGGATGCTAGGGCTCCCAAACCTTTTCTTTCATCATTGAACACTTCATTTTTGCATGCTTTATGGACTACGATCGGTCCCGATAAGCGGCTTTTATCTTTCTTTACACAAGGATGCAATGTTGGGAACTTTGTTTTTCCGTTAACTCTGTAATGCTTTTGGTGTAGTGGATTGCAGCTGGGACTTGTGCCTTATTGTTATCTATTACATTGTTTAGCATTCATGTTGGTAAAGAAACCAGTTGCATCTGAAATATTGCTGGTCCAGCACCAGTCTATTTTCTTTCTTGCTTAATTCTTCTGCATATAGTTTAGATAAATATTGATGTCTTTGTGAATTGGTCCAGATGTTCATCGGTGACGGGGCAAAACTTGTTCGAGATGCTTTTCAGCTAGCGAAGGAGAAAGCCCCCTGCATTATTTTTATCGATGAGATTGATGCAATTGGAACAAAGCGTTTTGATAGGTACATTTAGCATTGTTTTTGGCACCCATTGCTTTCTACATTGAGCACAATGAGTTAGTTTAGTTAATGTTTCAGTGCAATGTCTGCTTTTACATTTTTCTTTTTCGCCAAGAAACATCGTCACTTCGCATGTTGTGGTTGAAGTATGTCAGTTCGTGATTAAGTCCATACATCATTCTGATGTTGTTGCTCTTATTTTGATTTGGCCGATTCATCTCATGAAACAATACATTGGCTTGATCACTATGCTATGATTTTTGTATAAAAATCTGTAGGTAAGATATAAACAAATGGGTGTCAGATTTTATTTATTTTTGAAGGTTTGGTTGTTGGAAAGCTAGAGTGTTGCATTGGTGATTGACTTTAATTTGGTATCTGGTGTGTGGTAGAATTTTCTCTGAGCACTGAAACAAGTAATAACAGTATTAATAATAATATCAGATATGGGCTGCTCAAAGCTATATTTTTCACTTCCCGTCTATAGAGTGGTATCCCTGCAAGTCAATAAATTCATCCTTTTTATATCATGTGATTAGGACAGAGGACACTCATGGTTTTGCACTTTAGTGGTAAATACTCCCGCCGTTCCTGAATACTTGTATTCTGCTTTCAAATTTTGTTCCTAAATACACGTCACTCTACAATTTTGAGACGGTTTTTCACCCTCTTTGCCTTATATATACCCCTCTCCTTTGGCTATTTCCAAGATCATTTAATGCTACGGACTAGAGTAATACACATTATCCAATAGCAATAAGTGGCCTAATAAAAGAGGGTAATTTGGCCTTTTGTGCACTTGCCTTGGTTGAAATGCAAAATCCTAAAACGTCATCTATCCAGGAACAGAGGGAGTACATCTTAATACCTTGCAACATATGCTGCAAACGTGTAATGTTGTTAACCTATTAATGCAGTATAAACATATCATCCTTATTGGTAGTGCACGCAACTAGATATAATATTGTTCGCAGTATAATAATTTGTAGTACTTTTTTTTTGTTTTATTCTACTGCAGTGAAGTTAGTGGTGACAGAGAAGTGCAACGGACAATGTTGGAATTGCTGAATCAGCTTGATGGATTTAGCAGTGATGAGAGGATAAAGGTCAGCATGTCCTAATATTTCTCTCTTTAATCTGAATGCTCTCTCTTTAATCTGAATGCTTGCAAGGTCAACCTTTGAATCATTAGTTGTTACTGTCCTGATCGTTTGGCCAAACTTGCTGTTTTGAACGCATTGATCTGATAAAAAAGGGAAATGTGTTCTATTGGAAAATGAGTAGCCACACCAAGCATCATAATTTAACAAATGAATCAATACTTATCAATATTTTGTTAATGTCTCATCTACCTAATGTTGGGTTGTTGTTTGACTTGCAGGTGATAGCTGCAACAAATCGTGCGGATATTCTCGATCCCGCTTTAATGCGGTCCGGTCGTCTGGACCGAAAGATTGAGTTCCCACATCCATCAGAGGAAGCAAGGGCTAGAATCTTGCAGGCATGGCTCCCAAAATTTGTGATAGCTACTTGTTGCAAAAATTGCTTTACCCGCTTAGCTTTCTGAAAAATTGAAATGAACTTTATCCTGCCAGAACTAAAACAACCTTGTTCTGTGTTACATTTTGTAGATCCACTCAAGAAAAATGAATGTAAATCCTGATGTCAACTTCGAAGAGTTGGCGCGTTCAACAGACGATTTCAATGGTGCGCAGCTGAAGGCTGTTTGTGTAGAAGCTGGCATGCTTGCTCTACGCCGAGATGCTACAGAGGTTTGTGTTGCTGTTTATTCTGCCTTTTGTTTTCAGTTACTTTTGACAGGTATAGAGACAACCTTGAGGGTCGTTCGGAAAGTATCAATCGATTGCTAGAATAATGGAATATAACTACAAATAAAATGGATTAGGATCGTGGGGAATTAATAAATGAAATTTAGAATAGTGAAGACCAGATCTATAGCATGTTGAGCATGAACCGAACAGCCCGAAATACAACTGAACATCAGTGGCATTGATTGATCTAAATATGTCGATTTGGTATCTCCAAGAAAATTTTGCGGTCCGAGAGTTTGTACCACCAAATTGTTGTTGTGACTTTGTTACTTTTTGAAATGTACTTAATGGAGCATGTGTGGCTGTATTTGGGAACAATCAATAATGTTTTGTTTTGTCACCTTGCTCACGTAGGTGACCCATGAAGATTTCAATGAAGGGATCATACAGGTTCAAGCAAAGAAGAAGTCCAGTTTAAATTATTACGCTTAATTCCCTTAATAAATTATTATGCTTAAGGAAACTCTAGGCCCTGCGAAATTGTTCGGTTGTTTGTAAGTTACAAATTGTAACACTACCATTTATTTGGGTGGTTCAAAATATGATTGTATGAAGCACGTCTTGCTTTGCTATACACAGGTCTTTATAACCCATCCCTTACGTTTCATTTTTGTATTTCATGTTTTATCTGTGCTTGCGTGTCGAGAACTAATGGGAATGGGAATACTGGACGACTCGGCTGCCTGGATGCGTCTGGCGACGTGCCAGCTTTTTTGCTCTAATGCTCTTTGTGCTGTCGAATCACCTTAGTAGTACTTATGTTGATGTATATAAATACATTTATGGAGTGTTTCGTTTGAGGAACCGTGCGGGCGGTGATTGGACGATTTTTTTTTAAAAAAAAATACATATTCAAATAATTTTATAGAAAAGTACTCTATTTTTTTTTTACAAAAATCTACCTGTACCATTGATTCAATTGGCGACAAATGATTGATAGATCAACTAAATGAATCGATAATAAAATAATCCATTGGCCAATTCAACCAGTGACAAAACAGATCAACATCTATCATCAATTCAATTGGAGATAGGTAAGTCTGTCGACCAAATGAGTCGGTAACAAAATAATCCATCGGCCAATTCAATCAGCGACAAAATAGGTGACATCTATCGTCAATTCAATTGGCGACGGGTATATTTTTGTATTTTTTGGGGTATTATTTTTATAAATTATTTAAAAAAAGTGTATTATTTAAAAAAAATCGTGATTCGACTCTCTATTCTTAGCTCCGAAGCTTACATACCTTTTGTTTTGAGAAATAGACTGAGGAATAAATGGGCACGACCAGGTGAGTTCTCATGATCCTAAGGTCTATAGGAAATGCGGGATTGGATCATCCCCGATGAATGGAGCAGCCTATTATTCTAGGATGGTATGGTTCCTTAAAAGTTAAAACCAAACACCTTGGAGCAAGCACCTCACCTGCTGAAAATACATGGTAATACTTTCGCTTGCAATGTCCATATTCCGTTGTCAATGTCTAAGTTAAACAGGCCCGGTATACAACACGTACGTTGCTCCAGTGACTTCGAATAAACTGTCTTGTTTCAATCGATGTAAGTTGTGATAAGATAGTTCTACGATACAGCTTGAACAGTCGTGAGGCTTCAGAAGCAAAAGCGTGAAATTACAAAAATCAAGCGATGTAACCGTTTCCCTTTATACAAGAAACAGTTGCAACAATGAATCCTCTCTTACAGGAAACCTGGAACGTTTTTAGGATCGGAACGAGGCCTCGTATAGTCACACAAGCTAGAAGCTGCACAGGGTTTACCGAGCACACGAGGGTAGGGTGAAGCCGTGGCACACATATACGAGCACAATATATATTATTACCAGGAGGATGAATACTAATGCAGCTCTGCAAAGAAGAGGCAAATCATATGGATGAGAGATAACTATCACATATAAAAGGCTCAAATAGAAAATAACTTAGTCGAAGTATCATGGTAAAAGAGTTCCAGTGTCAAAAATTCAAGTTCCAACATTTCGGACTTGGAAGCTTCAGTTTAAGCTTCCAGAATTAATCAAATAGGAAGAGTGGGGCAATGGAGGCAAAAGTGTATCAGCAACCCGTTTCACAAACTACTCTCATTTCAAGTCGATGACATGCACCCGTACCTTTATTTTAACACATGGAAGAATGTTTAATTGTGAAGGACAAAAATGGTTCAACAATAAAATTCAATGAAATTGAGTGGCGATAGCAACCAATAGAAAACTCTTTGAACAGATGCATTCTCTTTGCTAGATAGTGGACACTTCTAGCAATAAGATAACTATTCACAGCTATGTTAATAATTAGGGTTGACAGCTTAATGTCAAGAAACACTCAATTATAAATGTAAAATAATCTACCTTCAGGCAGTTGTAAGAACCCACCAAAAAGTATTGAGCATCGAGCATGAAACGAAAATTACTAGAGAGATGCTTCTATGCTTTTCCTTTTGACAGTTGCACAAATATTAAAGTATTAATGAATGGTAGACGGTGATTACTTACCCCTTCGCTTGTTTCAAAATTTGTGCAACTTGTATTGAAAGGGAAAGCATTGAAGCACTCCTCAGATTACTAATCCAAGCGCAAGAACAAACAATTACTTAGCAGAAAATTTACGTACGTGAGCTTGACATTTCTCCACCAGATGGTGTTTCTGAAACGGCGAGCTTGTCGTTTAAACCGCATTGTGTTTCCTTGCATAGTTGAAGTCTTGTCAACCAGTAACTCCAAACGATCACCTCTCTCAAGTACTTTGTCAATGTTATCCATCATAACGCTCCGGACCTGCCAGAGAACAGCAAACAACCCACAACCTCAAGAATTATGACAGAAATTTTCCAGGCGATATTTTAAGATAAACATGCAGAACTGGGCAGGAAGCAAATAACTAAGAATATAGCAAGGGGGCAAATTTTGGTTCGTTCTATGCGAACTTATAAGAGAACATGAAATCTAATTTAACTCATGAAACATGAACAGTGTAGATTAACCTATGTAAACCATAAACGGATCAGACAAGAATAGCTTGTCTATTGAAATAATACCTGATCCATTTCACCTCTCATGCGATTTATTCTGTCCGCATTTGGGTCATTTGAATAGTAGTCCATTTGTTGGCTCAAAACCCTTGAGAACTCATCATTCATTGCATAAGCAAGGGCAGTGAGAGCAGCACGACCATACGTCTTAACAAATCTTCCATGGATATCCTCAAGAAATGCGAAAGGAATTCGTCCTGCAACACGGAAGATAACACAGGAGTTATCACAAAAAAGAGAAAAGAAAAGAAAAGCAAACCATGCTTATCAAAAGAGAAGTCACATGATATCAAAACAAAGAGGTCTATTGATTCCTTTTGCAGCTAGGCGTTTACTGGCGTGTGGCAAGCCTGAAAATTTTGTTCTTTGTCCTCTATAGAGAGAAAGGAATAAATTTGTTTCATTCAGTGGCTATGTGTTCGACGATCCAAATGTCAAATGACTTCAAAACTCTCGACAACCAATCTAATTCTCCACCCATATGCCGCTCGATCTGTCATCAAACAACATTCGGCAGAGTAAAACAAATGTCCATTCCCCATTGCACAGTTTCACTCCTTCCCGACAGTACATTCTTACATTACTATCGAGACAAGATCCTGAACGTTAGAGAGCGCATGTCATACAAGCGACGAACCAGCATTTAACTCTTCGAGATCCAGCTGCTTCAGCAAACATTGTTCCAATCGCGGGCTAACAAGGTCAAGACCATCCACCATTCACGATCCACTCATATCAAAGGGCTATGGAAACAGCAAGAAACACGGCAATGGGCATGTATCCAAAGAAGAAGAGAAGCGGAGGAGGTGGCTGTTCAATGTTCATGGCTGCGTCGTGTTGTATCGATGTACGATGTGTGTACAGCGTACTTACGTCCTGCGGCGTCGTCGGTCATGCATAGCGCGATGACGCCGTCGGTGCGCTTGATGTGAAAGACGTAGATGTCCTGCGTGTACGAGACGTGGCAGTCGGCGGCGCCGTCGGGGAGGCGCTCGAGGATCTGCCGAGCGACGGCCCCCGCGTTGGTGGCCGCGGCGCCGTGCTCCGCCAGCACCACCGCCCCCCGCGCCACCACGGCGTACTCGATCCGCCCCATTGGTACGATCCAACAGAACCCAACGATCCCTTCCCTCGCAAATCAGAGATGGGAGCTAGCTCGTTGGACACGAGACGAAGGCCGCGCGATACACTAGTAGTATACGATGACGCAGAGTTACAGCTTGTGTCGCTTATTTTTGGGGCCCAGCTGTAAGGTTCCCTTCCTTAGGCGTGTCGATTGGGTGGCTCTTTCTTTCTTTGGATCATGGGCGCTGCCTCCCCACGCTGTTCAGTTGGTCTACTCTTGTACAGTTGTACGACGAGACGGCGAGTCATTAGTTTTTTTTCCTCGTTACACACTTCTTTTTTTTCAAATTTAGACCCTCCTGATAATAAAATTTTCAAAATGTCATATTTTCTAACCGTGGAAGCAACGGGATGTGGAAGATGCCTAGGTTCTATCGCGCTAGAGCACCGCAGTATGTCCTACTGTTGTGCTACCCTTCTGCTTGTTGCTAAGCACGCCAACCTCGGCAATTGATTGTCGAGCTGAAGGTGCGCGACAAGTCTGTTATTGATGTAGGTCCGCCGCTCCTATCATAGTCAAAGTGTTGTGCGGTCGGGCACCCGCTGTGGTGTATGGATGTGCCGTTGCTTTTATAGTTAAAGAGAGTTATTTTTATAATTTTATTGGTAGAAGGATCATATTTAAAAAAATGTCCGTAATGAGTAAGTACAATAACAAAGTCAGCTGCTTACTCCATCTCCCATCCATGTCATCTAGAGTAAGCACTAAAGCCAGCTTGTACAATAGATATCTCTAAAGTTTGGCTCTAGATGCCATGCATTAACTATCTCTTCTCTCTTGTACATAACTAATCTAACTATGCTCCCGTGCAATGCTTACTACTAAATAAGAGCCAGCTCTCTTCTCTCTCCTCTTTTCTCACTCTTTCATATATGACAAAGCTAACATAGACATGCTAAAAGTAAACTGAGGTGATCTTATTGTACATGCCCTAAAAAAGTTAAGCCAAGGCTCCGGAGACGACGAGGAGCCGAATAGCTAGGGGTGGGCATTTGGTTTAATCGATTCAGTTTTTTTCGATTTAAAAAAATCGGTTTTTGCAACCTAGAAACCGAAATTTTCATTTCAATGTCAAAAACCGAACCGAAAAAACTGAAAAAAAAATCGATTCGGTTTTTTCGGTTAACCGAACACAGTAGCAGCATTCAGATCATTGAAGTTTAAAAGGCCCTATTTTGAAAGTCCCACCGGTGGCCTATAGCAGCGTCAATGATTTGAGACACAGCACGATAGCAGCATCAACGGATCATTCAGGTTAACAAACAGTGATTGAGATTAATAAACTTCAATGGTTCAAATCAATAAACAGCATACGAAAAAAAACACTACAAAGTTGCACTATTTTAGACACTACTACAGACTTACAGTCCAAATTTAAACCTCATTCTACAAGCTTTGTTCCAATTTCCAAACAAACTAAACTTCAGAATTTCAGACATCCAGGTCCAGCTAATAGCATAATACAAAACAGGTTGCATGACTAATAAAATTTAAAGTTGGTATAGCCTCCTCGACATCTTGCTCCTCATCCCCTTGACATGAACTGAAACACAAATATAAACAAATAATTCTACATAAAATCAGTTGACATTATGGAAAATTCAAAAAAAAGCTCCCAAATGAACATGATAGGGGGAACTGAGTATACAAGGCCAAAACAGAATAGCTATTTGCATTAGTTTAACACAGAAGACAGCGAGATTTTCAGCATAGGACCCAATGGTCCTCAAGACATCCAATGCCTTCTCAGAGAAATCAAAAATCTAATGTGAAGATTAAATTTAAGTTCATTTCAGAGTATCAAAACCAAACCAGAAAGGTATATGATTGATACGAGGAATCAGCTTCCACAATTTGGTCCTGATAAAGTTAACTTGGTTCACATTTACCATAAATATCAGCATGTTTTCAGAACATACTGTAAAATTTCAGAATGATGAATGATGGAAATCATTCTAGTAATCTGAAAGAAATGCCATATGTAGTATGAACAGCAAGCGAAATATCTTGTTGGCCCAGTCAGCCTTTAGAAAATTATAGTCATATCATACAATCGATATATTTGCGTGTCTCAAAGTGAGTAAAAATTTCCTTCTAAAGACATTGAAATTGTCAATCCTCGCCAGATGCCAGCCGGAGGAGGGTCAGGGTGAAGTACCTCGCCAAATGCCAGCCAAAGGAGGCGTCGCCGGGAGGGGGAGGACCGGAGGAGGCGTCGCCACGTGGGGGAAGAGCCAAAGAAGGGTCGCCGTGTCGCGGGATGTCAGGATGCACCAATGCCGAGGGAGGAGGTCGGCTGGCTGGGAGAGGAGGCGTCGGCCGTGAGCTGTTAGGGCTCGAGAGTCGGGAGAGCTCAAGGTATCGAGGGAGGACAGGTGGAGGCGATCTTCTGCGCACAGCGCAATGGCGGTAATTTTATCTTTTTTAGTCCGCCTGAGCAAACGCTGCAATGGTATATTTATAGGCGGTAACCTTGTGGGAGCTGAGCTAACTCGTGTGAATGCGTATAACATTTGGAGCAGGTGTATCTTGAGCATGCATATGCGTTGTCTGCCTTGTCTTCGTAATCGTTTACTTGTGCTCATTGTTAGATGTGAACTAGAAACTTATACGCGGCGTGCCACGCCGCGGGCGCCGCTCTCCACGCGAGCAAATCGAGAAAACGGGCGATCGACGCTCCACACACGAGTAAATCGAAAAAACGCGCGAAAAAGACCTAAAAAGGATTTTGTGTTTTCCGCAAAAGGGCTTAAACGTAACGTTAGAAAAACGTAACAAGGACCTAAATGCGATGTATATTTTTTCCAAAAAAAAGAGAACTTGAACGGTTTTTTTTTCTTCCGAAAAGGACCTAATTGTAATTCCGTTTTTTTGGTAAAAGAACCCGAGCGCAAACCTTAAAAACACATAAAGGATCTAGACGTAATATATATTTTTTTTAGAAAAAAAAAGATCTAACCGTATTTTTTTCCGTGAAAAAGACCTATATCTAATTTTTTTTTCGAAAAAGGACTCGGATGTAATTTTTTTCGGCCGGTTCAGCTCGAGCCGCGAGTCGAGCCGACTCACCCAACGACTCAAAGCAAGGAGAGGCAAGGAATACTTCCAGATTGATTAGCAGAGGGTATGATTCATATTCCCTCCCGCCCCAACCAGCTAATCCATCTACTAGGAGTATTGTCGAATCTCGACTAATCTTTTCGGTAGGACGTCCACACCACCAACCCTCCAATCCAATTCTCTCCCCTCACGGGCCACGACGCCGGTAATCCCGCGCGCCGCGGCCAGCCCTTGCGCGCGCGGCGGCGGCGGGCGCCTGGCGCGGTTCTGCTGCACGCAGCCACAGTAGGCATCCATCTCCCTCTCTCCTTGTTGCCTAGCTGGTTGAATCGGTGCAGGGTGCGCTCTAGAATGCTTGGTTCGTCTGTATCAGATCTGAGTCTTTATTTAATGCTCTTTGTTTGGATCTCTGGATCGGAGAACCGGAGAGAGGAAATTACTTTGGGTTGCATATGAATTATGATTGAATTGTTAATTTGTAGCTGTCCGGTATTTGTATTCACTAGCCAAGAACATTTTTATGTTCCTCTTTTGAGGGGAAATTTATAGGAAGGTCACCTTTACTAGCAATTCTTTAGTCAGCACAATATGCTGATCACAAAAATAATTCTTGTGCACTTGCTCTGGAGTCTGGGCATTCCTTTTGCTGCACATGGCTGCTTTTGTTAGCTGCAAGCCTACAATGATACACAGAGCTAGCAATTTATTAGTTGAAGACACTGAAGATATGGACTGAGGGTATTTTAGAAAAGTTGAGTGTGTTACTCTAGATGGATTGCTATGCTTTACTATGTAGCAAATCATATGGTTGTGTTTCAGTCACTGTGCTCTTTCCACCTTAACTCCTTAGCTGGGGAGTTTGTTCGAATTGTTGTATGCTTGTACATATGTGTGCTCTTATTATTGCTATCGGCTATCCTCCTAATGGGTCGCTTACTTGACCACCTACAGTATTTCTCGAAAAAAGAAGAAGAAGAATCTGATAGAGCTAGCAATTCATTCATTAGTTAAAGGTCATAATGTTTCGTTGCTCAACTGTTTTTGCAATAAGTTGGCCTAGGCAAGACTTCCCATCATGTTATTCGAATTTGTATATACAATGTTATATAATGTATTTGCGTATCCACCTTTTTTTCATTCCAGAAACTGTATCTGAACAGCAGCAAAGGAAACAATGGCACTATCACGTAGTATGAGAACATGTTTGCGCAGTGGAAGACTTGCCCTTCTTGCAATATTGGTATCTAGTGGAATTACATTGCAGATTTTGGTAATCATCTAAATTTAACATCTCAGCACCAGCTTATTATTCTTTCCAAAGTCGCCTAAATCTCTCTTAACTTTTTCTTCTTCAGGCCTGTGCTCTGTATAACAACTGGTGGCCAATGTTAACAGGTTAGATATTTTGTTCACGTTGGCAAACCTTCTTCCTTCATGTGATAATTGTTTTTAGGGACATTATAAGTAATCAATGCTATTTTGTGCAGTTCTGATGTACCTCATACTACCAATGCCCCTCCTATTTTTCCTGGGATCCAATTCTCCCTCGATGATGTCTAATGAGGGAGATGGGTAAGTGATCATCCTTCCCTATCTGCAAGCCACTGCTGCTTCATTGTTAATCACACTTCTTATAATTAAAAATTCATCGGGGCCTTTTTTTTTGTTATATACCTTTTTTCATATGTAAAAGTAGTATATACATAAATTATGCTATAAAAGTGGATTTTGATGATTTTTTTTTACAGAACTCGCTTTAGAGTAAATTATAACCATTATTACAGTATGCTTAAAAAGATAAAGATGTATAACTTGTTCGTTTAAGCGGTATATAAGAAGTGGGAGTACATATATAGAGATTTTGAAATCGTGGTTATGGTTTACTGTGGAATTTTTGTGATAAACTAACTTTCGTGGTATACAAATGAGTCAAGGCCCTCTGCCGTGGAACAATTTGCTGGTTAAATAATATACGCATGAATTTTCACTTGAGCACGCACATATGTTGGCATGTTGCTTGTTACTTGTTAGTGGGAGGCACCACTTACACACGCCTACCTTGTTTCACACTCGATTGATTGCATCCCCTAAATTCTTTTTCTTATGCGGAAAAGTAAATTGATGTGCATGTATTTTGGCACTGCAGTTGGGTGAACTTCACAAAATTCTTGACTGGCGCATCGATAGTGGGGAGCATCGCTATTCCGTCGATCCTAAAACATGCCGGCGTCATCGGATGGGGGGCGCTCACGATGGAGCTGTCTTCTTTCGTGGTCTTTGGCGTGGCGATCCTGTGGTTCCTCCAAATGAACGGCGAAGACGAGTACAGCAGTATGTTCTGATATATATGTTCTCTTGCCCGCGTGATACCTCGAAAAGGGGTTGCCAACGTCTGTACAGCTACAGCCTACAATTGAATCATTGTCGTTTGATACTCTGATACTAGTACATGCTTTGGTGTACGATTTTGGTCTTCCATTGACGATCTGCCTGGCAGCTGATACTACTACTACTACTACTACTACTACTACTACTACTACCAGTACATGCTTCGGTGTACTTGACAGGATTCTGATCTTCCATTGATGATCTGCCTTACATCTGTATTTTCGTTGACACGCGAGACTGATGAACACTAGCCTCCATTTCCTTGTCAGTCGGAACAAGCACACGACATTCTTAACATATCTGCTCCGGCACGCGGGCGCAGCTTCGCGAAGTGCTGCCGCTCCGCGTCAGTGCCCGCCCGGCACGGCTCGGCGGCACATGACGAGCGCCCGTACTAAGTACTACTAACCACCTACCTACCTACCGGGCCCCCGACGCGCGTCGGCCCGCGTGAACGGAACCGCAGCATCGTCCGCGCGGGACAGAGGGCGGAGGGCGTCATGTACCCGGTCTCTCTTGGCACACTGCCGTGCACTGTTGCCCTCTCCGTGCTGGCCGCATGTCGCGAACTAGCAATGCGTGCGTTGCCCTACACGGCTGCGCCGGGCACCTCCGCCCGTCGCCATCGGCGTGCTGCCCGTCGAAGCCTACCGTGCCGGGGCTCCTTGCCTTCGCCTCATTCCGTGGTCAGTGCCACCCGACAACTGCATCTTGTGTCTAGCTCTATGCATTTCTATTTAAAAGTCACGTAAATATTAAAGTATAGATAAAAAGTGGATTGCGATTACTTACCCCTCGATAACTTTCAAAATTATACAACTTGTATTAGAAGCTGATACATAGAAATAATACTCATTAGTTATTATTCCAACGCATCCTATTATTTGATTAGATACCTAGTCTCAGTACAATTCTGTTTTCCCGCTTGCTTGTAGCGCTACGTAACATCCCGAAAAAAATGCAATAAAATGAAAATTAAAAATTTAAATTTGAATATGATTATTTCTGAGTTTTATCAACATCATTGGTTTTTATTTGGATTTCCTTGGATTTATGCTTTGAATGAAAAATCCAACAAATAGAATTAAAGAATGGATAATGGTAAAAATATAAAAAGGTAAAAGTAAAATTTTGGAAAATTTACCATAGAACCCTAGCTATTCTGGTAAATCATTAAAGCCAACGAGTAAAAATTTTATGCACATAAAAGTAAGTAAATGAAATGAGTGACATCACTTTTGACTAAAAACAGTAGAATTCAGAATTTATAGAAAATATTCGAACCTTATTTGGAGCTATAAAAATTACCATAACACCCTCAGAGCAGAATTTATCTCTGGTAAAACTTTCAGGAATTCATCATGTAATTTGTGCCTTTTAAAAATTCAAGATCAGAGGCATTGAAAATCTTAAAATCAACATGTCAGAATTTTTATAAAATAATTACTCAATAATTTGACTTGAAATTTTTATATATACATCCATAACCCGAAATAAACTCTTATAAAAAGTTTGGAAAATAATTAATACAATTTACACCCTTAAATAAATAAAAATCCGAAATGAAAATTCTGAGCAGTGCACAGTGTCAGAATTTTTATAAATTAATTATAATATATTTTGGTCCGAAAATTTTATTAGGATCTGAAAACTACTAGGATACCTCGGTCAAAAAGTTTTAAAGTTTTTCAACTCGATTTGATAGCAGTTTTAATGCAAACACAGAGCGGTCGGGGCGAAGCTTATCCCTTATCTCATCTTTCATCTCTGACGTGTGGGCCCGTCTACTGTGCCATAACGTTCGCTGGCAAGGAACAGGAAAGCCTTTCTCTCACTGGCCAGTGAACCCGGTCCGCTCGGCAGTCGCTTACCCCGTTTCTTTCTTCTCCTTCATCAGCCGAAGCTCTGCTCCGCTCTCTTTGCGTCTCGCGTTTTCTTCACCAAACCAGTGTACCAGCGGCGCCGCCCGTCCAATTGCTCGCTGCCTCGAATGATCTCGGCTCTCCCGCACCGTATCTTGGCCATGATACACGGTCTGAGCCTGGTAGAAATCGCGCGCCAACTCGCCTTGCCCACAGAATCGAGCCGCAGCCCTTCACGCGTCCAAACCCTGCGAAGCCATCCAATGCCGCCCGTATATACTGGGGTAGTGTCCCAACAAGCCACTCTTTCCTTAGCCATTCACCAGCTTGAGCTCAAAAGTCAGGAGCTCCCATTTCTCCACCATTTCCGCACGCTCCAAGAGAAGAGGCGAAAGTGAAATCAAGTTATCCGGTGAAAGGTTTTCAAATTCCTTGTGCGAGGAACATCTTTAGGCGTCTTTGAACCTCATGCAAGCTTCATTTTCGGTTCACCTTCTTCCTGCCACCGCCGCCATGGACGCTTTCTTCCCCGAGCCAGGCGCACGATGGTAGCCCATTCCAGCCAT
Organism: Otatea glauca; assembly: GCA_036346275.1. Lineage (NCBI taxonomy): Eukaryota > Viridiplantae > Streptophyta > Magnoliopsida > Poales > Poaceae > Otatea > Otatea glauca. Next base: position 53,864,493 of record CM070714.1, on the reverse strand, counting down.
CCTCCCGACCAACCAAGTGGTAAGATAGAATCCCCGAGAACCCCTTTTGCTCAATCCCGCATCAATTTGACTCGAGTCGAGCTGATTTTTCTTCTTGCCGAACCGCCATTTTTGGCGCCACATGAGCTCGGTGGTGCGCCAATACCAGCCTCCGCTGGCCAAACCGACACCTCCCCTGCATGCGCGCCGATGCCCTGGTGCCCGTAGTGGAACCGTTCACGGCTCCGGCTTTTCTCGCGCCGTGGCCGGAAAACCAGTGCCCTACTTTCTTTCACTGCACAATGGGACCAATATGTCAGTGGCACAACGGACTTCACTTCAGCGGTAAAAGACGCTTTCTGTACTGCGAAAATGTATTTTCTATTTTCTTTAGAATTTCCATTACCCGAAAACATACAAGTATTTGTAACTTTTACATTGTATGTCCAAATAAAATGAAACAAAATTATAAAATCATATAAAATCAAGTTCTTCCATAATATGCAAAAATATTTTGAAAAACAGTACTGGGTTAATTTAAAACTCAAATTTAAATAAAAGGCTTAAAGATATGCTACATATTAAAATGTTGTAAACAAACTCAAAATGGAATGAAACCAATTTTATTAGAATCCTTATACTTCCAGGAACTCAAATATATAAAAATAATTATATTTCAACTTTGTTTGAATCATTTTCCATTAAAGGTTATTCTCAATGAATTAAATAATTAAAAAGGAATAAATTGTGCAAAAGGAATCTAAAATAAATAGAGCTGATTTACAAACCCTTGTATGACAGTAGGATACCTTATTGTACTGAGATGATTAAAGGATAGACTAGATTTAGACTTTTTTATGGATAATAAATGGTTTAAATGGAAAAGGTGTATATATATATATGTGCATATAATAATCAGTAGCAATAAATATATGCATATGAAAAGTATCTAATAGGTGTACAAAGACAAGAATTGGTATTAGAATGAGTAATTTGTCACTATTGAAATGTTTTCAATGAAATATCATATATACACAAGTTTAATTTGCATAAGACACAAGCCTTGTATATGTAGAAAAGAGTGGGTACATGCATAATTAATGAAAAGCAAAGTCATGAAAAGAAATTGGGTTCTAAATATCTAATGTGATCAAACTAAATGATTCAGCAAGAATCATTATAACAAAGTTATAAATAACACTTAACCAAATAATTGAATTTCCAATACTTGTATAATTTGAATAGTTATAACTTTCACAAATGAACTTCAAATTTGACAAGATTAAATCCTAGAATCTTGAAAAGTAATGTCCTTCTTGGTTATGCAAAAGTACTTCGTATTTATGCAAATTTGGGCTAAGTACGTATTAGGCCCTAATGATCGTTTATATGGAAAACATTTCGGATAAAAGCCAAATATCACGAAACTAATTTTAAAACGCTCTAATAGTCATTCCAGGTTTATGCCTAGAAAATGGATAACTAATCTTATAAGGTGCAGTTGCAAACTTAGAATGAAAACCGATTTGTTGCGATGTTATCTTTGTAGTCGTTTATACCTTTTCAACAGCATATAAAATAACTTGTTCAAACGAAAAGAATTATGAAATCATCATAGGATTACTCTCCAAAGTATATACTACCTTATCATGAAGAAATAACCATATTTCTTCATGCTTTCCATATAGATCATGTTAGTTAAATAACCCTAAGTATTATGTTTTCTGAGCTTTATAACGTGAATCGGCAGTAATGTAGAAATCTATAATAAACATGTTTGTATCATCAGAACCTTCTTTAAACCACGAATTTATAATCAGTAACCTAACTTATCAGTTATAGCTTATTCAACACCCCCTTCTTATGCAATTCACTTAAGGCTAAGTGCTTTGCGTAACCCTTTAACTAGTGTTTTAATTCTATTAATCCAAATAATTTTAGCATCTATAATTCAAAGTTATAAATACAAGTATTCATAATTTTAGCCTCTTGAATTCGGAAGTCAAGAATAGATAATCTATAAAAGAAACCCTGCTTTATTCATAATAAAAGCCGTTAACTATATGAATGTTTGTTTATCTTGAACTCAAGATGTAGAAATTCATAATTCAAACCCCGAAACATTCCTGTTTTCTGCAGTGAATCTTTATTTGGTTTGCTGTTTGTTTTCTTTTTGCCCTTATTAAAGTTGGATATTTGCTATTTTATTTTCGAATGATCGACGTGTAGAATCCGACGTCTCTATCTCCGTCGTCGACCCCGTCAGTCGTGGCCTCGTCTTCGTCGTAAGCAATAAATAATCAAGGCAAGCACCCCTTTGATCATCTTGATCCCAGTATTTGATTTGCATTGTGTTTATTAAAATGTTTCATGCATGCGTTTACTTTCTGTAAATTCGCTATTTTGTGGTGCTGGTAGATATACATGTTGTCTCATAAAACTCCTTGATAATTATGCACATGTGAACCTTGATAACCGCAGAATAGGGCTAGACAATACTTAATGTCATCTTGGGTATATGCGCTCATGTTATCCATGCTTTAGAATCATCGATGTAGATGATCATGATTAAAACTGTCTCTTGAGAATTTAAAAATATGGGAAATGGTTGCTGGTAGTTTGTTAAAAACCCAAAATAAAACTATGGTTCTGATGCGGGCGATTATTGGCAATAGCCGGTTGTGCAGAGGGATTTGCACGTAGTGTAGGGTGGAGTATCGTCCGTGTCGGATTAAGGACCGAGCAATGAGACGGTAGATCCAAGATTCCGTACAACCATAAGGGCTGGTGTGGGACAGTCTTAGCCTATTAAGTTATTTGGATGTGGCTTTGCATCTAAGGAAGGCGGGAGTATAGCGGGAGCTTTCCGGTCAGGCCTGCTTGTGAGGGGCTTCCACACCGAACTTTTCTAACCCTCGGTGTGGGTAAATGCATACCCGCGCAACGGTGTACTCTTTGCCATAAACAGAAATGGTTGTTGGGTACCACGTGAAAGGAACCACGTCTTGAATGTGTGTTTCTGTTTCTATGGTGAGGGTTAACGTCCCGGGCTGGTTCAAAGTCATGTCTAGGTAATGTAACGGTTATGTGTGATCTCTCTGCGGCACACCAAAAGAAGTGTGCTAATAGCTTGCACAAAGAGTTGATCATTCCTTGTGGGTAAAGTTGTACACCTCTGCAGAGTGTAAGATCTAATCGATTAGTCGCGACCGCGGTAATGGGCACTTGGTAAAGTCATTCCAATGTTAGAGTCTTTGGTATTTTTTCTAAAATGGGTTTGGTCTGAACTTGTTTTAGCAACTGTTGCTCTATGTCAAAGGGCTGGCATTGATGGACTTCATGAATTGGTTTATTCGGAGCTCACGTCATGGAGGACTGTGAGTATTGCTTATGCTGTATCTATTTCTTATCAATCAACTTACTCTTATAAATTCCGTTTGCAAATGATAACCTGTTTTACAATTTCAATTTCGCTTTATGCAAATTAACTGTAGTAGCCTCCTTTGAAATGGCCTGCATATATTATAGGTTTTGCTAAAGTCTTGCGGAGTACGAAAGTACTCACCCTTGCTTATATGTTGTTTTAGGTGAAAAAGTTAGCGAGGCTTCGAAGTCTCTTTTTCGTCGCAGGTTGCGGGAGCTTATTTGATGTGATCTTTCTAGGGATTATGCCTTGTCAGTTGCCTGCGGGTTTGGATGGGCGCACTACAAGACTTTGCTTCTTTTGCTGCTGTAATCTCTGAGTTGTAAAAGTTTTCCTTGTATGCTAGTTCCCGCTTAATAATATATTGTATGGTTGTGATTCCAATTGTTGTGTATGTGCGTACTAGCTACTAATCATGGGACTAGTACGGAATGCACATTAGATTTCTATTTTTGCATTTATGCGAAAATGAGGGTCGTCACACGCTACTACAAAACACCATATCACTGCCGGTTTCAAACTGGCATCACTGCCGGATATTGGAATCGGCAGTGATTAGTCGGCAGTGATAATCCGACTATCACTGCCGATTTGTATGCGATTCGCGTCGTGTTCGTGGCACTCGAACCTGAGACCTCTCACCTCACATGATGCTTTCTTACCATCTCATCTAACATGCACTTCTCAACTACTATAAGATATATTTTCCTTTTATCCCTTCGTATCCGAAAGTTTCAACGATTATTTGGACATCTAAATTATTTCAAATAAAAAAGTTGTCAACTACAAAGTTGTAGATCTCATCAAGAGCTACAATTTTCATATAAATTTTGTCTCCATCCGACTCCGTATGAAAAAGTTATGATTTTTGAAAAATGTTATCACTGTGGGTTCAGATTCCGAACCGGCAGTGATAGTAACTTATCACTGCCGATTCTTCTTAAGAGCCGATAGTAATAGTATCACTGTCGGTTCTTAAGAACTAGCATTAATAGTATCACTGCCGTTTTTTTAGAACCGGCAGTGATAAGTTACTATCAATACCGGTTCTTTTTCAGTCGAGCATTTGTGCCGGTCTACCTTATGAACCGGTAGTGATAGTGTTATTACTCTCGGTTCTAGTCGAACCGGTAGTGATAGGTCGGCAAGAAAGGGGATTTTTTGTAGTAGTGTAGACACAAGCAGTTTCAGCACATTCAACCATATGGGGACTGTGGCAACCAATTCAAACCGATCCTGCAAACTCATTCCACAAAATTCTCCGCATCTGTAAGCTAATAATAACCAATGAAAAAGCACGTACATATATAGCAATTTTAGATAATCAACATGATGAGCCACACTCTACCTACTCAAAGAAAAATGATGAGTAACCATGTGACGAGCAATTGATTGTATTTTTAGCCTTTGGTGTTTAGATTTGAGTTTGTTTTGAGCTTTTGTTGACTTTGAGCAATTTGGTTGACCTCTCTAAGAATGGTCGTGAGCTACTACGACCTCTCAGAGAGAGGTCGTAAACCACTGTGACATCTCAATGAGTGGTATTAAGTGGTCTAGACCTCTATGGGAGAGATCGTGATCACTGTAAGAGTGGTGGTCTAGATCACTATGAGAGTGATCTAGATCTCTCTAGACTTCTATGAGAGAGGTCGTGGCTACTGTAAGAGTGGTCTAGATCACTGTAGGAGTGGTCTAGACCTCTCTAGACCTTCTTGCGAGAGGGCGTAATCATTGTAAGAGTGATCTAGATCACTATGGGAGTGGTCTAGACCTCTCTAGACCTTTATGGGAGAGGTTGTGATCTTTGTAAGAGTGGTCATGGTCTAATTGATCCCAGGTGGGATCTTTTGATGTTGATTGATCATTGACCTTTGTTTGTTTATTGATACATGTTATTCTGGAACAATGCTATGTGATGGTTTGCTTGTTTGTGTTAGTTACAGGACTCTGGGGCTAGGTCATGGTGAGGCGAAGGTGAGACTGGGACTAGGCTAGGAGAGCTGAGGTTCAGAACAGTCAATGGACGCAGGAAGATGATTGAGGCCAGGAAGTGGTTGCAAGCCAGAAAAATAAGGAGCCTGAGCGTGAAGCATTGGTGATGGACATGGCGGGCAATGGTAAGGTGGACCGGGACCAGGCTTAGGGAGGAGTTGAGATTCAGAACGGTCAAGGAAGCCAAAACAGTCGTGGTGCAATGGACAAGGACATGGCAGACAATGGCAAGGTGGGCCAGGACTAGGCGATTTGAGGTCCAGAACGGTCAAGAAAGCCAAAAGACGCCATGGTGAAGCAGATATCTGAGATTCTAACTTGAGCTCTACTCAAGCGAAGGATGATCGTTGGATCACGTGTTCGCGGGTGCAGTAGAGGCTAAGTTAGTGCTAAAGGGTATGGTCAAAACCCGTGATGGTGTTGGGTTTTGGGTCAGCCCATGCATAAGTAAGTGAGTTAATTCTAACTCTTGATGAGATTCCTTATAGGAGAAGTAAGTTATCCAAGGGCGAAGATTGACTCATCTGTGCTATAAATAGAGAGAGAGGGGTGCGTCTCCCTGGGTGTGTTTTGTGAAGGGTTTTGGTATCATGATGTTCTTTGAGCTTTTGCCACCTGGTTGTGAGAAATAAAAATAGTTTCAACGCAAGAATCTTGTTGATATTTGTACTTACATTCTAGTTCTTGCTTTGTTATGTTTGCAATCATCTCCTTCTGCATCCTTTTGGTCCTTTTTTATCTTTCTTGTTTAATCTTGAGCCAAGGATGAGTAATTGATAGATGGTGTATCTCTGGAATATATATTAATCATTTAGACCCTCTACAACTCCTTTCTCTAAGTTCTTGATCTAGCTTGCTAGGACTTATGGAAGTTGATTTAAGATCATGTTGATCGTTTATATCCCATGAGCAAGATCAGATCAGTTCTTAAGTTTTGAGATCGTGCTGTATTTGCTGTTTAGCCAAGAACATTGGACCTAATCTATCCAGTACTTCCCTGGTTGCGCGTTTTAGTTGGTGCTTTAGAGAAAGAGACTAGATTATTTTTTTGTCTAGTACTGGATCGAGTAGTAATCTAAATATATATGTTAGATCATCCCCTTCTGTCTGGATTGAATGCGTACACTATCCTTTATAGATTGATTTCTTAAGACATGCCCATACTTTGAGTTCATGCATGCATTGCTAAGTAATACCAATCTCGAACCAAAACTTTGCATCTGCCTGCGATTTCTCGTCTCTACCTGGATGTGATTCGTGTTTTGGTTACGTAACCGATCTTTATCCCGATTCATCTTGATTCATCTATATCAGGTTTCGTGTCTCGTGTTTTAGTTGAACTATGCTGTACAGATCAAACAAGAGCGACGTTGTGACGTCGGTAACCCTTGCTCACGGCACGGTTCCCGCGTCAATGTCCACGTCTACGGCGTGGCAGCGCTGTTCAGCAAGGCGGCGATTGCGGCGCTCAGCAGGCGGCAAGCCCCGAGTCATTAGCTCGGCGGCGGCGAGTCCCGCCTCCATGCGCAAGGCACAACTGTGCGGTGGCAGTGTCTCGGTCCTCCCGCGCAAGGCGAGGCAAGCCGGTGATTGCGAGCACACCGTCGCGTGCACACGGCACGACGATCGGCGGTGGTGTCGATGGAATGCGCACACGGCGCGATGACTGCGGTCCGTCCCAATCTTGCACATGCCGAGGTCGGAGGAAGCACCCCGTGCTCTCCCGGCACGGCGACATGACGACGGCAACGTTCGTGGCACCGGCCCCGACGGGTCATGCCACGGCGCGATCTTGTCGGCGGGGCGGCGGCGGCGGCAGCGCATACACAGTGTGTCCCATCAACTGGTCGGCGGCCATGCACAAGACGTGACACGATGTCGATCACACCACGACATGATCCGACGGCTGGAGCATCGTTTTGGCAGGGCCACATTGTCGTCCGATGACTAATATATTCGGCGGCCACATTAAGGAGCAACACGAACGTCTTGCGCATGGAAAACCTAATGCATGCCAAGACATGAAGCAACACCATTCATACCAAGCCAACCACAGCGGATGCACACAATAGATTTATCCAAAATCTGCCTTGTGTCACGGTGAACAGCATTGCTACCATGGCAACAAAATGCTGACACGGCAACGATTTCTACTGCCACAACAGAATCCCGTAGATGGTCTTCGCTAACATGTTGTGTAATGAAAGGTCACGTTTAGGGATGGCATCGGGGTGTTCCCCGGCAGGGAGAACCCCCGTCCCCGATAGCGAAAAAAAAACCCGTTCCCTGGTCCTGACCCCGGTATCGTGTCCCCGTGGGAGCTATACCCGGGTGCACATCCTTCAGAGAGCGGAATTCATAACCAATTAAGTAGTGCAGAGATCAAAAAAATCAAAAGAATCAGAGGTGGAACAAGGGGTTCAATAAAAAGTTAAAAGACAATGTGAAGCAAATTAGATTTATGCAATGCATTCTGTAACACAGAAAACTAACATGCATTAACAGAGACAATGTGAAGGAATTACTATCATGGATTAACAGAGACAATGTGATGCAGATTCATGTTCACACACATTTACAAAGATCAAAAGGAGGGTCAGCTGGTTTGTGTCTGCAGACGTACTAAACAGGACCAATTCCATCTATACCAACGGTCGATGATCATACAGGACATCATCCAAAAGAAAATTCAACCCTGGGTTGAATGCTGTTTAACTCAGAATCAATTGAACCAAGCTTACTGGCATATGGGCCAGCTTGCAATGGACTATGGACAACTTCCCCATTTCGATAGTCTACTCTCGAGCACGGGAGCAGGAGCACCACATTCTAAGCCAATACATATATACCATAAAATCGCAGTTCCAGTTGAATTATCAAATTTTCTAGCACCAACACAAGCACACAAACATCAGCGTGCGTACCTTGCGGAGCTCGTCCCAGAGCTTGTAGAACTGCGCGTCTTGGGGCCCGCGCACAATATGGCGCGCTTACGAGAACTCGATGAGGATCTTGACGCGCCACTTGCGGCGGCGCATGATGGACTCGACCTGTTTGGCGACGCGGTCGAGGATCATGCGGGCGGCGGTCTCGTCTGGCTTCTTGAACGCGCGGATCTCCCACACCTTGTGCAGGCCGCCCACCTCCATTGCCGCCGCCGGTTCACGCCGACCCGGGCACGCGATTGCGAATGGGCTGGGGCGATTCGGCCTCCGAGGCCGAGGAATGAGACTGAGGGAGCCACAGAGGTGATGCTGCGGCGGATCTGGAGCGAGAGTCGAGACTGCGGCGGCCCGGCGGCGGGGAGAAGACGGCCGCCGGACGAGGCAGATCTGGAGGGACCGAGGGATTGGCGAACTCAGGCAGTCGGGCTGCAGGGAGGCGATTTGGGATGGGAGTTGGGAAGCCTGGGAATGGATGGCCTGCCGAGTGCCGACGAATGGGAGTATAGTATGGCTGCATGGGACTTGATCACTTGCTAACATAACCGGGGCCGGGGACGGGGAGGAGGGGATGCTCTCGGATCTGTTTTCTCCGATGTGGACAGGTTTTACCCTTTTGTCCTTTTGTATCCCTGCAGACCGTATTTCCTCGTCGGGGAACAGCCACAGGGTTCATTGCCACCCCTGGTCACTCGCTGACCAATCAAGATTGTCTAAAACATAAGATCAAAATCACATAAACAACCCACTTATATACTGGGAAACGAGGGAACTTTTTTTTTGCAAGTCAGATAAGGATCTAAAATAATCTATTATTCTATATCTATACCCCTTTATAATGCACCTAAGCAATTTTTTCTACGTCCACCCTAAATAATGCACCTCATTAGAGATGGTCCAATGCTTGTGCACCCAGCAAAACGTCCCCAGAAACTTGCATTCATCAAAATGAACGTCTCAGATCTTTCCTCGGTTTTACTCACCCACATCCGATGGCCATTATTTAGTGTGTCTAATCATCCCTATGGCCCACAAATGGACCTCCCCCACTACATATTTGGAAGGAGAGCGAATCAAACAAGGAAATAAATAAGAAGGATCCGCATGCAAGGAAACCAGATTTGAATTTTTCTTGGCCAAAATTATACGTACTACATATTTGGAAAGAGGTGAATCAAACAAAGAAATAAGCAGGAGGATCCGCATGCAAGGAAACAAGACTTGAATTTTTATTGTCTGGCATTGTGATCGTATTTTTACGAATATGACCCTTCTCGAGACTTTTTACGGATCTAGCCTTATAGAGCCTAATTTGGTATACGGAGAGCGCTGAATTTTTGTTTTTATTTTTATCTAAGGAACCAATGGTGCAGGAGTCTTGCTTAATTTTTCCAATTTTTCTCGCGGAACCAAAGAAGCCGTGAAACCTTTGTTTAATTTTATCTTTTTCCTTGCGGATCCGGTGATCGTGGCGCAGATTTATTTTTCCATATTTTTCCGATATCATCCTGTGGCCCACAGCAGACCTTCCTCACCTCCAACATCAACAAGGAAAAGAAACAAACGTCTTGGAATCAAGGAAAAGAAGCGAACGTCTGGAAAAGGAAAGGACCATATATTACGTGTTGGAAAAATGAAAGCGGGAGATGGGCGGCGGCGGGAGAACGTGGGTGCAGTAATGGCTCCACGGTGCGCCATCGGTGGCTTTTGCCGACGCTGGCGAGGTTCTTTGGTCGGCGACCTCATGACACGCCGTACTCTCGGCAAATTTATAATTTAATTTTTTAGAAAATAATTTTATTAAGTACAAAATAATCGAAAGTTTTTTGAGAATTTTTAACCTAATGTGCTATCTTTTCAAAAATCCTTCTATATTTAAAAAAATGAAGGCAACTCACTGTAGCTTCTTCTAGTGCGGCCAGGACAGAAGAAGCTTCTTCTCTTCCTCCCTCCATTAAAGCAAGAAAGAAGCTCCAAAGCTCCATCAATCCCGCACCAAATCTTCTCTTTCCATCTATGGTGTTAATTCACCAAATTTCGTGCTCTATTGCCAAAATTTCCTCCCAATCTGATTTGATCCTAAATTATGGTTTCCATAAATATGCTTGTTTCGGGGATATAAAAGCCGGCGAGCTCTCCTCCACCCCATCGCATTGCGTAAATCCCCAAGTGCTCCCTCTTGTAAAGATCGTCGGATTTTGGAGGTAACCCAAGCCATCACCGTCATCTTTCCCAGCGAAATTCACCGCAACCGTGACTCCTCCCCCGCAGGCGCCGGTGCCGGCGATATCGTTGCACCGATCTTGACCCACTGCGGCCGCCGACCACCCCAGCCTTCCTCCTTGCGTTGGCCAAGCCAGAGAGCACGCTGTGCTCTCTGTGGAAGCTGCAAAAAAAATAATCTAAAATCAGAAAAAAAAAATTCTTTCTCTTTCTTGATTTAAAATCTTTTGGGAGCCCATTTTCGCCCATTCGACCTCCACTTAGTTCCGTTTTTCTTTTTAAATTCATTTAAAATTCTAATTTCTCTTTTATTATTAAGTGTTGTATTCATACTTATCTTCTCATTTAATTGATAAGCGGGTGTACTGCCGTCGTAGCGTTAGCACAGGCACTATACTAGTACTCTTAGTTCTCGTTAGAAAACTCGAGTAGTCTATTTATATATGGAATTAGAAGATTCCACAATTGAAATTGTCATGTTAATTGGTTTAAAAAAGAATTATCTAACTCATTAATTATGGTAGATCCCAATTATAGCGATCAAGATTTATCGAATATAAATAATTCTAATTAAATTTGGTAACGACTACAACTCTACAATGCAACCCTGCGTTGCAGATTTATTTTTGTGGACGAATCTCGGGACTATTTGGAGTACAATTCTCACATTGGCTTTGGCATGTAGAAAGGCTCATTACGCGATACTCATGGGAATCAATGAGCCCGCCACATCGATGTGATTAATTGTACTGAGTCACTAACACTGTAGCTGGTAGAGAACTAGAGAATAAGAAAGTAAACCAAGTTTTAAAAGAGGGAGAATAGAAAGAACACACACAGATAACATTGCCCATCACTGCAGGTAACGTGCCGTGAATGCACGGGCTCCTTGCCTACCGCGCTCCGTGGTCCGTGCCACGCATACACATTGCCCATCAAACAATCGCATCTTTCGTGATCTATTTCACGCCATTTTCGTTGTATCTTGTTGTTAATTCTCTCTTTCCTCGTCGGCTTAAACTCGAAGTGATTGATGCATAAAATTTAATATTACCTAGTCTCAACTCAGTTTTCAGTATTACCTAGTCTCAGTTCGGTTTCTGCCGCTTGTTTGTAGCAACAAATAGTTTCAGCACATGCAACCGGTGATTGTGACAACAAATTCGAACTGATCCCGCAGACTCATTCCTCAAAATTCTCGGATAGGAATGGTCAAGATCATCAAACAATGTCAGCGTCCAGGCTATCAATTTTTTATCCAAACAGTCATGTGATAACTGCATTAGATCTCTTTCCAAAATTCTCCACAACTGTTTCTCAAATTGTCACATGTTTCTTAAGATTCTTCACAGCTGCACATACAAACCTCTTGGTCAGAAACAGCCGGAAAAAACTTCAACGGCCATGCTCATCTTCACAGTTCACACTATACCAGGTTTCTTCTATTTTTCGTAGATATCACAATGGTGTAAAGTGAAAGAAACATAAAGAAAGGCGACGAAAAAAAATAGCAGATGCAGTGGCACTCTACATCATTCTAGTTCCTGTGTATGCATTGCCTGCATGGAGCCGCATCCCTGGACCATAAGGGTGGACGCCGGCAGGCATATACGAGCTCGCAAATGGATTGGAAGAGGCTTGATGAACCGATGGGCCTGCCATCATCATCATCGTCTGCTGCTGCTGCTGGAGCATGAAAGCTTGCTGCTGTTGAAGCATGAAAGCCTGTTGCTGCTGAGCCATCGCCGCCATCTGTACGTTGTGGGGTGCAGCAATTGTGTTCGAACCGTAGAATGGGTTGTGCATTGGCTGTTGCATCATCGGACCAGATGCCGGAGTGGCCTCCCATAAGGAGTAGCTCGCATTCTGCTGTGCTTGTCGGTGTGCCTCGTTATATAGGCTGTCGAGGGTAAGCAAGTCCAGCCCACCAGCCTGTAGCAAGTTAAATGTTAGTTTTGTTTCAGAGGGATGGAATAATGCAATCGTAGATAAATATCTGAAATATGCACCAATTTGCTTGAAGTGACAACATTTCCATTTGAACTGGGTGCGGTGACAAGTGCCAGCTCCCAGCTAGTGGCCACGTTTTCAGTACTAGCAGGAGCAGCAGCTTTAGGTGCATTATCTGCCACAAAAGCGAGTCAGCGACATGCATTTTAGTACTTGGTTTTGTCTTCTAACTTCACATGGTGAACACATAACTGAAATTCAGCTGTGAGATACATACCTGGTTGAACAATTGCTAAAGCCAAAGCATTCTTTTTATCTATTTCAGACGTGCCAGGGGTTGACTCATTCATCCCCTACCAAGCAAAGATGAAAATGTTAGGATGATTGAAAAATAAGATAATGCTTATTTGCTGTAGTAACATGGAAAATTACCAGCAAATCTGTTGTCTCAGCTATGGGTGAGGCTTCTTTAACTGGCTCTGGTTCAGGTTCTGGTTCTGAAGTTGATACAAGAGGAGGAGGTGAAGTTGATGCTCCATCTTCTGATTTTTTTCTGCACTCTATTGCTCGTACAGCCTAAAATCAAAGAAAAATGTCCTGAAATCATGCTCAAGGAGGAAAATAAAAGATAAACTATGACAATAAAGCTCATATAGTCCATCGAATAATTGAAAGCTTGTTTAACAACAGAGTTGTTTCTTAATGCTAAGTTCATACATATGCAGTTTTTACTATTTAAACACAAAGATACTAGTTGAACTGTGAGAAGCACCGTCCATTACTGACTTGTAGAGTTGTAGTAGTTCCAAACCTGGCTTCTTTGATTTGTCGAAGCAAGGGGGGGATCTCTCACATACTCCTCCATAGCTTGCAAGAATGACGCAGGAGGCTGTATGTGTCACCAATAGGCTATCAACAAGCTACTCACATAAGGGAAAAAAACATACAAATAATCATGGGAATGCCAACCAAACCTGTTCAACTCTTAACAACCTCTCACCACGCCCAATATGTATGGTTTTACACACTACATAAAATTCTGAAAGTTGTTCTGCCTGTACAACCCAAGAAGAAAGATAAATATAGGAAAGCACCCACACATGATTTAGACATTTAGCCTACAATTTCTGGTGTTGCAGACATTAAACAGTACTAAAGACCAATCAAATAAAAACATAATTAGTTGACAAACAATAGAAAAGAAATAGCTATTGACCTGGCTAATTGCTCTTTTGTATATGTCAAGGGCCCTAATAGCATCATCCCTTTGCATCTCAAAGAACTGCATAGGATTATGCAGAAGATGTAAATGGACTAAGATAAATAAACAAATGAACACGCTCATTTTAAACAATAAAGTAGTGGTGGGCACCTTGTCAACCAGATTGAGTATCCCATCGTTGATAGCTGTATGGATCCTAACACTCTCTAGAGCAACCTTCCATTAGCACACAAAACAAAGTCAAGGAATGCTGAGATCACTATTCACTAGTATGCTGCTCACAGGTGTTCTGAATCCTCACCATTGAAAGGGCATACTGGATAATGATGTTATAAGATGATGACCCTAGTGGCTGGAAAAAATACATTCAAAATTTAGCAAGGCACCTTTAAAATGTTAATGAGTCATCGCAGAAACATAAAACCTGGTTCGTTTTTAGACAGAGTAACAAATAATAATCACCTGGCAACCAAGCAGCCGAAAAAGAAGCTGCTGTAATGCTGGCAGTTGATCAAGCAAACCAGTTGTATCAAGATCCCGAGTTCTCTGTGGATATCATAGTTTTCATAAAGTAAGATACTAGAGTAGCTCATTGGCATCCTATGCTCCAGATCAAAATTTTGATTCCATCATGAATATAATGCACAGTACTAGGTTAGCAAGAGGTTTGACTAGATAACGCACATAGTGCATAATCAAGAATGTAGTATGAAAAATCTAGTGCATAATCAAGAATGTAGTATGAAAAATCTTTTTTTTGTTCTAGTGACAATCTAAACCCTTGATCTCAGTATCGCTTATTAATATGGCTCTGAGCCTGAAAATCATGCACCTTTAATACAATTTAACTATAAGTAAGTTTGTCAGACAAACACTGCACACTAGAGTAAAGGAGGGGGCAATCCAATGTAACTTGCATTAGATTACATACCAACGGATCCGTTTCAACGTCATATTGCAATACACGGAAAGATTCAAGTCTCTCCTCTAAAAATAAAGCATAATTGCGCAACCATGCAGAGTAATCCCAAGCTGCACAGAGAACAAGGGGTCATGATAATTTTCCAATACTAGATCCAGGACCAGGCTCAGGAAAAAGATTCAGGACCAGGGTGAAGTTAGCAACTAGTACCTTCTGGGCTAGAATCATCCTTAAAGAAGGACAGATGGAGCATATGGGTACTAGATCTTCCATAACTAATAAGCTCTTCACGGAAAGTGGGATCAACCTCCCGAAGGGCACGGTGTATGACTATCAATGTCTTCATTGCAACCTGATGAAGAAATAAGAAATGGAAGTACATAAATCTTAAGTACCATGTTGCTTTGGTTATTAGGCATCACCCTGAAAAATTCTATCAACAGAAGCAGGTACAATAGACAAATATGTGCCATGACAACAAAATGTCAAGCGGTGTTGACATAGATAGATAATATTTTCCAAGAACTGCTGAGAAAATAGATGCTATAGATAAACTGATAGAACCAACCAGGCAACCATTTGATTCTTTAGTTTGGGCACGCAGACGTCAGCAAAAAAAGGTGCCTTGGAGAATTGCACAAATGGATCAGCTCATTGGCCTATCTTAACACGGATGAGCGAGTGGAAACCGGTGTTACCTGGAGATGGACACGGAAATCGGAATCCGACTCGGATTCGGGTGTCCGATCCGGGAGACTTGAAAAAATAGGAATATTAAAATATTAAAAATAAATGAATATATTTATTTTCTATTGTAAATAATACTAATAAATGCTCAAATAGCCTCTCATCACTGAAGTTGGAGGGTCTGATGCACAAAATATCCATATTAAGCACAAAATATCCATCTCTTGCCTTGATATAGCTACCTACTATCAACCTATCATACGTGAGAATGAAAAGAAATAAACAAAACAAAGGTAACACTTTTCTCTTTCAAACCCACGTGAGCATGTTCCCATCCCTAACATTATCCTCTCCATTATTTCTTCCCATCGAAACTTTCCCTTCTTCTATTCTTCTTCCTCCACCAAAGCCATAGCAGACTATGGCAGAAAAGGAGAACAACCATTCTTTCTTTCTTATAGTCTTCCTCTAGCTTTTCTTTTCCTAGACATGGTCACGAACAGGGGGTACCAAGCCAGCGTAGCTTTTTCCCATCTGATCTCTTCCTCCTTCACCTAGGACACTACTAAGGGTGTCCGATGCGTGTTAGTGAGTGTCCGATGCACTTCAACACTGTTGTATATATTTGGGCCAACTGGGCTAGCCTTGCCCGTGAGGCTAAACCAGCCCAGCCGGCTGCGCCTTATCCTTTCCCGTCCTCTCTCTTACTCGTGCGGTGACCTAATGGCTGAGTCGTTGGGAGTGAGAGAGAGGTGGCGGTGGCGACCAAGTCGCATGGTGTCCTCCCTGCGTGCCGCAGCGAAGTGGCGGCATCCTCGGTGCTCGTTGCCTCTACTCCTCCCCGGCTTCTCCTAGTTAGATCACAATGAGTCCAGGGTAAGGGAGCATGAGATCGACTGATTTTCCTCATTTTGCCATCACTTCTCCTCTCATATCCGGGTGCTAAAGTGGTGAATCCTTGGCTTTTCAGTGTTAATTATCTTGCGGATGCCACTTTTGTGAGCAATCCGAGGTGATTAGGGTTCAAACTTGGAGAAGCATTCTTGAGGGATTTGAGAAGCTGGTTCAGCCGGTGCTTTGTCTAGCGCTGAGGGTTTGATTGAAGTGTTGTTGGCTTGTTTCTAGTCGATTGTCGCCTTGATCTTCCTACTCAGTTTGGCTGATACTCGATTAAGTTGATTGTGAGGGCAAGCTGATACGGGGGTGCTTGACCTTCACGGCGTGAGAGCAAGAAAGAGGATAACTAGCTGTAAGCAGCCAAGATAACAGTGCTACTTGACAAACGTACTTGAAACCAATCACTGCCTCAATACAACAACCTGAATCAAGTCATTCGCCCAACTACACTAAGACACGTCAAACAACCGGGGTGGATAAGGATCCCTCCATATAGCCATTCCATGGTGGAGAAGACGCCATGATTGCTCATTCAAAATAATTACTCATAACATTTTTCGCTTTTCACTACTTATAATAGAGGAGTACATGAGGTATTTATACTAGGAACAACCCACCTAGCTATGTATGAACACAAATACTAAAGAAGGTATGTGGAAGGTCATATTGGTGGAGCATTTGAGGAGTCTTCTTTTAATTTCGCGCACCCACAAAACAGCCTTTGCAGCTTCCACTTAAATGGTCATAACTTATGTTTCAGTCGAAACGATGCATAGTTTGAAGCGCTGTAAACTAGATTTCCATATCTTTCCAATGATATGGCATATGCATGCTAAAATCATCGAGATTGATTCTGGTGTAGCTTCTAATATCCGTATCACAAGCCTTGTGTGGCCTGCTTGGCTGCAACATCTCCCTTGGCCTAGGAGTTGATTCTGGTCTCTAAGCAGCTCAAGTTGTATCTCAGGACCCCTAGTGGATTGCCTCATTAGGTGTTCTGTGGCTTTGTATCTTCGAAACTCTTGCTGGTGAGTCTGTGGCATTGCAACAGCAATACAGTTTTCTAGGACATCATCTTTGACGAGCCTAGCTATTTGGTACTGACATCTGGTAAGTGTACTGTAAGTATTTCTTTTGCGCTATTTCTATGTGCTTGCAAAGGGGCTAGACACTTTGTTGTCTTGGGGATCTTGCATGCTAAAGGGGCATTGTTCGATGAAGATTTGGCATTATGGAGACAATTTGTGACAACATTTAAATTTTCAGTTGTCATATACTTGATTAGATCAATTGTCTACTTTAGTTGAGTACTAATATATATATTCTGGATCAAAATGCTTACTGCTTATACATGATCATTGGATATCATTGTTAGCTTACATTGTTGGCTGTCTATGATATTGCTTCTATGCTTTTGTCAGCTAACTAGTGCTTTTATGCTGTTATTATTATTATTATCGGCTAATTCTGTTGTATATCATGTGAGCTTTCTTGAGTATTGATTCTAATAGATATATATTGATCTAAGATTATCAATTGATTAGGTTTCTTTTATATGTCAAGTATTGAAAATTGTCAATTACAAATCAGTGGTAAGATTATCACAAATTATTTTATGATCTTGTCCCTAGTGGCGAGGAGGCCTTTTAACTAAAGGAGCCCGACATATGAGAACACATTTAAATCAACTTGAGCAATTATTGCTAGTTGTACGCCTTAGTTACTGTTCATTATCATATAGATGCCTAAATACTTGATTATGAGTATCTATGCTTTGATATTGTTAAATATCATGTTTCGGTATCTTTGCATATGCTTTTGTGACAATGTATTTCCATGGTTATATTCAATGCTTGGAATTAAAGTCACAATAAATTTGCTAATGCTGCATTTCCTCCTACAAACACGGGGATACACGTCGATGTGGCAAACAAACTTCAGACTCACATGTCCAGCTAACACTGGTGGAAACAGGAGAGTGAGCAACTCTTCTTGGAAATGATCATATGGGCAGATTCTACTGATTTTCTACCGATTTTCGATCGGTTTTTGCCGATTTTCGAAAATAAAAAATCGTTCAAAAATCAAATTTTTTATTTTGTGAATCCTGGATTCCATCCACTCACTTAAAACGGACATACAAATTAACAAGACTACTTATGCATGAATATCAGAAAATGTATAGTAGACATACCGCCCAGTTGCGTGTCTTTGAAATACGTCTAGCAAGGGCACGGATGCAGTAGGCTACATCAGCCCGAGGTCTTCCAGCAGAAAGATGGTGAAAAACATCTGCAAACAGGAAGTACATGAGCAGAAACATGGTGGAAAATTAGTGTTATCATTCTTCGGTAGAAAATTTCTGTTCTTGTTCAGAGAAGCACGAGTCACCACCTCTTATGTACTTCTCCTTTGCTGGATTCTCAACATGGTTTGTGGCCTTCACAATAGCAATGTCTAGTTCCTGTTACAAAGAGCGAATGACAAGATGAGAACATTTTTTGTCACAAGAAAAGTTTAACACCACCGATGCAAGACAGAGAGGGCCTGAACACTGAAGAATAAAATTGTGATCATTGTTACCTTATAATCGCTGTTTACTTTTGCTATGCTAACGGCTGTCGAATCCTTGAGGGCCCCAACATACTTCCTGATGCTAGTACCACCGCCCGCCATTCTCCGTAACCCAGAGGGCTCCTAATTGGCCTGATTGAGCTGCAAAGAAGAGCCAAAGATGATACAGATGGGTCAGTGGTAAACCGGCAAATAGCAGCGTTGTTCAATGCACAATATCCTTATGATTCAGCGCAGTATTCTGCTTAACAAAATCAGAAATGAACTGTTTTCGAACAAAAAAACTAAATAAGAAATAAGGAAAAAAAATTCCCCTGAATCCCTTGCCTATCACACCAATCCTTTAAACAGACATGAAACCAGTTGTATGCAGAAGAAGGTATCGGATAGATCAAAGATTGTTGCTTCAGAACTAAAAGAAATTAATGAATGCAAAACCGAAAGAAGGCCACAAAATTGGGCTGATAAAAGCAAAGCACGCTCAGCAAAACAAACTTGTCTCGATAACCAAGGCAAGAAAACATAGGAACATCTGAGACTACTCATAGGAGATCACGAAGCAGTGTTCAGCAAATGAATTCCGGAAAAATTGTAAACTTCTGAGATATAAATAAGCTGAACATGAGAAAACAAATCCCCGCCGAAAATTCCGGACCGAAGCAACCTACATAGAAGAGAGAAACGTATCTCCAACAAAATCCTAAAAAACGGCAATAAGACCAGAGAGAAAAACACTAAATAATTCAAATTGGGGAGAGGTGGCGGAGGTAGATTATCAACCGATGGAACAAACACCCCAAAAAAGCTGTAAAAACAAGAGCGGTTGTTGGAGTTGCTAAAGTCTATTCTAACTTATTCTAGTTAGGGCATACTAACAAAATTTAGTCCATAAATAACTAGAGATAAATAGCACAAATGGATTGAAATGAACGCGACAAGAATCAACGCGCTAAGTTTCCAGATCAACTGAGCGTTCATAAATCAAGAATCAACCATTTTAATTGCTAATCCCAAGTCGCAACAACAAAGGGAGAATGGGGAACCAAGAAACGATGCCAACTTGAGCTAAGCGACTTTTCGATCAGACTAATCACTGTCGCAACATCTCCAACAAGAAAATATCTGAAATGAGAAGACAAAGAAACGACAGAAACACCAACAAAAGGGAAAGGAAGCTAGCTCTTGGCGCAGGCTCTTGAAAAATATCGTAGAGATCGTCCGCAAAACACCCACTTCCCATCGATCAAACCTTTCCCAAACTGAGCCAGGGCAATTCTCATATCAACAAACCTGATAAAAAAAAGTTGTCGACTTGGCCCGCTGGGAAAAGAAGATCGCTGGCCTTGGACCAGAATTGCAGCAGCTGGAGTCTGGAAGCAGGAAAGAAGCAGTTGGGTTCTTCTTACTCCTTGAGAAGGGAAGGAAGAGAGAGAACAGGTTCTGAGTTTGGCGAGGGGACGAGAGGGAAGGCGTTGTTTTTGCTGCGCGGTGGTGACGTTAGCAGACGTGTTCTCGCCTTCGCGCGCGCGTCAGCCTACCCTCTGACCAACGCCCTTTCTGTCCTTAAAAAACTAATCAAGTCCTGCATGGACTATTGCTTCTTTCAGATGTTCTCTCGTCTCCCTTTTCCTTCACCATCGCTTCCTCCCTCTTTTCTCTTCGAGTACATGGTAAGTACAGCTCTCGTCGGCGGAATCTTTTGGCTATTTGGCTCCCTGCGTATATATTTTGAGCAGTGATTTAACGTTTTCCTTTTCAATATAAGTTGTATAAATTTTAAAGCAAGTAAATGGATAAGTAATCATCATCTACCATTCATTCATGCTCTAATATTTATACAACTGTCAAAAGAAAAGTATAGAAGCACCTCTCATATATTTTTTATTATTTTTAGTCATCTTCTAAATAAAATTATAAATCTAGCTCTTTTTATCGACCGTGAAAACATCGTTAGACGATATGTATCACATACCGCGATGCCTAAGCTCACCAGAAGGGGGAGCTAATCGACGTCAAGAACTGTATGTGCTTTCCAATTTTCACCGTGTGGTCAAGTAATTGGCCAGGCATACAGTCAGAGTTATCAGTTATCTTGCTACTTAATTTGGCCGGCAGGAGCGGAACTAGGCACATCAAAAATTTAAGAAATACTAAAATTTTACTTCTTTAATAGGTTAAATTTGTTGATTGAATTAGTTTTGATTTCGAAGGTTTGGGATTTTTAATACCACTAGTATAGTGCCTGTGCTAACGCTACGACGACAGTACATCCGCTTATCAATTAAATGAGAAGATAAGTATGAATACAACACTTAATAATAAAAGAGAAATTTAGAATTTTAAATGAATTTAGAAAGAAAACGGAACTAAATGGAGGTCGAATAGTAGCGGGCTCCCAAAAGATTTTAAATCAAGAAAGAGAAAGAAAAAGAATTTTACGATATTAGATTATTTTTTGCGGCTTCCACAGAGAGCACTGCGTGCTCTCTACAACAACCGTAAAAGGAGGAAGGCCGGGGTGGCGGTCGGTCATGATGGGTCAAGATTGGTGCGGCGAGATCGCCCGACACCGCGCTATGAGGAGGAGTCACGGTTGCGGTGAATTTCGCGGAAAAGATGACGGTGATGGCTTGGGTTACCTCAAAATCCGGCGATCTTTACAAGAGGAGCACTTGGGGATTTACGCAATGCGATGGGGTGGAGGAGAGCTCACGGCTTTTATAGCCCCGAAACAAGTATATTTATGGAAACCATAATTTGGGATCAAATCAGATTGAGAGGAAATTTTGGCAATAGAGCACGAAATTTGGGGAATTAACACCATAGATGGAAAGAGGAGATTTGGTGCGGGATTGATGGAGCTTTGGAGCTTCTTTCTTGCTTTAATGGAGGAGGAAGAGAAGAAGCTTCTGCAGTGCAAATTGCGACTAGAAGAAGGTGCAGGTGAGTTGCCTTCATTTTTTTTAAATATAGAAGGATTTTTGAAAAGATAGCACATTAGGTTAAAAAATTCTCAAAAAAACTTTCGATTATTTTGTACTTAATAAAATTATTTTCAAAAAATTTAAATTATAAATTTGCAGAGGCACATGTGACGCGAGGTCGTGACCAACAACCTCGCCGGCGTCGGCAAAGCCACCGATGGCGATTGTGGAGCCATTGCGGACTGCTTTCTCCCGCCATGTTGCCCCATCTCCCGGTTTCCTTTTCCCAGGACGTAATGTATGGTCCTTTCCTTTTTCAGGACGTTTGTTTCCTTTTCCTTGATTCCAAGACGTTTGTTTCCTTTTCCTTGTTGATCTTTGGAGGTGAGGAAGGTGCATTGTAGGCCACGAGGATGATTTGAAAAATATGGAAAAATAAATTGCGCTCGTCGACCGCTGGATCCGCAAGGGAAAAAAGATAAAAATTAAATAGTGCTTGCCGGCCGCTGGTTCCGCGAGAAAAAATTAAAAAAAATTAAGTAGCACTCACAGACAGTTGGTTCCTTAGATAAAAAATGAAAACAAAAATTCAACGCTCTCCGTGCGCTGAAATTAGGCTCTATGGGGCTAGATCCGTAAAAAAGTCTCGAGAATGGTCATATTCGAAAAAAAATACGATCACAATGCCAGGACAATAAAAAATTCAAGTCTTATTTCCTTGCATGCTGATCCTCCCTGTTTATTTCCTTGTTTGATTCACCCTCCTTCCAAATATGTAGTACGTACAATTTTGTCCAGTAAAAAATTCAAATCTGGTTTCCTTGCATGCGGATCCTCCTTATTTATTTCCTTGTTTGATTCGCTCTCCTTCCAAATATGTAGGTGGGGGAGGTCTGTTGTGGGCCACAGGAATGATTAGACACACTAAATAATGACCATCGGATGTGGGTGAGTAAAACTGAGGAAAGATCTGAGACGTTCATTTTGATGAATGCAAGTTTCTGAGGACGTTTTGCTGGGTGCACGAATATTGGGCCATCCCTAATGAGGTGCATTATTTAGGGTGGGCGTAAGAAAATTTGCTTAGGTGCATTATAAAGGGGTATAGATAGAACTATTTGTATTGTATATTTTAGTAAATTAAAAATATATATATTGAATTTATGATAGTATAAAATTATTATATAAAACTATAAAATTGCACGTGTAAAATATACACTACCATCAAATTTTGTCGAGTTCGGTCGCTGTCGGCCGGTTAGCTTCTGGGCAAGTGAAGTCACATTTATATCTGCACTGCACGCTCTTCCCTTGTAGCTTGACTACACGAATGGCACTCCTCTTTTTCTATGGGGATGGTGATCGATAATAATGTGTTTACAGGTTGAGACCTGAAATTCTTATTAAGCAGCTCGTCGGCTCGTGGCGTGAGAGCAGCTAGTATCGTCGAACTTGCAAAAGTTTGATTGCGTCAAAATCACGTGCTTATGACCTGAGATATCCTACTATGCTAATAAGAACCTTCGGTGCAGTTATATATATATATATATAAAAGAATAGAAAGAACCTTCGGTGCATATGAAGACCTCGTCGATGCCTCGATGGGCTACCTGTTTAATTGGCGGCGACCAATTGAGATTTTGTTTACCAACATCTTCTGCTGGAGATGTCTCCGTCGCCCTCCATATCAACGAGCCAATAAAGAAGATTTGGTTTCACCTCCATACCTTGCATGTGATTGCTACCAAGTACCAACTGTATAAGGATAGGGATCAAATGCAGTTTGAACGGGGACTGCAAGTTTAGCTGTCCTTATTTAACAGAGCTGTCCGATTCAGAAATCAACGGGCTAGATCATCCAAAAAAAACGAGTGCTGCACTCTTTTTTTCTGCGTTACTTCCAAATGATCTTGATCGTCGCTTTTTCATCCGACGGTTGAATGGGATTGCTGAACTTATTGAACTGCATGTGATTCCTGTCCACTGTATAGATATCACAAAGTCAAAAACGTAAACCGAATTCCGAATCAAATTAAGGCTACATCACGAGTTTCAATTTTTTTTTTGTCACCAAATACTTCGTTTCATTCACACCTGGTGCACAGCCAAATCGCTGACCACCGGATCGTGTACAAAAACAGGAGCTTGATCCTCCCAAATGGTGTTCAGAGACTCAGGCACGGCAGCATGCTTTGCCAGGCAATGGAGCAAAATTTCAAATTCGACAAAACTTGATAAACAAATACTTCTCGAGCAGTACTTCAATGCTTTCCCTCCTAATACAAGTTGCACAAATCTTAAAGCAAACGAATAGGTAAGTAACCATCATCTACCTTTTATTTATACTTTAATATTTATGCAACGGTAAAAGAAAAGAAAAATATGAAAACACCTCTGTACTTCTCGCTTCTTTCACAAAGACACCAACTTCTGAAAGATCGTCATCGTTTCCCTTCAGAGAGCTGATAAGATTTGTTGCTTCAGATTCCAGGATTACATTTCCATAGATACATTCTTCAGATGTGATAGTCATCCAGCAGTAGCACCCGCCACTACAAAATCACCGTGCTCGTCTCGCGCCACAAAACCCCATCCACCACATCCTGAACTAGCATCGAAATTAATCTTCAGAAACTCCCCAGACGGTTTGAGCCAAGTAACACACTGTGCTGCTCTCGGCAACTCCTCCTTCTCCAGCTCTTTAAAAATCAAATATGTACTTGGCAACAAGATGGCAAACCTCCTGAGGGCTCCTCTTCTTCTCCCCTGCATTCACTTTGTTACGTGCCGACCATATTTCCCATAGCCATCTTCCACAGAGCTTCAAAATTTGCCTGTGCCGAACCACATGCAATAAGTTTCAAGCTCACATCATCCAACCCCATAATTTGTCAGCATTCCTTCATACTGTTACATTTCAAAAACAAATGACCACCATCCTCATCAAATCTGGTACAAACCAGGCATCTTGTATCTATCTCAACTTCTGTGATGATAACCCTGCCAATATATAAAAAGACGTCGCTTTGTTCACCAGACCATTTCGGCGGCGGAGAAGGTTAACCATGACTTCAATGAATGTGTCCTTGACCAACTACAGGAATATATACATGACGTGATCGCTTAGCTTCACATCATGTCACGCAGGAAAAAAAAAAGGAAAAGAAGGAGATGAAAAATATAACGAATCTTTACTATTTAAAAAAGAGGAGTTAGTGAGTGATGGTACGTAAGTCTCCCCTTCCATCTTCCTTATCATTTTCATAAAAACCTCTGACAAAAAAAAACCTTCTCGACCAACAAATTCTACCCCCTAAAAGTCTATAATAAAAACAGAAAAACCAAAACACAACAAACAAATTAACTTTTTAATACAAATGAAGTTCGATAAGTTGTGGGCACGCGACAGCGGGACTGATGCCATGGTGTAGGCCAGGCACGTCCTCAGAGACAGAGACGCGACAACATCCTGATCAAAGTTAGACCAAGTATGGAAGCAGAGTCTATGGCATAGAGTAGCTCGATCCGATAACGTAGACGTGCTAGAGTAATATAATATTTTTTATCTGTGGTAAAGCACGGATATCACTAAACTTAGATTTTTTTAACTTAATAGAAAAAAGCAAACTGTAGATCGAAAAATAAAATAACAAAGTCAGTAACTATAGCCCACCAAGCTTGGTGAGATGCTTGTCAGCCTTGAAGGGCCCAAAGAGCGCGGCCCACTGTCAGTCGAAAAGCACAGCACGAAGCCGCACTCGCGCTCT
The DNA here is from genome assembly GCA_036346275.1 of Otatea glauca. Classification (NCBI taxonomy): domain Eukaryota; kingdom Viridiplantae; phylum Streptophyta; class Magnoliopsida; order Poales; family Poaceae; genus Otatea; species Otatea glauca. The sequence continues at coordinate 53,838,990 of CM070714.1, read as the reverse complement.
CTTCCCTTCTGCCTTCTCCCCGTCTCTGTTTATTCATGAAAGTCGACTCCGCGCTGGCACGAATCCGACGCTCCACCAGGCTCCTTTTCCATCGGTGAGCAATGAGATTCCTCGATTGAGTTCTTTATTGTTTTTCTTCGGGTCCTCCGAAAAAGCAGTGTTGCAAGTGTTCATGGATTTTTTACGCAAAATTCATTAAATAAAATAAAAAAGGTCAGTAGCCTACATGCCAGTATAAATTATTGATATGCGGCGTACAAAATTCTTTGAAGCGAGACTACGATGTGTGAACCCCTCGTGTCATCAAATATTTTTCTACACCTAACCGATTCAATATTACATTCATATGGAAAGGTTCGTCGTAAGGAGCATAGATGTTTAAACGGATTGCGAATCCTGCGTTTGGTTTAAAAGATACCGTCCTTTGAAGATTTGATCTAACATGCACAAAATCAAAAAAAAAAAAAAATATGACAAACTTATCTAGTCGCGTCATACATGGCCCTACGCATGCAGCTGGCCGGCCGGAATCAAGTCCATTTGTGATAAGATAAAAAGACGATCTTATCTACACATGCAAGCAAATTATGGATGTCTTTAAGCGTAGCTGATTCTGGAGATCATGTACCTGCCATCTAGTCCTCAAGTCAAACAAATGTATAGAAGGATACCATGCTAGCTAAGCCCACGGGCCAGCCAGAGACGCGCGCAACGACATGGAAACAACACGTACACATACAAGAACTCCGTTTTAACTTCTGTTACACAATTTAAGCAAGAAATCTTGCAACGAATAGAAATGCTTTCAACGTAGTAATAGAAATGCAGTATTATTGGTGCCATTGAAACAATTTACAATGCATCAGTAGAGAATTAGCTTGAAGAACCTGTTATATTTTTCTTGGAATGAATGCAGACGAAACTTTTCTAAGGAATAGTATCCTCTGAATATTAACTCTACTAATCAATATTACTACGTAAATAAGAAATCAACCGGATAAGCAATAATTCCTAGACAATTTCCCTTGGCAAGATCAAACTGCACAAACCATAGTCTGCGGAGTTCGGGTATTAGCTCTGGGTTCGACAGCCTGATTTTACCGTTCCGACAACAAAACCCCTTCGTATCACGAGGGCAAAAAAAGTACCATTCCAGATCTCTGCTGCGCATACAAGATTTATCTAAATGTAAAACAAAAGGTTAGTGCCAAGCAGTGACTCGATAATTTGGACAATAAATGAAAAATATGGGTACTAGTATTAGAAGGCAATTATTTGGAAGATCCCAAGGAGCATATTTGTATAGCATAACCACTGGTATAGACTCAACAAATAGTTTCTTTCCCATCATCCCATGGTCTTTCCTTTTAAGTAGTAGGAAACAAGCTCAACATCTGTTGGATGGAATTGAAATGCAGGAGGGAGGGATGTTTGCACCATGATCGCAAGATTTTAGTCAGGAAATAAACAGGATTGATTCTGCAAATGAGAGGGTTAACCTTTACAATAGTTCAAGGAGAATCCAAGTTTAACCAATCAGGAAAAAAATTTCGTGATCAGCTGAGAGAATTCAGGTTGAATCCAATGGAGATTACCAGTTCAACAACAGGTTGAAATGTTTTAAGTATGAGGATGACGAGAAACAATCCTTGACAAGACTTAAGTAAAGCTTAGTCCAAGCAGACACACGCGTCAAACTGCTTTCGAGTTTGGATGAGAGAGCTTGAGTCTTGTCGATTAGACCAACAACGATCACTTCACGTGATAGGAAATATTAGCACCAAAAATCCAGTGATTCCACTTGTATCAAGTGGAATCCGAAAACTTTACACGGTATATAATCTAGAAGTAGTAAGAAAGAAAGTAGGGGTATTCCGCGACTTTAGTAGACATGAATGATGTGAGTCAAAGTCCTGAATGAACAATACAATAATAGCATCAACACATACAAATATGAATCAGAAAACATGATAACAAACAAAACATATTCTAGAATTAAGCACTACAAAAATTCCTTAACTACTAAGTTAAATGACAAAGGTTAGCAAATAAACCGAATCAAATATTTAATATTACGTCCATCCCAACAAACTTAATTTGCTCAAATGATCAGAACAACAGAGATGATTAACTCAGATTATCCTAAAAGGAACTTAACAATTAGCCCTAGACACATCTGTTACAACTGCGACATATAGCTTCTCCAATCACAGATGTAGACATTTTAAAAGGATAAGCTTAATTTCTCAATACCTTACGAGAACATAAATAGATTTAAGTCAATGTCATCGAAACCCACAATATTTTGAAATCAAAATCAATTAGCAAACTAAACCTACAATCGGCCCTAAACCATGGAAGCAAAGCAAATCGAACACGCATGTCTAAGTCAACAGCTCCACATCTCCAACTAAACCACTGATTGTGCTAAAACCTTCTAGATTACAACTAAAACCACACCAAAATCAACTCAAAACTAACGAACCAACACCTGCATCATAAGCACATCAAACCATCACATTAATTGACAAAGTACTACCCAGATCTTGACTGATTCAAAATTAGACAAACAATAGATGTACACTACATATATCCAAACCTCGTTCCACATGTTGTTTCCAGACCACCAAAACCCCCATTAATCAACAACCTTTCCAGGTTCAATTACCCTCCTGAATCACCACCAAACAGGCCAAAACCACCCTCAAATTGCAGCGCAAGATGACCCGATCGACAGCTAAGGTTCAATTAAGGGGAAATGAAACTAATCATATGGGGTTTCAGAGATGAAAGATCTTATGCCAAGGAGGATGGGGAGTATGCGAGGAGGAGAGGAGGGGAGAAGTATGAGCTAGATCCGAGTGGATGCGTCACTGTGCCTCGATCCCGGCCAGATCCGGAGCTTCATGTTGTCAGGAGTGGAGGAAGTGTGGAGCCGAAGCGGTGCCACAATTGTCGCCAGCAGCCTAGCTCATACTAAGGCTCAACCGGATGTGCTGCGACAACGGAGGTCGACCGCCACCACATCCTCTTGTTAACATCTTTGGGAGTGGAGGGCGGGTAGAGGCGGCACGATGCCTCGATCTTGGCCAGATCAGTGGAGGTGGCGCGGTGCCTCCATCCCAGGCAGAGGGAGTGCACGGACATAGGTGGAGCAACGAGATGGGGATTCGTCGGGAGTCGAGGGGCAGTTCTGAAGTGACGAGATAGGAGAGAGGCCAGAGTTGAGGCATCGACGAAGCTAGGTGATGGCAACGGCGTGTGCGAGCGCGATTGCGGTTGGGAGGGAGGAGAGGGGGAGGCAGCATGACTACAAAGGACTTCGGGGTCAGACGATACAAGCGAGGGAAGTTGCCGCTTCCATCTCACCAGTTCATGTCATATCCAACAGATAGGGTGTTCTAGAGGAGAACAGACATATCACCACCAACTCCTAATTAGAAGTAGTAGAGAATCATATCTTGAAGAGATTCTTGCGGAGGCAACTATGCCACACGCTCGTAGGAATTCTATCTGTCACCCTAGACCGCTCTCTATAAAAGGTGTAGCCTCCCAGCAACAGGGGGAGAGAAAAACACACAGCCACCCGAGACATACACAGACGAAGGCAGAGAAACACATAACCCTTGCCTAGGGATGCACAGAAGACACGACGCAACAACTTTGAGTGAGGCAACGACAGAAGCCACGCAAAAAATAAGTCAAGCAAGATAAAGAGAAAATAGCCAACGTTGTTAATTTCTTTTGTCTCCTGTCGTCAATTATCGACTCTGTGCATCATCGTCAACAAGCTGCAACTCGCGACGTCCAGGCTTGATGGTAAGCAATTTGATCTTGTCTAATGAGAATAAAATTCTCCAAAATATACGCTACATATTCCCCGTTGAAGTGAGGTTGACTATAGATCAAAACGATCGTAGTACATGTGCTCCCAATGAGATGGAATCAGCCATAGAAGTTCAAATATCGCCTAACGATAATAGTGGATGTTCTCCCAATGAGATGGAATTGGCCATGCAAGTTCACACGAGCGTGGTACGAATTTTTTCAATACGACGGAACTAGCTATGAAAAATCATAGTTCGAATTCCCGATTGGTAGAAAATCAATTGTAGCTCCATGCAAATCAATAAAGGGGAATACCATACTATGTTGATCTTGTCCCTCGCACAGGAGAAGAATTATTTAATGCTTTAAAACAAAGCATCGTCCAATGCACAATATGCACATCGCCCGCTGCAAGCTTGAGGTGCGCAACCCACATAATTTTTATACATCAGCATCATGGCTAGGTGTCAACGAGAGAAAAGGGGCCACTTTACCATACATATCACCATCTGTCTACGACCGACGAGGCTAGACAAAATTATGGCCTAGTACCGACAAGGCAAGGTCACTACTCCATCCACACGTCCCAAACGGACGGGATCGAACACTCCGTTGTCGAGCACCGACGAGGCAAAGGCAACACATATGTCCGTATCCGATGAAGGCAGGCGTATACATGACTGGGCACCGACGAGGCGAAAGTCATCATCTTCATCGACATATCCTTTCCATAAATCCACACAACGATGGCGTACTGTGATCGGGCATCGACGAATCAAAGCCATCCACATCACATATGCATCTTTTTTTAAAGAAACGACAAGAGCTCTGCTATGCATTAAAGAAGGATAGCAAATAATACAGTAGATGCATCTATAACATCATAAGTGCATATGGACGAGCTACATAAAAGATGACTACCACAGCGCAGCTTAATCAAAGGTATCTTGTAGGCCAAACCTACATATATAATTAACTGGACGCCATGCAAAGGCACCGGAAATCAGCGAACTACACAATTTCCAGTCAGATATTCTCCTTTAGCATTGACGTAGAAGACAAAAGACGAACTCTTGCTGGTCGATGTAATTTTGTATTTTCAATATAGAATTAATGGAATGCATGTTCGATCGTCTTTTTTTTTCCACAAACAGCAAGGTAGGACTCCTTTCTTTGAGGTTCTTTATTAGATTGAGTGTTTTCTCAAAGACATATTCTGTAAGAGTATCTCTCCTCCAAATTGGGAGGGGTACTAAGCTAGAACAGGTATCACGAGTTCATCACATTTCTAGCCCTGCGTGTGTGTTTTTTTGTTGCAAATTTAGCCGTATGCAATTATAAAAATAATCTCATCTCCAACCATGGAAGCGCTAGAAGGTGATATGTGTCACTTTTCGTTTCCCCTACCGTAGAAGGTGACATGTGTCACCTTCCAATGCTTCTGCGGTCAGGAATAAGACTATTTTTGTAATTACGTTTGGTAAAGAATCAAATTTTCAAAAAAAAAAAAGTTAGACATAAGGCTAGAAAAGTTATGATTTAGAGGTATCACTGCCGCTTTCCTCCCAACTCGCTGAAACGTTAAACTCGCCACCATCATCGCCCAGTTGAATATGTTATGAAGTTGCTCACTAAAAAAACTTTGTATTTCAATGACTGAATGGATGTTCCTCGGAAACAAAAATACTGAATGGATGTATTATCTAGGCTTTATTTTGTGCTCGTTATGTGGTTACCTAAGATTGGACTGGAATAGGTTTTGCTCAAACTAAATGAGACTTTGCTTTATTTTGAAAATTACATCATTGGAATTCTCTCAATGTTTTGCGCTTTTTTCAAGTTTTAGTGGATCATGCGATTTTATTTTTCTGCTTTTTTATTTGTTCTCAAATTTTTTTTACTATATCTTACTTGTTTGGATCTTTCCGTTTTTTTATATATAAACTCACGATGAGTCTTTCATATTTTATTGATTCTTTTATTTTTTATAATTTCGTTTTTACTAATGAAGATTTTAAGCGTTTTATTTTTACTTCAAATTTCAAGAGTTGAGTGCATTTTTCTTCATCCCCGAAGTCAAGAACGTGAACATGACTTGAGTTGGACAGGGGAATTGGGTTCAAATTCAACCCGTACGTGCGACATGGGTTGGGTGGAAATGATGCATGGCGGATTCCAGAATCTGATTTGTGGGTTGGTTTGGGTTGGGTTCGGAGTGGGTTGTAACCCATTAACGGGCCTAATGGTGAGTAGGGTTTAGATTGCAAACAGTGCCATTTCTGCAGGCTTCATTGGGTGGGCACCTTTGCAAGCTAGATTGGACAAGAATTAGGGTTATATGCTATTGTGTTGGTGGTGAATGGTGGTTTAATGACTAATTACCATGTGGCACCACTTGATAGGGTTTGCACTTGTTACTTGCATATATTATGAAATATGAATTGCGTTAACTAGACATCATTGTTCATGTGGTGAGGCACATTTAAATGCGGTGCTCAATACTGCTCAAAAACCCCTCTACTGTAAGTCATTAGGGAAGTATTTTGAAATTCTCATTCTTATCGTTGTAATTGCACTTTCGCTGGAGATGGCATATTAACCTTCTTGGATGCATTCTTGTATTTATGTAAGCATGAATGCATGATAACTCCGAGGGACATAACGGTAATGGAAATAACTGAAATTAAATATGGAGTAGTAGCAGTTATCTTTAAATTTAATTTAATTCTAAGATAATGAGTGGTTAGTATGTTGGTACTGCTGAAAGACTGGGTTGGAGTTTAGCCTACCTGACTGTGTGTGAGTTCCAGTAAGGTCAGCATATCACTCATCATAGTTGAATTATTTACGTGGAGCATGACTCCATGATGGAATTTTGTGTAGCTGACTGTCTGTTACTACAAGAAGAGATGCTTGCATCAGAGGGTTGAGTTCTTCCGCGTTGGCACACCAGATGTTTTTGTATGCGTGATCTGCGATGGAGCCATGGAGCTGCATCTTGTACGCTGATCTGGACGAATACTGTCCATTTCGAAATGAGCTCATCTTGTACCTCTGCGTTCAAGGAAACCTAGCTGATGGCCTGCCAAAGATGAACCACCTCGTCCAGTTGTGTTTCCGTTGTGATCCTACAGAGCGGCCGTATCCAATTCAAGCCGGTTTGCTCCTGTTGCACCGATCGTCCTCTTCTCCGGATTAACTTAAAGCATTCCAGGGCCAGCTATCGTGTAGCGATTCCGTTTAGCCACGCGTCAGTCCAGAAGTTAGTCCTAGTTCCATTTCCCAAGATGATAGTAGTGCTTGCTTGAAAGAGTTTGCTGTCCACATCGTCACATGCTAGTTTTGTCTGCACCCACAACCTATGCCGATCCTTCTATCCGTACTAGAGCCAACGGGCGTGCAGCGCTTTGTCCGAACCTGTCGAAATCTAGAATGGCTCCTGGCAAGTTATTATGTAATTTAGCTATGTCCCTTGCTTCAAACTAGGTTTGTATTTCAAGATGTAGACTTACGTGCTGTTTCAAAAAAAAATTCTCGTCTTATCATGTTTGGTTGTTTACAACACATGCAAATGCACAAAATCTGGAACCAACTGTATTTCCTAATCCAGAAGCCCGAAACCAACTTTATTTTCTGGCCAACCCTTCTGCCAACATGAAATGGTGCATTGCCTTAGAAATCATACAGATAAGTAGATGAGCTTTGCCTTTGGTACGCATGGCCGCAAGGGCATGTTGCTTAGGAACCTATTCTACATCCTGAGCGGGCGACTTGTAGATAGATAAACAAGCCCATTGAATTTGCAAAAAAAACTGCTGAATAGCCATGTACGTAGATTGTCTCACTTTAAAAACTATATATTATTCTAAAACCTAAGGAAAGAGCTATATCTTACTATTGTTACTATACATATTATTATTTACCTTCAGCATTCCTAATTGTGTTTTGACCTATCCTTATGGTGCTGATATATGTGGAAATCGGGCATGTACCATTCATGAGGCAGCCATCACGAATTTCCAATGTTTAGCCACTAATAGCGGCAGCATGTTCTTTTTGCTACTTGCTTTTGACATGTAAGTTTACACCATATATATAAAGTTTAATTTTCTTGTACTAAATCTGTTTGGTCTCCCAATTGCAGGAAGGAAAGAACAAGTTTATACAAGTGACACAGGTTGACCAGCGCCCTGGCAATGCTGTGGGCATGGTTCACTGAGACGATGAAAACCGGGTTTGTCGGGCCGGTTCGGTATTAAAAACCGAACGAAAAACCGATCCGATTCAAATTCAAATTCAAAAAATTCAAAAAAAATTGAAAAAATTTATGCAACATAAATCGGTCGAAAATTGGTGAAAACCGCTCGATTTTCGATGAAATCGAGCGAAAATCGCTCAAAAATCGGCTCTAAGGAACATTCACTTGGTCTGTCGGTTTTCGATTTCTTTTGAATTTTTCCCAAGATTTTTTGATTTCTTAACTCTTCGGTTTCTGACATTTTCGAGCGATTTTCGGCTCGATTTTTCCGATTTTCGAAATTCGGTTTTCGAACCGGTTTTTCGAAATTGGTTTTGTGAACCCTGGTTGTGGGCCTTTTATCTTGTTCCGTTCAGATTATCAGATATGCTTCTGTTTCAATTCACAGGAGCAAATTTCTCGACCCCTTACATTTAGGTAGGTTCTTGACATTGTATTAATGTGAGTTTTGACTGAAAATTGTTTGGCGTGATGGGGTTTATTCGGCAACTGAATCTGCAGTTTTGGTGGAGCAAGTGCAATAGGTAGGCATTGGAATTCTGGCAGTAGATAGGTATTCGAATTCGTCGAAGTGGTGATTTAGGTAGCGTGTCCAGCTGCAACGACCGTGATTTTGGGGGGCTACAGCTTATTTCATAATCACACGGTCTGAACGCAGCTTTGATGGGTGGATTTTGGACTACATGTATCTCTACTACTTCTAATTAGAAGTTGATGGCAGTGTTCCGTTCTCCTCTAGAGTATCTGATTCGTTGGATCTGATATGAACGGCTGAGATAGAAGAGGATTTAATCATATCTTAGATAGAAGGATTTTATCATATCTTTTTTTGAATAGAAATATTATTTTAGCATATCTCTATTCACATGTTCTTACTATAGAAGGATGTTATTCATATATCTTATAAATAGAAAGATTTTCTCATCATATCCTGCATGGCTAGAAGGATATACTCACCATATCTCATAATACGAGAATTCTATCTCAACATATCTGGAAATGCATAGATTAAAAGGAAAGAATCACGCAACCAAATCACGTGCCAATCACGAAGATGTCGGGGAGACCTGGCTTCCATCCGCCCGCATACGCTGCCTTCTGCTTTCATCTACTCCCTATTAGCGGGCACCCACTCTCATCTTCAGGAAGAGAAGAGAAAGGCTGCGTGCAAGAAGCAAGAAGATTTCCTACAAAAGGAAGTCAATAACTTTCTCCTGCTTCAATGGTAAGGATTGATATCTCTCTACTAATTCTAATTAAAAGTTGGTGGTGGTCGTCCCTTCTCCTTCAGAGTACTTGATTCGTTGGATCTAACATGAACGGTTGAGATGGAAGAGAATTTAACCCGATAGTTAAATCTCTTTGAAGGAACAAACTTTTCCTACTATTGAAACATAACTAAAGTTAGTGTTCTTTGCAAATAAATTTCTTGTTACAAATTGAGTTTTCGTTGCAACGCACAGGCACATGACTAGTACCTACCTTGTATTACAGCCAGGAGGATTGGCGCCCTCCCAACTACGCCAAGTTATCATTTCCGCGTTGAGATCATCCAGAAAATTTAAAATCGCGTTTAGATCTTCCGATGGTTTTTAACAAAAAAGAACCAAAAAAACAAAATTACGTTTAAATCCCTCCACGGTTTACGTTAGTTCCTCCTAGCGGTTTTTAGCAGAATAGACCCAAGAAAAAACAAAATTATGTTTAGATCCCAAGAAATCGGTTTTTAGCATATTGAACCCGAAGAAAAACGAAAATATGTTTAGGTCCCTCTGCGGTTTTCTCTAAACAAAATCACAGATTCGCCGACGGTTTATAGCAAGCAGTACCCTGATCCGCCAACGGGTCCTAGCCACCAATTTTTTTAAAAAAAAAAAGACAAGAAAACCGAAGTTACGCAAAAAAAAACTAAAATACGTTTGTTTTCTCCCAAAAACAAAAACCACATATTCACCGACAATTTATATTAGTCCACAGATTCGCCGACGGATCCTAGCGACCTATTTTCTTTAAAAAGAAAGAAGGAAACCGGAATTACGCAAAAAAAAGAAAATACGTTTACATCTCTCTGCGTTTTTCTCCTAAAAAAACAGATTCGTCGACGTCTTCTAGCAGCCCATTTTTTTAAAAAAAACCAAAAAAACCGAAGTTACGTAATTTTTTTCAGAAATATCCATCGGACCAGATTTCGCTTAGCGCAGCGTTGCGTGACCGAATTTCCCAAATTTCTCACGCCCTGGCTAGTAAGATCTATAACATGAGAAATTTGAGCCTCAACTTTAGGGTTTGTTTTGGAAGCCCAGTGCTGGGATTTTATGCTTCCCAAAAAAAGGTCTTAATGGGCAAATGGTAGATAATTTTGGGCCTTACGGCGCCGATTGCCAAATGATCGGTGGACGTTGCGATGTTAGACAACGATACCTTTTATGGACCAAAATTTTGAAACGATAATGGGCCTAACGCTTACCTCCTATTGGGCCAATATGTACCGACAACTACAATATGGGCTGATCTGTCATAAAACGCTAGGCCTTGGCGGACCGACTGTCAAGAGGGAATAGGCCAACTGTTAATGAAAAAATGGGCCCTTAATAGGTCTACTGTTAAGGAAATAATGGGCCGCTAATTGGCTTACTGTTAAGATTTTTGTGCTATGCGAGATTAAATAATGGACTTTAAATGGGACTAATTGGACAAAGATGGGCCTCAATTGTCGGCCTTATAAAATATTGTGCGCTAATTGGGCTGATTCTTGATGGGCCTACATGAACCGTTTGTGGAGTAAATAGTAGGCCTTCACTGACTGACTGGTAAGAATGGTGGACCGACTAAGAAGTTTTGATGGACAAACTTGCCGATATGTGCCTAAATGCCTAATGGTCCGAGTGTAGCACACTCATCGGTTGGGCCTTGCAGTGATAAATTAGGTCAACTCATCCGTTGGCACCTGCGGTGCCGAAAGCATTTCTGCGAGCGTCGCGGTCGGCGCACGATACTTCTCAGGCCGACGGTATACGATATATAATGTGTTCCACACGAGTCCCGATGATCCGTTAGATGGCCGTCTGTCAAGAGATGTTATTGGCCACTATTTTGCGGCAAGCACTTTGGATTCGACCGATGATGTCCACCAGAAGATCATGATGTGCTGCTGGATCATCTCTGCGATAAAACAAAGGATAAACACAATTAGAAGACAATTAAAACATAAGGCAATTGCAAGAGATGGTCGAGCAGCCTAAATCATAATGTGTGTAACAGCAAATTTCTTTCCTATATTTAAGAAGTAAACGGTCAGAGTGTGCATGATGTGCACAATGTTGTAATATATTAACAGCATATATCATATCCTTAAGACAGAGTCATAAGAGTAAAATTTGGTTAACAAAGTAATAAAACCATCAAGTATAGTAATACAACCTCCAAGGGACCCCCAATGAAAAACGTAAAATTTGAAAGCTTAAAAATCATACATTCAGGAATAAATCATAAATTATTCAACTACTATTTTTTGCCACAAGGAAACGAAGCCATGTAGAGCGAAACATATGCCAACACCCCCAGCTTATAACATAGCAAGAAGAGAGGTGTTGGAAGGGCATCTCAAATTCCTGAAACTGTTTAGATCACTCGGTAGTGTGTTCTATTGATGTGTTGCATTCATCCTAATGGAAGACGAATCTTAGCTAATGGAGCAGTGTTAGGTGTGATGGGAACATTGTTAGATGGAACATTGTTAGAACTACCTAGGCTATTTCCTACTTGAGAAGAGTTGGTTCATTAACTGCTCACTTTTTTCAGAGTTGAACAATAACTGAACTTCATTTGCGAGATATATATCTGGTCGAACAATTGCTAAAGCCAAAGAATTCTTTCATCTGTTTCAGATGTGCCGGGTGTTGATTCGCTCTTCCCCTACCAAGCAAAGATGAAAATGATAGGACGACTGAAAGTAAGCTAATGCCAGGTTACTTTAGTAACATGGAAAATTACCAGCTAACAGCTCACAGTACAAATAATGCACTTTTACCTTACCCCCAGATCATTTCATGAATAAACCAAGCAAGCTACATATTCCCTTTTCACAGCTCTTAACAGAAAAACATCATGTCACTTCCAGGATTGTAAACCAGCTAACAATCCGTTACCCAAAGGCTGTGACACGAGCATGCGTAAACAAACAATGGTAAAGAAACAAAAGCATATCATGAACATGCACTTGCTCCACATGGCATCACAAATTCACACGAAACATGAAAAGCAGTAAGATGGTCACGTTCATTGCACAAACAAGAGTCGTCAAACTCAGCTGCACTGAACAAACCGTTAAAGGGCAATATCAATCCCCTAACAGGGAGAGATCAGAAATGTAACACCCTAAAATTTTTAATTATTTCTAATTTCTCTGGGATTTCTCCTGGATTTTATGAAATTTTTATATACTTTTTGCTATTTTCAGATTTAAATAAAATGATTTATTGCAGAAAAATTAAGACCCAAAAATTGCTGAAAATAATTTTATCAAGTACCAAATATATCAACATATTTTTGAGAATTTTTGCAAAATTTTTAAATCTTATTTGGTATCTTTTAAAAAATGCTTCTCCATTAATAAAGAAAGGCAATAGGACCCCACCTGTCAGCGCAGTAGTCGTCCTCAAGCTCCAGCCAAACCAGCCGAAACCTGCTCCTCTCTCTCCTCCATTGTTGCTCCAAAGAAGCTACGGAATCTTGTGATTCCTTCACCCGTTTCTTTCCAAACTTGTGCCGAATCAATCCCTGGATCTTCCTCTTTCCATCCCCATCTAATTTTCTCCAAATCCCGCACCCAAACTTCGCGTCTTTCCTGTTCGGCCATCGTGCAATCTGCGCCTCTTTCCTTCTCTCCAGCCCTCCCCGACCCTATTTAAGGTGAGCATAGAGCACCTCTCCCCTCACACAACCAATTCCTCTGCTCGGTTCTCTCTCTCGTGCCCGTAATCGCGAAGCCAAGGATCACGTCCCGAACGTCGGTCAATGCGTCCTCGCGAACTCCCTGGTGCATCAGAGCTCCATTTGACAAACCGTCCACAGCACGAGGTGTGCCGCGTCGTCCTTTTTTGGAATTTCATCATTTCATTTGAGGTTCCAAAAGCCTCTTCTTCTCCGTTCTAACTCCGATTAACTCTGTTTTTCTTCCTAAATTCATCTACAATCCTAAATTACTTATTTATGCTAGTTTTGTATTTTATTTGAATTTGGATGTTTTTAACGTATAAATTTCGAAATTTCGAAGAGTCGGAGGATTATCTCGTCGATGATTTCGAGCATCAACCCTTTGAACAAGGCAAGTTACACTTTTTGATCATGTTGATCCCAAAATTTTAAATTATATTTTTATTCAAATTACTAGATGCTTATTTTTATCAGTGTAATTTAAGTCCCATATTTAACTGTATAGATACTCCAATTTGTTATAACGTCAATTGACTTTGATGATCCATGTACCTTGTCACCTTAAGAAAAATATCACTAGTTGGTACAATAATAGTATTGACCAGTACTATATAGTAAATGGCTTAGACATGCTTAGACCTAAATTTAGGACTTTTGGGGAATTTGTGCCAAGCAAAAATGTCTTTTGAAATAAAACTATTCCTTGGTATTGGCGTGCCATGGAATGCTACAAAAAGTGATACTAGTCAAAGGAAAAGAGAAAATGTGGTTTAGACCGGGCGAGAATTGGTTGTATGGTGATTCGTCATTGTTCTGGGCCTGTGGTAAACTCGCCTAGTCAATTAAGAACAGGTCTGTGAGCTGCTGAATGTAAAGCGTTACCGTGCTTCCAAAAGTCTGGTATGGGGACAGACTTGGCTATCCGTCTTGAAACATACCATGGACTGTCGTGCCATTCGGTGGAAAGTGGTGTGAGCATGAGGCTGCCATTCAGCGCAAGTGAGGGTTTCTGACTAGGGTGATCCTTTCAGCGATAAAACCTTAGTAGGCATGACTACATAGATGGAGCATTTTAGGGGCCTTGTCGTGATTCCCTGTCGTACACCAAAAGAAGTGTGTATTTTGGCAAAAAAAAAAAAAGACTATCATGTTTTGTAGGTAAATTTGTACACCTCTGTAGAGTGTAAAACTAATCGATTAGTCGAGCCCGCGGTCATGGGCATGCCGAGCAAACCTTTCACAGATTAGACTTTAGATTTCAAAATGATTTTAGAAAATTGGTTATAAGTGAAGAGTCCACACAGGGAAATTTGGGATAAAACTCCGGGTTGGATCTCGTGTTGAAAATTTAATTCTAACTTAGTTTTATTATATCAATTACGCATTGGAAATTACTTATTGTATTTGAAATATTGCTTTATGCTCAAATTAACCTTATTATGCCTTCCTTTTGTTGTCCTTGCATTAATACTATATTTTATGTGTGACTTGCGAGTACTTCATGTACTCACCCTACAATATCTGCTGTTTTTAGAGAAGGAGCACATCATCACCAATGAGGTTCTCGATGACTAGGTCGTTGCTCTAATCGATTGCCCATGGCAGATTTATTGGATTATACTACTTCTTTTGCTTTCCGCTGCTATAATTTTGGTTGGCCTGCGAGCCATTTATGTTGTAAACTCTGATACTTAAATGAATAAAAGTTCCATATGATATGTTGTGGTATCAACTTTTTTATTGTGTGTACTAGCTTTTAATGGACTAGTATAGAATACACAGAGGATTTCGGGATTTTATTCCCCAGGACCCGACAAGAAAGCACAATGAAATAGATAGCAAAACATATCAACCTACCAAAGACTAACATAACAGCATACAAAAGGAAAAGAAAAAACACATATGCAAGCATTCACACGTTCAAATGCCAAACCAATCACTTCACAGTTAACTAGCCAGCTATACCTGCCTACAGATTCAACCTTCCCCAAATTAAAGATATAGCTGAGAAAGAGGGTGACAAAATTAGCTATAGGAAAAATAAACCAACTTCCTATCCACAAACTCCAAAATCCTAAATCCAATCAAAATTAGAGGGAGATCTGTAAATTCCAAACCTCACAAGAACAACAAAACCTAGTGAAAATTGTAATTCAAGGGAGATCTGTAACTCAGTCAATCCACCAAAGCAAGCTCTTCCGCAAAGTGTTAAATAAATCAGGTCGCATAAACTAACCTAAAATCTATGACTGAAGGTACAAAATAAGCATAAAACAAGTAAAATTCCATGGTTTTGCATCAGTATAAGGTGTTACATTGCCCATTTCCTCAGTAGCTAGAGAAAGCCCATACCGTTTTTTCAGTTTTCAGGATCAATGCAAACAAAAAAGATTATATAATTCTCAACTATGAATCACCGATCCTTCACGAAGGTGCCGTACCGGTATCGGATACCCCAATCCTTCACGATCCTCCCCGATCCCGGATCGACAAGGAATGGTGAAATTGAGCATAAAAAATTAATTAAAAAAGTTCTGATCCTTCTCCGATACTCCGCGATCCTCCCCGATACCTCTAAGCCCATGACACAAAACCCAAACAAAGGAAAAGCCCATTCTAGCCCATCAATCCTAACTCAAAATCTCTCTCCCTCGTAGTCCCCTTCTCCTAGTCACGCAGCGCAAACTCTCGCACAACATCCAATCGTCTAATTATTGGCCTATTTACATTTTTTATTTTTTAATACATATATACTCGCCGTATCGCCGGATTCATGATTTTGGAAAATTGTGTATCGCCGTAACGGTATCGCGTATCGGTGATACATAGATTCTCAATAAGATTTTCCAAATTTATTAAAGCACCCACCCTGCACAAAGCGCTTACAAGATTATATTATCGTAATTATGCGAAAGTTCAATTATGAAGGATCATATTGCACACTAAAAGAGTGTCCCCATAGTTCTCTCAGATAACAGTGTAGTTTTGGTATGTCTTTCCTTACATTTTCTAACATCCCAAATTCCTCTAATAATCATATATGAGGAACCTACTATCAATGACGTTACATAATGTGGATTTTGCTGCATTTTCTGTTGTAATAACTTTATTTTGCAGTAAGATTCTGAAACCAGAACAGCAGAACTAATCAAATCATCAGCAGTGCGTATCAGCACATGGAACCTGAAACATTGACTATGACTCTATGAGTGAAGAAAGGCCAGGTAAAGAAATGGTACCTGCAGCAAGCTGGCGAGTGTAGTATGTAACAGATATAGAATGAACCAAAGCCAAAAGCTCCTGAACAAACACGATCCACCTCTGTAAGTCCATAAGAAACCAACTTTAGCAGTTGATAACATCAAAACAACTTCGGCTTTAGTTAATTCAATACAAAATGACACGAACACGTCATCATTGGGGCACAGGAGAGCTAACCACATGCCAAACATGGTGTACAAGGCAGAAATACTTGGAACGGCAGGGCAACCAACCATCAGTGACAGTCGTGCACTAGAAAAAGATAGCACATGACATGTTACTTTGCAAAATCTTCACAAGCCACTATAAATAAGCAGCCCTAGCACCAAAGAAATAGAGTGAAAGTCCTACATAAATCTGTTACGACAAAAAAAAATCCAAACTGTTCCACGTATACTGATGAAACAAAGTTTCACAACACAAAATTTCCTAACACCTCTCCAACCCATCTTTCTGAGCTTGTAAATCTATAACGAGAGACTTACATCTAGTAAATACTATAATATACATATCTCTGACGAAGGCGGGCAAAGTTAAAATTAAACAGATGGGCAGAAAAAGGCTCTTTCCTGCGAAAATTGTACTGCAAAAAATTCCCAACAAAAGGGACCGTTGTTCCTTGAAAAACAAAGTAAACGAGAAATAATCTCACCTGCAATTTGCAAAGACACCAATAGTTCCTGAGATGCCTAATAAGGAAGCGGCGTCGGAGATGGCTAGCATCGGTATGGTCGTGGAGGCGGCGGCCGCCGAGATGGCGCAACAGGGCATGAATGGAACAGGAGGACAAGGAGGAGGGCGTTCTCCCCATTTCGGGGGAAGAGGGAGGTAGGAGCAATTCCTTACCGAATTAGGGTAATGTTGTTGAGGAGGTCGCCGAGTCCCGAGAAGCCCGAGCCTCCTTCTGGTCGCCATCGTCCCCATATGCCAACACGTCGCTCCACGCGGATCTGGCCGGAACGCGCGGCGGCGTGCCGTAGCCTCGTCGTCCTCGTGGTGCAGGGGAGGGATGGGGGAAGGACGAGGATGAGAGGATCGAGAAGATGACGGCACGGGCTTGTCCTCCTTGGCATGTGGCTGCACGGGCTCTTTAACCAAAGGCTGGCCGTCCACGTGGCGATCCAACGGCCAAAGAGACAAGAAGCAGAGCATACAGATTCGTTGGCCGATGTTGAAAATTATATATATACACATATTGGTGGACCAGAGAGGGCTCGTACAGGACCGGATCCATCAGTGTATACATACTCCAAAATTGCATGCATTTTTATTATCTGCACAAATCTTGAAGCAAAATAGACGGCCATGTGTGTACCCAAAGCTTTTTTTTTGAACTTTTGCCCCCAAAACCTAGGGTTTCATAAAAAAATTGCATTACCTTTGCCTCAAAACCTGGGGCTTACGAAATACTACCTATACTAAATCCCGGAGCTTTGCTGCCTCCCGTGCGTTTGAGTTGGGAGGGCTTCGGCTAGGCTCGAAATTTTTTTGCGTTTGGGTCCTTTCTCGTGAAAAAAAATATATAAATAGGTCCTTTCAGGGAAAAAATATTACGTATAGGTCCTTTTTGGAAAAGGAAAAATAATATTGTGCTTATGTCCTTTATGCGTTTTTAAGCGTCGCGCTGAGGTACTTTTTTGGAAATCAAAATTACGTTTAGGTTCTTTTTCGGAGAAAAAAAACACGGTTACATCTTTTTATGGAAAAAAATATGTATTACGTTTAGATCCTTTTCTTAGTTTTTTAGCGTTCCGTTTAGGTTCTTTTTTTGAAAAAAATACCGTTTAGGTTCTTTTTAGCCTAATAAATACGGAAAAAACGCGATTACGTTTGTAACCATTTAGCCATTTCACGTGTTTCCTCGATTTTCTCGTGTGGGAAGCGACAATCGCACGTTTTCTCGATTTTCTCGCGTGGAGAGCAACGGTCGCGGCGTGCCACGCCGCAATCAATTGTCTAGTTTACTCTAAAAAAACATGGTAAGCTGTGATACTAGTCAGCAATCACTACACAAGGAAAAATCTTCCATTGAACTCAATTTATCTGTATCAAATTATCACTGGAATTACCGAACATTTGTATAACCATGTTTTTGCAGAATATATATTCTCAAAAAACGCTTGATAGATTAAAGCCAGGGGCAAGAGCTTTTCCCGGCTATTTGTTTCGCTTGTCTACAAAATTGTTACATGGTGTACATTGTACAACCTAAATCACATATAGGGGAGCTTTTGCATGAACCAATGAACAAGAGAGAAGAATAGAGAATGTTGGACCTGAATTGTCAGCCGTCGCAATCAAGACGTTGTGGAAAATTTTGAGACTGCCTCGAGAGGAAATCATGATCTCTTTACAACTGCAACTGCAAAGTGGGGGTGGTGCGTAAACTCAAATGAAACCCTCAGTGATGGATCACCAGCAACGACTTGGCTGATGACGTTTAGGGCTATCCTATTGTGCTCAGCAACCTGCTCTATCTGGCGGAGTTCTGCAAGCTTTTCTGGTTCACTTGCAAAACTACCCCTCAAGGAGGGGATTATCTTCTGAATTTCCTTAAAAAAATTATATTTCATCACATCCTGTGACCAATACATTGATGGTTAGGTTAAAATAAGCAGAGGAAAATACTGGTAAAAAAATTCAGGGCTGGGTACTGACTGTCATGGATGCCTGGGCAGCCGATTCCTTAAAATTGTAGTAGGTAATGTGCTCAGGGATACGTGCTTTCTGGAGAAGATCAAAATGCTGCATGAATCTCTGGGAAGAATGATCCAACATTTGTCAGACACGTTTAAGCCATATTCAAAAGGATATCAGAACTCACAACACTAAATCTGGCCCACCTCTTGTTCACTGTTAAAGATACTTGGTAATTGGAATGACTTGCTTTCATTTCTCAGGGCAGCCAGCAACTGCATTAGCAATAAGGAGGAAAATACTGTTTAGTTGCAAAAAGGAAATGATTATTTAGTTGCAAAAAGGAACGGCAGTATTTTTGCCATATGTACCATTGAAAGTCCTTCTGATAGTAAAACATAGCATTGAAGCAATAAACAGGATGATGAAAATGTTGTATCTCGTACAGATTCCTTTGAATGATCCTTCTTCTTTTTCCCTTTTCTTCTTGCTGAACAATTAACCATAAGTATAATGTGAAAACCGAATTACTAACAATCAAGACAAGAATTATCCCTATTAATAAACATGGCATGACGTTTTTAAAAATTGGAGCGAGAGACAATATCATAGGTTACCACCAACCCCCCTCCCCCCCCCCCCCCAAAAAAAGTACTTTAATATTTAGCTTGGTTTTATTTCCTCTTCACCTTATACCCTTTGACTCAATTCAATCATGCAGACTATTTGATGACAACAGCATTCTCTTCTGGATGGCAGTGCGTGCTTATTTGCCTAAACTGAATCTTCTCCACTTTCTAATTCTATACTTTATTTTCCTTTAGATTGATTTCAGATATTTTCAATTTGCTTCCTTATTCTCCACATTATCACTCGTTTTCGAAACAAATTATAAAAGGCAGTTAACATGAAGCAGTAACACATAAAAGGCAGTTAACATGAAGCAGTAACGCATAAAACATGAAAAACATTCCAGGTGATGACATATCTGATAGACATACTAGTACTGCAAGGTATCCAAAATGGAACTATGTGGTCATTTTTATAATAGTGACAACCCTGCTAGATTTAGAACTCTATAAGCACCCCATACGATTACAGGTCTAATACTAAGAATCAAACATAATTCTCGAAAGACATCATAACTTACAGTTCTCGCTACTAGCAAGGATTCGTAACTGCATCTTTTCTATTAGCTTCATAAGAACCACGTACATATACCAGTAAACCATACAGTACTCGCTTGGAGAATACAGGTCAAGTTCAAAACCCAATATGAGAAACCGAGAAGCAACCCAGTATGTAAGTTCCTGAGTCCAAACAAGAAGCTGCTTTGATACTCTCATGCACATGCTCTGCACCACAAACAAAAGTATGTTGAAGGATACCAAATGTATGACAACTGATAATGATCACAGCAAGCAATTGAAATCAGAGATACCTCATGGGGCAAGACATGTCTAGTTTCACCGAACTCTCTTTTCAACGCAAGCTCCAACTGCAGTATGTGTAGGCACAAAACATTATAGGTGCAAGAGCTAGACATGATCACGGAAGAACTACTCGAGCTGTATGGAAGGTACTCGGATCCTGCAACCATGTGTTGCTTATGCAAACAAAAAAGGAGGAATGTAATAAAACTGTTGTCATTTCACAAACCTGTACGGAAATGGTACTCCAATCCTGCAAGCTCTTCCCAAGTTTGCGCCGTTGCCATGCAGTGTTTGTACAAAGAATTTTAAGCAAGTTGATAACCAACTACAAGGTCATTAATGCACTTGATCAAATATATGTCCAGATATAATTTGTATATGACTGCATGAGGAACAACAACATGATGCAAATTGTGATGTAAAAGTTGAAAAAGGAATACTCCTGGTGGCTGACCTGACCTAGCTGCACTACAAACTCATTCATCTGGAATTCCTTGTCTCCTATAATATCCGGTAATGATAAAGCCCTTGAAATCACATCACAAAACAAGTCTCGCCCATAAAGCTTGCCATCTTGTACCAATAAAGTCTGCTTCAATGTCATTTTTTGCATCATTGTTAATGTAAGAGAGAAACAGCAAATGAGCTATAGTAAGGAACTCTTGAACTGTATATTGGACTGGACAGGTTTTACAATGGGGAAAAAATCACATTTCTATAAACGAACACAAAATGGAATAAATAGAGTCAGCTATCAGCAATTCAGCATTGCAACAAGAAAGACAGCTTTGTTGAGATACGAAAAATCTCAAAGTTATTTACATATTACACAGGCGTCAATTCGTAAAAAAAAGGTAAAAAAATAGTGAATTCTTAAAAGCCTTTTAGGATATAATAAAAGGCTTCAATCAAAGGAAATTTAACAGAGAGATTAGCTAAGCATACATGATACATGTCTGCAAATAATAAATAATAAGCAAAAGTAGATAGATCCCGACATATCTTATGATAACTCCCAGAAAAGTTTAGAATAATAACAACAGGAAAGTGAACCTAACTAATCGCACCAAATAGGATACAAAATACAGAGAATGGTAAACTGCTTGACTGCAATATTTGACATATATACTCCACATATACAGGAGCAATGGCTCATATATATTTGCACAACAATTATTGAATGAACCGTTCATATAGACATATGCAGTGTCAAAACAAATGCCGTACTAAATGGTAAAAGCTGCAAACTATTTCTAAATCTAACATATCAGCTAGACATCAGCCAAGTTTGGTTATAGCACAAAATTTTTATCAGGGAGATACCATAGTAATAGTGCGAAGTGCAAAACACTAAACTACAAATGAGTCATACTCTACAGAAATTGCTGTGATGCAGATGGTACTTCAAGCATGTATGATCCACCTGAAGAAATGCTCTAGGAACCAAATCTGGTAATGATTTTTGGAACTGTACAATAAAGTGGAGCACATTCTCAAGCGCGGGATCAAGCGGTGAAGCACAAATGATATCTAGATCATGCAGAAGCTTCTCAAAGTACTTGGTTGCCTGTAACATTATAGTTACAACATTACTTTTGAAGTTATAAACGCGTATACAGAAACAATTCAGCAGTACTTCGGAAATTTAAAGCATAATTTATGGCAGGATTGTGAACTTACATCGCTCCAGCTAAGTATTTTAACAGCACGTGGTGGTGTCGGATTTAGAAGTCTACTATTTAAGCTAACATCAAAGCCAACAGGGCGGCACCCTGATGCAGTGGTGCAGCTTTCATCACCTTGTTGCAACATAATGTCAGACTGAGACTTAAGGAACTCTTGAGACTTGAGAATCAAACTAAGCTCAGTCAAGCATGACACAACATGCTTGCGGGCCAACTCCAATCCTCTTCCATGAGGTTTCCTCATACACGTAACAACATGATAGAAATGCTGCACAACCACATAAAAACGTGAAGACATTGAGAAATCAATGAAACACCCTTTTGTGCACCATTTTCAGAAATGACCATCCAGAACTAAAAGGTTGAAGTCTTCCTCCACTCGACCTTCATTTATACAATCATATAGTGTAGTTTTTGGTTGACACAGTTCCTCTATGGTATATAACATATACATATATTTTTTATTATTACCAACATAAAATAATTACAGTCAATGTGTATAGTGGGTAGTAACGCTGTGTCAATGAACAAAGCAAATGCAAGCAAAACATTTCTTTTTCCTTTATTTGATAGGAAGGGAAGAAACAAAGGAAGGGGCAAAATCTTCCATGGTTTTTCTCTGACAAATTAATAGCAACAGTTTCCATTTTGCTTGCCATCACTTACTTAGTTTGAAACCACTATTCACAATAATAGAGCATAAACATAGACAAACAACATGCTTTCAGGTACATACTTGATAAGTATCTGCAATGAAAAATTTTACTGAACAAATTTATTGCAGAATTGAATAGGAAACATGGGTAAAGACCTTACGAAAACGTAATCTGCATAACAAAGCTCTGCAGTAATCCTCCTCCAGATCAGGATTATCCTGCAGGGATTCAAGACCTGCAGTAATAAAATTTTCCTAGTTAACAACACAAAATCTACAACCTATACATCCAACATAAGCTCAATCAAATATGTTAAGAGTTTACCAAGTAATTCAATTACTTCAATTTTTATTTTCAATGCCAGGCTTCCAACATATTTTAATATAATTTTGTCGGGATATATACTTTAAGATGCAAGAACCTAACTAAGTTCAGCAACTTCAAATACACATAAGTAAATAATTTGATGCAAACTAATCAGCAGTTTGCACAATTGCCAAATTAAATGAAAGCTAGATGTAATAAAAACAGGCATATATGCTTGGTCTATCTTTAGTACTTGACTACAATTTATCTTGTTGTTTGCAAACTTAAAGTGTACTATTGACCAAATTGCATCAACTTCAACAGAATTATTGAAGCTATGATTGAGGATCATGACATCAGTAGATTACGAAAAAAATGAACAAGGTTGAATACACAATACATTTGTCTAAAGATATTTGCCATCAAAATGTGAATACCTTCTAGTGTTTTTTTCTTGGACAATGCTTGGGCTTTACAAGCACGAAATTGACGAGATATTGTCTCTTCAACTGAGTTTAGAATTGATAGGCACTTATCATCACCTTCATCTTTCAAAGGTAGCCCAAAAGACATAGTAAAGAGGTCCTCCTCCTACAAAAACATATGAAAAATAACATCTTACGTAACAAGCGGAATTACCGGATGGGATAAAGATTAAAGAAAATATAATTGTGTCTCACATTAACAAGACCAAACAGTAGTCGAATTTGATGTTCATGCCATCCTATGAGTTATGTAAGAAGATCTCGATCAACAAAGCACTCTAAAACACCATACGTAGCTAACCTCCTACCCCCATAATCACTTTCACCAAGAAAGCAGTAAGAAATGGAAGGAGTTTAGTTAGGTTGAATCTAAGAGACTAAAGGTAGTGTTTATCATATGCACCTTATCAGAGACTAATGAAGTACCAAGAATAGCACACTTCACATACACAAGTCATCAGTTATCAGCTGTCTAACACAATTACACCACTATATAAAAACAAAGCTCAAGATGCTTGTATTCGGCCCTAATGAAGTTCACCAACATGATAGATCTCTGGAATTTCAAGAAAGAATTTGATTGAGACAGTTGATAAGAATGCAGAAGAAAAATAGCGCAACTCTCAGATTGTATTTTTCCTTGTTAGGTATAGTAGATGAGAAATTACAAACACATTTATTCTAGAAACATTTTGCGGACAAAATGATGAAAAATGACACATTTTACTTATTTGATCATAATGAGGTGGTCTGACATAAGATAATATGTTGTTGTATAGGAGTTTGCTTATTTCAATAAAAAGAATATGCATCAATTCCTTTGTGAATATGGACATAAACCCACATGCCCGACTCCTTTGTGCCAAGATCTAGACAGATTGTGAATTATTGATAGATGAAATCTGGGGAAAATGGCAATAGAGATCTCCAACTGGCAAATACCTCATGAGTTCGGGCAGTAGAAACGACAGAAATAACAGCATTACAAGTAGCACGCAAAATCCTGCAAAAGCTATTTAGTACAGCATGTGATGAAGTTCTTTCCATTCTCATAAGGTAGATACATGTAAAGACGGTCTGTGCTAGAGTGTGGCCCTTGTGCCATGTTGCCTGAAAAATAAAGGATTCAAATATAGTAGTTTAGCCACATCGAAACACCTACAAACATTAGATTCATGATAGCACTGAAGTACCTCACATGAGAAAAGATGATCCATGACATCAATAGTGCGTTGAGCATCAAGTGTTCTGTCCAAACTAAGTGGAATTGGGGCAATACCATCTTCTATGGCTTCCTCAATGGAATAATATCCACTTCTCTCAACTCCGGAATCCATTTTAGGATCCATTATCTATATCAGGATAAAATACAGTGAGAACTAAAATCGAGCAATAAATTTAAATAATTAGATTGACAATCAATGAACTAAATGCCCCACTCAACAGGCATACGAGAAATAAACATAATATCCTAAAATTCTATAACCACAATTATGAAGTTTGCTTTTCTCATTGTGAACCTGAAAGGTTTGTACAGAGCTGCAAACAGTAGCATGGTTATCACGGCGCCCCGGCGAGGCGAGTCGCCTCCGGGGCGCCTGGACACCTAGGTGCCTAGGCGACAGTTAGGCGACTAACTAATTCAGACTTTAAGTTCAAATATAGTTCAAGTTTCCTATGTACAAAATCATAATTCAAGTTCAAATGCAAAGCAAAGCCTCCCCAAGATGCTTAACAAATTGAAGTGCCTGTGGGATTCCATACAATACATTAGCTGAGTCCCCATATTCCTAGTAATTTTCTAGTCCCCACTCTATTCCATACAATACATAAGTAGT
The DNA here is from genome assembly GCA_036346275.1 of Otatea glauca. Classification (NCBI taxonomy): domain Eukaryota; kingdom Viridiplantae; phylum Streptophyta; class Magnoliopsida; order Poales; family Poaceae; genus Otatea; species Otatea glauca. Next base: position 53,813,668 of record CM070714.1, on the reverse strand, counting down.
CATCAAAGAAATATGCACTCGCATCCCGCATCCCATTCCTCATCCCATTGCTCTGCCACGGCATCCCACATCCCATTCCTCGCACTCGCATAGGCCAAGCAAGAGGCGGATGCGAAGCAACAGCAGCAAGAGGAGGAGCACCGAGCGGCAGAGCACAGAGCTTCCCGGCTCCAGAGCAGCAGTTCCCCATCCGCCTCCCGGCTTCCCCTGCACCGAGGCGGATGCGAAGCAACAACAGCAAGAGGAGCACTGAGCAGCAGAGCACCGAGCTTCCTGGCTCCACAGCGGCAGTTCCCTGTCCTCTCCAGAGTGGTCACCGAGCACCGAGCATCGGGGCAGAGCGGCGGCTGGAGCGGACGAAGTGGAGCTGGGGAAGCCAGAAGGCGGACGAGGAAGGGGAGGCAGAAGGGGATTACCGGCGGCGGCGGCGCCAGCACTAGGGTTTCTCCACCCGTGACAGTGAATCTACTTTCCCAAACCTCCTCCCGATCCCGACTGATTGCCTTTTGGTCGCAGCCCTCAAATACCTCTATGCTTCAGCCCAAAGCCAGTCGCCCGCCCGACGCCTAGTCGTCGACGCCGCGACGCCAGGACGTCCAGGCGGCCGCCAGGACGCCTAGTCGGCGACTAGGCGTCGCCTAGGCGATGCCGTAATAACAGTGAACAGTAGTACTGAGACTCAGGAGTGATTCCGATCCAAAGGTGTTTAGAGATTGCAGAATGAAGATGGAACCTTCCAAAAGTTTTCTCTCAATCATTTCTCTAATGTTTGGAGTGTTGTCTAGAATATGGTTGACCTTGTGGCCCTCGTTGAGTTTTTGGACACATAGCTATAAGAAGCTTTTTTTTACCGTGAGTGAGTTCACTAGCATAGAGTCTGTAATGAATGATGTCTCATAATTTCCAATGAAACTGAGATCAGTGAGAAGATCCTCTTGATCTAAAACAGCACTTTCTCAATATCCCAATAGTTTAGTATTCAATCACATCAACAGGCAAATTGTCAAGAGACTGCTTCTCATAAATCATATGAATGTGCATATCCAGATTTAAAAGCAACCAAAGTGCAAGTTTCATGTAACAAACTAGAAAAGATCTAGCAGCGATCTAGAAAATACTATGTCTCCAAAGAAAAGATATATTGATTAATAAATACTGATAACAACTGATCAACAAATAATTCAGCAGAAACAAGAACATCATGAGCCTCAACACTCACTATGCACAATAAACAACAGAGGTGAAACACAGGAAAATAGCAGGGGGAATACTGCAGTGCTTACTTCCAATGCAGACATTGCAGCAAACAAACTAAAGCTCTCCCCATGTATAAGTTCCCCATCCTTGAGATCTACAGGCATTAAATAATCAGGAGAACAATCAAAGGATAAATGAATTAACTACCAGATTTCAACATCAACTCAATTGCCAGCAATATGCTCAACGAATACAACAGTCTTAAAATACAATTGCATCCAACATCAACTTCTACTGAAGACCTTTGCAACAAACAGCACTAAACATTCTCTAGATGCAAGAAAAGTACAACCCATCACTAACTGAAACTTTCGCCCACTTATTGGTTTTGAAAAGAAAAAACTGTATGTGCATGAAACATGTAGAATTGTAAAACAAGTGCATAACTCCTTTCATCTTTAAATTGATTACCTTTTCCGGGTCTGCAGTTTGTAATGTCATTGATGGCAATATATGTTTCAAATATATTTGTGATTTTTTAGAAAGCATTGATGACTCTAGAATTTTAATTAATGTGAAATATACAAAAATAAACTCATATAACATCTTAAATTTGAGCTCCACGAGGAAACTCAACCATGCGCTTCTGTCACACAGGACAAATGAGCTGTCCTATGTATCAAAATGGGGTGGCTAAGTTGTGCAATATAGAAGTAACTGAGCTTAGACAGCTGTGTTGTCATTCTGATGTGCAAGAGGATTGGAAGAATCTATTTTTCTCATGCTCCTTCAGTCCAACTTGCTAAATGTCCAGTGGTACCACTTGGGACACCTCCTCTGGTCTTTTTTTTTTATGTTTTAAATTGCAAAACCAACAGCAGATGCTGCAAACTATTTCTTAGTGAAGTTGTTCACACTTGGTTGCTAGCAAACTTGGTTGCAACATAACCATCAGGTTTTCACGGAGTCCCTTATAATCGTTATCATTGGAATTTGGAGAAGATTCTTGTGCCTCGATTTGGATCTCTTTATAGTGAGAGAACCCTCATGCAGAGATGGCAATAGTCAAATGGCAGATATCTTCCTTCACAGTTTGGGTCCTCCCTTGCTGTTCTCATTCAAGAAAAATTAGGAGATAATTTGGTGCCATAAGAAATATTATATTTTGGATTTTACAAATAAACAATGATCACTCAACCAAAATCCATGAAAGAATCATGTGGAAAAGGATACATGATGGAGGGTCAACTATATTCATTTCAGTTTTACTTGGTGGATTTAGGTGTCCCCCAGTGCTCATGGCTTGCAGGGCCATGGTTCCCCTGCACCCACCTCAGGCTCAGCCCCACGTAAATCTCAACCAATGGCGCAGCCAGGGGAGTGAATGGGAGCCTTGCCACCCCCAAGCTTCAACACACATCCCTAGTTGACTGCATCAAATACTGCAGCAACTGCACTCCACTACATAGCGCCTCCAAGGCATATAGACACACAAGAGAACTTTTTTTTTATTTTGCTTCTCTGTGTCCAAATGCCAGCAGCTCTCTTTCTATGCAGTCAGCCAAAAATAGTGCACTCCTTAAGGCGTGCTGGACAAAAGGATTGCTGTAGCTTCTAATTATCAATACTCAATAGTCAACAACATAAAGCTCTACTCTATCTTGGGAATTCTTGGACAAGGTGATTGGTGAAGTGATATCCCCCACAATACTGCCGCATTTCCACCACAAAAGGTGCCAGTAAATTTCAAAAGTAGTTCTTATGTTTTGACCATGTTGATTAGGGTAAAAACTAAAATTTACAGGTTTACTCTGTCCGGTCAATCCCAGGAATATAAGATTGCTCCTGACAACAAATTTCCCAGACCAACAATGGATATCACATTTTTAAGAGCAAAATTTGAACTTCTTCACACTAAAATCCACAAAAAGAGCGATCTATACACATGATCCACATTAGTATTCATGTGTATCCTTCTAGGTAATCCTGGATTGCAGGACCACGGTTCCCCTCCAACCCCCTTAGCTCAACCCCAGGTGATCCTAACAAGGGGCAGATCTAGGGGGTAGATGAAAGCCCTAAGACCACAAGCTTCGCCCCATTCCAAGCTTAGTGCATCTCATACTGCACTCAACTAGCGTTAATTTTCAGAAGGGGCCACTAAAGAGCAAGAACTAGCACGAATAGGCAACCATATTCTAATTCCTCATTCCAATGCACCAGGTCCTCTTGCAAATCCACTAAATGAGAACAAGAGTCAAGCATATCCATCTGTTTTACCTTTTATCAAAAGAAAGATGTGAAAATTGTGATGCCATACCACTTAAATACCAAAGCAAAAGCCAATTTGATCATGAAAATCATAGAAATGTTAGGATCATGTGATATCACCCAAGAAGGGACCCCAGACATGTTAACAGCAACAGAGCTGCTGTATTTATATGGCTGTACCTCAAATAGGACAACATTGGTCTCCCGTGACAATTCTAAAGGCAGTGCATCCAACTACCAAAGTGCTTGTTTGGATAGGCAAGGATTAGACCCAATCCCTTCAGATGGGCGGGGATTTTAATTCAATTTTCATGCCCATTCAAAGGGATTGGGCCTAACCCTATCCACCCAAACAAGCCCTAAATTGGTTCACAGAACCCTAACAGATGCATATGTGACACGAACCATAGTTACACCTCATCTAAGAATTAAAAGGAGAACAACAAAGTATTGGCATCTTCTCTTATCCTTTGACCGTGAACCCAATGCTAACCCTTTTTTCCCTAGAGCCAGCTCCAACACATGAAACTGGGTGTTTGCAGCAATGCATTTATGATACAACGTAAACCCATATGCACAACATCGGCTCCAAAGCCCTTGATAAGGACTTCCAAAAGGAACGCAAAAACCCGTTGTGAACATAGATAGCTACCCGCTTTCTCTGCTTGTAAAATGAGCTCAGTCCATTTGTACAGTTCAATAAAGAGTACAGGCTTTTCCAAAAAAAAACAATAATAAAGGAATGAGGAGTGCTTCAATGCTTTCCCTCCTAGTACAAGTTGTACAAATCTTGAAACAAACGAAGGGATGAGTAATCACTATCCATACTTCAGTCATGCTTTAATATTTGTGCAACTTTGAAAAAGAAAAGCATGGAAGCACCTCTCGGAATACATGTTTACTTGGTCCGGTACGTCCTAAACACACTCGCGACAACAAACATCCCGAGGCAGTAACGCACCTCACATTGCTGAGAGCAAACCGCGAACTCGTCCACCCCAGCATCCACACATATAGAGATTTATACGCATGATCCACCGCACTACAGGAACTTGCTTATATAGGCGTCCGTTCTCCAAATAAACTAGTAAATAGCAAGCTTCACTTGGCAAAAAAGCAAGGGGGCAGATCCTGTTTTAAGGTTACCACGGCAAGCGGCATCGATGAGCGGCAAGACGTCGGCCCAGACGCTCCGGTCGCTGGAGGTGGGTACGGAGGGCGGCGGCGCGGCGGCCGCGGAGGAGGAGGTCGCCTCCATCGACGACGGATGCGAGCAGCTGCAGCCACGCGAGGCGATACGAGATCTGAAGTTGCGGCAGGAGGAATAGGCTGCGCTCCTTACCCGCGGCGGCGGCGGCGGCGGCGGAGGCGATCAGGAGTAGGGGTTTGGGGTTGGGTTTTTTTCCTGGCTGCGGAGCGGAGGAGAGAGGCGACCGTGGAGGAGTGCAGGCCGGGTCGGGGGCGGAGTGGGCGAGCGACGTGACGTCCTCCTCGTGCTCGCTCGGGACTCGGGTTCGGTCTTCGGCCCTGAAGCAACTCAGACGCGTAGTTCAAAATCTAGGTGAAATTTCATTCAGATTTCAAATTCGGCTCGGGACGAGCTTCAAAATTCCAGCTAAATAAAAAAAATTCAAATTTCTACAGTAATATTAAAATGCCAGCAAATTTTGCTGAAATCCTACCGTAGTTTCAGAAATTTTAGCAATTTTTTGCTGAAATCTCGATCATTTTGTCTTTTGAAAATCGGATTTGGATCAATGACCCTTGATAATGTCGTCTTACATGAAAAACCTAATTTTTGAAACGTTTGATAAAAATAACAAAAACACTCTCATATTTTTATAAAATTGTACAAGCTTTATCATATTATAAAAAATTTATGGTATCATCTCTATTAGTCTAGGATCATACAAAAAAATTTCCAAAATAATTTAACTTCATTTGTTATATTTCAAAATTCAAAAACAGAATGAATATAACTGAGACAATAACCGTGTCAGAATTTTATAAATTCGCTCGAGTGTGATCATGATCCAAAATTTCTACAATAGCTTAAGCATTTCCTCAGCACCCTTCTCTAAAAGTTTAAAAATTGTAAACTTGTTTTGGCTGTTCAATCAAAAATATGAAAGCAATACATATAGCACCGTAAGGCTTTTATCATGACAGTAGTGCTATCATAATTTTTAAAAATTTCTCAAGCTTCATCATTGTCTCAAAATTTTATGGGAACATTAGTGATGTGTCAAGACCATCTACAAAATTTTCTAACATGGTTTTAACCATTTTTCATTACGTTGAAATTTGCCGCTCAACCTTCAAAAACACTGTCCGAATTTTTAAAACTTTCTCATGCTTTATCATCTTCTGAAAAATTTATAGGAACATTATTAATGTGCTAGAACTAACCACAAAATTTTTGAAATTTTCTAACGTGGTTCGTACTAATTTTAATTCGGTTGAAATTTGTGTGTCAGCCTTTTATTAGGACAATAGCACTGTCAAAAATTTTAAAAATTCCTTAGATTTGATCATCATATGAAAAAAAATAGAGCATTAGTGATGTGTTATAACCACTCACAAAAAATTTTAACATCGTTTTAACTATTTTTCACTTGGTTGAATTTTATTCCGGATTTTAAATTTGATTTTTGAATTTTGACCTGATTTCATCCAAATTTTAGAGCTTTTGTTAAAATTTCAAATTTCGCCCCCCCTGAGATGTGAACAAAAATGAAATTTCAAACCTTGCTTGGACAAGCGGCCTTCGTTTTGTCTCGTCTCGTCTCGTTAGCATTCCTGCCACAGACCACTCAGCCTTCCTGACCGAGGTTCCAGAAGTCAACAAAAAAATTCAACTATTTTCGATTGTATCAAGCCGACTCAATATTTGGAACCGATCGGTAAACCGGTCCAATTTAAATTCAAAAAAATTAGAAAAAATTATACAAAAGTTCCCTAAAATTAGTATTAATAGCTTTTTGACTTCTGGGATAAATTTTTTCTGAAAAAACGAATTTGGTAGACATTTGTGAGCAAATCCGAATATACTTAATAGAAAAAAGAAAAAAGGGGCAACACATTCAGCAATTCCTGATTTAATTGAGCTGTCAAATCGAATTATAAATTTTTGAATTTTTTTTGTGATGTCTTGAGGTAATTCTAATGATTTTGTAAAATTTTCATATGATGATCAAACCTATGGAATTCTGACAGTGCTTTTTAGTTTTTTATTTTCTAGGGGCACTAATATGCTTTTCAGTTTTTGATTTTCTAGGGGCACTAAATAAAGTCTAATATTTCTGAAAATTTTACTACATAATCCTTGGGCATTTTTTATGATACCATTAAAATTGCATAGCATGATCAAGATTATAAATTTTTATAAAAAATATGACAGTATCTCTGTTCTTTTTCATTAATTCAGTGTCTCTGTTTCTTTTCATTAATTGTTGTTTTTATTTTCCAGAGCTACTAAATGAATTCAAACTGTTTAAATTTTTTTGAGGTATTTTATAGATTAATTGGGATTTATTCATATTTTTTGTAATTTGCTTTAGTGTTTCAATTTTTGATGTAAATCGATCAAAAATCGAACAAAATCGATCAAAAATCAGTCAAACCTTTCGGTTTTCCTTTTTTTTTCGCCGCTGTTTGACCGCCGAATTCAAAAAGTTTGACTTTACAATCTATCCGGTTTTTACTGATTTTCGACAAAATTCATACCGAAGGATGGCCGATTTTCTGCCCTGATTCCGTATTGTAAACCCTATTCCCGATCCATAAAGTACCCCCCTTCTTCTATTTCCATCAGCACAAACTCCTCTAAAAATCATCAGAAATAGGGCAGTGCTTTTTTTTTTAAAAAAAAGTTAACCTTATGAGAACAACACAAAGATGAAATTTTTGCGTTTCCTATTGACTTCATTGATTGGTTCATATATAGGAGAATTTCCATAGCGGCATCTATATGTATATATTCCCTAACAATACATCAAGTACCATATGATATAAAGAGTAAACGGTGTCCCGTTTGTTCCTCGATCCCTTCAACTGAAAATAGAGATAGGGAACTCAGCAACAAACAATCTCTTGTTACAAAACAAGAAAAACTTAGCTATCCAAAAAAACTGGTTATTACAGAAAAGGATTAAAAATACAGTATTGCTTCTATGCATCACTCCCAATATAGTTGCACAAATCTTGAAACAAGCGAAGTAATCATCATCCACCCTTCATTCATGCATTAATATTTGTGTAACTTTAAAATAGTGACGCATAGAAGCACCTCCCTTAAAATACAACATTGCAAGACTGGATCGAGCCATCCCGAGGCTGGGCGTCTATTTGATAGATTTTCTGTCCATGCAATTCAAGGCCAAAAAGGATAAGGTGGAAAACCATTTTTTGTCCACGGTTTTACGCCTTCATCTTTCTCTTGCTTTTGTTCTTCTTAGATTTGGCCTTGGTGGTGGGCTTGCTCTTGTAATCAGGAGCTTTGTACTCCGGCACATCGCGAAGCCCCAGCTTTGACAGAACAAGACAGTACGAGTCCCAGTCAGTTCTACGCAAGTATTTGAGGTATTTCTTCCTCCTTTGGACCATATCCTGAAGTCCCTTTCTAGAATGTTTGTCCTGCACCACAACAGAGTTGACAAATCACTTCACCAAAATCAAGTTGATACAATTTCAAAGTATTATCACCAGATGTCAAAGGTAAAACAGCATGATATGCACAAGGGGAATTCAAGATTGCATTACCTTTTTGTGTAGAACAGCTGACAAATGCTTGATTTTTACAGTCAATTGAGCTACTGAAAAACAAAGATGGGCATATCAGTAACATGCATTAAGCATATATCAAAGGCTGCAAAGCTACAAGGGCGTAAAAACTATTTCAAGGCCTCAAGAAGTAGAAAGTCAATAGATATGAAAGCTATTATATTGAAAGTAAGTCCCCCCCCCCCCCCAGTGATCAGAAGGTCCAGAACGAGGGATTTACCGAGCTGAAATGTGTTTAGTTCGAGGAATATATGTACAAACTTCCTACAGCTCAAAGCATCACAAAAGAAGTTTGCAGACTTGCTGCAGAAAAAAGAGAGCTTACAAGAAAAGTGGAGACACTTGGGAGTAATAATAGGTACAATTGTACAATGATCTGTTGCTAAAGTTGAGCACAAGGCCAAAAAAACTTGCACTAACCAAAATCTAATGTAAACGAACCAGACTAATAAAACAACATATTCTATCAGCTAGACTCCTTTTTATAACTAATTAAATATCAAAATAACGAACCTTTCCCCTAAAAAAAGGAAGAAGTCTATATAGCACCCTGAACTTTGGTTGAAAGTCCACTTAGCACCCAGAACTATGAAACAAGACATTTGACCCCTGAACTTTGCAATCCAATTCAAATAACACCCTAATCTGGTTTTGCATAGTGGTATTGCCTGTATAGCACAATGAGTGGGTGGTTTTGCTATGTAGAATAACACGCTGGTAAGTTAGGTTAATGACAGGTGGGGCCCACATGTTCTTCTCCCCCGTCGAGCTCCCAATCATGTTTCCATAGCTGTCGGCCCCTGTAGTTCCCTCCCTCTTTATTTCGATTTGGAAGAGAAGCCCATGTGAGCCCCACTTATCATTGACCTAAACTTACCTAACGTTTCATTCTACATGACAAAACCATCCACCCATCATACCATGCGGGCAATTCCATTGTGTGAAACCAGGTTAGGATGTTATTTGAACCGGATTGAAAAGTTCGAAATGGGTCAAATGTCTGGTTTCATAGTTCGAGGTGCTAAGTGGACTTTCAACCAAAGTTCAGGGTGTTATATGTAGAGGTGGAAAATAAGATCGAGGCTCGCAAGCCGGCTCGGCTCGGGTTCGTAGTGTAAACATAGCAAGCCAAGCTGTCTTCTCAGCTCGTTGAATTTTCGAGCCGAGCCCGAGCCCGAGCCGGCTCGCGAGCTCGTCAGCTTTCAGGCCAGCCCGTTGGCCCACAGGCCACAACTCTAAGAAATCGCGGGCCCAGACATAGGCACAGCGCACTAGCCAGCCAAACAAGCGCCGGCCCAGATGCAGCTAACCCTAAGCGCCCGCACTCGCCTCGTAGGCGCGACCGTCGCTCTGTCGGCGGCACCGATAGACTCGACAACGCGTCATCGCCTCATCGTCCGCACACCCGCCAGCCGCCACGCCATCCGGTGCTTCTTCTGGTGCTTCTGCTCTCCTTGTCTGCTGTCTACCTCCACTGCTGAAGCAAACAAGGTTAGTACAATTTTGTACGTTCCTTTTTGTTCATGGTATAGTAGTAGCAGACTGCAGAGTAGTAGTGCTAGTAGTAAATTGGTAATGTTTTCTGCTTATTGTGAAAATGCAGGAACGCTTGAGCGAAAATGCAATTACGAGTACAGTAGAGCTACTACTTTCGTTGGTTCTTGCCACTGATTATGAGTACAGTAATGCTACTTACTTTCGTTGGTTCTTGCCACTGATTACGAGTACAGTAGTGCTACTTACTTTCATTGGAGGTTCTGATACCTTCTAATTAATCATCCGAACTTGAACTAGTAATTAGTTCTTTTTGCAAATGCATCACATAGCGAAGTGTGATTAATTGTACTGCTTTTCTAACATCAAATCACCAATGCAGTGCAAACTCTGAATGACGGACTGAAATGTGCCATTTCTATTATTGCAGGAGCAAATCAAGAGGCAGATGCATCTGCTAAAGTTGTACACAATGAGGTATGTGCATCAGTTGCTTATACTTTTGCATTACATGCATTTGTACAGCACATGGCCTCCTGCCCTCCTTACATCTACTGACCGGCTCGCGAGCCAACGAGCTGGCTCGAGCCTGGTGACAAGCCAAGCCGAGCCAGGATTCTAGCTCGTTCCCCTAACAAGCCGAGCCGAAGTTCCAGGCGAGCTCGAGCAAGCCTAGCTCGAGCCGGATCGGCTCATTTCCAGCCTTAGTTATATGGACATTTTCCTAAAAAAATGTAATCTTGGAATCAAATCAAGTATCCATCTAGGCTACCAGACAACAGGTAACGATAGACTAGATATTCAAGAGGAGATTTTTTTATATTGATAGTGACACATTTAACATGAGCTATCGGCTATATAAATAAAGTTAGTCTCTAAGTCAATCCTAATGCAAAATCTTCATATCGAAATCATGATCACCTTTTTTTCCCCAAAAAAATTAATGCAACATGCAAACAACTAACCAAGCCACACAGCCACCACTTATCGATTCCATGACATTAATATTACACTAGTTATGGAAAAAGCCGTACAACGCTGAAGTGAGTAGTGCGATATTGGCAAGTCCGTGTGTTCTACTGCTATACAAATATGACATTTTTCTGTATTTATAATGCAACCTTGAAAAGAACAAAATGTCTGAAAAAACAATAAAAAGGTAAGGATAAGGGACACTATGAAGTAAAGAATGAAGCAGTGTACACTGTATTATGTCTTTGTGAAATAGCAGGCAATATTATTGCTAACTTGTGACTACATCTTTAGCAAACAGAAAATTGTCGGTTCGAAATGAACAGGAAGGAAAAGGTAAGTATTCACTTTGTACGCGTGCAGAACCACAGTCATTCTCAGACATCTTGAACTCGTCCCTCACCCTCTGGAGCTCTAATTTCATCTTCTCTTCAGATGACATGTGGTCCGGATGGAAATACTGAAGAAAACAAGACGCATCAGCAGTAGTCAATCACACCATCAGAAAGCAATGCGGGAACAAGTCCTTCCATAACCAAAAGCAAAAGGTCAATCTCACCCTCTCTAGCAACTCCTCCTGCGGTGGCAGACGCTGCAGCATATATTCAGGCATTGGCACCACGCCAATGTTTGCCAGAATTGACACTCCCTGCACTGCTCCGATCGAGCACAATAACACAGCACGTGTAATGCATCAGTTCCATCGCAGAAGACGGCGAAGAGGTGAAGAAAATAAGCAATGGGCAGCGAGATTACTCGTATTGGCTGTGTTCTTATCATTTGCTTTCTTGAGGTTCATGATGCTCTTCGTGATCACCGTAAAATGCTCTCTGAACCGCGGGTCATCCTCCTTCTCCAACTCCGACAGCTTGGCGATCCGTCCTTGCAACTCCTCAAGAGAGAACCACTCCTTCCCGTCCTTTACCATGCCCGCCGGCCGCAGTTCCTGGAGCCTTTTCCCAAGCTCTTCATAGCTATAGTCCCTCTTAAGCGCAATGCCAGAATCCTTCTCTTTCTCCACCCCTTCCGCCCCTAGCTCCTTCCCGAAGATGCTGCGCGGGATGGAGGACAAGAACGGCATCGGCGAATGAGGCGGGCTCTGCTGCTGCGGCTGCGGGCCAAGCTTAAGGAGGCTCTCGCGGATGGTGTCAAAGCGGATCGACTTGGTACCAGCGTTGGGGGCCTGAGGCGGAGCCGTGGCGGCTCTTTTCCTGAGCAGGTCCTGGAAGGAGGGGGTAGCGACGGCGGGGGAGTGGGGCGACGCGCCGCCGGAGAAACGGGAGCTCCTGAAGGACTCAAGCGTGCGGCGGATGTCGTCGAGGGAATGGGAAGGGAGCGGGGTTTGCCCGGAGGGACGGGGCGGGGCGATCGGGATCCGGCGGGGCGGGGGCGGCGTAGGGGACGACCTTAGGCGCTCGCGGATGTCCTGAAAGAGCGAGGACGCCGGGTGGGGGGCCTCGCCGTGGTTCGGGGCCAGAGGGGAGGGGGGATGGGAAGAGGCGTTAGGGTCGTTGGACGGCGGCGGGGGAGGAGGGAAGGGTGGGTTGGATGAGGAGGACGAGGAGAAGGGGCGGGGCACGGGGAGGAGGGGCTTCTTGCGGGGGTTGATGCGGCGGAGAACCATGGCGGCGGCGGTGGGAGGTGCGGTTCAGTTGTTCTTCCTCCTCCCTCTGTAGTCTGTAGTATAGGGTTTTGGGGAAGAGATCGACCACGGCCTGGCCCCGCGCAGCACGTGTTAGGACGTAACGAAACCCATCAAGTCCCGACTGCACGCGTGTTGGGCCGTCAGCCCGTTTAGGTTGAACAGTCTCTCAGTCCTTGGGCCTCACTGGCCCATTCCATTGGGCAGTAAGCCCGCATCGCCGAGTGCTTCGGCTGCGACCCACCAGGTCACAACCAGCTACCCGAGTACTCAAGTCAGAGGTCAACGGTTCAACTCAAGGATTCACGACCTGGCGGCTGATGCAAACATGTGATTAAATTTAGGGCTAGTCTGGGAGCTGAATTTTTTTTTTCTTCTAAAAACTGTTTTTTGATTTTTAGGCTGAAAAGTGACTGTAGTTTTTTTTTATAAGAGATCGTTTGATAAATAGCTAATTTCCCTCAGCAGTAAGCTGCTTTCAACATTTGATTTTTGCTAGTTATATATATGGCTTCTAGCTTATGCCAAAAGCTACTTAAAAGCTGAGTTGTTTAGGAGGTTTGCTGGTTTTTCAAAAGCTAAAACTGACTTAAAGCCCACCAAACCGGATCTTAAGTTCAGAGAGGGAGGGAGGGGAGGGGGTGGTTTGGAACATAAACTGTAACCGTGGTAGCGGCAAGGAGCAAGTCATACGAGATGCTTTCATACTTTTCTTTTTTGACAGTTGCATATTTTTTTTTAAAAATGGTACACCGTGATTATATTATAATAGAAGAAGGAAACAGAGTACAGAGAAGAAGAAACTTAGGTGCGGAGACTGCATCCGATAAGCGCGATATGTGTGCAGTGGTAAGGTTTTAGAAGAAGAAAAAAAGTATGAATAAAGAGTAGATGATGATTATTTATCCTTCGCTTGTTTTAATATTTGTGCAACTTGTATTAGAAAATAAAGCATAGAAGGATTGGTCGCAAATCATTCATGAGACTGAGCTCGGGTGAATTACGGCTCTCCGGGCAGGTGGAGTAATAGCTCTCCCTTTGGGAAAATATCGAGCATGGCGATTAGCACAGGGCAGCAATTGCGAAATCGTCAAAACGGCACAAACTCGGGACATATTCCATTTCCTCCATGGAGATCCGGATATACCAGTGGAACGAGTGCATCATCCTCAAGTGCCATCTCACTCGCCCTCCCCGCAGCTTTAATCAAAATCGTTTCGTTTAACCCATCCACGAGTCGCACACGTTATCTCTGGCCAGTCGGCCAGATCGATGATTGCACAACTAATCATCACGTAGTACTTCTTTAATCCGGTAATACTACCCAGCAGCTCGGTATGGAGTATCATAAGGGATTTCCATTTGGCAGAGATTAATTGTGATATTACTAGGATTAAATACAGGATACTATACGATGATGCTCTGATCATGAAAAGTCTTGATATTAATGCATCTCAAGATTCCAAGCACATGAAAGTAAACCAGAAACTGTGATCCATAGCGTAAAACGAGCAGGTAGAGGGGAAACGGCGCGGCCGCGCGAGTCGTATCATCCCTCGAGTTGACGACGACCGGTAACTTGGTAAGTGGGTGGATCGGCTCGGACTCTCCGATAAATTATCTTTCTAATATACGAAATCCGTCTAATATTATATAAGTCGTGTTTCTTGCCAGTATATAGGTTAAAAAGATATTCAAAATAAATAAATTATTTCTAATTATTATCACTAAACTAAACACTGTAATCAGTATATATACATAAAGAATATAAAATATATCGTATGTTTATAAATAAGAATATTAAAAACTTATTAACTTATAGACTTGGACGAGAAGTACTCTGCAACAACTACTATCCTGGTTCACTTTACACTGTGCCGGCGCCGTAAGAGACAAAATAAAACGAAGCCTCGCGTGTCCTGCCTCCCCCTGCTCCTATGGAGGAGGAGGAGGAGGACTTCCTCAAGGTCCTGCGAGCCCTGCGCGACGCCGCCCGAAGGGTCGAGGCCGGCCGCGACCACGGCCCGGCCCTGCAGGCTCTTCTCGCCCTCGAGGCCAGCGCCGACGACCTCCTCGGGGGCGATCCCAATCTTTCCACACTTTGCCGGCTCCTCTGCCGTCTCAGAGCCCTCTCGTGGTCCGTTGGTTTGTCTGGGGAGGGCGCCGGGGTTATCAGCTCCTTGCGCTTCTGTTGCCGGCGGTGCGCGGCAAGGAGAGGGATCGCGCGCGTCGCCGGCTGCGTCGCCGAGAAGATCCAGGCGTGGATCGACCGCGAGAGCGTCGCGCGCCTCGTGGCTGCGTTGCGATGCTCGGACGACGGCGCGGACGCCGCCCGCGCTCTCCTCGTGGGGCTCGAGGAGCGGCTGCTGTCTGTAGGCCGGTTCGATCCGCGGCTCCAGCGTGCGCTGCTCCAGCACGGCGTGTTCGCCGCCTTGGAGGCGAAGCTTGGGGACCCGGCCGTGGGCGACGGCTGCGCGGCCGCGGTGCTCGCGCTGGTCCGCTTCAACAAGGACGTTTTCGTGGGGCCGGTCCTGATGGGCCCCGCCGTCGGCGCGCTGGTCACGTCCGCGTCCGCCTCGCCGGCGCCGCTACGTGCGCTGAACGGCCTCGTGGCCGCCATCCGCAGCCCGCTCGTGGATGAGCTCCACGCGCGCGGCGAGCTCCCGCGGCTCGTTGCGCTGCTCTGCGCCGCCGACCCCCGCATCCGCGCGCTCGCGCTCGAGTTCGCCCTCCGCATCGGGTACTACGGCCGCAAGGAGGCCGTGGATGCGCTGCTCGCCGAGGGCCTCGTCAAGCGCCTCCTCTGCCTCCAGCGCTCCGAGATCGGCGGGTCGCTAGCGGAGACGGACGCCCCGCATTGCTCCCCGCAAGAGAAGCCAGACGGCAAAGGCGGCATGTTCTTGGCCGCGCTCCTGGGGTGGCGGCGAGATAACGACGGCGCCGCGGCGCTGTCCTCGCAGCGGCCGTTCGTGAGCGCGGTGGCGCGGTTCGCGGTACAGGTGGAGGTGGGAGAGGGTTTGAGCCAACTGGAGAAGCGCGTGGCGAAGCTGGAGATCCTGCGACGCGTGCGGGAGGCTGCCGTGTCGCCGGCGGAGGAGGCCACCGTGCTCACCGAGGTGCTCTGGGGCGCCACGCCGTAGCTTCGATCGGCGCCTCTGCCTCGCGGGCCCCACGTGCTGCGTAGGCGTGGTTAGTGGGTGTGTGGCCTTTTTTTTCCGCCCTTTAAAAATCTTTCCAAAAAAAAATTCCCTGTGAATAGTAGAGCTTCTTGTGTTGGACCGTAGATAGGAGGAAACGAAATGATGCAATGACAACGAGAGAGGGGTCCTGTAGACCTGTACGTATGCCCCTTTTAGAGACAGAAGCAGTTATATATGGTAAAAGGACACTAATTTAAACAGCCACTTGAACATTCTTCTTAACAAACTAGTACTAATTTGACAGTGCTAGTAGAATGGTCAGGCGAAGTTGTGGCAAGACGTGCAATTAATCTGCCAAAATGGAAATTCGCTACTCCGTGCCTGTGATCTCCCTCTTCAGTGATGTTGCAGTTTCCCTACTGTGCCGTGGATTATTTTAGCAATTGTGTATTTACTCTCGTACCGCGGCTTACGTGGTTAGAGATAAGACTATTTTAGTAATTACGTTCATATAGAAGTTAGATTTGTAAAAAAGAAAAAAAAATCAGGCAAGCGCCAAAACAGTCGATGGAACGCGAGAGACGATTCTTTTCAAGCAACGGTAGCTCGAAATGTTGCTACGGGAGCTCGACAGCGACATAGGCCCGTCGCCCCCCTCGTCTGCCTTATGAGCAATCAGATCGCGGCAGGTGATATGCGACACATACAGGTCTTCTGCACTTTAACGTGGGCCAAAAATAAATTTTCCCTCGTCTGAGGCAATTTTTGAAAGAAAAAAAAGTTGACAAGGGCTACAAAAATCAAAACATTTGTTTTGTTTGGGAACTGGACAACCAAAGGATTGCGACCAGGGGTTCGAAAAATCTTTGATTTTCGCCCGTATCGGCGCGGTTCTATAAACAAAACCGCTCGGTAAATCGCAGAATTTAAAATAAAAAATCAAAAAAATGAGAAATTTTATGCGATGTAAACCAGTAGAAATCGTTGATTTTTGCTCAAAATCGCTCAAAAATCGGTTGTTGGAACATTTCAACTGTTTGGTCGATTTTCGGTGAAATCATTCGACTTTTTATTTTTATCGACGAAGTTTGATCGTCGTTTTCAAATAAATTGACTTTGTAATTGTTCATTTCCTATAGGTTTTTGAGCGATTTTCGAGCCGACTCAACAGACCAGTACGGGTAGATCGGTGAAGGGGATCTGGCGATGGCCGTATTTGTTAGGCACTGCACTAGCTGACAAAGATCTCAAGCTCGAGCTCCAGAGACGAAGGATGCGGCAGATACCTCAAAAGGCTTGTCATTAGGCATTGCCTTTTGTCTTTTAAAGCTGGGGTGAATCTTCATCATTGTCAGGACAAGTCCCGGTCCCTCGCACTCTCCTCGGTCTTCTAGCAAGGTTTCAAAGGTTGTTGAAATCTCGCAGGTGGCTGAAATTCGAAATTTTGTTAAGATATTGGAATTTAGGATAAATTCTGGACGAAATATAAAAATAAAAATTCAAATCTGGATTTTTTTTGCACCGAAATTTCTGAGATTTCATCTGAAATTGCCGAAATCTCGGTAGATTTGCCGAGATTATGGTGAAAATGAACCGAGCGAGAAATGGTTCAAACGATGTCGAAAATTCTTGAAATTTTTTGTGGAGGGTCCTGACACATCATTAATGTTCCTATACAAATTTTAGATGATTATCAAGCCTGAGGAATTTTTAAACATTCGGAGAATGCTAATGTCCTGATAAAACGCTGACCAACAAATTTGAACAGAATAAAAAAAAGCAAACCACGTTAGAAAATTTTTAAATTTTATGTGCATGATTCTAATGCATCACTAATGTTCTCATAAAATTTTCAGATGATGATCAAGCTTCAAGAATTTTTAAAAATTCTGACAGTGCTACTGTCCTAATAAAAACCTTACCACCAAATTTCTAAATTTATAAAATTCTTGCCATGGTACTGTATCATTTGTGTTCCTTATATTTTTAATTTTTTAAAGATAACAAATGAAGTTAAATGCATCCATAGATTTGATTGAGCAAACAAATAAAGTTTAAATTTTTGAAAATTTTAGAAAAAGAGTTCTTACGCAATGCTTAAGGTCTTCTAAAAATTTTGGATCATGATCACACTCGAACAAATTTATAAAATCCTGACAATGTTACGGTCTTAGTTGTGTTTATTTAGTTTTTTATTTTTTAAAGATAACAAATGAAGTTCAATTATTTTGAAAATTTTCTGTATGATCCAACACTTCTAAAGATAGTACCATAAAAGTTTTAGATCATGATCAAGCTTTTACAATTTTATAAAAATCTGACAGTATTTTTACCAAAAATTTAAAAAGTCTCAAAATTTTGGTTTTTCAACAAATTTTTATGGAAGATGACATTATTAAGAGTTATTGGTCCAAATCCACTAAAATTTCCAAAAATCTCGTCGAGATTTTATGAGATTACTATAGGAATTTAGTTTTTTTTTCAAAAAATTTATCCGGTAGGAATTTTGGATCCAGTCCCCGGTCGGAATCTAAGATCTCGCTGGTTTTTGGAACCTTGTCTAGCACCGATGCGACTGGATTATTTTTAAAAAATAACTCACTTTTTCATTAATTTTGAAAAAGTATCCGAAAAAATTATAAAAATAATCCTCTGCTATAAATTTATTCGCCACAGAGACCCTATCATTAGATAAATTTTCTATTGCTAATTCATTTGTCAAATGAATTGATGATAAAATATTATTTAGCCAACAATTTTGCCACTTATTTATTTGGCCAGATATATTCTATTGGTCAATTGTCTTCTATCGTTAATTCATTTAACTACAAAAAAATAGGTCTATCGTTAATTCATTGGCGACTGAAGCTTCCCTGTAAGCCTGTCGTCAATTTATTTGACAACAATAGTTTGTCGCCAAATGAAATGATAACAGAGTATTATTTAACCAACGGTTTTGTCATAGATTTATTTGCCATATAGGTTCATTTGGCCGATAGATGCCATTCATTTGACGACAGAAGCACCGTTGCTAAATGAGCTTCTGGCGTTAAATGAATCGATGATAGGGTATTATTTTTAAAAAAAAATCGGCTACATAGTTTTGTAAAATTAATAAAATAAAAGTGAGTTAAGTGGAGACACATGGCCGGGTCACTCCGTCCAATGGCTGTGCAGGACTTTATTACTGATAACCTTTTGCTAAGCCTGCGGCTGCGAGTGAAATAGAAAGGCAAGGCAGTGACGTCAGAATCCACTCTGCTGACAAGCAGTACTTGTTGACATTTTATCGTCTTCACTTGATATCATCCTTGTCTCCAAGATTTGGCAATTGAAAAATTCAATTACCAGTTCTCTAAACATGATAATGTTAGACTGTTTGCTCGCAATCGGTGACGTGGCATCCAGATGGTCAACCGGCTCCTGCCAACCCTCCCCTCCCCCTATCTCTCTTCCCAAAAGATATCCAACGCAGTCCCTAAATTAAGCAATTGCACATAGATCATTTGATCAAAAACGACGGTCTAGGTCTTTTGAGAAATACGGTTCAAAAACACTGTTGGACAATCCAAACAGTTCGTTTGCTTGACCAGACGATGCTAAATATCGAAGACCGTTTAAGTTGCTATCCCATTAAGACTACAAAGGAATCATTTTCCCTCTCTCTGTCCAACTGGCGGATCGGGTAGTACCCACCATGACCCCGCTTAGTACCCTCTGAGTTTGACCCTCGTCTGCAACTCCGACCCACGCGACGAGTCGACACAGCCCGCGCCACGTCTAGCCTAATCATTGTTCAAGAAGCCAAGACCTTCTTGGGAGTAGGGCTATAAAAAAAGCTCAAACTCGCTATCGAGCTCGGATTGGTCTAAGCTTGATTCAAGCTCCAAACGAGTCGAACTCGAGCTTGATCCTGAGCTCGTGAGTTTCACTGAGTCGAGTTCGAATAGCTCGCGAGCCTGATAAATTTATAAATTATTTATTAAATATTACTTTATATTAACTTTTATCGTGCTTACTCGAGCCGAGTTCGAACTCGAGCATTTTTTATTATTGAAAAATAGTCTATATTGAATTGTTTATTGTTACCAGGCTTATTTAAATCGAGCTCGAGTCTACTCGAGCTTGAACCGGGCCGAGCTCGAGAATAGATTCAAACTTGGATCCTAACTCAAGCTAAGCTCGAACATGAAAGCCCAAACTCGCTCGAGCTCAGCTTTTTTATAGCCCTACATGGGAGTGACTCCTGTCTCCGGCAACTCCTATCTTTCCTCTAGAAGAACTCTTTGGAGGACGCCTACGAAGTGTACGTACATATGCTGGAAATCTCCCTTAATTTCTTGCGTGACTGCTAGCTAATCCTTGGCATTCGTGCGATGTCTCGTTGATTCAAAAGAGAATTGGGTATATGGGTTGATTAGTTCGATGGATATGCTTCAGAGTGAACAGGAAGGAGTGTCTGATCTTCCACGTGAGGGAGCTGATGGAGCTCGTGGAGGCGGGCCGGTGAGCGGAAGCGCTCCAGTACGTCCTCAGCTTCGTCGCTCCTGCGACCAATCGGGCGTCGAGGCCAACACCCTCATGAAGTTCATCTACCAGCGCGCTCAAGATCCTCAACGAGTTCGCCGACGGCGTCCGGCGGGCGCGGAACTTCGTCTACTCCTGGTTCGAGCGCATCTCCGAGGAAGTACCCCTGCTACGCCACCCTCGCCGGCCATCTCGTGCGCATGCGCTCCCAACATGCCAGTTATACTCTCTGCTTTCTCTCCCTCCCTCTCTCCATCGACACCGGCAACGGCTGGAGGACGCTCCTCCACCCCCCGCGCCGCTATCGTACCCGCGAGCCCTGCGACACCGTGCCCGTCCGCTTGATCGTCTATGACCTCGCCTGCAACTTGACCATTGTTAACTGCTCGGATAAAATTACCTTTTGCCCTGTTTAGCCGAACACCTCCCTTGTGCAGTATCAATCTTCTGCACCGAAGGTGTCAAGATCATCATAGCCATACGATGGACTGTATTGGAGTGCTAAGAACAAAGGAGTGTACCGAACCAATTGTCTATATATATGCTCCATAATTCCAACTTCTGAGCCGCGCGTGTTCTAGTCGCGCGTTCCAGTGTCCCCCTGGCCTTTCCTCCTCGATTTCAATTAGTTAATGTACGTACACTTGATTTCCAGTTAATTAACTTTCAGTACTGACCGTGCCAACTTGCTTCGTGATCTAATCTAACCTTGCTAGTTTCCGTTGGAGGCGTCATGTGAAGAACGTTGGCCGGGCACCATCTTCTGTTCTTGCCCAATTCTATCTTCAGAAGAAGAAGAAGATGTACGCCATTCATACGTATGATTAAAACACTCCTCAATCCCTCTGTTTTCTGCTTTGTGACACTCACAGGTACTATTATATGTGTTCCTTCTTTAATCTGTAGCATCCTATTATCCTAACCTTCTTCTGTAGCATCGTATACACGCGACGCGATCAATGTGTTTAGTCCGTAATCCATTTACATTTGAGCTAGCTTAACAAGTGCATAGTATTTTTCAATGCACTTGTTGATAAGTACAACTAGTTTGCCCTGTGCCTGCTATTTGTTTTCTTGTTTTCTAGTTTATGAATCAATCGTTGTGCTAAGCAGAGTCTGTTCACGGTTTTGACCTTGTTTTGTTCTTTTTCTTCTGTTGCTGTTGTGTCTGTACATTCTCTTCTGCTGATCGACGAATTGTACATCTACTGCTTTTTGTCCTTTTTGTTCCTTCTAAACATCTTGTTATGATTTGGTAGCATGAATACTCATGTACGTTATGATAACATTGGATTTTCCATCAAGACCTCCAATTTATTTGTAAAGTTCCGTTCTTTCTCAAAACCATTTAGATTACATCTATGTGTAATGACTGACAAACTTATGTTATCTTCAGATGAAGCTTTGCAAGCTGGCAAGCGTCCGGCGCTTAACCAAGGAAGATGTCCTCAGTGTACCAGTTATGCAGACTATGTTAAGAGCAGTGCTTCAATGCTTTCCCTCCTAATATAAGTTGCACAAATCTTGAAGCAAGCGAAGGGGTAAGTAATCACCATCTACCCTTTATTCATGCTTTAATATTTGTGCAACTGTAAAAAAGAGAAGCATGGAAGCACCTCTCTAACTTGTTAGTCAATCAAGGGCAACCCCATGAACATTCATCCGTTGCTCAATCAGGAATTACTGCCCTGAAAATTCATGCAAAGAAGGTAGCTTGCATTGCATTTTCTTTTTCTACAGTTCAAATTAACCTGCTTTTCTAATCTCTCCCTCCCTCTTTGCAATCGATTACTCCAGTTAAAAGTGTTATGTTTGTGTACCATAAATATCCAACTAGCTAGGTTCCTGATCCAGCGCTTTACTGATCAGTAGAAGCTTAAATGGATCCCCTGATTTGTGTCTTGGCTGGCATTACTGAGTGTTCTAGACTATTTGAATAATTTATTTTCCTTGCTTGGTAGTATACGCCACATTCGTAAATTTCTACAGGAATTTTGGACCCTCTAAAAGTACAGTATATAAGATAAGCTATTCTTGAGCCAAATTTTATTCAACAAGATGATGTATGGACTGAGTTTTTTCATTATCCTGTAGCTTTTAAGCATACCCACTGTCAACTTACTAGGTTGCCATGTTCTCTTGGCGCTCCCGAGCGAAGAGACTGTTAATTACCTGCATTTAGGAAGATGTTATAATGTTTACTTATTTTGTTGCAAGTACGCTTTTCAAGCAGCCAAGCATTACCATTTACCAACTCCTAGAACAATCAACCGTTATGCTATCGAAGCACTACCTGCTCCTAAAACGATCAATCTCGGATCTCGTCATCAGAAAGGTCGCTGCTCGTGCACGCTGCCACGGCACCGTACCTGTAGATGAGAAGAGGGTGAGGAATACTGCGTTGGTGTGGAGATTGAGATTGGATCTTGAGTGAGAGATCAAAGAATTGTACTTCATCTTGTTGGAGGCTGAATGCTTTTTGGTAAGCTAGATTTCCATTTTGGTTTTATGTAAATACTGAGTGGAGGGCTTTGTTCCTGGGGCTGAGCTTGGTGTGAGAATTTGAGGAGCTGCGGCTGAGGGTGGCGTCATTCCAAGATGGGCAGCTGGCCCCTCTCAAGCCACATGGGTGCACGCCAGACGACAGGCCCACGGAGGCTAACACATTGATGCACACGCCAGTAGTGAGTAAGCTTCTATTATTCGACGTGTGTTCGATCCTTAGGTTCTTTATCAAAGAGAGGATGCTAATTCATCGGTATTCATACATGGTGGAACTGTACTAATATGCATAATTAGGTCCCGATGAAGCCGTCTAGTTGCATGCCAGACGTCAGGCCCACCAGGCGGCAACACGCCAACGTACATGCCAGCGGTGAATAAATGCCATCAACTTGAGTTTGCCTGAACCCCACCAGTTGGTAACATGTCAGACATAGATGCCAATGGTTAATAAACGTCATCTCCTCGAGTTCGACCAAAGGAAAATGTGCTAAGTCCAAATTTTTACTACAAGGTGGCATCATTCCAAGATGGGCGGCCGGGCCGTTTGAAGCCGCACAGGCGCATGCCAAACGAGAGGCCTACGGGGGTAGCACGCCAACGTACACAACAGTAGTGAATAAATGCCTACTGCTCGTCCCCCCTGATCCTCGTGGGCTTCATTGAGGAGAAGATACTAATTTGTCATTATTCGTACAGAGCGGAACTGTACTAAGATATGTGACTAGGTCCCAGTAAAGCCATTTCGATGCACACCAGATGTAACCCCCACCAGTTGGTAACATGTCAGACATAGATGCCAATGGTTAATAAACGTCATCTCCTCGAGTTCGACCAAAGGAAAATGTGCTAAGTCCTTATTTCTACTACAGGGTGGAAACCTTCAAAGATGGCAACTAGGCCACTTTATAGCCGCACGAGTGCACGCCAAACAACAGGCCCACGAGGGGTTACACGCCAACGTTCACGCCAGTAGTGAGTAAATTCCTACTGCTCATTGACTTGATGCTCATCTTTTTCACCAAGGAGAAGATGCTAATTCGTCATTACTCGTACAGGGTGGAATGGTGCCAAGCGTTGAATAAATGTCGTCTTCGAGTTTGCTCGAAGGAAAAGGTGCTAGGTCCAAAATTTTACTACGGTGTGGCATCATTCCAAGATGGACAGCTGGCCCCCTCTAAAGCCACATAGGTTCACACCGGACGATGTGCCCATGGAGGATAACACATCGATGTACACGCAATAGTAAATGAACACCTACTGCTCATTGTCCCCAATCCTCGTGTTCTTTACCAAGTAGAAGATGCTAATTCGTTATTATTCACATATGGTGGAACCGTATTAAGATGTGTAACTAGGCCTCAGTGAAGTTGCATGGGTGCACACCTGATGTCACTCCCACCGATTGGTAACACGTTGACATAGACACCAGCAGTGAATAAACGCCTTCTCCTCGAGTTCGGCTGAAGGAAAAGGTGATAAGTCCTCATTTGTACTATGTGGTGGAATCATTCAAAGATGGGGGGCAACTAGGCTCCTCTGAAGCCGCACAAATACACACAAGACAACAGACCCACAAGGGGTAACTCGCCGACGTATCCTCCAGTAGTGAGTAAGCGTCTACTGCTCATCGGCTTGTCACCCTCAATGCTCGTGCTTTTCACTGAGAAGAAGATGCTAATTCGTTATTTTACTCATACAAAGTGAAATTGTACTAAGATATATAACTTAGCCCTAGTGAAGCCGAATGGTTGCACACTAGACGTCAAGCCCACCAGATTGTAGAACGCCGATATCGTACTAAGATACATAACTCAACCCCATGTTTGCACGCTAGAAGTCAAACCCACCGGGTGGTAACACGCGAAATCATCATTTTTCTAGCCCATAGCAATTTTTTTAGCAGATTTAGTCCACTTGTGAACACAATTGAAAAAAATAACCCCATCATTGAACGCGGAAGCGCCAGAAGGTGACACCTTCTGCGCCACGCTCTGGGAGCGCGACAGCTTCTGTGACTTGCCATACTCCAGAGTGTGGTACGTGTTTCTGCGGTTGGAGATGTGACTATTTTTGGAATTGCATTCGCAAAGGAGTCAAATTTGCAAAAAAATATCATCCGGAGCTAGAAAAATGATGATTTTGTAACACGCTGACACAGTTAGCATGTCTTTTCTTCGAGTTCACCTGAAGGAAAAGGTGGTAAGTCAACATTTTACTCAGATCAATGGCGTCGCTGCAAGAGAGTAAGGGGAGGACAAATGGAGGGAGCATGTGTGAACTAGATCATATCATATACAGCTTACAGTGGCCCTAACATGAGTGGATAGCCTGTAGTTACAAGGGTTTCAAACTTTTGGGTTCACAAAATTAACTGGTTTACAAGCCGCCACCTATCCCTGCTTTTGTTTGTTTTGTGTGGGGTTGGCGCGGGCAGGGAGGGATGATGTGAACGAAATAACAAACTTAGCATGAATACAATGTTACACAAGAGTTGTCAGCCAAATTAGCCCATAACTATCATGGGAGGCCATGACCTGAAAGCATTGGAATCCAGCTTCTCATCTCCATGCTATGCGACAGATAAAATAAACCAGCTAAATGCTCAAGATTTTCTTTCTGGATATTGTAGGACAGATGCAAAGTTCATGAGGTCAAAGAATGCAATTCTAGCTATACACAGCTTAAAGGTTTCACATAAGTTGAATAGGGGTGATTTCAGGCGATGGTATGAAAAAGGATGATGTCAAGGAGCTGGAGATCTGTGACATCACCCCTTGTTCCTGAGAGAGCTCATGGATATCTCTGACAATGTCAAATACTGCTTCTGGCTGGGCCAATTTTAATGCATTTTCTGACATTCTCTTTAGTTCCTCCGAGTCTGTACCGAACCACCGGGCAACAAGTTTAGCAGTTTCCTTAGGACTTTTGGAGAACACGCCTGCACCATTGTCCACGACATAAGGGACATTGCCAACTTCCTGTCATGCAAAATACGAACTTGTGTTACAAAATGTTGTCTGATGTCGAGTACCTGTCAACCTGAGAGAAGCATAAAACTCTTGCATACTGTAGATTGCACATAATCAAAATTCAACTAGTTTGCGTTTGGCATAGTATTAGTCTCAACTCTCAACATAGTTTGGAGTAAATCATATTCTGTTAGTGGATAAAATAAGAATAAAGTTCATGAGTTTTTCCCCTTTTCTTCGAATCTGTAAAAAGATGGCGGGGAAAAAAGTTCAGGAGACAATAACCATAAACAGACATCGCAGTGCGCCCATGCCATCTTATATTAATATTGACCCAAACAAGTGTACGTAGCTGAGGTTCTTTCAAGGACCGCAAATGTAGTAAATTGTTTTGATCGCTCAACTACGAGGTGTTTCAACTTTCAATTCACTATAGCGTTGCAAATACATACACTTTGAATGCTTATTATAACAATATAAAAACACCGAAAGTTAGTAAGCACAAACCTGCCCAGGTATGAAGTCATTAAGGATGATAGGAAGCCCCCTAATCAAGGCTTCAGCAATGGTACCTGGTCCAGCCTATTGAACCAAATAACAACAAAAAAAACAAAATTAAGAATACCACAAAGACTTTGCAAGAGAGCAGCATGCTAAAAATCAAGAACGGTCAAGGATATACCTTTGTTATAATGCAATCACAAGCCCCCATCCACTTCTCCATTTGGGTCTCGAATCCCCTAACCTTTTGTTAAAAAAAAACACAGTAAATAAAGAATATTCTTGTGGTCTGGACTATGGAAGAAACAATTGAATCTTTGAAGAACTAAAAGCACAAACTTTTGAGTTATACCTTGACTGGTATTTTCCATTCAAGAGCCTGCAGTGAGGAGCTCAGTGTTTTGTTCCGGCCACAAATGACAATAAGCTGCCCAATTGGTTTTCCAAGCTCTTTGTCAAACAATGACTCTCCAAGGGCTTTCGCAGTCTTCTTGACAGGACCCATGCCCTCTCCACCTCCCATCAGCAACACTGCAGGCAGCTCAGGATCCAGTTCAAGTTCCTTCCTCAAATCATCCTGGTGAGTAATTGGTTTCAGCAAAAAGTATTTTTTGAGGTAATTAAAAAACTGGTAATAAGCATTTGTATTAAGACACATCACTGTGCAGCCATACATTTAACTATTCCTTTGAAAACATAGTGAGCATAGAGGGGTATACAACACTTAGCAGTTAATGAAAGCGCATATGCATGACCAGGTCATTTGTTACACAGGAGATTGGAAGAATAAATATTAGGAGTACATGTGGTCCACCTTTGAAAAATCAAATATAAAACTAGGAATTAATATGGCAAAGAAACAAACAGACCTAAAGTTTACTAAGGAGCACATACCTTTACAAGAACTGCACGGCAGAATGATGGTCGAATGGGAAGACCAAACACGCGGATTTGAGAAGGTTGTAGGTCATCCAATGCTGCCCTCTTGGCAACTTCTTCTGAGGGGCAGTAACATCTATTCACATCAGCATGGAACCTGTAATTTTTTATTGCCAGATTAATTCTATGACTAGAATAGTAAGAGTGTAAGAGACAGTGATTTTTCACTAAAGGAAAATAATCAGCGCACTCCAGGTTTTTCCATTATTGACAGCTGAACGTACCATGTAGGGTGGCAAGTGTTGAGGTCAGTGATGACGGTGACAAAGACTACTCTGTTTTGCAGGCCTTGCCATTTTAGTACCCATAGAGGAATGTGTTGCATGAGGGGGTGGACACTAATTATGATGTCTGGCTTGTACTTCTTCAGTCCAGCCTCAACCTTCCTTCATCCATAAACAAGAAGCTATTCAGAAAAAGAACTCCATGTACCGTCTTGATGTAGAGAAAAAGTCTAACGTACGTAACGGATCAATGGGCTTAGACTGTGCTCCTACTTGTCATGATATAAATATTATATGTAACCTACTTACAATAGCTTGAGGCCTTGTTGATGTAATTAGATCATACTTCAATGTTAACAAATATTAGAAATGACAGCATTGCAGTAGAGCACAAGTTAAATTGATTTCACAGTGCCAATTGGTTGGCAAGGTCAGTGATCTGAAGTATGAGATAAAACAGCAATCCAAGAAATAAACAGTTTGCATGTGCCATTGTGGTGTATAATATATGCCTATCGATCATGATCTGAAAACAATTGTATGCAAGGAGCCAAGGACAGACTGGCAATTCTGAAAGCACATACGCTGGTCTCAACTCACTTAATGATGCTCAAGGAATGGCGGCAATGAAATTAATTATAGTGCCCCCTAGTATGCAAAAGTAACCAGACGCACAGGATGACAGACTGGGCGTTTTGATGGGTTGATGCACATGGCACAAATTGAATTTCACGTAATGCTTTCT
The DNA here is from genome assembly GCA_036346275.1 of Otatea glauca. Taxonomy (NCBI): domain Eukaryota; kingdom Viridiplantae; phylum Streptophyta; class Magnoliopsida; order Poales; family Poaceae; genus Otatea; species Otatea glauca. The sequence continues at coordinate 53,785,760 of CM070714.1, read as the reverse complement.
GGTCCTGTCCTATACCCTGCCAGCCCATATGCATAGCCTAAACAGGTCCACATGGCTGAATATCTGACCTCAGTACCAGTTACTTAGAAAATTGCATTTCAATGGCAAATTACATAGGTTACATGACAATGAATTTACCACAAATATTCCAGCCTCTCTACTCTCACGTCAAGGAGAACCTCACAATTTTATGGTTGCACTCAAGGGAATGGACCGTAAAAATTATTGCTGCAATATCACACGCTAAGATCCGACATTATAAAATAAGTGTAATCGACAATGACAAAACTGCTTATCCATTAGAAAATCTGCAACTAGGTGAGCAATTTGCAATCCAAGGCACCAACCAACAACATCAAAACGATATCGCGTAACCATGAAAACACAAATCACCACTGAATTGTTTATAATCCCGAAGCTGTGGGTGAAACAAGGAAAACGTTCAAGAACTAATAAATTCCTTCTTGAATCGTGAAAGAGAAGTATCCATACTTGGCATAGAATGAGGCCAGGGCGGCAAGGTAGAAGCAATGGACCCATCTAGGCGATGTGCTGTGGAAGGCTACCTTCCAGAGCTGCACATGCTTCACCATGAATTTGTACGAGCTCTCCATGTTGTTCAGAGGCCACCCCGCGTGATCCTTGCACAGATCCTTCACAAAGACCTGCCATGCCCAAACAGAAATAAAATCTTTAGCGCCAATTGACAGATTGAACCTATATCCGTCTCGATTTCACGCAAGGCAGCAAAATTCGCAGCAAGATCAAGAGCACACCCGGTACTCGTCGCCGAACTCGATGCGGAAGGCGTCCTTGATGGCCTCCGCGGAGGCGCGGTGGCCGCCGCCTGTGTCGCTCATGAGGATGAGGACGTTCTTGGCTCGGTTGGCGCCGAGCTGGACGAGCTCGACGGTGCCCTCCTCCTCCTCCCAGAAGGGCTCGTCCTCCTCGGGCTCGCAGAGCGAGGTGGCCGAGGCCGACGAGGACGCGCCATCCCCGCGGGCGCGGCCCGCCGAGGAGAGCTCGCCGGCGTAGGAGAGGCTCTTGCGGAACTTGCGCTTCATCCGCTGCTGCTGGTGGTAGGCCGCCACGCTCTCCAGCACCGCCTCCCGGATCGACCGCCCCCGCGGCGACACCATGGACGCCGCCATCGCGGACAAGAAGAGCCAAGGCACGGGGTCGAGAGAGAGGGCGAGTGGAAGGTGGCTTCTCTCTTGCGGTGGGGGGGCGGAGGGGGAGGCGAGTGGCCAGGGGAGAGAGCTGCTGTTTAAAATTGGGGGAGGAGAGAGAACGGAGGAATGGAGGGGAGAAGATAGCTAGCGAGGCCGCGGCCGGGAAAGACAACGGGAATCGGAGGTCCTCTCCTGCCTGACAATTTCTTAACTAGATCAGAGGCTAGAATAGTGCTAGCTTTACTTAATTAAATCATTTAATTAGGAGGTTTGTCTAACCTAGGAAGCTCGGAATGCTCCGCGAGTACGGCTGGCATTGTGTTGTGGCACGTGTTGCTACGGTACAAAAGCACTATAAGTGAACGGTGTCTTTCATGATCCGAGAAGAGACTATTTTTATAAATTCGCAAAAAAGATACACTAAAAAAACTTGAAAAAGCCTGGGTCCGGGGATGGTGGTGGTTGTAGCGTATTTTGTGTGTGCTCTTTTGTTGGTTTCTTCGGGGACCTCATTTGAGAATTGAGAATTGGGAGGGCCTATGCTAGCATAAAGATTGAAAGAATTTGAGGTGTTCCATGCGAAAGAACAGAGAGTCAACTTTGCCCGAGAATCATATACTACTTCGGTGGAAAAAGTTAACAGTATGATTCTCTCGTATCATCTCCTTCCATCCAATCCCAATTTATGCTACACTAGGCAGGCCCGCGAGCGATGCCGCGCCGCGAGGAAAAATCCAGTTCGAGTTTTTTGCAAATCGATTTTGCGGAACTACGTCTTTTTTTTGCAAAATAACCGGTGGAAGGACCTATTAGCGATTTCAATTTTCTAAATCTTCTGGGTCGAAAGAACCGGCGCTCGTGTCGAATTTGCGGAACTACAGGGACCTTTTTGCAAAATAACCGGCGGAAGGACATGTTCGTGATTTCAATTTTTTTTAAATTTTCCGGGTCGAAAGAACCGGCGCTCGTGTCGAATTTGTGGAACTACGGTGACTTTATTGCAAAAAAACCGGTGGAAGGACCTGTTCGCGGTTTCTAATTTTCTATGGAAGGACCTATCTGCAATTTCCGATTTTTCGGAGGTCTTCTCCGAAAAAAATGACGTGGCGGCTCTCTTTGTGCTTGAAATCTTCTGCGTATAATGGAGTTATTATATTTAGGAAGTGTCAATTTTGTAGAAATCTTTGAGGAACGATATTGTTTCCTACGAAACTTCGACATAATTTATGTAGCAGTTTGATCATGTTTTTCCAAAGCAATGATTAATGTTTCAACTATCATGCAAATAAGTTATCTTCATGGTAAGCATCGATTCCTACAGATATCATAACACATGTGCATGCATGTTATCTGGGTATGTAATGCGATGTGGATCATTTGTTTTATCGAAGTCATATTTTTACACGCTTATCATAAGTGGTAATAGTATGTTGATCGTTTTTTAAGCGAGGACTGCGTTTGTCATGTTAACTCAGTATGTAATGCTATATATATGCTACTGAGGAATTTCCAAACCCACGGTGCCTAGCACGGCAATGATTAAGGGTCAATTTGGTTCAAGGATAAAAAAGTGGATGAGGTGGTTTTATTCATCTTTTTATCTCCATTCTACTGTTTCGTTAGATAGATGGGTGGATGAAAGTAGTCAAGAAACATAAATATTCCTCGTGGATGCTGAATGAGACTATCTAAAGAAATTGACCGGATGAAGCCATCCAACTCTCATCCCACCTACCAAATATAAACTATCATCCCATCCAATTCTCATCCCTCTAACCAAACAAAAATTTGACTATCTCATTCTCATTCATCTAATCCCTCCAACAAAATATAAATTTAGATAATTTCATCACCATTAAGGTGGATAGACCCATCCCATTCACCCTTTATCTAGAACTAAAAAGACCATAAGCTAATGCAGAAGTTAAGTATGCGTATAAAACAAAGAAAGAAAGCTTAACTACGCAATCCACGCAACGCTACCGGGCGCGTGTGTCGTCATTTCCTTCTCGAAACGTCCCTAGCACACAAGAGATGGATAAGCTAAATACTGCTATAGCCATTAGCGTCTTCCACGGGAGCACGGAAGGTGCAGTAATAACCCGTCGAGTGCAAATAGAAACATCGACGAGGTTGATCGTGCAAAGAAGCCGAACCGATCGTCCAGCAAAGAGATACGAGAGGAACGTGGAGGGCCATCGGCCATGGCCATGAAAGGAAGGCTGCGCTGGCCGTGCGGGCGGAGGCCGGAATGATTCCAGGAATTTAACGATTATTCCGTTCGCTTCCACTCCCACCCGGTCGCCTCCTCGCGCGCCGCGCTACGCTACGCCCCGGTACAGTGGCATGGTTGTTCCGCACGCACGGCGGCCCTGCGCGCTGGGTTTTTCCTCGGCTGTCGGGCAATTTCTGGCGTCCGCGCGCGTGAGATATTTCCGCCGTTTTCGGTGGACGCGGACGGAACAGCAACAGCCACCGGCTCGGCCACGCGTGGTCGTAGGGGCTAAGGAAAACGGGCTGGGGTTGAGTCGGCTTCAGGTCTTGCCCAAGGTAGTTGGGGTGGATAACGTGCAAAGCTGGTGTCTTGGAAGTCTCGACCGTCGAACGTTCCTCCTCTCCTCCCGTCTCGGCGTTGCCGTTTGCTGTTTTTACGACTTAGGAGTCCAGTCTTGCAAACATGTCGACGGGATAGGGAGAAGATGGGAGCCTTCTCTTGTCTATCCACATGCATACAAGGGTAGGACATCGGATACCTATTATATATTAAAAGCTCACAAAAAAAAGTAAAAAAAAACACATCTTGCACTTATTCTGGTGCATTCTAATTACAAGAAACACGTTAGAAATGCTCAAAAGAATAAAACATCTCATCTGCTTGAAACAACCCAGAATATTATCTATACAAATGAGATCATCAACACAAATTAATAACACATACAATTAATTCATCAACAAGGATTGATCATCAACTTTATTCATTAATAAATGTCATACAATGATATCAATTACAAGGTACATAGATATCAAATTACATCAAAAAAAAATTACAACAATGCCCGAATGCCCTAATAATCTAAGCTTCAAATGATCTTTAGCTTCCAATCCCTGAAATGGTTAGTAATATACACATGTTAGAGTGTGTGTGTGTCGTCAGACTCGTATGTGATGGTATCGCTTATCGAGATATCAGACCGTTCGGGACCAGTCAGCACCTCTCGCTAAAGCTGGGTTTCATCATCCGGCATAAACAAACCTATTTTGTCGGATAACCATAGCCATATGGGAACAGTGCGAAAATATCATGCAGTAAAAAGATAAACAACCATATAGTAAAAGAGTAAAAAGGGCAAGGTCAAAAGGATATGAAGCCAAAGCCTTCCCTAGCTCAGTCCTCCCCCAAATCAAGAGCCTGAGTAAAGGAGTAAGGACACCGGCCAGCCAGAGCTCCCCTTTCATTCCATTCTCCCCACACCCACATTTCCCACAAGTAGCCAAAAACCGCCATAGCTCCCCAAGTCCAAGCAAGGAGCTGCTAGGTGCTAAGAGCAGACATGAGGAAGAACTCCACCCATTCCACCAAGGAGGAGCCAGAAGCCCCATCAACCAACCAAGCCAGATCGAGGGACCTAGGTTGCCACCACCAACCGCACCAAGCCAAGCAATCCAACCAAGGGAAGAACAGGGGAACAACACATATCATCGTCCATCACAACTAAGCACGATCCTATTACCCTCGTGAGTATGTATTCTCTCAGGTTAACATCATATGTATAGCAATAGCTCAAGAACATAGCATAGTCCTAGACATGAATAAATAACTAGTAAATCGAACTAGAGTCTACCAAGGTCTCAGAAAGAATGGTTGCATTAGGGACAGCGTAGCGCGTGCCCGGTAGAGCCTTATACTCCTCGACGTACAAGAATCATCGGGTGTTGTCGCAACATTGTCCTCTCGATCGAGCCATGTAATCATCATTAACCCATGAAAAGCAATCAATCGAGAGCAAGCTAGAAATCCTGTTAGTTAATCGAGCATCACAGTATAAGGAAAATAGGGGATAAAGGGAAGGGAGTCATTTAAATCGACCACTGGTTGGCGAGGGGGTAGGCTGGCAGTGGAGCCATAGGACGAGGACTCGATGGCCTAGGCCAGCGCTGGTGGGGCCCAGGCGACGGGGCCGAGCAGGCCTTGGGCAGAGGCGGTGGGTGCAGTCCCAGGTGAAGGAAGAGGGGATCCTGAGGAGTCAGCGGCCGAGGGAGTAGGGTGCAGAGGTGGGACCCAAAGCCAGAGTGAGGGCGAAGGCAACTCGAGATGTGTAGGCTGGGAGGAGGAGGGGGGAGGCCAAACGGCGCGAGCTCATGACGCTGACGGCCCAGATGTCGGGACTGAGTAGTGGTCAGACGTAGGGACGGCATAGCTGAGTAGATCTGGGTGAGGGAGGCCTGAGAGAGAAGATCCGGGCGAGAGGGGGGACCGAGGGAGTAGGTCTGGGATGCAGACCGAATGGATGCGGTTGGCGGGGACTAGTGTCGAGGTGGCCTGGGGAAAGTACCGACGCGGAGGCGATAGGAGAAGGCTAGGAGGAGGTAGCAGCGTGTAGGGCGGCATAGCTGCCAGGAGGCTAGGTGGCTCCAGTGAGGCCACCGGTGCCCGAGTGAAGCCTGAATCGGGTCTTGGAGAGAAGGGGGAAGAGGAATGGATAGGAACGGCCGGAGAAAAGGGAAGAAAAGAAAGAAGACGAAAAGAAGAAAAGAGAAAGAAAAAAAAGGAGGAGGAAAAAGAAAAGAGGAGAAAAAAATTAATATTTAAAAAGAGGAGATAAATTCTATCTAAATCAGTGCATCATCCAAATTAATTATACCTAAATAAAATCCGATAAATTAAACAACCTAAGCTATCATGCATTTAAATAAAAGATATTAAACTAAAAATATTCAAAAATTTAAAAGAGGTGTTATACATATATCAAATAATAAAATTTCAAGAAAATGGTTGGACGCTGTAAAATATACAAAAATCTAATAGCCACCTAAGATATGGTATTTTAGAATTTTAGGAATTAAACCCAATCCGATCGGTGACCTTTGGCATTAACCATGTGAGGACGACTACTTTTACAAAAACCTAGACAAGCAATTTCTTAATCATATTTAAATATTTTTAATCAATCATATTTACTTATATGTGATATCACCAATGCATGAGAAATTATTTTTAAGAAAACCCTAAATCAGATATTGTTGTAAAGATGGTTATGATGATGAACTGCTACGGCAGTGGTTGGTTATGGATATATAAAATTGAAGATAACTGCTAAGACAGTGTTTGATTTGTTGATGTGTTGAAATGGCTCATCCAACGAATAGAGTCGGTAATGTATATATATTTATGATGGGTAGAGTGTGCCATAGATATGAGCATTGCCGGTGGGCCCCCTCTACATAGGCTAGAACAAGGATGAACCATTACACTCAAGTAATGACCCGTATATTTGTATCAACCATAGTATGTGGAAACAACCAGAAAAGGTTGTCCTATGACGGTGTTATGATCTTCACATTCGGTAAAAGTAGATAACTAAGTGTGTGAAGCTAGATATGCCGGGAGTCCCAATGAGGTACATTGTTTTGGAAATCAGCTGCGGTTCATATGATTGGGAAATCAACTGCAGTTGATATGTTTGGGCGTTATATTTAAACACTATAAGATAAGTACTGTCGTTGTTAGTTGGAGTACAACTGGTATGCACTAGAGTTGGAAATCTAATACCTGAGTAGAGATAAACGTTATGGGTTCTCAACTGAGGTTGGGTTCACTATGGGTAAAGTGGTACAAACCTGTGTAGGGTAAAATCAAGAATTCATGCCTGTCTCATAGATTGGAGGTTATGGAAGCTAAGTCTGACTTATATACGAGTGCCAGTAGCAATATCAACAATTAAAATCGGAAACACACATTCCCATGATAAAACCCTATTTTCCTAAAAATGGATTTGAGAGAGAAATGGATATGTGATGAATGATGAAAAAATTCATATGATGCATTTTGTTATTAATACTTGTTGAGTACTTTTGTACTGTTATTGTTATTATCCTGGACTAATTATATGGGTTACCACACTGCTAGACCCTAACTACAACAGTCATCGGATCTTGCTAACAAAAATATAGTAATATATTAGAAATTCTCACAAAAAGGAAAATATCTAGCACTTAATCTGGTGCACCCTAACTAAGTTAAACTATAGTAGCCATTGGATGTTATTATTTAAAAAAATATCTTACCATCTATCTAGTAGACTCGAATTATAACGACTTAGATTAAAAGAAAGAGTCAATGCCATGTATAATAAAAAATAACAAAAAATTAGAATAAAAAATACAAAGAATTAGCCATTTGATTTTCATATAAACATAGCTAAAATTTGGAATAAAAACTAAAAGTTGGATTTGTATATCAACTCTAGCCTAAAACTAATATTCAAAATAAAATAAACTAATGTTTTAGATAAGATGAAATAGTCCACACCAAGTATGATAAAAATAAATAAAATTGGAAATAAAAATAAAATAAAATCAACCATTTTACTTTCATGCGATCTCCGAATTAAAGCATGTACATAGCTAAAATTTGGAATAAAAAATTGAAAAATAATCAGTTGGATTTGCATACAAATTCTAACCTAAAACTAATATATGAAAATAAATAAAATTAACAATAAAAACTAATATAAATTTTAGATAAACAACAAAATTAAATTAGCCATTTGATTTTAACTCTAGACTAAAACCTGAAATTCAAAACTAAATAAAAAATAACAGAAGAATAAAAATAAAAGGAAATTATGGATCGTTTTTTAATTCCATACTAAGTGGAAAATATAATTTTTTATTTAGAATTAATATTATAGAAATACTATAATTTGAAAAAAATAAGGTGAGGAATTTAATTTATATATATATATATATATAAATTATTAACTATTATGTAATAAAAGTCGAGGATAGTTTTCTATCGTTGCTAAGAAAATATAAAGTAAACTAAAAATTCTCAAAAAATAAATATTATGACTCTTTATTTGGTGAACCTCTACAGAATAAAAAGATTAAGAGAGTGATATATTGACAGGTGTTCACTCGGCTATACTAGTATAAGCAATGTGATGTGCACTAAAAGAAGTACCAAGGAAAGAGAAAAGCATTGCAATAATGAAATTAGAAGATGATGATATAAATGGAAAATGTTATGTTATGTTTATTGTTTTGTAATACATGTATTTGGAGAAGAAAGTTTCGATCACATGTAATAAGTATTGCGAAACGAAGTGATTATATTATCTCCTATAGTTTATAATACCAAAATATCACAAACAGAGTTACGTAAGATCTATTTTCTAAAAAGTGTATTACCCAGTATTTAAATATACTTTTAAAGATAATGCACGTGTGAGTGCACAGCCCTGCTTGCCTGTTAAATAATACGTCATGTGACACTGCTGCCGTGTGACCCTCTTGTTTTCTAGCAAAGAAACAAAAATCTGTTGATTATGCTCTCGAAGTTTGTACCGGCCGATTTCAAAGTTAGTAACAGCATTCTTCAGGCCGTGGAATTTGATGGCCGCACAACATCATGCAATGAGCTCTCAGTTCGTAGACAACAATGCAAGTGGCATCATTACGACTTTGGATTAAGCTATTAACCATGGGTGAGGTTCGGTGAGAGCGCCTTTCACCTATATTCTTTTGAAGGAGAGTTATTTTAAAAAACAAACAATAAAAAAGACTAGATAAATGAACAGCTTTATCTGCGTCGACACAATGTCGGCTTCGCGAAGTTTCGTACATGACCGGGACCCAATGATGATCGACGTACGCGATAGTTGAACAGGTCATCCCGTCAAATCCACTGTGACACTCGGTGCTGCGTGCTGTCTGTCACGTGGTCACTTCGCGTCATGTCACATAATGACTTCCGAACGCTTAATTTTGTTTGTTAGAAAGGTAGCTCTCACGCTTTCGACGTCATCTGTCGTATACACGTACCGGTGGATGTCCACCAGAACCACCGGGTTTTAAAATATCAGTGAAATTTTATATTTCAGTTGAGACTGAGACTTTAAATTTTGATGCAATAAAGAATTTTAAAATTAAGGTTTACTATAGTAATTTTTGGTAAATTTTACGGAGATTTCAGCTTTTTAAACCGGTTTGTATGGTTTTTTTATTGAATTTCGCACCATTTTCTTTTGAAGAATTGTAAGACACTTTATAAAAGATACATGTGAAAAGTTTGTAAAAAAAAAATACGTATACAAATTATGTAACCATAACTCTAAACTCTAACTTGAATTTCAGTCTAAACCCTAAATCCTAACTTGGATTTTGGTCTTAAATGATGTATTTGGCATACATCCTAAACCCTAACTTGGATTTTGGTCTTAAATGATGTATTTGGCATACATCCTAAACCCTAACTTGGATTTCGGCCTTAAACAATGTATTTCGGCGTAAACTCTATAACCTAACTTGGATTTCAGCCTTAATGATGTATTTCGGTCTAAACCCTAACTTGAGAATTTTATGTACAAATACTTAGTATTTTGCATTCAAACATATAGAAAATATAGATAAATGCTTGCATAATTTTTTCATATTTTTCCTAATTTTTTCTAGCCTCAAGAGACTATTTCACACGGTGTTCAAAATTACTAAAATTTCGGTGATTTCGGCCAAAATTTTGGTTTAGAGTTTTTCAAAAATTTCTGATTTTGTTTTTGAATTTTGGTCGAAATTCCAAAATCTCTCCAACATTTTGGATTTCAGCCACATCTTAGATGTGATCCGAAAATGAAATTTGAAACCTTGATGTCTACTTCTAATGCTTACAAAATTATCCCAAAAAATTGCGAATGTTTCTCTTTCTTCCTTCGCATTTTTTTAAAATCTAGTCTCCTTACGGGAAAAAATTATAAAAGTAATCTCCTTTTCGATAATGGAAAGCACATTAAACGACATATGTCGCTTGTCATACCTTCGTACCACGACAACACAATCTATTACGGCAACGACAGCTTTAAACTCAGTAGATCACCTGCCTGTAGCATGAGCTCGATAGCACGTACATGTTGAGACAACCTAGCTTGATTGGTAGGTGCATGGTTATTCAAAAGCTGTCTGATTTGAAAAAAAAAGGTCGGAGAACTACAACAAACAACGCTTTCAAAATCGCTCCAGACCAATTAAGTCAAGGACATCTATATAACTATATAATCGTGGGGAAGTATGGCAGGCAGCCGCCCCACTCGCCACGCGGCCCCTGGTCCCTGTAGTTTCTACAGTCCTTAAAGCTTCGCAGCTGCACGATCGCTTCTCGGTGTCCATCCGCGCAGTCGCTTCTACACCGGGTACTAGGCTCATAAATTTATTGCGCATGAGACGTCATGATGGGCGCTTGGCTTGGGTGGTTAAGGGCTTGCCGTGCATGCGTGAGGTCGCGAGTTTAAATCCCGTTGAAGGCGATATTTTTTGGAATTTTTGCATCAAATTCTTTACTTTGTCACGATAAGAGTTGGAACAATATGTTAAAAGCAGAGCAGCAGATTGATCGAAGTGAAGTTTTAGGCAAGAAAGGAAGAACTACCAACACGTTGGCCATCTACATCGCACGATGCACCTGCACGGCTGCACGTACTGCTGCGTCGCTACTCGTGTTGCGTGGATGGATAAACACGAAAAAGGACTAGATTTGGCGAACCGCAACTATCTATGCATGGCCTGCCGCTTTATGCAGGAATGATTGGATTTGGAACTTTGGATTGGATGCCCTTTTCTGACAGGACATACATTATGTCGTGATATTTGGGTGTTTTTTTTAGAAATTTTAAAGTGCATTATACCGGTATATAGAGCAGTATAAATCAGATCTGTTGCTGGATTGCTGTTGTTTCGGTTTTTCATTTTCAGCTTTTCTCTATGTTGTTTTGGGTGTAAAACTTTCTTTCTTCTATTAGTAATTGGCAGCTTCTCCCTATTTTCTCAAAAAAAAAGTATAAATCAGATATAGGTCTTGATTTGTTAAAAGTATTTCTACTTCTCTACTCTCAGAAAAGTATAAATAAATAATACCTAAATAAGCTCTTTTCTTAATAGGCTATTTTTTTTAAGAAAGAGATTTCTTTACAAGGAATTTTAAGAGACGAACCAGGCTAGGAGAAGGCCCAATCCACAACTCGTCAACTAGCTATAAGGCGTCAAGGTCCGAAAGAGAGTACCACGACGTGCCGATAGGATTCTCAAGCCCAAATCGGAGCCGTGTATGCCGATATCACAAGGACATCGGCCGGAACTACCAACTAATACCGGCCCATTTACCATGACGACCTTCCTACTTCGACTTGTTTGGTCTTGGAACGCTCACATACGATAGAAGGAAGCTTCAGAAAATTGATTGTAGAGTATGATTCTCTTAACCAGACCAACCTGTGGAATGCGAACCATCAGCGTGCACGGATCACACCAAGCCTTAGTGAGATTCAGGAGCTTAGCAGAGTTTTTGATGTTTTCAAATTTATGTTTTGATAAAAATCCCAGCTGCTCACTCATGCATGCGCAAAGCAAGCATTGTTGAGTAGACAAGGTGCCTTTGGCTTTTATCAGTCAATGTCTACCTCATGCTTGTAACCTTGCTTCCGACTAATGAAAATTAAGATCCCAACTCGAAAAAAGACGCTCACATCATGATACACGCTTCAGTTGGTCTGGTTGTCCTCTCAAGAAGAAGAAGAAGAAGAAGAAGAAGAAGAAGAAGAAGAAGAAGAAGAAGAAGAAGTTGATCTGGTTGTCCTCTCAAGAAGAACTAGAAGTTTGTCTGGTCCAGACAATCTATTGCAGTTCGATTGACGTTCTTGGTGAGCCCATCTTAGACTGCGTTTTCCCGGTTCAGGTACTCAAGTTATTTTGCCTCCTTCCCTGTGCGGTTTGCTTAACCACACCAACAAATGTCGTAGGTGCTTGCAAGATCATGTTTCGAACTTCCACATATACGATTACTAGGTCGACTTGTACAGCCCATTGTATTAGCTGAATGGTTCATAGCTCCCATAATTACAAGTAATTATAGACTGACGTATGTCGAGTAATGCTTTTATATCTATTTATCTGTTCACATCATGCTGAATTGCCTCTCATACTTGACGAGGAAAGAAAAGCAAAGTACATCTGCACGGGGAAATGGAATGGCCTACTGGGAAATGGGAATGGAGTTTGGCGGCACATGTAAAGAACTAGTCAGCGTCACGCGTTACGCTGTATCATGCGAAATTTCGGTGCGTGACGTTGCGACGTGCGAAATTTAGGAAATTAGGTCGTACGACGCTGCGCCGTGCGAAATTTGGTCATTTAGTTTTTTTTTCCGTAATTTCGGTTTTCTCGTTTTTTTTAATGGGTCGATAGGACCCACCGGCAAATCTGCGAACTGCTATAAACCTTCGGCGAAAAAATGTTTTTTTTAGAAAACCACGGAGTGATTTAAACGTCATTTTATTCTTTTTTTTGCGTAATTTCGTTTTTTGTGTTTTTTTTAAAAAAATGGGTGGGTAGGACCAGTAGGCAAATCTTTTTTATTTTTTGGAGAAAACCGTAGACATATTTTTTGTTTTTTTGTGTCAATTAGTTTTTTTTGAATAATTTCGGTTTTCGTGTTTTTTAAAAAAAATAGGTCGGTAGGACCCGTCGGCGGATCTGTGAACTGCTATAAACCTTCGACGAATAAGTGTTTTTTTGTGAGGGCCTGAACGTAAACTGTGGAGGGACCTAAACGTAATTTTTTTTCGGATCCTTCCAGTTAAAAACCGATCGGAGGACCTAAACGCGATTTTGAATTTTTCGAAGGGCTTTTTCGAAGAGTTGCTGACGTGGCGTTGCCTGGCAGCTGGAAATTCTCGTCGCTATAATGATAGGTATTATTCAGGAAGTCTTCAATTTTTTCCTCTTTCATTTTTCTTCTTTTTAGGGGGAGATTATTTCTTCTTTTTAGTGGAAGATTTTTCAATTTTTTTTGTTTCACAAATAAAATTTCTTTAAATTTTCTTGTAAGGTGAATGCCAATGTTCAGTTCTAAATGGTGTTGCTAATGTTTTCATCAAGGGGGAGATTGTGAAATCATGTGCTGAAAAATTGGCTGAGTAATGAAATTGGCATTGCAAAGTGGTTGTGATTATGGCATGTGTGGTGTTTGTGTATGTGCTATGTCTGATGATTATTTGATATGCTGGCGATAGCATGATATTGGTTTTGCTTGATGCAATGTGCTCGTGTGAGTGTTTGCATGGATTGACGTTGAGTCGACCTGTGCTCGGATTTGTTTTCTTGTTTATTCATGTGCAGGTGTTGCTCGAGGTAACGTGATCGATGACGGACCGGAACTAGGTTCATGGAGGCGAGGTTCGGGACAAGATTCGAAGAAGGAATCGAGGTCTTGGTGGTCAAGGATGTCATGCGGAGCGTTCGGGCTAGAGAACATGCACATGGAGGTGGTTAGTCACATATTTGACATGATGTAATGTACATGCGTGCAAGAGTTGTTTTGACCATGTTGGGTCAGGTTGAGATGTATACAGACTCTTTCCATGTTGGAAGTGGAGTTGTATTCAATCTCTTTATGTTTGCTTAGTATAAATAGGGGGAGGTGTCTCCTGTTTATTTTTGAGCGCTAAGATTTTAGGGTTTGTACTCTTACATTTGAGATCAGAATGTCAGATTAGACAAAGAGAAATAAAAAGAGAACTTTTATGGTCAGAGTGCTTCTCGCAGCGTGACTGCTAGCTCTTTCCGTCGCCTCTGTGATTTCGTTTTCCTTGCGGTCAGAGAATTTCTTTTCTCCCTAGTGCCAAGTCTAGAGATCCTGTGTTGTGAAGAAAAATTCAGGTGACTAGAAGTTTTCACGTTGGTGTTGGCGACTAGAAGTTGCATCGATTGATGCATGCATGTTTGGAGGTGTATGCATGCAAAGATAACATCCAGTAACTAGAAGATTGGCTATTTTTCTTTGAGCTGGAGTATCTGAAGATTGGTCCGTGGTAGCTGAAGTATCTGAAGATTGGTCCGTGGTAGCTGAAGTTCTGAAGATTGGTCCGGCGTAGCCTTGGAAATCAATTTCCGTCATCACCTGATTCAGTCATCTTGCGAAGGTAATATCTTTTGATCCGTAGATCCGATCGAGTTTATTTTTATTGAGTTAGATTCATAATTGAATATAGTTTCTACAGTTAAAATTTCATGTCAATCTAACGGTTGGATCTTCGGTAATCTTGTTTTTAAGATAGGTCCATCGTAGCCTTTGAAATCAGTTTCCATCATTATTTGATCTAGATTTGTTTCAGCCGTCTTGCGAAGGACATAGCTCTCGATCCACAGGTCTGATTGAGTTGATTCTTTTTAGGTTAGCTTTGTAATCGAATATAGTTTATACAGCTAAAATTTCACATCGATCCAATGGTTGTATCTTCAGTAATTTCTGTTTTAGTGAATTTGTGTCAGGCTGTTTTCGTGTGGTCCGCCAGAACCGACTTTCCACGCTCTGATGAAATTTGGTCCGACGTACACGTGAAAATCTCTGTTCGAACTCCGAAGCGAAGTTTGGTCTGGCATACATGTGGTTCTTGTTGAATACAACTCAAGTGATCTGAGGTTGTTTGGGGTATTTCAAAAGTCGAAAAATTGATTTTAGCTTCCGCGCAATCATTCACCCCCCTCTGTTTGCTAGATTAGTACATTTCGATCCTACACATATGTAGCTGCATACATCCCAATAAATCACCAAAATGACAACCGGCACTAAAAAAAATTAGAGAAATTTTACAATACATTATATTAGTAGTATATATTGAATAGTAAAAATCAGATCTAACTATTGATTTGTTGAGGATATTTATACTACTCTACTACTCAAGGAAGTATTTTTGGTTGTGTGCATCTTACGATGCAGAGGTCATGGGATATAATCTTCTATTATCTAAAATAACCCAAGGAAGTATAAATAACTATTAGCTAATTTGATTCATTGGATCGAAAAAATGAACGGATTATATTGAATTTAGTGTACTGTAAAAGAGCTAAAAATTGAGATGGTGCGTTAGGTTTGAGAGTAGGAAGACATGGGAGTCGATGATCGTAAATTCGAAATGCTGCTAGTTTTCACAAAACCTAGATCAAACATGATGTTTTGCTCGCAACATTAAAGAAAGAGAAATTTTATAGTGTATTATATTAATAGTAATAGTGGTTATTAATAATCAAATCTAGCTATTAATTTATTAAGAGTAATTCTACTACTCTACTACTAGAAAAAGTATAAAACTAACTAATATGATCTGTTGGGTTGAAAAAAATAATCAGTCCATATTAAATTTACTGTACCGTAAAAAGCTAAAGAAAATCACGGGGGTCTTTATGGAAGCCAATGCACAACGTGTTACCTATGTTCGTCGGAGCTCTTATTCTACTGGCTCAGTGACGTTGCTTCGTTGCCGTTGGTCTCGTTGAGTGTCGCACTAGTTTTGGTGGGCCTCGTTACGCCTCGGTATCTACGTATCTCTACGGATCCCTTCAGGGCAAAATGCACGTCATTTCTTTTAGAATTTCTTCTTTCTAGTTAGCTCTTCTTTTTTTTTTAAGATAATGAAAGTTTTTATATCTTCCGGCCTCTATATCACTGGATACTCACAGCCAATTCTTTCTAGCTAGCTGTATACCAACATTAATTACATGGACGATCAACTTAGCTGCATATCTTGCACTTACAATTGATCCTTGCACTTACAATTGATCCTTACAACCGTCTTCAATATAGGCAAGCAAGCCATGGTTTACATGATCATCTTCAATATAGCTGTATACCTACACGAATTCTGTTCGCTGATCATCTTCGAAGAGTTGGTTTACACGTGTGTGTTTCTCCAGCTGACGGTATGGATCTTTCAAATTTACTACTACATACTACGTATAGGCTATAGCAGAAGTACGTTATCCTTGCATTGAAACTGTTGTGGCCGCGGGAACAAAAACCCACTACCGAATGATCTCTGCGTCTGCATACATGCGTAACGACGACGGCAGGCGACCTCTCGGCCGTGAAAAGAGCCACTTCAATTTGTTATTTTGTTATATAGTACGTAGAGGCAAAACAACCAAACTGCTCGTGCAGGCAGTCGTAGACTCGTAGTCGAAGGGAATCCGGCGCCGGCGCCGAGGAATCGATCTCACACCGGCGGCGTTATCCGTCCGGTGACTAAAGACAGGAGACAGATAGAGAGAGAACCGCGGGCTGCGGCCTGCGGATGAGGACGATCTCCAGAAACCGCGACACCGTTGGCGCCCACCACGTCAGAACCACACGTCCTTTTCTCAAAACTAGTGTAGTGCCTGTGCTAACGCTACGACGGCAGTACACCCGCTTATTAATTAAATGAGAAGATAAGTATGAATACAACACTTAATAATAAAAGAGAAATTTGGAATTTTAAATGGATTTAGAAAGAAAAACGGAACTAAATGGAGGTCGAATAGGCGAAAACGGGCTCCCAAAAGATTTTAAATCAAGAAAGAGAAAGAAAAAAGAATTTTCTGATTTTAGATTATTTTTTTTGCAGCTTCCACAGAGAGCACAGCGTACTCTCTGGGCTTGGCAGCGCAAAAGGAGGAAGGCCGGTGGTGGCCGTGCCGATCGCGATTATGTGAATTTCGTCAGGAAAGATGACGATAATGGCTTGGGTTACCCCTAAAATCTGGCGATCTTTACAAGAGGGAGCACTTGGGGATTTACGCAATGCGATAGGGTGGAGGAGAGCTCGCCGGCTTTTATAGCCCCGAAACAAGCATATTTATGGAAACCATAATTTGGGATCAAATCAGATTGGGAGGAAATTTTGGCAATAGAGCACGAAATTTGGGGAATTAACACCATAAATGGAAAGAGGAGATTTGGTGCGGGATTGATGGAGCTTTGGAGCTTCTTTTTTGCTTTAATGGAGGAGGAAGAGAAGAAGCTTCTGCAGTGCAGGTGCTGACTAGAAGAAGCTACAGGTGAGTTGCCTTTATTTTTTTAAAATATAGAAGGATTTTTGAAAAGATAGCACATTAGGTTAAAAAATTCTAGAAAAATTCTCAAAAAAACTTTCGATTATTTTGTACTTAATAAAATTATTTTCAAAAAAAATAAATTATAAATTTGCCGAGGCACGGCGGCCACCGATGGCGACCTCGCCGCGTCGGCAAAGCCACCGATGGCGACTATGGAGCCATTGCAGACCTGCGTTCTCCTGGCCGTGCTGCCCCATCTCCCGGTTTCCTTTTCCCAGCACGTAATGTATGGTCCTTTCCTTTTTCAGGACGTTTGTTTCCTTTTTCTTGATTCCAAGACGTTTGTTTCCTTTTCCTTGTTGATGCTGGAGGTGAGGGAAGGTCTGTTGTGAGCTACAGGGATGATTTTGGAAAAATATGAAAAAATAAACTGCGCTCGCCGACCGGTGGATCCGCAAGGAAAAAAAGATAAAAATTAAGCGAGTGCTTTCGCCATTGCATTGGTTCCGCGAGAAAAAATTGAAACAAATTAAGCAGCACTCACAGACCGTTGGTTCCTTAGATAAAAAATAAAAACAAAAATTCAGCGCTCTCCGTGCGCTGAAATTAGGCTCTATAGCGCTAGATCCGTAAAAAAGTCTCGAGAAGGGTCATATTCGGAAAAAAATACGATCACAATGCCAGGACAATAAAAACTTCAAGTCTTGTTTCCTTGCATGCGGATCCTCCCTGTTTATTTTCTTGTTTGATTCACCCTCCTTCCAAATTTGTAGTACGTACAATTTTGGCCAGTAAAAATTCAAGTCTGGTTTCCTTGCATGCGGATCCTCCTTATTTATCTCCTTATTTGATTCGCTCTCCTTCCAAATATGTAGGTGGGGGAGGTTTGTTGTGGGCCACAGGGATGATTAGACACACTAAATAATGGCCATCGGATGTGGGTGAGTAAAACTGAGAAAAGATCTGAGATGTTCATTTTGATGAATGCAAGTTTCTGGGGACGTTTTGCTGGGTGCACGAATATTGGGCTATCTCTAATGAGGTGCATTATTTAGGGTGGACGTAGAAAAAATTGCTTAGGTGTATTATAAAGGGGTATAGATATAGCTATCCAATGTTTTAAAATGATGATGTCAGTCATAGATCAGCTATAATACACCGATTGAATAATAAAAATAATAATAAGAAGCATGTAATATAGAAAGATAAAACTCTTTTTTTTATTAGGTTAGATTCTCTTGTATATGGCGATACCATATTTATATCGGAAGTCTATAATAAATAGATTAGAATTTATCTATAATAAAATAGAGTACAAATATATTTAAACGACTAGACTCAGAACCTAACTATATCTCAGACCAGAAACACCGTCAGTCTCTTTCTTATCTTCTCTGTCGTCTCACTTTTAATCAGCTTTGTTTGTGACTCGTACATACTGGAATACTCGATCCTCATAAGGACCAAGTTGACCTAGGCTTTTGAACACTTAATCAAATACGTGGACGAATCGAAGTTGTGTTCTGCAACACAAACAAGGCGCCGGTTGGACACATGAAGTTTGTAGTCTTAGACATTATTCTACGAAACTAAAGTCTTTCTTAGAGGTACGTGGACACACGTAACTTATACACACCACACTCTATACGTATACACGTATGTGCATCCTATACATACGTTTAGGAATTTTTTTGGGAGCATCATGAGCTCGCGCGTCCGACACCGATCGAACGCGAGCGGGTCGCTGAGCGACGTCGCGCTCTGGCCATCTAAGTTGAGCTCAGTTCTCTACAAAACTAAAGTCTAAAAGATGTGAAAATCGACTCAAACATAAATAATTAGTTCATTACATTATACAAAAAAAAACTAAGGAACGCTCTACCCTTCCTTCACCAAACAACGGGATAGCTTTTCACTGTTGGATCTAGTCATTCTCCAGAATTATCTATCCAACGGGGCACGGTATTATCATTAGAAGGAGTTGTGGACTATCCGATCAGTAATCCGATCAGTAGATAGGCGAAGCTTCTCTATTGCACTACTCAGTTCTCTGTTACCTAGATTCTATCTATATGCCATTTCATCCTCACTCCTCATTCTAGCATCTACGTGATGTCGAGGCTTTTGCTAGAGGCGCAGCACCAACTCTTACCTACAATTGCAGAAAGCCACCATGGGTAAAAGGCCATAGGGCAGCATGGCGAGCAGGAAGTGTGGCCGCGATAGCTCAACAGGTGCATGCCACATCGAAGCACGGGTAGCGAGAGTGGCAGCCCGTGGGCTCGCTGGATGCCGAATGACCACGTGCTAGAGACCAAACGGATGGGCACTGATGCTGTTGTTATTGGCGAGCACCTTGGCGGCTCATCGACGACATCCCTATTGAGTTGCATGCACTAACCAGTTCACCCAAAAGCTTAAGCTGATGAGAAAAGATAGGCAATTTACTTATATTTCAACACTCCCCCTCACGTATAGGCCCCCTCAAGCCTAGGACGTGGAATAGAAGTGGACTGGATACCATATTGAGTTACATGCACTAACCAGTTCACCCAAAAGCTTAAGCTGATGAGGAAAGATAGGCAATTCACTTATACTTCAATAATCCCAATAAAGATGCCATGAATGGTAATATTTATATTTTCTGAATCTTCTGCTATTTTCTTTGAAACTCTAGCCTTGTTTTTATGAAGCTTGCCTTAACCCTTCCTAAAACTCACTCAAATTTTTCAAACCTTATTGAAACTCTCTGAAACTTAAAGTTTATTTTTTGGAACACAGCGAAATCTTACTAAAACTTGTTGTTTCAATTTTGAAATATGAAACTCACTTTTGGTGTTGTTTCAATTTTCAAACTTGAGTTTTAGTTTTGAAACTCTCTAAAACTTGATTGACTCTATGAGGCTAGCGTGAAGCTTTCCTGGAAATTGAGTTTCAGTTTTAAAACTACATGAAACTAGCACGAAACTTTCCCGAAATTCACGTTTTGGAGTCTGATGTTTCTATTTTCAAACCTGAGCTTCAGTTTTAAAACTCTCTGAAACTTGATTGACTCTCTGAAACTCGTGTGAAACTTTTCCGAAACTTGAGTTGTAGTTTTGAAACTATGTGAAACTAGTGCAGAACTTTCCCAGAACTCACTTTTTAGAGTTTCATGTTTCAATTTTCAAATCTGAGTCTGAAACTTTATTGACTCTCCAAAGCTAGCACGAAACTTGAGTTTCAGTTTTGAAACTAGGTGAAACTAGCGTGAAACTTTCACGGAACTGACTTTTGGAGCCTGATGTTTCAATTTTCAAACATGTGTTTCAGTATTGAAACTCTCTTAAACTTGATTGTATCTTTTAAGCTAGCGTGAAACTTTCCTAGAACTTTGAGTTTCAGTTTTGAAACCCTATGAAACTAGCATGAAACTTTCCATAAGTCACTTTTGGAGCCTGATGTTTCATTTTGGAAATTTGTTTTTTAATTTCAAAACTCTCTGAAACTAGTGTGAAACATTCGTGGAACTCAGGGAGCCTGATGTTTTAGTTTTCAAAGTTGAGTTTATGTTTTGAAATTCTCTAAAATTTGATTGGCTCTCTAAAACCAACATGAAACATAAACTTGGCTGAAACTTGCTAAGGTGCTATATCTTTGGGAACTTCTTTGAAAATGTGGAACTTTGATATGTTTCAAACTCTACAGGTTTCAAATACTTTCTTAAACCTGAAACTTTGACATGTTTTAGGTTATAAAACCTTTCAATAGGCTAACACGGGTTACATGGTTGACACCAATGGGTCTCGGCGTTACTGAACAGAAATGGGTCCTTGTGCGCTCGGAGGAAGACGATGGCTGGGTCCCCGTGTGTGGAAGAGACAACGACCATAGGGTCTTGCGCTCACAGATGACAACGGCTGTCGCGCATGCTTGCGCCTATAAGGACAGCGATGGGGCCTCACACAGGTGGAAGGAGGCGATGGGTTCGATAAGCTTAGCAAGAAAGGCACGCACACGATCGCCTGATTAAAACTTACCTATCCCGTAAGACATCTCTACCGTATATCGTTGTCTAGTCGTCCTCTATATTATATTGTAAGTTTTATACTTAAATTATTGTGTTGCAACCTAGAACTACCGAACTAGCTCATCCGCAAATACTACCGTACACTATGTAAAAAAGGATTCGAGAAAATAACCTACGACAACTTTCGAAACATGGGCGGTGAGATTTGAACTATGATCACCGGTATAGCAACTGACCTTATAGATTAGATTACCCATGGTTGGCATGGATGTTCTATTCGGGAGACGGAAGGTTAATGTTGCATTGGTGCCTTGTTGATCATTTCAATGTGAGTGCTGCTATCGAATGCTATTTCGTTGGAAGTGCTATCAATGGTATATCAAAATTTCATGTAGTTTCAAGAAAATATTTGAAATATTCATGTCTCAGTAAGTTTTGCACGTTTTTAAAAATTTCTAGAAGATTCCAAGCCAAAGTTTTAACAAGTTTCAGATTTGGAACTCAAGTTTCATAGAAGTTTCTAGAAGCTTCCAAGCCAAATTTTCAACAAATTTCAGATTTGGAACTCAAGTTTCAGTAAGTTTCAACCAAAAGTTTTAAGAAGTTTCAATAGATTTTAAATAAGTTTTTAAGAAGTTTCGGTGAGCTCACCTAGCTACGATGGTCTACCACGTCGCCGAGGACTACCCAACATTGTCTATCGCCAATGCACCCTCTTCTCTAGCTTCGGCCCGACTACCACTATCGCAATGGAGCTGAACGACTACCGAATCCGTGCTCGAGATCCACGCCGGGCCTCCATCTCTCTCTCTCTTCCTCGCTCAGGCTTGAAGGATAGAGTCCCACGACCGTCTCCACTGTAGTGTCTGACCCCTCAAACCATTTGTTTCCGCTCCCAATCTCTCCACATGTTAGAGAAAAAGCGTTGCGCTGGAGTAAGTGTGGCCACGACGGCCTACACCTCCTTGGCCACATCCTACACCGAGTCCCTCCGCCCGTAGCTTCACCTCGACACCTCCATCCTCGTCTCCACCTCCTCCAAATCCAAGCCTACAAACTCGTCCTCCGTGAAGCCCCTCGCCGAGGACGACCCGACCGCCTCGATCCTACATCGTGGTGGCCAAGCATTACTCCGCCTCCGTCACCTCCGCATCAACTGCCTCGTCCTCATCGTTGCGTGCATCATCCTGGTCAACTGCGGCTTCTCCTTCGCCATCCCCGCCGTTGTGGTGCGAGGGGAGAGATGGAAAGAGATGATGCGGGGAAAGTGAGCTACATCAAGTCGAGCAATGTAGCAAATAGAACTTTCTTCATTGTTGTGGAGACAATAGCTATCCCGTTGAAACATGACCAAAGCTATATAGTTCTGTAGGTTCTCTTTCATTGTAGTGGCAAGCCAAGTGTGCCTCGGGCCCACGTGGCAGCGAGAGACAAAAGGACCCAAAAATCCCAGACAACTTCATTAGGATATTTTACATTCAGCCCCCTCCAGTCCCTTACAATCGCGATGACTCCATGTCTGCTCCCTTTCACACAGACCCGACAGCTCCGACCACCTATATAAACCCCGCACCTCCGAAGCGCACCCGAGAGAGTACTACACTGGAGACGGGAGAGCGCACACTGTAGAAGCCTCTTCCGCTCCTTGCTTCCAGCTCGAGGGTTTAGCTAGGGTTTTGTGGCCAGCCCGCGCATCCCGTCCATGGAGATCCTGTCGGACGTCACTGCCGAGGTTCTCATCCTGCTCGCCGCCGTCGTCGGCATCGCCTTCTCCGTCGCGCAGTGGGTGCTCGTCTCGCGCGTCAAGCTGACGCCGTCACCGGGAGCCGCTGCCGCCAGGAGCAAGGATGGGTATGGAGACTCCCTGATCGAGGAGGAGGAGGGCCTCAACGACCACAACGTCGTCCTCAGGTTCGCCGAGATACAGAACGCCATCGCAGAAGGTGAGGAGGATCGCTTCGGATTCTGCTTGCCTACACGTAGGGGTGGAAAAAAACTCGAAACTCGTGAGTTAAACGAGTACTCGCAAACTCGGCTCGAACTCGTTTCTTAATGAGTGGTGTCGAGTTATGATTTGAACTCGTTTCTATAACGAGTTAAATGAGCTAACTCGCGAGTTAAACGAGCCAACTCGCGAGTTTAACGAGTTCTCCAAGTCGGCAAGTATAGCTGTATATATATATGTGAGGCGAGAATGATAATACATAGCATATTGTATAGTCTCAACAGTAATCCTCCTCTCAGATGGCAATATCGAGTTTAACGAGCCAACTCACGAGTTTAATGAGTCGAGTCGAGTCTAGCTGGCTCGTTATCGTAACGTGTTTAACGAGTCGAGTCGAGTTAGCTCGATATCCACCCTTACCTACACGTGTATGTTTTCTGGAGAAAGGCGCGGGTTTCTTTTGTTTTTGGGGAAAGATGGCTACTTTACCTTTGCGGGCTTTGATGGAAATATGCGGGGGAATCGAGAAATCATTCCATTTCCAGTCTCATATCAATTTTTTTAAAGCAAATCTGGTCTTTCTGAACATACCTTGCGATATGTGATCAGGGATAAGTACCTTTCGATATTTTTGTGATTGCGGATAAGAATATTTTTACAATTACGTTCACAATGGACTAGATTTAAAAAAAATACATATGGGTCTAGAGAAGTGATTTCGAAAATCGGTTGAAATTATTGTTTTTTATTGAATTTAAGTTGTTTATTTGCTGGTAGTGGTCTCATATGTGGTGCAAGTTTTCACGCATAGATTTTTAGCTCACAAAATGTTCAAAGTTGAAAAATTCAGAGTGATGGCGCCAATTCCTGAGCGGAAGCCAATGTAAACAGCTTAAAAAAGTGCCCGATTTCGCTTACTTTGGCTTGTATTAATCAATTCCTGAACACTTTTATGTTAATGTGCACGGTAGATATAAACTTGAAACAATCGATTGATAAATCAACCATATTGCTACTGATCCGTAGTTGATGGTTGAGTCCATATACCCCATCTGGCCATCTGCATACTCGATTGTTGGAGAGGATACAGTAGTTCAGTTTTTCATTGGTTTTCCCCCCTCCGGTGTAATGTAATTAAAACTGCTACTATTGTACAGCACTTTGAGTGTATTTCGTCTTGACTCTCTTGTGAGCAGGAGCAACATCATTTCTCTTCACTGAATATCAATATGTCAGCGTTTTCATGTCGATCTTCGCTGTCGTGATCTTCCTCTTCCTTGGCTCTGTTGAGGGATTCAGTACAAAGAGCCACCCCTGTACATATAGCAAAGGCAAGGAGTGAAAACCTGCTCTTTTCAACGCCCTCTTTAGCACCGTCTCTTCCCTGCTCGGAGCAATCACTTCCATGGTGTCTGGTTTCCTTGGAATGAAAATTGCTACATACGCAAATGCCCGGACTGCCTTGGAAGCAAGGAAGGGTGTTGGCAAGGCTTTTGTCGGCGTTTCGAGCACCGGCAAGTAAATTTGTAAGTCAAAGGGGCCACGCGTTCCCTGTCCCTGAATGGTTAGACTCGAGAGCCCAAGGTGTATACTGGTTCGGGCGAATGTCCCTACTCGATTAGATTACGTGGTGTTGTATTGCCTTAGGTGCAGATGGCTGCACAACGTTTTACAAATGAGAGCAGAGGGTTTGAGCACAAGAGTGTTCGCAAAGGCCTAGCGAGAAGAGGAGATCTCTCAGGCGCCCCACTCCCAGAGGCCCCTGCCTCCCTTTATACAACTGGAGGGGGCAGGTTACATGGGAAGTTGGGAAAGGGCAGGAGAGAAAACCTACGCCGGGAGCATTAGTCTTTTCGCTTTGGTGATGGATCGTGGCCCGGTTTGCCCACGCTGGGTCGGTAGCCCCGTGGGCCAGGCGATTAGTCTTCTTGCCGAACTGGCGCACCGCTTCGTGAACGACAATGGTTGACGCGTTGCGGCGTAACATTGGTACTACCTCGGGAGGGAGCGTGCCTTCGCATTGTACGTGACTGGTTGATGGGACTGGGAGCTTGACTTCATCAACCATTTATGCCATCTTGGGAAAGAGCCACCTGCTCCCGTACAATTACTTCGATTGTCCCCGTCCGCAGGGCACGTGGCCGTAGACTGGCGGAGGCTTTGACACGTGGCCCTTGGCGGAGGTTGCCTTAATTTGGTCGGAGTCGAAGGATCCCGACCCGCCGCGGGGGTCGGGAGCCTTACTTGGTCGGGGACGCTAGTCCTGATCGGTCGGGGAGGGGCGTCCTTTGTGGTCCCACGGGTCCTTTGGTCGGTAATGGGCTTGAGGTAGCCTGCTTGTTATCCTGGGCCGTTGGGGTACCCCTGGTATGAGTATTCGTCAGTAGCCCCCGAACCCCCGAGCGAGTTCGTCAGATACGGTTGGGGGTTGATCTTGGTTTGTGAAAGGTAACCGGGCCCGACCGGTCGGTCCGACCGACTGGGTCGGCGGGTTTCCACCAGGTGTGCCCCAACGCATCCGACGGCTGCCCCGGAGCCTGGCCGGGGGCATTCGAACCGCCGGAAGCTTTTAATTGCTTCGCTGCGCGCGCCGCGTATGGCTTGGCGCGCCTTGACCGTACGCCTTCTTGGCTGCCTCGGGTTCTGGTGAAGGGCGCTTCGTTTTCCTGTGTTCGCATTTATTTTGAAGGCGTTTGATCTCCCTCCGTCTGAGTATATAAGGGTACGACCGTTTACCAGAACAATTGTCCCTCAAACCAAAGTCCTCTTTCGTAATCCTCGAAATGGCTTCGAGGCATCCACTGATCTTCAGCTTTGGCGATGATGTCGAGGTAGAGGAAGAAGATCCCATGGTCGAGTTCTGGGCTGAGTGCGACCAGGCGATGGCTGAGCTCGGGGAGGAGGAAGAAACCGTAACCCGAGGTATCGCCGCCGTCGACGCGCTGCTCGAGGCTGTTTCAAGGCTCAAGGTGGTAAGGAGGGCCCTCTTGGAGGCGATGGCGCGAGCACGTCGGTAGCTGCCGGTGCGGCGGCGGCAAAACCGATGCGCTGATTGCAGTCAGCGCAGCGGCGGCGGCTCCGCTGAACTCCAGGAAGTGCGTCACCGTTGGTGAGTGCATTGACGCCGCATTGATGCTCAAGATATAATACTTGGGGCAGAAATAGCTCCACCATATCTTGTAGCTCTGCGTAGCTTTTGAGCCTACCGGGCGCTTCATGTAACATTGTGTAAAGTTTGAGCCTGTTGGTCTAAAATGAAATCTCCTTTTCCTTTATAAATATCTTTGCGATGAGCTTGCTTTGGTTTGTTCCTTAACTCGGTCCTCGAGAATCGGCAATCGGCAGGTGATCGCTTCTTTCTGTGCGCGGGTAGTCGGATGTGCGAACTCATGAATGCTTGTTTAGGGGGTGTTCGAGTGCAGGCTAGACGGTGCCTTGGTCGGCAGGGACGACCGGATGCCTCTTCGTGAGGTTCTGGTACCCAAGTGCTCGTTTAACGTCGTAGCTAGACCGTGCCTTGGTCGACAGGGACGACCGGATGCCTCTTCGTGAGGTTCGGGTGTTCGAGTGCTCGTTTAACGTCGTAGCTAGACCGTACCTTGGTCGGCAGGGACGACCGGATGCCTCTTCGCGAGGTTCTGGTACCCAAGTGCTCGTTTAACGTCGTAGCTAGACCGTGCCTTGGTCGGCAGGGATGACCGGATGCCTCTTCGTGAGGTTCTGGTACCCAAGTGCTCGTTTAACATCGTAGCTAGACCGTGCCTTGGTCGGTAAGGACGACCGGATGCCTCTTCGTGAGATTCGGGTGTCCGAGTGGCTCGTTTAACATCGTAGCTAGACCGTGCCTTGGTCGGCAGGGAGGACCGGATGCCCCTTCGCGAGGTTCGGGTGTCCGAGTGCTCGTTTAACGTCGTAGCTAGACCGTGCCTTGGTCGGCAGGGACTACCGGAAGCCCCTTTGCGAGGTTCGGGTGTCCGAGTGCTCGTTTAACGTCGTAGCTAGACCGTGCCTTGGTCGGCAGGGACGACCGGATGCCCCTTCGCGAGGTTCGGGTGTTCGAGTGCTCGTTTAACGTCGTAGCTAGACCGTGCCTTGGTCGGCAGGGACGACCGGATGCCCCTTCGCGAGGTTCGGGTGTCCGAGTGCTCGTTTAACGTCGTAGCTAGACCGCGCCTTGGTCGGCAGGGCGACCGGATGCCTTTCGTGAGGTTACCGTACCCAAGTGCTCGCTTTACGTCGTAGCTAGACCGCGCCTTGGTCGGCAGGGACGACCGGATGCCCTTCGTGAGGTTCGGTGTCCGAGTGCTCGCTTAACGTCGTAGCTAGACCGCGCCTTGGTCGGCAGGACGACCGGATGCCCTTCGCGAGGTTGGTGTCCGAGTGCTCGTTTAACGTCGTAGCTAGACCGTGCCTTGGTCGGCAAGGACGACCGGATGCCCCTTCGCGAGGTTCGGGTGTCCGAGTGCTCATTTAACGTCGTAGCTAGACCGTGCCTTGGTCGGCAGGGGCGACCGAATGCCTTTTCGTGAGGTTCTGGTACCCAAGTGCTCGTTTAGCGTCGTAGCTAGACGTGGCTCGTTTTACGTCGTAGCTGGACGTGGCTCGTTTTACGTCGTAGCTGGACGTGGAGCATCCATCCCGAGTCCTCGTCCGGCGAGGGTAGCTGCGAGAGGAGTGGCCACCGTCTATCCCACACATATACCCCGTCCGCAGGTGTGGGACCTAGAGGGGGTGAGCGACGCGCGTTTACCCGCGTTGGTTTGAACGCCGTGCTCGTGGAGCTAATAACGGGTGGTCCGAGCGGGGGTCTGGGAGGTCCCGCCCAAGGAACCCTTCCGAGCGGACGGTCCCGCAGTAGGTGTCCGGCCCGCCGTGGGCGACCCATAAAACCTTTCTTTACTCGATCCGTGATCGGACCACAGGTCGTCCACGACCCGAGAGCACGGTGGCCGTCGCCCATCGATGAGCTCCCGGGAGAGTGTGAAGTATGGTCTCGAACGCGAGTTGAGGCGATCGGGTCGTTAGCCGACCTAACCGGAGGCCCACTGGGGGCTCACCTCATACTCGCCCCTTGCTCGAATTTTGCTGGGGCGGCCTTATGTCCATCTGGTGGGATAGGCCTTAAGAACCCATGACTTTGGTGGGCCCTGCCGCGAGCCATCGAGCTCTTGCCGCTTTGGGACCGCATGGCTGCCCAGTGGCCTCTCAGACGCGCCCGACAACCGTCCTGGCCTAAAGGCGGAGACCGAGAGGTCTCAGGACGCGTGGCCCGAGGCGGTGTCTTTACGGCTCCTACTGTCTTGTCAGGATTAAATGCAGAGTGGAATTGGAAACTGGGCGTTACCAGGTGCCTGACGCGGCAGACAAGGATGTGCACGACGCTTCGTTCTAGGGGGCGTCTGTTCGACTGGCGCCCGCTTGGTCAGACGCTCGCTCGGCAATTAACACGGCGGATGAGGATGTGCGCGACGTTTCGCTCGAGGAGGCGTCTGTTCGGCTGGCGCCCGCTTGGCCCTTATAAATAGGGTGAGGGGGTGCTCGAGCAAACCTCTCGCCTTTGCTTCCTCATCTTCCTTCGCTTGCCTGAGACAAGAAGAAAGACCGCGAGAGCAAGAGAAAGAAAAAACTCCAACCTCTCCCTTTCTCACCTTCTCCCCATTCTCTCAGAGATGTCGTGGCCAGCATGCTCCATCCAGCCGCCAGTGCGCTGGCCGTAAAGAAAGGGTTCTTGCCTCCGAGGAGGTCTCGTGGTGGAGAGTGCCGTCAGGGCCGCCTTCCCATGCACGGGGTCGGCGAGAGTCGTCGTACCGCCTCGCTTTCGAGCTGGTTGGGCTCCCAGCGCACCCGTTCGTGCGGGCTCCTTCTTCATTACAAGGCGGAGGTGCACCACCTTAATCCCAACGGGGTCCTTCATATCACCATCTTCATCACGCTCTGTGAAGCTTTTCTGGGGATCGAGCCCCATTGGGCTTTGTGGAGGCATTTCTTCCAGGCCCGGCTGAGGAAAGACAAGTCCTCGGACGCGGCGGTGCCTGTCGGAGGTGTGGCTTTCCAGCTGCGCGCGGGGCGCGCAGCGGATTAAATTGAGATGAATCTGCCGTCGTCCAACCGGGGGTGGCACTCCGAGTGGCTCTACGCCACGAACTTGGGGGACAGCGCTCCCGGCTACTCCGGTCGGCTCCCGGAGATGAAGCCCTCGTGGGGCTGGGGCGTCGAGAAGAGGGAGAGGAACCGAGTGGAGGTGATAACGGACCAGATCAAGGTCCAAAAGGAATGAGGGCTTACAGGTGACGTTGTTGTGCGCGTGTTCATGAAGATGCGTGTGCAGCCTCTTATGGATCGGCCTTTCCCCATGTTCAAATTTGAGAGGCCGATCGACCCGATGAGGATGATGGCGGAGGAGCTCCCCTCATCGGAGGTCCGGGCACGGGTATCCGCCGTTACGGGCGGATGCGCGACTGAGGCGGCGGGCGGCCATCCCGAGCCATTTTCGGCCCGGAATCTGCCGAACCTGGTAATTTGAGTGTAGCTTTCTTTCTCCTTTTTTCTTTTTGTCCCTCGGCGTTGGCACTCTGCCTGATCGTGGTCTTTACGTTCCCGAGGGCTTATCGATGGTCTCCCGGCGCCGCTTTGCCAGAGAGAAGGAGCCGAGGCGAGGCCCGCGAAGTCTGCGCAAATTGAGGCCCCACGCAAGAAACACAAAGAGGAGAAGAGGAAGCGGCGGGGGAAGGAACGCATTTGCAAGAGCGCGCGCGAGGACGCGATCGGAGACCACTTCGCGTGTCGACTTCTACCGATGAAGCGAAACCGGGCGACACCCATACCGCGGTATCTGTCTCGATCGCGCACGGGGCAACCCGGTCGGAGGTTCGGCGGGGGGCGAGCACATAGGCGCGGCCGACGCTGTGCCCCAAGTGGAGATGTCCCTAGTGGAATCATCCTCGGGGAAGCGGAAGGCCGACTCGCCCCCGCAAGGGGGACCGATGAAGAGGGCGCGGCTGCCGCGCGTCCGATCAGCGCAGTAAGTGTCCCCTCTTTGATTGGTAACGGTAGGGTAGTCTGAGCAAATTATTGATAGTTTGTGGGGCGCAGTTTTTACTCAGGAGCGGTCGCAACTGCAGCCCCGAGCATAGCATTAGCGCGATCGACCGAGGAAGGTGGATCGCAGGTCGGGGAGGCCCTGGTCGGTCCGACCGGGGACGAAGTTCCACGGGCGGCAGCGTCGTAGCTGCCAGTGGAGCAGACGATGGTTTCCGGGCCGACGGCCGGGGCGGAGGGCGAGACGTTGGTTTCCGGACCGGCGGCCGGAGCGGAGGGCGGAGGTCAGGAAGAATTGCCGCCGCCGCCGCCAGGGAGCCCGCCGGTAGATGCGGCCCGGCTTCCCAAAGAAGTGGTGACTCCGCCGCCCGGGGACCAACCGTAGGAGGCGGTCCAAGAGTCCGAGTCGATCCTCCCGGAGTCGCAGGGGGAGGTGCCGAGTGGCCTTCCCTTGGTGCAAGCCGCTGGGGCCGGCCCAAGCGGCTCGAATCTGCCGCCCCCACTGACGCTGACTTGGTCGGTGGGCTGCCAATCCGGCGGGCTGACCATCTCGATGGACGACCCGGCGGAGGGCCGCGAATGGGCTATCCTTCGGGACAGCATTAAGCACGCCGCGGTGGAGACCAAGCGGATCCAGGAGGAGCTGGGTCGCGCCTTCGATAGCTCCGGCAATGCGCTGGACGCGGTTGCCGAAAAGATTCTTCCGATTAGCTGGGTAAGTCGTCGGGGCCTGGCTCTCATAACCTTCAGCAGATTTATTGTGAGCTAACGGAGTATTGCGCCTTGTAGCGCTTGCGTGCCCGCTCGGGGGATAAGTCGCGGTTCATCATGGGCGTGCACGGCTATAAATTAGCCGCCGAAGAGGCGCGTGGACCGCAGCCTCGAAGTTGCGCAACGCCCAGGAGGCCCTGGGCCGTGAGCAAAAGACAGCGGAGGAAACCCGCCAGGAGTTGGCTCAGTCCGGCAGGGCCTTGCTCGAGGAGCGCCAGACGAGCCAGTCTTTGGCTGCGCGGGCGGCCGAGCTCGAATCCCTCTTGGCGGGGGCGAGCGACGCCAAGGACCGGGCCGTGGAGGCGACCGCGCGGTCGGAGGCGGCCAACCTTCAGGTTGAGTTGGTCCAGGCTTGAGAGGGCGCCGAGCTAGCGCGGCGCGAGTGCGACGCTGCCCAACGGGATCTGGCCAAGTCGGAGGCCAGTCTCCGCGACTTGGAGAGCTCTTCGAGCGGTAAGAGCTCTGATTCTTATGTCGATTCTCAGATCGGCAGATTTGCGGGCGCGTTTCGACTCGACCCGATCCGCAGAGTTGCGTAAGAACCTTGAGTGGCGCCGTGGAGGCGCGGAAGGACGCCTGCAGCCCGCGGACGCAGGCGGTCACTGCGCGGCGGGGCGCAGCGGCGCCGAGGAAACCGAGGGTAGCCGAGCCGCGTCTTGGCCGCAGAGCCGAGGCCCTTCGCGGGGTCGGCCAAGATGTCTGCGACCGGGTTCTTGGAACCGTGGCGGGTCCGAGCGCGCTCGCCACCGTGCTGGCTCAAGTGCCGGTGCACGTCGAGAGCGCGGTGATCGTGGGCGCGACACTCGGGGCTTCCTCGGCGTTGGTAAACACCGTGTCCCATTACGACGGCATCGACCTCGCGGTGGTGAGCAGCGGTGTCGCCAGGAATCGGACCGACGACGAGATCGACAAGCTCGAGCTCCAAGTCGAGCCGCACGCTCGAGAGATTGCCAGCCACATCTCGCCGCGGAGTGCCCTCCAACAAGAATAAGGAGAAGTTAGATAGATCCCTCTATTATAAAGACTATTGTTCGTAAATAATCTTAAGACTTAGCGAGTTCCAGCATGCCTCTTGCCCTCGTTTACGTTATGGTGCGTGCTTGACCGGCCATAGCCTAAGGACCGCTGGGGTCGCTTATGCGTAAGTCGGGTCATTTTTTGGAAGGGCAAAAAGGATGGGAACTTTGGCTGCGCAGCATTCTCACGCACTTGTGAGGGATAGGAGTGTTCCCAACCGGCCAAAGATCGCTCCTCTCGGGCACTTCCTTCTTCCGCTAAGTGCTACTTCGCAACCGTAGCCGCTGGGGCATAGGCCGTAGTACTTGGGTCGAGAGGGTTACCGCTCGGGAAGGACCTCGTCGCCAGTCGGGTCACCGACCCGCATGAGCGCGTGAGTTAGCTGTGTTTGTGCGGGAGAGGAGTGTTCCCGACCGACCAAGGGCCGCACCGCTTGGGCACTTCCTTCTTCCACGAAGTGCCACTTCGCAACCATAGCCGCTGGGGCGTAGACCGTAGCACTTGGGTCGAGAGGGTTACCGCTCCGGAAGGGCCTCGTGGTCGATCGGGTCACCTACCCAATGAGCGCTGACCGGAAGCGGCTCTGAACGGGGGGCGCCAACGGGCAGCCCCCGAGCATCGCACGGCGACCGGGTGCTTGGAAGGAAGGGTAAAGACGATGCAAGGAAAAAGAAAAGAACTTAGGGATAGAATCGCCTTAACTTTTCTATGTTCCATGCATTGGGAAGGACGTGACCATTCGCGTCCTTGAGTCGAAAGGTGCCGGGTCGAAGAACCTTCACGACGGTGAAGGGCCTTCCAGGCGGCGAGCTTGTGCTGTCTTGCCGGTCCGACTCGCAGACTGTGTCAGTCCGTGAAGGATCGCCCTCGAACCTGACGGTTGTGGTAACATCGCAGAGCTTGCTGATATCTGGCCGATCGCAGAATGGCCACATCGTGCGCCTCGCCGAGCTGGTCGATGGCATCTTGTTGCGAGGCGAGCCCCCGAGCCTCGTCAAAGGCTTGTAGTCTTGGGGCGCCATATTCCAGGTCGGTTGGCAGGACAGCTTCAGCACCGAACACCATGAAGAACGGTGTAAACCCGGTCGCCCGAGTTGGCGTGGTCCGCAGGCTCCAGAGGACGGGGGTAGCTCAGCCACCCATCGCCCCGCGAAATGCTTCAGTCGACTGAAGATTCGCGGCTTGAGCCCTTGGAGGATCATGCCGTTCATGCGTTCGACCTGGCCGTTAGTCCGCGGATGGGCCACGGCTGCCCAATCGACGCGGATGTTGAAGTCGTCGCAGAACTCGAGGAATTCCTTCCCTGTGAAGTGCGTCCCTTTGTCGGTGATGATAGAGTTAGGGACTCCAAAACGAAAGACGATGTCACGGAAGAAGGTGGCGCTGCATCGGCGTGGCGCACAACGGGCTTGGCCTCTATCCACTTGGTGAACTTGTCCACCGCGACAAGGAGATGAGTAAAGCCCCCGGGCGCTTTCTTGAAGGGCCCGATCAGATCGAGTCCCCATACTGCAAACGGCCAGGTGATGGGAATCGTCTGTAAGGCCTGAGCAGGCAGATGTGTCTGTCGGGCGAAGAATTGTCATCCTTCACATGTGCGTACAATCTGCTCGGCGTCGGACACGGCGGTCGGTCAGTAGAAACCTTGTCGAAAGGTTTTTCCTACCAGGGACCGGGGCGCGGCATGGTGACCGCAGACCCCGCCATGGATATCGAGTAGCAGTTGTTTCCCCTGGTCGGCTAGAATGCACCTCTGGAGGACTCCGGAGGGACTCCTTTTATAAAGGTCTGGCCCGACCAGGACGAAGGATTTTGCCCGACGGGCGAGGCGCCGGGCCTCGGTCGGGTCAGAGGGAAGCGACCCGTCCGTCAAACGGTCGGTGAAGGGCTTCCTCCAGTCGGATTCAGTCGTTAACACGCTGTGGTCTAACCCGGCCGGATCTACGCCCGACCGTACGGTGATCGGGGTAGCCGCGCCCGACGGGTCGGAAAACCGCTCGGTCACTTGGTCCAACTGGACGGAAGGCAGCAGAAGGTCACAGACGAAGATCTCAGGCGGGACTGGCCCTCTGCTGGAGACAAGATTGGCTAGGTAATCGGCCTCACCGTTGTAGCGTCTGTAGCTATGGTGGAGCTCGAAACCTTTGAACCGTTCCTCGAGCTTGCGCACTTCTCGACAGTACGCGGCCATCCAGGTGTCTCGGGGCTCCGCAGCCTTCATGACCTGGTCGACAACAAGCTTGGAGTCCCCGTGGACGTAGAGTCGGTGAGCGCCGAGGTCGGCAGCGATTCGGAGGCCGTTGACGAGAGCCTCGTACTCGGCGATGTTGTTGGTCGCATCAAGAGCGGCGATCACGCATCAAGTCATGCTCCGGCGGGAAACAATAACAACTCCTGCGCCCACGCCATTCTTGGTGTAGGACCCATCGAAGTACATCGTCCAGTACTTGGGGTCTTCGAGCGCCGGTGGCGCCTGGGCTTCGGTCCACTCGACGACGAAGTCGGCTAGGGCCTTTGACTTGACCGCCGTTCGAGGAACGTATGATATGTCGTGACCATTAAGCTCGAGCGCCCACTTGGCTATCCTTCCTGAGGCGTCGCGGTTGTGGACGATTTCGCCGAGTGGCGATGTGGTCACCACGGTGATGGGGTGATGGTCGAAGTAATGGACCAGCTTCCTTTTTGTGATGAGCACTACGTAGAGCAGCTTCTGCACCTGCGGGTACCGAGCCTTGGACTCGGAAAGCACCTCGCTGATGAAGTAGACTGGCCGCTGTACCTTGAGTTCACGACCTTCTTCCGCTCGTTCCACCACGAGGGCCGCACTGACGACTTGGGCAGTGGCTGCAATGTAGAGGAGCAGCGGTTCGCCTGGTGCCGAGGCAACGGGGACCGAAGTGAGATAAGAAGGCCTTCAAGCGGGTGAGGCCTCCCGAGCCTCTGGGTCCAAAAGCGGTCGGATTTCTTGAGCCGGTGAGAGCGGCATTCGCGCTCGCCAAGGCGAGACATGAAACGGCTCAAGGACGCAAGGCATCCGGTTAGCCTCTGGGCCCCTTTGAGGTTGCCAACCGGGCCCATCCTTGCGATCGCCGAGATCTTCTCCTGATTGGCCTCGATGCCGCGCTCGGAGACGATGAAGCAGAGGAGTTTCCCCTTGGGGACCCCGAAGACGCACTTCTCGGGGTTGAGCTTTATGCGCAACCGCCGGAGATTCGCGAAAGTCTCTCCTAGATCGGCAATGAGGTCGTCGGCCTTCTTGGTCTTCACGACGATGTCGTCGACGTACGCCTCAATGTTGCGGCCGATCTGGTCGTTGAAACACGTTTGCATACATCGCTGGTATGTAGCGCCCGCATTTTTTAGACCGAACGGCATTGTTATGTAGCAGAATGAGCCAAACGGAGTGATGAAGGAGGTCGCGGTGGTCGGACTCCTTGATGCTATCTGGTGGTAGCCCGAGTAGGCATCCAGAAAGGAGAGGGACTCGCACCCTGCGGTGGAGTCTATGACTTGGTCGATGCGGGGCAAGGGGAACGGGTCCTTGGGACACGCCTTGTTGAGACTCGTATAGTCAATGCACATTCTCCATTGCCCACTCTTCTTCTTTACAAGTACAGGGTTGGCGAGCCACTCGGGGTGGCGCACCTCTTTTAGAAACCCTGCAGCCAAAAGCTTGGCAATCTCCTCCCCTATGATCCTGCGCTTCTCTTCATCGAAGCGGCGTAGGCGTTGGGCGATCGGCTTTGAGCCTGGTCGGATGCTCAAGGAGTGCTCGACGACCTCCCTGGGAATTCCTGGCATGTCGGAGGACTTCCATGCAAAGACATCGTTATTGGCGCGGAGGAAGTCGACGAGCGCGCTTTCCTATTTGGCGGGGAGCGTGGCTCCAACCCGCACGGTCTTGGTCGATCACCGGATCGACCGCAACCTTCTTCGTGTCCTCGGCGGACTTGAAGGATCCCGCCCGACTTGCCGGACTCGGGCGGACTCGAGGCTTCCTCCGAAGGTTGGCGGCTTCGGCGACGCGATGACCGCCGATGCTAGCTCGCAATCGCCTTCGCGATTGTAAGCAAGCTGGAAGGACGAAGCCACGGTGATGACTCCTCGTGGCGGGCATCTTCGACTTGAGATAGGTGTAGCCGGGACCGCCATGAACTTGGCGTATACGGCCTCCCAAGATGGCGTGGTAGGATCCGGGAAAATCCACGACCTCGAAGGTGAGGGTCTCGGTGCGGAAATTTTCCGGTCCTCCAAAGGTGACGGGCAGGTCGACCTGCCCGAGCGGTTGGGCCTGCTGGCCAGGGATGATGTCGTGGAAAGGCGCCTTGCTCGGTCGGAGACCCGAGCGGGGGACCCCCATGGCGTCGAGCATCACAACATAAAGGATGTTGAGACCGCTGCCACCGTCCATTAGCACCTTTGTGAGGCGCTTCTTCCCCACAATGTGGTCGACCACAAGCGGGTATCTCCCATGCTGCGGGATGTGGTCGGGGTGGTCAGTCCGATCAAAGGTGATCGGGGACTCCGACCACCGAAGGTATTGGGGGACGGCTGGCGTGACGGTGTGGACCTCGCGGTAGGCGAGCTTGAGCCGACGCTTGTCGGCGTAGCATGCCGGTCCGCCAAAGATCATGAGGCAGCCGTCGGGTTCTGGGAACTCGTCGTCCGCCATCTTCTCTGCGGCCCATGGGGCCGGGGCCGGCTTCTTTCCTTTGCCCCGCGGCGTCGTGGGTGTGCCGGAGAGGAAACGCCTTAGGACCTCGCAGTCCCGGTACTTGTGTTTGACGGGGAATCCGTGATGTGGGCACAGGCTGTCCATCAATTTTTCGAAGTGGTCGGGAACAACGGTCGGTCGCGCCTGCTGCTTGGCAGGGCGGTCGACGGCCGCGACCACTTGGGCCTAGCGGACCTGCTTCCCGTGCCGCTTCCGTTTATCGGAGCGGTCGGAAGGGGACCCGGCTCGGACCCCGGGTTCTTGCTTAGTCTTGCCATCTTCGAAGATGGCCCCCGCAGCCTCCTCGCCAGAGACGTGGTTGGTGGCGATGTCCAGAAGATCCTTGGTGGTTCTGGGCTTGACGCAGCCCAGTTTGTGCACCAAGGCCTTGCAGGAGGTGCCGTAAATGAACGCCCCCACGACGTCGGCGTCGGAGATGTCGGGGAGCTCATTGCATTGACGGGAGAATCGCCGGATGTAATCCCGAAGAGTTTCTCCCGGCTACTGCTTGCAGCTCTTCAGGTCCAGGAGTTCCCAGGGCGCTTTTATGTGCCCTGGAAGTTGCCGACGAAGAGGCTCTTCAAGTCGGCCCAGCTCCTGATGGTCTTTGCGGGCAAGTACTCGAGCCAGGCTCGAGCCGAGTCCGCAAGGTAGATAGGGAGGTATTGGATGATGAAGAGGTCATCCGTCGCTCCTCCGGCCCGGCATGCGAGCCGGTAGTCTTCGAGCCATACGGGTTCGTAGCCCAGTGTATTTGGCTATGTTGGTTGGTGCCACGAATCGGCGGGAAATCGCATGGCGGATCCCCGGCGAAAGCTCGTGGTCCGGACCATCGGGCTTGGGCTGCGATTGTGGCGGCGTCGCCGTCCGCAACACGCGAGTGGGCGGCTTCGTCCACCGCTTTTCTTCGCGCCTCGAGGGTGGCGCGGACGTCGTAGTCGTCTCCGAGGCGCTGGCGCACCGGGGTGCGCGAGGCCTGGGGTTGTTCTTGATGTGCCGCCACCTTTGCCGGACCCAGCCGAGCCCAAGGGGTGGTGCGGGTTCGGCGCCCAGAGGTGGCGCCAGAATGGTGAGGGCCGGAGGCTTGCATGTGCTGTACAGCAGCACACTCCACCAGCCCCCGGAGATTCTGGTGCGTGGCTTTGGCCTCCAGGTCGTCCGGCTCGGAAAGGCCTCGGGCAAAGATCGCACCGCAGCCCACGTTCGCTTGCGTGGGGAAGAAGCGAAGGCCATCGATTCCTCCACCGGACTTGTGGCGCACTGACGTCTTGGCGCGCGCCGCCGCCAAGTAACGATGGGGCTCGGGCTCATCTTTGCTCCAGTCGGCTGGAGCTTATCGAGCTCGGCCCTTCGATCCTCCAGCTCTTTACGCTGCCGGAGAAACCCAGCGCGGCGAGCTTGAGCGCGCCGGTAGCGTTCGTGGCCGGTATTTCTCCTCCTGCGCCTCAGTGCGCTGGATGGGAGCCCCTGTAGCCGCGGGGGTTACGGTCAGGTTGACCGTGCCCACCATGTTGCACTCACGAGAGTGTCGTCTGCGGGGGGTTTGCTCCGTGTTGGAGCTGGAGTCGTGGCTGGAAGAATCTTCCAGCAGCTCGTGGACAGAGGCCGGCATATAGCCGGCCATAGCCACGAATTGTGAGCTCGTGGGAGGCGACGCGGTTGTCCTTCCGAGCCCTCGGGTGCCACCGCCAAAGATGGCGGGGCGCTCGTTGGGCTCCGGCCTGGAGGCCTGCAGGGGGGCCTCAAGCCGGAGGCCGGCGAGGTTGTCGAAGATGGAGCCCTGGCTTCCAGCGGGCTTCTGGCCTCTGACGGCGACGGGACTGAGCGCGAGCTCACCCGTTGGAGTGGCGATAAAGTCGAGGGAGCCGAAGCGGATTCGTCCCCCCAACGTAGACACGCCGTCACCGGTGAAGAAAGCCATCAGGGAGATGAAAAGGGAATCCGGAGATGTCGATGAAGACGCGCGAAGCCCCTACCTGGCGCGCCAACTATCGGCGTTTCGAGCACCGGCAAGTAAATTTGTAAGTCAAAAAGGCCACGCGTTCCCTGTCCCTGAATGGTTAGACTCGAGAGCCCAAGGTGTATCTTGGTTCGGGCGAATGTCCCTACTCGATTAGTTACGTGGTGTTGTATTGCCTTAGGTGCGATGGTCGCACAACGTTTACAAATGAGAGCAGAGGGTTTAAGCACAAGAGTGTTCGCAAAGGCCTAGCGAGAAGAGGAGATCTTCAGCGCCCCACTCCCAGAGGCCCCGCCTCCCTTTATACAACCGGAGGCAAAGTTACATGGGAAGTTGGGAGAGGCAGAGAGAAAACCTCGCAGGAGCATTAGTCTTTTCGCTTTGGTGATGGATCGTGGCCCGGTTTGCCCACGCTGGGTCGGTAGCCACCGTGGGCGTGGCGATTAGACTGGCCATACGGAATCGCGCACTGCTTTTGTGAACCTGACGATGGTTGACGTTGCAGTGCGTAACGTTGGTACTGCCTCGAGAGGGAGCGTGCCTTCGCATTGTACATGACTGGTTGATGGGACTGGGAGCTTGACTTCATCAGCCATTTATGCCATCTTGGGAAAGAGCCACCTGCTCCCGTACAATCACTTCGATTGTCCCCGTCCGCAGGGCACGTGGCCGTAGACTGGCGGAGGCTTTGACACGTGGCCCTTGGCGGAGGTTGCCTTAATTTGGTCGGAGTCGAAGGATCCCGACCCGCCGCGGGGGTCGGGAGCCTTACTTGGTCCTGGACGCTAGTCCTGATCGGTCGGGGAGGGGCGTCCTTTGTGGTCCCATGGGTCCTTTGGTCGGTAATGGGCTTGAGGTAGCCTGCTTGTTATCCTGGGCCGTTGGGGTACCCCTGGTATGAGTATTCGTCAGCTTTTATCACTGCTTTCTGTTCAGGTTCAGTGATGGGCTTTTTGTTGGCATCAAATGGCCTTCTGGTGCTCTACATTGCAATAAACTTGTTCAAGTTGTACTACGCTGATGATTGGGAGGGCCTCTTTGAGTCTATCACTGGTTATGGCCTTGGTGGATCTTCAATGGCTCTGTTTGGAAGGGTGGGAGGAGGTATCTACACAAAGGCTGCTAATGTGGGTGCTGATCTTGTTGGCAAAGTTGAAAGGAACATTCCTGAAGATGATCCCCGAAATTCCGCTGTAAGTTTCTCGTGTTTCTTCTTTTGGACCAACACATCTGTTTATTGATTGTTCTGATTGACACACAGCTTCTCTATTTCTCATGTTGTGGAAATTTTTATTTACAACCTAACTACATATTTTCTGTGTACAGTGTTCCTTTGCCTGAATCCTTACCCTCTATTATCCTTCAGAAAGAAATCTGCCTTTGATTATTCAATATTTACATACTAATTAAGCAGCAATGAGATCACTATTCACTGGTTTGCTGGTGCTTCTTTACTGAATTTGCAAGTCGTCTTTCTCAGGTGATTGCTGACAATGTTGGAGACAATGTTGGTGATATTGCTGGAATGGGATCGGATCTTTTTGGGTCGTATGCTGAATCATCCTGTGCTGCCCTTGTTGTTGCTTCTATTTCTTCTTTTGGGGTCAACCATGATTTTACTGGGATGTGCTACCCGCTGCTAGTCAGCTCCATGGGCATCATTGTTTGCTTGATTACCACACTCTTTGCAACTGACTTCTTTGAGATAAAGGCTGTGAAAGAAATTGAACCAGCACTAAAGAAGCAGCTCATCATTTCTACAGCACTAATGACTGTTGGTATTGCGCTGGTTAGTTGGTTGGCACTCCCATATAAATTCACCATCTTCAATTTTGGTGCTCAAAAGGAAGTGACCAACTGGTAAGTCATTAGTTGTCTTGTTATAGTTGTTTCCTGAAATATATTGACTTCTCATTGTTGTGCCATCCCTTCGCAGGGGATTGTTCTTATGTGTTGCAATTGGTCTATGGGCTGGTTTGATTATTGGATACGTGACAGAATACTACACTAGCAATGCATACAGGCAATAAACCTTTCTATTTATTAGTAATTGCGGGATCTTTTGTCAGCTAGTTGGCAATGCTTTAATTCATGTTGCTATGTTGCAGTCCTGTTCAAGATGTTGTGGATGCCTGTAGAACTAGTGTTGCCACTAATGTCATATTCGGTCTTGCTCTAGGATACAAGTCGGTTATTATCCCGATTTTTGCTATCGCTGTCGGCATCTATGTCAGTTTCACAATTGCTGCAATGTATGGCATTGCAGTTGCTACTCTTGGCATGCTGAGCACAATCGCAACTGGTCTTTCTATTGACGCTTATGGTCCTATTAGTGACAATGCTGGCGGCATTGCTGAGATGGCAGGGATGAGTCACAGAATTCGTGAGAGAACTGATGCACTTGATGCTGCTGGAAACACAACTGCTGCTATAGGAAAGGTAACATTGCTGTAATTATGCGCTGATTTGGGTAAAGATGCTTATTCGGCATTCAGCATGTTGTTTACTTGAGCATATATTTGCATCGTCATGTATGTTTACCAGCAAGGTAAGTTCATTTGGTACGCATAAGTAGTAGTTGCATGCTTGAATTTCACCTAATTAGCAGTTGCTTGTCTTGGTGCTTCAGTTTGCTGGAAAATCTGTTCTAATCCATCTATTTTCCTTTGCAGGGCTTCGCCATTGGATCATCTGCTCTGGTGTCCCTTGCCCTCTTTGGCGCCTTCGTCAGCAGAGCTGGAGTGAAGGTCGTCGATGTGCTGTCTCCAAAGGTCATCATCGGTTTGGTCGTTGGAGCCATGCTTCCATACTGGTTCTCTGCCATGACAGTGAAGAGCGTCGGAAGTGCTGCCCTGAAGATGGTGGAGGAGGTTCACAGGCAGTTCAACACCATTCCAGGGCTGATGGAGGGGACTGGCAAGCCAGACTATGCCAACTGCGTCAAGATCTCCACTGATGCCTCCATCAAGCAGATGATCCCTCCTGGTGCTTTGGTCATGCTCACACCACTGATCGTTGGAACTTTATTTGGTGTGCAGACTCTTTCGGGCGTTCTTGCTGGTGCTCTTGTTTCTGGTGTACAGGTGCGCACGCCTCCCTCCCTACCTCTCTTCCCCTCTTATAGCCGAGAGACTTGACTGACTGACCTTATATTTTGCAGGTTGCCATCTCTGCCTCCAACACCGGTGGTGCATGGGATAATGCAAAGAAATACATCGAGGTACATGTTCCTTCCTGTGTCAATGGCTTGTATATTCTACACTGCAGATGAGTAACTGAGCTTCTCAATCATGTTGTTGGGGGCCAAGTGTTGCAACATATCCATTTCTTGCTCCGATTGTTTGATGTTTCAGGCTGGTGCAAGTGAGCACGCGAGGTCCCTGGGCCCCAAGGGATCAAACTGCCACAAGGCTGCCGTGATCGGCGACACCATCGGAGACCCGCTCAAGGACACGTCATGCCCATCGCTGAACATCCTCATCAAGCTCATGGCGGTCGAGTCCCTGGTGTTCGCTCCGTTCTTCGCCACCCATGGAGGCTTGCTATTCAAGCTTTTCTAATTGACGGCCTTCCACGGACGAGCATTGAAAATAACTCCACGGGTTTAAATCCCTTTGTTGCAAATAATGGTGCTTGGTAGTTGGTACTATGCGATTTATTTTTTCTTGTGGTTTGTAACATGCAGTGTGTTCGCTTCTGTCCATCTGAGGCACCGTCAACTTCAGTTTTACGGCTTGTATAAAGTGACCAGGCGATGTTCATCTGCTGTATATGCGCATATATTTCTTGACCTCCCTTGGTGAATATTATGTAGAGTGATATTTAAGCTAGTCTGGTATCATGGTGGTATTTCCATTTCGGACAGGTATCACTGTATTGGAGTGCATTTTCCTCAAAAGACCTGCAAAGTGGAGATTATGCACCCTCCAAACAATGCAAAGTTTTCAACAAATATATGGAGAAATTCTGCGAATGCAATTCGCTTGGTATGCCATATTGAGCTTGCTAAACTGGCAGGTCAGTAAGGAATTTCAGACCATCTCTGGTTTGCTCAAGTTTGTGAGGTCTCCACAGAAACACACGGCAAGCTGAAATTTGATGGGAATGCAACACAACTTGGAATGTTGGCAAAATGGAAACCTAAGCGGAGAGACCGCTGCTGGATTGAACCTGATTCCGTTTGCACATGTCTATGTAAGAAGATGTCTTAGTGCAGAATTGGGCGAAAGGATTCATTCGGTCGATACGATGACAGAAGAAGAGAGGTAAATCTGCACATCGGGAGTTCATGGCCGCTGCCGCCGGTCGCTAGGGATTCGCCGCCTTCCGGCCATCCTCCGCAACCTCTCCCCAAGGTCGTAGCAGTCGAAAGGTGGTGTATATGCGGGAACTCGAGGGACCGTTGAGATCGTGTCCTGGCTGAGAAAGTTGATGGCTTCATTACGTAGCTCGGTCGAGGAGAGGAGAGGAGCAGAGAAGATCTATTGGATCGGCCATGGTGATGCTCCGATCTGCCCTTGGCCTCGTGCTCCGGCGATCGGTGGTCTGCCGGTCTACTTTCTCTTCGAGGCTTCCCCACCCACCACCTGCTGCGGCGGCCTCTCGCCTCTTCACCAACGGCGCCGGCCGCCTTGGGTCCAGCAACACCATGATAGGTACCTCGAATTCTCCATCTACAACTCTTAACGAAAATTTTGAATTAAATTCATCCGTGCAAATTTTTATGCCAGACACTTGGATTTGTTCCATAGTTGAGGATGCCCTAGATGGATCCCTTGATTATGTATTTTCTCTGGCCTTAAGCAATCGACCATGGAATGAAGATGATTTCCGTTCCAGCTCTCGGTACATTTACTGCAGCACAATGTTACATACTTATTTATG
This sequence comes from Otatea glauca, assembly GCA_036346275.1. NCBI lineage: Eukaryota > Viridiplantae > Streptophyta > Magnoliopsida > Poales > Poaceae > Otatea > Otatea glauca. Next base: position 53,742,173 of record CM070714.1, on the reverse strand, counting down.
ATCGCTTATGGTCTGTCTGAATACCAAACGATAGCTACGTAATGAATTTTTCTGAAAACATGGTGACTAGATACTAATCCCTTCGTCCTTGAAAGTAAGGGAGAAGTGTTCAAATTGTGTCCTCTAATATTAGGGATTGAGAGTTCTCCCCCTTAAATTGTGTCATCAAATTGTGCCCATGCATGCGGATGCACGCAGATACATGCGACCACACATATTCCAAAACAAAAACGCGGCAGGTAATTCCCTATAATCGTGATTAATTAATGCATGAATGTTACCAATTAATAGAGACATAGTATTAAATAGGGGCATTAGAGTCTTTTGGCAGAAACCATAATCTGTCCTAAAATTTCTTCTGTCCCTTACTTTCCAGGATGGAGGGAGTATATGATAGAGCTGCTACTGGTGGAATGTATCGATTGACCATAGTTCTGTTCTGTAATTGCTATTGGAGATACATACTGATTAGTGTATTGAGAACGCAAGTACAGAAAACAACACACTGGTTGCCAAGGTTAACACCAAACTAAAATACCGTCCTTCTTTGGGAAGAACCCCCGTCTTGCAGCGACAATAGGCTGTCGTCCAACGGTTCGGCGATAACCTATTGTCGCCAAACCATATGGCGACGACTAGGCTGAAGGGTCCAGTTGGCAGGCACCACGCGGTATTGTCGTCGAACCGTTGGACGACAACCTATTGTCGCCACACCGTATGGCGAAAATGTCATGTAGCACGAGCTGCTGCCTCGGCTCTGTAGGTGCAACGCTAACCGCGGGATTAAGGAGTTATCGCCATACGGTACGGTGACAATAGGGTCTTCGTCTAGCCCACTGGCGACTACTCCTATTTCGCAATACCGTTTGGCGACGGGGTATTATTTTTGCAATTTTTCTGTTTCGCGTATTAATGTCGCAATTTCCTTTTAAAAATGTATTATTCAAAAAAATTCGTGAGGTCATCAAGTCCAAACACGACTGCGGGCTAACGTTGTTTTGCTTATTCTGTCGGACACCCTTTCTGTACCAGTCCTTCCTCCGGTTCACAAAAACATATTTTGGATGCCTTCAGTTATTTTTTTTAATATTTTAGCTATGAACATCTTTTAAAATATTTATATGAAAATGTATGTTTAGGTTCGTCACATAATGTACTTTCATAATATTGTAATTTTATTTTGTTTTATAAATATATTACTCTAAAAATTAGTGGTTAAAATTATGTTTTGAAGACCGTATCGATGTTCAAAACAACATGTTTTTGTGAACCGTAGGGAATACTGATCTAGTATTGTATTTATTATAGTATATTCAAAATGATAAAAACTAAGTATAACACGACCGTTCCGTACTTACATATATAGTGTGTGCTTGCTGCCTAAACATGGCACCTATGTGACTATGCGTGTGAGGTGACAATCAAAAGAAACAAAGTCCTACTAAGGTGCCAAGTCACCCGCTGAATGTAATGGTGTTAGATTTTATTAAGTCGGCAGATATATGGTGGATTTGTTCCCGGGTTTTGCAATGCAGATCTAGGTCCTCAAAAAACTAGATTTGTTCCCGGCTTTTGCAATGCAATTCTAGGTCCTAAAAAACGTGACATCATTCAGATGTCCCAATATTCCACATAAAAGGAGCTCAAGAACACAAAAGACTTAAACCTTACAGTAGCATTTGTTTGTTTTAACATTCCGGAGAGACCTCAAACAGATTTATGATATGTAACAACATAATATCAGCGAAGTTACATGCCTACAACTACTCCCTGCCTGAAGATTGCATGCTCCCCATACGAAGTACTCCTGATACAGAATATATGCCATAGAAGCACAAGCACTCACCCCGCGGCTCCTCTGATTCTTCATTAATCTATCTATCAGTTCGAAGGGGGGAAAACAGTGTGTTTCAAGATCCTTCCTGGTCGTGAATTGGCCATTTCTTCTCTTTATTTTGTCCATTGTGGAACTTCAATCCTGATTTTGTCCGGCCGGCAATGTACTCTGCGGCAGCTCATCATTTTCTGGCGATATTTCAGCAGCTCATCATGTTGAATATCTTGAGCGTCAATGATAAGAAGATATTGGGTATTTGTGTAACCAGTGGATGTGCTTGAAAACTCTGGATGGACCTGGCAAATCAACAAGGATGTCTCTGTCTATCTCATTCTCATGAGTGAGATAGATCGACAACCGCGACTGAATGGTTGGGGTATTAACAATTGGAATAATGATGACTTGAGTCTTTTCTCATGAAAAAAACATTATGTGATTGGAAGATTTAGAAGCCTGCAGCAACAGTTCAAGGTAAGCTCGACTATGGATAATACATCTAAATGACAAAAACACGCCAAGGAGCCAAATCCTGCTTAGCTGCATCTAGCGTAACTTGTCCAGTGCAAAGAAAACAGCTCAAACATGCATGTCTTTTGATACTGCATAATGCATTCCTATGAATTCCTTTCCTCTGCTTAGGATCATAAATAACCGTCCCGACAAAATCTAAAAATACGTGGTCCTTGTAGGCTATAATAAAACGACAAAAAAACCGTGAGGTCCCTGACACCGAAGATCATAATGGTCGGTCGGTCGGTCACGTCGCATTGGCAGTTTTGGGCGGCTACTTTCTTCGGCAGTTGGCACCTCGAGATCACGAGAATATACGGCTGAAATACTTCGTCCCGTCGCCTCTTCTATCCTCCTCTTTCATCTCGTCTATTTCGCCCGCACCGCACGCACGGCGGCTCTTGCTACCCCTTGAAGCCCATCTGCAGATCCCAAAAGTCAGATTAGAATAAGTAAATAATTCGCAGTTGTCCCCTTTGTAGCAAATCAATCCCCTCCTCCACACAGCAAGAGGAACAGCAGCAGCTGACGGAGCCATGGGCAACGCGTCGTCGATGCTGACCCAGTACGACATCGAGGAGGTGCAGGAGCACTGCAACTACCTATGTATGTGAGGAACCACGGATTTTTTTTCCTTCATTTTTTGATACCTTAAATCTTTCACGATTTGGTAGCCTTTATCCTTTGACGGTTTGCTTAATGTTTGGTTTGATTTGGTAATTGTTACGGGTGGTTCATGGACAGTTTCGCAGTAGGAGATCGTGTCGCTGTACGAGCGCTTCTGCCAGCTCGATCGCAGCGCCAAGGGGTTCATCTCCGAGGACGAGTTCCTCTCCATCCCCGAGTTCTCCCTCAACCCGCTCTCCCAGGTGGGTGCTCTGTCTCTCGTTCTCGTTCGGATAAGTTTCTTCTCCCTTTGTTTCCATCGATACAAAATTAAGTTCTGTTGCCTTGTCCCTTTCTTGGCCACTTGATTATAAGTTGCCAATTAAGGGGATGCTCGATTGTACTATTACTAGTACATAGTGGAGTACTTCCCTGGTTCCTCTTTTCAAATCTGCCCCTAGAGAGTACTAATTTACATAACACCATATTTTCAATATGTTTTTGTTTTTGTTTGTCCATGTAGGTTTTGGTTACTCACAATATAAATATAGGTGCTTCTTTGTTGTGATCATGACAATTTCACCACGAGGATATAAAGTTATAACATTTTGCATAACATACCATACACCATTGTCTAAACTCAATTTTTCTTAAAATAAAAAAGAAATTCAATTCTTTGTAGTAGAGTGCCACCACACTCGACTTCGAACTTTGACTATGGTTTGAGCAGTGTATTTGATCGAGGTGGAACCTGAATATATATTTCTTTAAGATCTCTATGATGACAGCCTTCATATCTAGTTAGATTAGCTTAGTTAGATAGAAATGCCATAGTACGAGGAAAAAATCAACATTTTGTGTTAAAGTTCAAAGCCTGATGCCATGCCTTTTCCAATCAACAACTATCATATACACTACTAGATTAGCTTGACTATAGAAATACCATAGTAGGAAAAATCAACATTTTGTTAAAGTTCAAAGACCGATGTCATGCCTTTTCCAATCAATACCTATCAAATACTACTAAAAGATCATTTTTGGAGAAAATTCGCAGTTTTTTTCTTCTCTCACTAATATAGGTATATCAGATTCATCATATATCATACCAGTTTTGCTAAACTAGCTGACTTTGAGTTTCTCTTTCTTTTTCTCAGAGGTTGCTACGTATGGTTGATGGCTTGAACTTTAAGGATTTTGTTTCCTTCCTCTCTACATTCAGCGCAAAGGCCAGCCTTCAGCAAAAGTTTGAGTGTAATGCCTAATTGTCATGTTTTGTTTTCATTATTTCCTTGCTATTTGATCTGCAAAACGAGTATATGTTGAATGGGGACTCAGTCTTCATCATAACTCGTTTGCTTGTATTGATATGACTTTATATTTTGTGAAGCAGTGATATTTAAGGTGTATGACATTGATGGCAAGGGGAAAGTTACTTTCAAGGACCTGGTAGAGCTTTTATGGGACCTAACAGGACCATTCATGTCAGATGAACAAAGAGAGGTTCTTATTTCATATAAACATGTAATTTATTGTTATAGTATTTTGCGTACATGTGCATTTATGTTAAAAAAAATCAACAAACATGACCATTTCCTTTTCAACACTGTTATCTTGTCATTAGTAACATACCAAGTTAGCAAAAAAAATATAAAATAAAGGGACCTTTTCTTTAGAGCTACGTCACATTCTTTGCTATCCATATCTTTATATTACATAAAGATAATACAAAGCTACACATAGTTCAAATAACGTAATGGTTGTACGACTAGTATGGCCAAGAGTGTTGTTTATACATTCTTAGGTCATAACTTATAACAAGTGGTGTCTCTACTATTTGTAATGAAAAAAATTCAGTACCATTTTGACTGTTTTATACATTGCACTAGTTTCAATTTCACTCTCCACAATTAACAACTTGGGAATCGGAGTGTCTTTAATATTATTTTCTATTATCTACTCCATTACCTAGACACGCTACATCAACTAGAGGGTTGGTCATACTGTTAAATAACAAGCCTTCTTTCTAGTTAATATGTGTGCTTGGGGGTCCTTCCAATTTATTCATGTTAGAGACGCTAAAGCCTATGGGGTAGCTTCTGCAACCGGATAACTACTACTGAAAATTATCTTTACATCAGATGGTTCGGTGTTTTGATGATCCCTATTTTATTGACCGCAACATCCATATTTATTATCGCCTTCATTGTAGCCCTTCCACCCTTCTAGTAGATATTGATATTGACTACTGTTTCTAGTTCTTTACTTTATGGAAGCAATATTATGTCTGGTATTACTTAGTGATTTGCTTAGCTTTCGAGCGAGAAAATTGCTCACGTTAAAGCTATAAGACCAAATAAGCTGCTCATGTTAAAGCCAAAACCATTTTGATTCCGAGCGAGTGAGCCGTTCACGTTGAATAACAACTAGTTAAGCACTAAATACTAGAAGTACACGGTACCAACACTTACATAAAGAGGATAACTCATACTTTATTTCACTACTACACAACATCTTTTATATGTGGTTACCCTAACTCTAACTCATCTATCTAAGTTTTTCTCATGGCCTCCTACTACCCCTCTATAAGTATCTCTTTATATTTGGGTCTTCACATGACCTCCTACTACCCCTTCATAATGGTGGTTTGGTGACTTTATAGATGTTAATGGGAGCTTATGATACATGCGGGCATGGTGCCTCTATTTATATAGCCTAGCCTAACCATTGTCATGATCCTAACCATTCTACTGCTCAAATATCTCAACTCTAGAAATATCCCTACAAATATCTTACTCTAGATTGTTCTTTATTTTACCTTGAAAGATTAGCTCTAGGACCTTTATGCCAAATATATTTCTCCATTTAATTTCTCATTTCTTCTAGAGTCTTTCGACAGGTATACATTGCATTACTTTTAATAGACTACATTTTTAGAACTGGAATTTGCGGGGCTTCTACCATCCTATACAGTGTTAGGTAATGCCCCACCTGGGGTTGGCCTAAACCAAGTTATTTGTTGGGCCTTCAAAGATTAACGCAGGTACCCTTGTTAGCATGAGAAGAAAGCTCACTAAATAGTATAGTACCTTTTTATCCAACTTCTGCTCAAAAGCAATATATCTTAAAAGCTTGTTTACTTTGAAATGTAATGTGATATGGTTCTAAACTTCTAATAATCTCTATTGACATTTGTTAGAATTTTCTTCAAAGGTATTAATGGTGTCATATATCACTTGTTGGTTTCCGAAGGTAATGAAGTGCTGATCATTTTGCACCGCAAATGTGCAACACAAGCATGTTCGCTCAATTTTTTTCTGATGTAAATAACTCCCATCAAGTTTACATACAGAAATAGAATCTCGAAGTAACACAAATTTAATTGATACCTTTCAGCAAGTATTAACAAAGGTATTGGAAGAAGTTGGGTACACAAGGGATTGCACTCTATCAATATAGGACTTTATCAAGGTAAAGGAATCTTCATTACTGTTCATATCTGCCTTATACTCTTATTCTTCAAAATAATAGCTTATACTATTCTTCGATATGACTGTTGCATATATTGTACTCGTTTGGGAATCCAGTGATAGCACTAATGTCCTATATTTGGCTAGGATCCACTAGAATTAGCTTTTTTGTATTGTATACTACCCTTGTTTTATACTCCTGGACCTGATCTAGAAAAAGCTATTTTGTGCTGTGGTTTCAGATTATCAACCATCCTGGCCTAAAGATGGAGGTGGAAGTACCAATCGATTAATGAAGAGTGTGTAAATTCCAGCAAATGAGAATGCAAGCTCCGGCTTTGTCTGCTGAACATAATGATCCATTCACTCTTGTTTTCTTCTGTATTAATCCACATGCATAAAATTTAGTTCACTATGACACAGCAATTGAATCTTTGCTTTGCTCATCTCGCTGTGATTGTAGGCAGCAAACCATGTTACCATTTGTAGAATATGTACCTAAAACCTTGCCTTGAAATAAGATTTGTGTTAGTGTCATGTTGATACTTGGAGCGCATGATCTTGTAATTTGAATGTGTTGGTCCCATATTTGCAATGCTGGTAATTGGTAGTTAATTGCGGCGGCCCAATCTGCTACCATGCAGCGCGTGCCGGACATCGCAACAGTGGCTAGTGAATGTGGCAATATGCGGCTTCTGTTTACTTGTTGGGGCCATCTCCGCTGCCGTCGGTAGCTACCGGAGGCCGGACGACGTTGAGCTGTCGAGGACGAAGAGGAGAGTCGTGAGGGATTCTATGCAAAAAGGGCCTCGAGTTCGATGAACCGTTCAATCAAATCTGACGGCCCAGATTGATGCTAAAATGGTAAAGGATGCATTTTTGCGGATACGACCCTCGAACTATTTTATATGTTCGTTTGTATCCCTCTTAGTATTATCGGTCCATCTAAACGGGCCCCAAGTGGATCGCGTAGAAAATTCGCTGTCACAACTCTTGGGCTTATTATGGGCGTTGGTTACAATAGGCGGCCCAGGCTAAAACCGAAGGGAGGAAGATCGCGAAGAATATGTGCAATCTTGGGCCGTTCGATCAAATACGCACACCTCAGATTAAACAAGAAAACAGTGGGGTATTTGCATAATGGTCCCTTGAGTTTCCGCATAGACACCACGTTTCACTTGCTAAGACCTTGGGGAGGAGAAGTTGCGGCGGATGGCCGGAAGACGGCGAATCCCTAGGGATTGGCCGCGGTGGCACGAGGGGACAAGCTGGTATGGACAAAGTCAAGATGAAGACGATGAACTCCGGGAGAATTGATTATTTGCCCCGTTTTAGTTAGTGCGATTGATCATTTACCATGTGGTCTTAGAGCCGCATATCAGTGAGACATTAAGGGGCAAATGATCAATGGCACAAGTAAATGAGGGCAAATCATCAATTATTCCATGAACTCCAAACTTTGGTCCTATAGCAACAATGCAATCTACTGTAGTTACTGTGAGAGAAAGTAGGCATGCTACGTATAGAGGAAGATATGGCCAATCTTTTATCCTCGCTTTTCTTCACGCTGAAGTCCAAGGATTATGAAAAATCAACTTTATTTTGTTGAGAAAATAATATTTGTTGGGGATTGCCAATTGCCTCAAAAGTTGAGAAAGTTTTTATATGTTCCTCTCAACTGTAAGATGATTTGTTGCCAACTTCTCCTCCTAACCATTTCGCCATTCAAATGAGAGATGTGGACCAGAATTGGAGACCCTTTTATCTTTTTCGTATCTTTTATTTTCCTTCTTTTTGCTCACATATTTTCTTAACACTTTTTTCCTAAAAGAATGAGAAATTGCAAATCTTTCAGCCTTGCAGCTTACTTCATTTGCAGGTGAGCATGCTTTGCCGCCCGCCCACACTTCCTCTAATCTATGATAATAGAACCATTCACAGTTTCACACCAAAACCAATCAACAATCTACCTACAGGCAGGAGCATAAAAGCTGGGGATGTGAGCAAACACAATGGAGTGAGGGCCCACGGTAATGGGCTGTATTCCCTCCACTTGCACAGGTTCCAGCTTAGGGATGTCTCCATTGGCATCAGTAGCCAACACATTGCCATTTAGCAGCATATGTTGGCTCTGCAGGTTCCCATCTTTGGGAGTGAGATGGTATTCTTCTCTTGTGAGCTCAGCTGCTTCACCAAGCCCAGGAATGTGGAGAAACCTTCTGCCCTCCTTCTTTACACTGTAAGGATGTGCCCCTTCGCTCGTCACATAAACATGGTTTGTGTTGTTGCCACTGAGGTTGATCAGGAGTAGAGTAATCCCCTCCTGAAAATTCGAAGGATCAAAATTAAGCATGGATCAGTTACTTCATATAAGTTATTGCCAAAAAGAAAGGGAATTTTGAACTGCCTGTGCCCCTTACCGAATCTCTTGCACAATGTGCATAAGAACGGATCATGTTTGTGCCGTTGAATGTTGTCGACAGAACCTTGGTTCCCATGAGACGATGCCATAGTAAGGCACTGCAGAGAACGGCAGAAAAAGTTTAATGAAGTTGGTTACCTTTTTACCTTGTTTCATTCTACAAGATTACATGCATTGGAACCAATCCTCAGCTTGGATATTAGGTACTTGTCACATATGCATGGTTTGTGGTGTCAGTGCATCTCCATGGATTAAAGACTACTGTTTCTGGTCCAGTATAAGATAATTGTGCCTAAGAAGTACTTTCTCCTGTGGTAAAAACTTTAAGAAATTCAAGCATATGTACCTATAGTAATCAGGATTTGGTTCAAATGTTGTTGTGTTGAGAAGGCCGTAGTTCCCGCCAATCAAGGTCTGCCTGCAATAACTCTTTGTGTTATACTTTGATGACATCCCGAGCTGATCCAGGTACCTGAAACATCACCAGGTCGTAATTATAAACACTTCTTCAGCTGGTAACTTCAACGGCTGAGCATTAGAATATTCTACTTCAAGATGTTTTTTTGGATTACCAGAAGCTGAACACAAATGCATCAGTGACAAGGTGGTGGCCACTGTTGTAAGCCCCACCAGCCTCGCCAACCCATGCGACGGTGGACGTCCCTGCAGACTTCAGTATTCCCTGAAGATTGCTGAACGTGCTCGCCTCACCATCGAGGTAAGATGGATCAAGAATTTTCTCAATCAGATGCGTGTCAACACCTGATGCATCCAAATTTTTATCCATTTATGCAGATTCCAAGTTTCCAACACATGTACTGAATTGACGGTCAGCCATAGCAAGCATACCAGGGCCTAAATTGTAGATATGGTGAGTGATCACATCCATTTGATTTGGCTTTGTTTTGCTGACAAGCTCGGTGAACCAGGCTGCGTCGAAGAAGCCTCCTGGTGCGAGCACCAGTGGCTTTGACGGGTAGGCTTGGTAGGTGTTGCCAATGATTTGTTTCAGAGTGATCACGTCTGCTGCATATTGGTCGGCATCAATACGAGCTCCAACTCCACTGCCACTAAGTTCATTTCCTACAAGGACAGTACATTAAGTTCCCAAAACACTAGTACAAAAAGTACTGCTTAGATTATATTGCTTTCTAAATAAAACTTTGTAAAGTGAAGAACAGGGTATGCAAGTTTCCCTTTTGTACATTAACGCGTGAAAAGCCAAGAAAAGCATCATTTGTTATATTTCCTTTGCTCTTTACGAGTGATAGCTCAACATTATCTAATCGACGCCGACATACTTGTCCGGATTTCTTTTCTGCAACCTTACCAGAATTCCTTTTCGTCACACTTATCAGAATTTCTTTTCTACCATAAAGTAACTTCAGAAGAATATCATAGCAAAAGAAAGAAGTGCTTTTGTGGCAATATCATAGCAATAGGATTACACTGAACATACCAAGCTCCCATCCATGGATATCATATCCCTTGTTGACAGTGTATCGAATGAACGAAGCTGCGTTGGTGTAATTCCATGGCCCTCCTAAAGAACCATCAGGCATTGGAACCCGGCCATTCAGAGCATTCAACCCAAAGATAATTTTTGCACTGCAATCATCAAAATAACAATGAGCCAACAAAGTCCAAACAGAATGTAGCTTCTGATACTGACTTGAGGCAAGGAGTACACTGAAAATACCCAGATTTTTGGAAGAATGCATTGAGCTCGTCCCATCTATGCAACGGCAGGCAACCTTGCGTGAAACCGAACATGGCCGACGCGTTCTTCATGAACGGAGTGCACGACTGCCGAGCGCCGCCGGTGCCGTATATCAAGAGATCTTGCAAGGAGCCGCCGAGCCGGAGCTTGAGAGGGGAGAACGCTGCAAAATTTATCGGATTTGCGCAGAGACGAGCATGAGCTACATCGCGAAATATTGATACCATTGATTGCATCTACAATATGAAGATATCATGGACTGCAAAATGCTAAATGAATTAGCTGCGGTCGCTTGGCCACTGTAAAAGCGGATGAGCGACTACTCGAATGAGTGGCCGTCAGATCAAAAATCAATGGCTAGAAGATGCCTCACGCAAGACGAGAAATTGCTGCAGGTCTACTACTCCTGCTTGCTTGGCGCTTGATTTGGACTTCGATTTTTTGATTGGACAATAAGACATCAGCATTAATGAAAGTGAAAGTGATGATCATCTAATGGCTTACCTTTGACGGCATTCAGAAGGATTTTGTTGGAAAGATTCTGCAGGGAGGAAAATATTTAAGACCTGTGTCAATCACCCATGTCCTGGATTATTATACACTTCAGCAAGCAGAGAAAGTAACCAACGAATTGAAAACTAGTAACCACAGTTTGAAGAGGCACGCACCAAAGCAAATTACTACTACTATCTGACCTCTGTTCTTCTTTGGATAAGAATTAACCATTCTTTAAGAATGAGCATTAGTATACTATTGTAGGAGTAAGCATTGCCCTGTGGTAGAGTATTTGGTAGGCTTGACATCTGCGCATGATTGGTAGGAAAAGGTGCCGACACAAAATTACAAATGCAAATGGCCAGACAAAATTATAGGTCCATGAAACTCCCTAGGCTGTCAAATTCCAATCCAACACAGCTCCCAAAAGATCCATACCGTTGCCGACCACAAAAAAAGGAAACATATATCCTTGAAAACCTCGTCCATGTTCTACAGATTCTTCAGAATCATGCCAAGTTTAAAAGCACAATTTCGAAGAACAAAAATGAAATTTGCCAAGATTTCAAACCTCATGAGACAAACAAATTAAAAGAATAGGGCATAGAGCACCTGAAACTGAGAGGAGAAGTGTGAGAGTGAGAAGACTGACCAGGTTGAGGAGGGAGGCGAGGCCCCAGCTGCAGGTGCCGTAATCGCACTTGTCTGGCGGCCACCAGTCCAATGTCGCGCACACGAAGTCCTCGTCCGTCACCCCAATGGCCGACCGCCCGTCCACCACCACCGCTTCGCCGCCGCCGAAGCCGGCAGCCGCGCCGGCGTTCGTGCTCATGGTGGCGGAGCCGCCGAGCCAGAAGATGGCCCAGAAGCAGAACCCGACCGCCTTCAGCAGCAGCCCGGCTGCCATTTCGCTTTTCGCAGCACCAACGAAACCAAGAACCAGGAAGAAGTAAACCAGAGGAAAATGCAAGAGAAAGGGCAATGCCCCTTAAAAGGCAGCCCTTTGAGATGGAGGGAAGCTTCTTGCCACCTACACCATGAAAAGTACCGAGAGGAAGCTCAGGTAGGGAGGACAAGGCTCAGAGTTTGGTGCTTTTGGGGAAAGAGGAAGGCTGCCCTGCCTTGGTTTGTTTGGTGGGTGAAGCTTGGAATCTTTATATTGGGCCGACAATGGAAGTATGGCAACCGTCTCTTAGCTTTAGCTGTCTACACTTGTAGAGTTAGAGTAATATACTAACTCAAATTTCGCTCAATATTTATCTCACGTATAAAACGCTGCGTATTTATAGTACCTCGTTTACACTTTCATCTTCGTTTCGTATAAAAAGATTAACCCAGAGGCATTATATTTAAACACAACAGACATTATATACTACTACAACTAATTTTAGGCAAGTAAGATGAGACTAAACCCACCACTGCTTTACATGAGCCTTCACATTCACGGCTAGGTATTACAGTTTCATTTGTTTAATATCACCATTTAGGTAGAGTATACATAGTTACAAACAATCATACATGAGCTGTGGTGTCATGTGATGACTGGTGTGCTTTGGTACTTAGTGGTAGGCATATGGGAGTTAATAGTACTAGTAGTAGTAACTAGGGATGGCAACGGGGACGTTTCCTGGTGGGGAGTGGTGGAACGTCCTCGTCTCCAATAGGAGGGAAATTCCTCGTTCCCTGTCCCCTGTCCCGGGGCCACTTCGCACCGTTCCCCATCCTCGTCGAGGTATTAGGTCCTCGTGGGGAGTTATACCCGATAACATAGTACATACAAAATAAAAAATGAAATAACAAGATGATTCATAAATCAAGGATGCAGTTATGAACTGATTAATTTGTACAAATAATATCATGAACTGATTAATTTGTACAAATAATGTTAAGAAAAATTGTCTACAATGAGTATGAACCACCTATCATAGATATGCCAGGCCATATACGGGTAACGGGAACGGGAAGTGGTGGAACACCCCATACCCGCTTTCCCCGACGGGATAAATTTTCCCTATTAGCAGCCTCGTGGGAGAAAACCTCCCACATCACCACCCCTAATAGTGGAATTCCCCTCCGGGGAATGGGGAATGCGCCCGTTGCCATCCTTAATAGTAAGCATTACTTCATCAGTGTTAAGTGCCCAAGGAAAAAACCACAATTATTACGAAAGTTTGCATTTTTATGTCTGCAAGTGGTTAGTAAATTAAAAAAAAAAGAATCATGGAGGGTCATGGAGCTCTTTTGATGAAGCTGCATTTGCAGAGCTGGAAAGTTCATCTTTGGTAGCGCACTTGCAGAGCTGGAAAGTTCATCTTTGGCAGCCTTGACGATGGACAAGCAGAATAAAAAGATTCTAGGAATGCACCATCTTGTCCAGCTGTATCTTACAGTTTTTCCAGCTAAAAACATTGGTAATATGCTCGTCATGCTACCTTGCTAGTACTGTTCTGCGATTGTCTTGGTTCATTACTCCTTTGACAACGTTGTACAAGTAAGAGTTCATTTAGAAAGCCTAGGATTATGGTCGTGCGACTAAGTAAAAATATACTAAACTGACTGCATACAGTAATCAAACGAGGATCTTATCATCTCATGCCTTACTGTTGCAAGTAACCTGTCTACTTTTCTAGCTAGGAAGTGGGAATCAATCTTGTTGTTGTAGCAGAAAGATTAGACCTTATCTTTATCAGAATAGTAACAACAATAAAAGGCCTGGTTAATTTGGTCCCATGAAGGCTAGAAGATTGGGCAGGTGATTATGATATACTTAGCTCATAAGCTCATAATTATAATTCTATTGGCGCTAGTCGTGAAAGGCTAGGATCCTCTACAGCATCGAAATTTTCATACATGTATGTCATATAGTGTACGTAGCACATTTGCAAATTAATTTTTACACTAAAATTGATTTTTAGATTAGACGGCCACATAGATGCAGGGTGCTGTAAGTTTTGCAGCGTCGCTTCTTTTCAGGGGAATGTTAAGCGCTTAGCCTGCATAGCAAGCATGAGATGTGCATTATCCATCTATCATTCCATACTGGGCCACCAACGAATAACTGCTCCGATCCAACAGACAACGTTGGTGTACCTGCAGCAACATCGTCATAAGCGGCGCCTGATTACCAAAATCGCCATATAATAATCGTTTTCTGACTTTCTGTCAGTCTATATTATATATTTCATGTGGCAAGAGAGAAAGATTAGCTAGTGATGGACGTGTGTTGATTGGTACGGTTTGACACATGCTGTTTCTTGTGAAATCACCCAGCCATCTGCAAAAAGGAAAGCGTAGAAAAAAAGGGGATTGATTAGCAGAGCCAGCAGAATAGGAAGAGTGTGAAGTGCTCGTGAGCGTTCATGATACTACATCGCTAGGTCCATTCAATACCTTACCCAGGAGTGAAACTTACGTGATGTCGAATAATGGATATGCTGTATACAGTGTATAACTGTATACGAAGTTTTTATTGTGGAGTGTAGCTTGTTCCAAATTGCATTACCCCCATGCTATTCATTTGCTCCCATCTTATTGCGATCAAAATAGTTTACTGTTGGCATCATAAGACTGAAGCCTGACTATACTGTGAGTTGATGGTGTGCCATCCTAAGTTGCAACACATGCATGGTCCATCTGTCCTGTTTAGAATGATGGAGCATATGAGTATGTCACCAATAATGGCACATGGAATTTGGCATCACCAATGGACTCACGTTGACACATGAGGCTCGCCCATATTGTGCGAATTATTGGACTAGCTAGTACTAGTAACTATGCAAAACTGTTCATTCAAGCTCATAAGACTGAAGCTCAGGAGTCCTGACAGAGAGATCAATCAAGAGATCCATCCATCTCGATCTATCGCCACCCATAATGCCATGCAATGCGCGTTACCTTTTGCCATCCACGAAACGACTACTCTTCCTTTTCTGACTTTGCCATGGTTTGCTTTGCTTTGCTTGTGGGTGAGACTAGCTAAGCCCCAGAGCAATGGATAGCCGAGTGACAAGATAGGGTTCGGTTGGTTGGCTCACCAGAAGCCATGGGAGATGGCTCACCAGAAGCCATGGGAGATGGACGTCACACCTAACCAAACTCATGGCCTGATCGCATCAGCATCAGCATCAGGTGTTAGCTATGGGAGGTACATGACAATGCGTATGACATGACATACACATCCAAGATTCAAGGTAATCAATATGTACACGCAATTGCATGAGTCTGTTGGAACCATGTGGTGTTCCTTTGTAGTTATGCTACACAACACAGGCATGCACCTCTCAAGGAAGAGTAGCGGCCATGGTAAGCAAACCAAATTAAAGAAGGCGAAATGGATGCGGGCTTGTGTATGGGCAACACCTGTGATCTTTGTGCTCTTCTAATGCTTGTCCATTGATTAGGTGTACCAGATGCGTCAAATTAAGAGTATATATGATATGATAGATCAATCCTCTTGCTTGCCATGTCAGTTGTTCAGCTAAATTAGCCTCATGGACGGACGTGAACGTACGACAGAACGATGGAGGCGTGCGTGTACTTGTGCTGGTCATTGGTTAGGAATTAGGATATTGCCCTGTCGAGAAGCCAACAACACAAGGTATATGTACATTGTCTTGGTACTCATTAGTTAATTAGCAACAGGTAGTGAGCAACACATGAATACTAACTATTTCACCAACATTTAGATAGGGAAACAACAATGTGTTGTGTGTGTCGAAATGGAATCAGAAGGCTTGAAATGTGACGAAAGAACCGACTTTACATTTGGACGACAATCGTTGACATTATTCGAAAGAATGGACTACATATTTGGACCACAACGAAAGCAATGTTTAAGCATTGCATCACAGTTGACTAATAAGCACTATAGTCCTATACAAATGCATTCTTGTCCGCAGCAAAGTTCATTCCTTCTTCCAATGGGAATTGAAGTGGCTACTCTGACCTTTACTTGCTTATGGCATGCTAGAGAACCAGAAGAATATGATTGTGTCAAAACTGTCAATACATTAATTAACTAACATGTACTACCATGGGAATGGAAAGAACATTTGATATCTGTTTGAATAAAACAGAAGCAAGCACATATCTTATCGTGGCAGTTAGACCAAATCTAGTTGGTATGACTGCTACTCTATTCAATTGTGTCAAAAAGAAAAGAGAAGGCTAGGGTTGGTAGCATCCCCTCCTCGATTGTTTTGGGTAGCACAAGAAAGAATTATTCAAAAATTAGTTGGTGAGAAGTGGACTGCATCATGCAACTACTACATCTCGAGTCCCTCTTTCAAAGCATCGTAATTCATTAGAGACACCAATGCCACTAACCTTTTGGTTAGACTAATCACTTTTCAAACAAAAATAAACCTTTTGGTTAGACTAATCCAGAAGAGGCAGCTGAAACAAGGGGTCTCGTCTTGTTTTCGATGCTGGCCTTTTCAGGGCAACTCGCAAATCGGCTCCACTGTGACCTTACCTCATTATTAAAATGTGCCGGCAAAGAAGCAATTATCCTGCAATTTTAGACTACGAGCTTAGCGCACTGTTTGCTAGTGCAAATTAATTGGACAAATCCTAGAGGATTTCTTTTCAAGTGACAATGATGGGTTCAATTAGTAGTACTTGCCGGGCAAGTGTGTATTTGGGGCGTTACATATAATGGAAGCAAAGGCTTTTCCCTAGAAAGGTCAATGTTTGGAAGATGGCGTTTTCTCTTAGCTGCTTCTGTTGCGGATGTTGAAATGTAATTGAAGACAAGCGTTAGGATTGAAGACAAACAGTAGAACTATCTCGAAAGCTTCAGCTTGTAACTTTGTGTAACGTATTGCTCTGCTTTGTGTTGCCTGTACCAAGAAGCCGGAGAGATAATTTCGCCTAACTGTACTCGCTGATTCGCAAATATTTTAGTTGGCTCGTTTGACTAGTTCAACAGGAAAAATTCGATCAACTACATTCAAATTAGGGCAACGGACGACGGCTATGGAATAAGTAAGTCCTAAAGCACCGACAATGGAAGCGACGGTCTAAACTTGGGACAATTTTGATTTGGCGATGCAGATAATTCGAAAAATCCATAGCCTTATTGGGAGTTGGGACCAAAAAAAGCTTTGAAGAGATTTGTACCGTTGCTAAGAAGATTTTTCAAGCAAATAAATGCTCTCATGTGTGCTCTCAAAGAACCTAACCCAACAATAACTTCAAAAGGACCAACTGCACTGACCACCCATTGCCCATCTTAGGTGTCAAGCCCAGTCAGTTTACAGGTCCCGTCCATATGGCTATGGGCCAGATACCGTAGCATCTCAAATGCATGTTAAATTCCTCGTCTAGTTCTACTCCAGACTTCCAGAGTGCTACGTCCTTAAACAGGTGGAGTTGGACCAAGGCAACAGTTTAACATTTGTCCGATTCATGAAACAGCTCAATCTGGAGTACACCTGACCCGACCAGAGCAATAAATATGATAACATTAAATTCTACCATTAGTTTTCACTTTTCAACATCCATGATAGACCGATGTAGATACTGGACGAGGAGCACAACGTATCGCAAGACGTACATGGCTGAAATCAATTGAAACTAGGGCAGATAGGCCCCTTCGACAGACCAAGGCGAACCTCCATTCCGTGGTGCATGTCCGGCGCACGGAGAGACTCGGAATCGTGAGGCACTGCAAAGTGGCAAGGAAAGACGAAAATTAAACGTGGAACTGGAACCTATAGAAGCTGAATTGATAGTGGTAAGCACAAAATGCCCATTGATGAATGAGACGCACATTTTGCCATGGGAACTGAGCCTAAGTAAGTTAATTGAACAAAGGGGCACAAGCTCGGATCATTGACTGTAGCAATGTGCACTTTGGTGTTAATGATTAAATCACCACACACCACAACAGTATGAAAGTGCCTTAAAAAATCAAATGAGTACAATATTAGCCACCTACCTTGTAAACTTATTGTTTTGATGAAATGATTATCACTCCAAGTATATACTACAGCTGAAACTCTACTAGATATGTAAGTCTATAACTAGCCAGAAGTATGAAAAATGAACAACAGAAACATTTCACAACCCTTGTTTTTTCCAAGAACTTCTATCTTGCAAGACCACATCAGGTCAAATAAGTTTGCTAGAGTGAGTTCTATTAAGAGCAAAGAAACTACCGCTGATATAAAGGTTAAGAGGGTTTCAAGATAACAGTGTTCCCTAACTCCGATCAAGAACATTAACAAGATTAGCAAGTTACTGCACAAATGCTTACACAAAATTGTGAAACAGAAAGCAAGAGGATTGATGGAAACAAAAGTGTTGCTGCCTAATTTTGGCAGACTAAAGGACAGCAATCCTTACTGTTAAGATAATCTTCAAACCCAAAATCATCCAAGGAACCAGTCAGTGCCTCATATCCTAGCATAGACGATGGCAATGCACCAGGGGGCCTTTGGAACCTGGAAACAAAGTGACCAGCCAAACGTTTTTAGTGTTAGCACATGTGCACTTGTCTCCAGATACACATTGGTGCACAAGTTGTTCAAAATACAAGAAGAAACAAAATAGAAAATACAAGTTGTTCAAAATACAAGCAGAAACAAAATAGAAAATACGTGTTTATCCACATGTTCCCAGCCCTCTTTTGTCCTTGCATTGTTGTGTCAATTGTTGGAATGGAAAGAAGAATGAAAACAACCTTTAAGATATGATTGTGCATTCAAACAGAGAAGAGATTGAGGCATTCCAAGTGATCCATTTTAAAATGAACAGTACCTCAAATACAACCCTAGGCTACCAACCCTCAAATAATCAAATTACTATACCATCACAATTCACAAATCGCAATAAGTCGTTTACATAGAGAGACAATTTTAGATACAATCAACTACGCAGTCCTAGAACAAATGGAGTGTAAGGTAACACGTACTTGTACGGAAAAAGGAAAAAAAGAAGGAATAATGCAAACTAACTTTTAGCAGAACAGAGCTGATGATCACTAAGTGATCATCAGGGATACAATGCACACCACAATAAGGGCAATGGAGTTGTAGTAAAAGGAAAAGGTTAACAACTTTACAATGACGCAAAAACCATGAAAATAAGCATATATTCGATAAACCAGGTACTCCCACACTAGCTCAATTGATGCCTACTTCCAGCATGAATAAAAGCTAACATGAGTAAATTAGTTGCTGCACGGCTATCTAACACAGGAAAGCACGCATATCACAATCCACTGCAACGATACTCCATCAATTAAACACATGTTGTGCTCAGAGCATGGTCACTCTAGTTTCACGAAATTTACCCAAAATTCCCATCGACACTAACAATTCCAACAGCCAAATGAAACCGCTAGACTTTTCGAATGCCCACATCAGCTACTAGTGACTCCTAACTCGAAAAAAAATCGACATAAGGAAAAGGGGGCAGTGAGCTACTTGGATAGGATCTGCGCGTCGAGATCCTTGCGGATGTTGAAGGCGGATCCATAGATGGCTTCCGTCCCGAACCTCTTCTTGTCCGCCCAGAACTTGGCCTCCTGCGCGCGCGTCCCCAAAGTACTCGGATTCAGCGTGAGGGTTTCGAGGGCACGGAAAAAATCGAGACGACAGAGAGACGGGTAGGGGCGTTACCGATTGGATGGTGGCCTGGAGCGGGTGCGGCGGCGCGAGGTCACCTTTGACACTGTCGTTGACGCCGAAGCGGAGGGTGTCGTGGTTCTCGCCGATCTCCTTCTTCGTGCCGCCGCTCGCCATCGTCGTCGCTGTTAAGCTCGCTCGCTCTGTCTCTCTTCCCTTCTGCTCTGTTCTTTTCTTTCTTCGTGGAAAAGAAAGGCTTTAGGTTTGGGCCTGATATATAGCTGTAGCGTTTTAACCGTGTCTGACTCTTCTTTCTTCTTGTTGGTCTGGGTAGCTGGCCCAACTGCTACTATCACGGATTTTGGCCCATTTTTTTAATTATTTCTTGAATTGAAAAGCTATTCGGTGGCTCTCATCAGAGCTCAGTTCTACTTAGATTGAAATTGCAATCGTTAAACATGTTGGGAAACCCTAATGGCCCATTGAAGGCCCATGTGGCCCCTTATGCTGAAACCTTAGATGAGCGCTATAAAAGGAGGAGGGGGGTCCCCCCTATGTACAAGAAATCATTAGCAATAAAGAATTACCGCTGTTGCTCTCCCTAAACACGTGTCTCTCTCTCTTTCTGTTCTCCAATTCAGATCTGTTCGGGAACCCCGGACTATTCGATAGCGAGGTTCTTTAACACGTTATCAGCACGAAGCTCTACCGGAGTTCAGTTTTGAAAGGTGAGAAAGGTGAGATTTTGGCAATCGAATCTAAACGCTTGTCGTTTCTTTGCATGCATCTATCCTTCGCATCTTGTACCGTTTTCGTCACGTGGCACGGTTACACGGCGATTGCTCGGCTACTCGCGACGGCTACGTGGCATGAAGCTACAAACGATACATGAGTCAAGAATACGCGATTACTATTTGTACATCGAAGAAGAGAAAAACAGGCGATCGCCTCGGTCTTCACGCCGCGAAGGCGACGCCACTGGCTCGCCTTCGCCTCGCGATGCCATTGCCCCGGCCGCGACCACTTGGCCCGGCCGCCTCGCCGTCGCGCCGCCGTGTTCGGCACCACCGGTAGTGCCGACCGCCGTCGCAGCCGCCACACCAAACGCCGGCGGCCGGCCGACGCCCACGCACGCAACGCCCGCCTCACCCACGCACGCAGCAAGGCCGTCACCTCGGTTTCGCGCACAAAGCGCGACAATGCCGCCGCCATTGTCCGGCCCATAGCTCGCGCGCAGGCGCTCCGGCCCCGGCGCCTCCATCGGCCATCACGCGCGCCCTCGCCGCGCGCCGCCGACGTGCATGAAGTCACGCCACGACCACCGCCGCACGGCACCATGCACGGCACCTTCGCCGCGCCGCACGGCAAGCGCGCGCCCGCCGTCGCGCCGGGCACCGGCGGCTGGCCGCGCTGCCGCCACCATGCCGCCGGCCCGGCGCCGCCATCGCCGCGCCGCTCGCTTCCGTGTTCGCACCGCGCCACTGGCGCCTACCGGCCGCTCCCGCCGGCGCCGCGTCCATGGGCCGCGTCGCCGCCGCCGCTCGGCCGCCGCGACCGCCGCCGCCTCGCTCTCGGCGCCACGACAAGCGCACCGCGACGCTGCTCCGGCCGCTCGCAGCCTAACCCGGCCGCCCGTCTTGCCGCCGTCGGCCCGCCCGCCGTCGCGCCCTCGCCGCCACGGCAAGACGGCCGACCACCGCCGCCGACGCGGCGCTCGTTGCAGACCCTTGGCCTCGACTCCACCGCCACACGAAGCGGCGGTCTCGCCGCCGCCGCTCGACCCGCGAAAGCCACCTCGGCCTTGTTGCAACCACTCGTGTCGCCGGCCGCGGCCGCCAGCGCCACCACCGCCTCCGCCGCGTGCGAGCTTCGCCCGCCCGCACTGCACCACGCCCGCCGTCGGCTCGGCTCAAGACGCAACGGCGCCGCCCGCGCCTCCGACCTCGGCTCGCAGACGCCCGTCGCTATCGGCCTCCGACTGCAGACGCCGCCACTCGTCCTCGGCTCGCCGCCGCCGCCGTGCCGTTTCAAAGCAATGCCGCCGCCATCGCCATCTCGGCCCCGCACGCTCGGCGAAAAACGCCACGGAGAAGGTGAGCAGGCGAGAGCGTGGCGAGGCGCGCGCGAGGAAGGCGGACGAGCGGCGCGAGGCGCGAGGGAGGCGGCGCTGCCGCGTGGGAAGGGGAAACCCTAGCGCAAGGCGAGCATGGGCCAGGGCAAGGCTCATTTAAGCCGTTCGGCCGGGAAAAAGAAAAAGGAAAAGAAAGAAAGAAAAAGAAAAGAAAAAAGAGAAAAATTGCAGAAAAATTATAGAAAATTTTGAAAAATTGCCAGAAAATCAAGAAGATTTATTTGGCTCTGTTTTCAATTTTTCTAGCTTTATTTCTCTGTTTTATGAATATTCTTTATGAATTTTGAATCTGTTGCTTTATTTAAAATATTGCAATGCATAGCAATTTTTTTTATTTTTTGTACTTTATGCTTATTGCAACCATTTTCTATTAGATTACACGCAGTAATCTAATGTCGGAATTTTGAAATCATGAATCGTGAATCGTGAGTTTGAAAAACTGGCCCCGCACGGTCAGAACTACCTCACTTGGGCATCGGACGTGAAGATAGTTCTTAGGGGCAAGAAGCTCCGTACTGCGATTGGTCTAGGGTCCTCGCAGGACGCGAAACCTACCGTCGAGCAGAACGATCAAACCGTGCACTGCCATTTAAATGCATGAAACTCATTTTCTTTTAGATTATGGTTGTTAGCAATTTTCTTTGAATAATGAATTTTAAGCTCTAGAAGAGCATACTTCTTTCATGAATAAATACGCAATTTATTCTTTATTCCAGTATTCTTCAATTTTGCAAGTAATATTTGGATTGTTTTTGCCTCAATCTGATTAGAATTATATTTCTTTTATCTAGAAATCGTGTAGCGCCCAAATGGAAGAGATATGCATTGTTGATAGTGGCACAACAAATACCATCTTAAGAGAGTCTAAGTATTTTCAGTCGATCACGAAGAACGCTGGAAAGATTACTACGATCGCAGGAAGCGACTCATATGTAATCGGCTCAGGAAGAGCCACTATTATATTGCCTATGGGTACAACTTTGGTAATTGAAGAAGCCCTTTTGTACCCTGAATCAACGCGAACTCTCTTAAGCTTTAAAGACATCCGCGCCAATGGTTTTCACGTAGAAACCAATGAAGAAAATGGCAAAGAATACTTGTGCATTGTGAAGCACATGGTATGTGGAAAAATGGTATTAGAAAAATGTCCCTCATATGAATCTGGGATGTACTACACGAATATTCATGCACCCGAAGTGTATACTTCCTTGAAGACTGTTTTTAGAAGCTCTGAGTTTTTTTCTTTATGGCATGGTAGATTAGGCCATCCTGGTCTTAGAATGATGAGAAATATAGTGAACAACTCACAAGGTCATGGCATTAATGTTAAAAATTTCCCGAATCATGAAGATTTTGTGTGCCCTGCATGTGCCACCGGGAAATTAATAACTAGACCCTCCGTTATGAAAGTGCAAAGTGAAATCCCTGCATTCCTGGAACGCATCCAGGGGGATATTTGCGGTCCGATTCAGCCCCTGTCAGGACCGTTTCGATACTTTATGGTGCTCATCGATGCTTCCTCGAAATGGTCGCATGTATGCTTGTTATCAACAAGAAACCATGCTTTTGCAAAGCTGATCTCGCAGATCATAAGAATTAAGAATGCTTTCCCTGATCATCGCGTGAAGTCCATTAGAATGGACAATGCCAAAGAATTTACTTCAAAGGCATTTGATGATTATTGCACGGCAACAGGGATAGCAGTTGAGCACTCCGTACCGCACGTCCATACACAAAATGGACTAGCAGAAGCACTAATAAAGAGGATTAAGTTCATTGCCAGACCGCTTTTGCAGAGTTGTAACTTGCCCAACACTTGTTGGGGACACGCAGTCCTGCACGCAGCAGCTCTTATCAATTTTAGACCGTCGGCCTACAACATCCATTCTCCTATGCAGCTTGTGCACGGGATCATCCCGAAGATCTCCCATCTTAGAAAATTTGGGTGTATGGTATATGTACCTATACCACTGAAAGGACAGGGGATGTCGCCTAGAGGGGGGGTGAATAGGCGGATTAAAAACTTTATAGCTTAAATGCAGCGGAATAAAAATTTGCAGCTAAATAAAATCTCCCGAATTTCCTGAACAATCCGGAGTGTCCGGATATTCAATCCGGATACTCGGATAGTCCGATCCCGAGGGTCCTAACCCGAGTGTCCGGTATTCAATCCGGATACTCGGATTATCCGACCGTCCGGGTATTCAATCCGGATACTCGGATAGTCCAATCCGAGGTTCTAACCCGAGTGTCCGGTATTCAATCCGGATACTCGGATTATCCGGACCGTCGGGTTCGTGGATTGGATACTCGGATTGAGGACTTCGAATGGAGATTTTAAATCTTTGCAATTTTTCAACAATCTACTTGAATACAAAAGATCTAAATGATGTCAGTATTGAGGGCATAGAAGATCCGGAGCCAAACACAACAATAGAGTAGATCGGGCTCCCAAAGATTCAAAACCAAATACTAAAGCAAGAGTAAGAAGCAAACTTGGAGACAATGATTTTTCACCAAGTTCGGATCCTTGAGGATCCTACGTCTCGCTGAGGCGGCTCGGTCACACTTGAGCCGGGTCTCTTTCAACCCTCTTCCTCCGGTGTTGCACAAATGCACTCGCGGTCTTCACTCCTTTGATTCCTTCCCTTACGGAGGCGGAACTGCCTTCACAAACTTCCCACGGCCAACCACACAAAGCTCCGGTGGCTCGTGGCGACCTCCTAGCCGTCTAGGAGTCCTCAACCTCCAAGAGTAACAAATGCTCACGAAGAACAAACTTGGAGATGAAATCAAGTGCTCAATCAACTCAAATCTCACTCAACAAACTCTTCCCAACCCTTCTCACAAGGGGATCACTTAGATCTAAGGGTAAAAGCTCCTCAAAGCCCTCACACACACCCTCAAAATCCACTCCAAAAGCCTCACCAAAAGCTCTCTCAAAAGAGGAGGAAGGGCTATATATAGAACTCCCAAAACTAGCCGTTGGGGTGGTGCGCACAATTCAGAGTCTCGGATTTCAATCCGGATACTCGGATTGACTGAGAAAGGCTAACAGAGAGACTCAACCCGGAGAGTCCGGATGAATATCCGGATACTCGGATGATCCGATAGTCCGGACTAACTCCGGATAGTCCGAATCAAGACCGAGCGACTCGACGAAAACGAGCATAACTTTTGACTCGGACTCCGATTTCAGAGATTTTGGACTCTCCGAAAGCTAAGAACGAGGGCTACACAACCAACAAGATCTCACTATCCAAAACTCAAAGGATAACCACAGATTTCACAAAGAAATCAAGAGAGACCTACAACCCTCACTTTCCAAAGACTACCAACACCACTCTCTTTCTAAGATTCACAAGGATGGATCACTTGAGCACTTGACACATCTAAAAGTCATTCGACATCGCATCCCTCTTAATAGTACGGCAATCCTTAGACTCAAATTAAATCAAAGATAATATAAGTCTAGAACTAGTCACTTGCCGTCTTCTTTCTTGATGTCGATGCATGAAGACCTTCACCATATAATTGATGACATCTTCGCCTTGTCCAACTCGACTCGATTCACCTCATGAGACTCTCGTCCTATCAACCTTGACTTGATCATCCTCTCGACGATCTCCACGCCAAGTTGCTCTTGACTTAGTCCTCGGCTCTTGGTGACACCGTCGTCTTGTTGACCTCGACTTAATGATCATCCTCCAAGATACCTTGGTCATCATACACATACGGGACCTAATTCTTTCCAAACTACTCATGAAAGACATTAGTCCCAAAAGCTCAATAGATATGAATAGAGTTGGTATTTGTGAGCAGTTGATTTCAACAAGTGTTTCATATAAAGAAGCACAACACAAAATAGAAACACTTGACATAAGAAATGTTCTCTACTAAGTACATCATGATGAATATGTAATTGATCTATATGCACTAGAGAGATAATTGCCAATGTGATGAATCAATTAAATCATGGCAAGGATCACAGACTTTACTTAAATGAAGCACATGATAGAATATACACGAATTGTACATGTGCAAATAACATTTGGAGTAAGAGTAAATATGTGATCCAACACTAGATAAACTTCACTAAGAGAATTGCATGAGAAGATATACAAATAAAACATGCATGCACCAAGTCAATCTATAGCAATATGAAGTTTAACTCTAGTTAATACATGCATACTATAATGAACTCAAATGAATATATATGCACAAATAAATATGACATGAACCAATGTGCATATATAAAATCAACATGCTACTTGGAGTTCACTATGCATTTGCACGAAAGGAATGCAATAACAAATTAGAATAGATACCAAAATTGCATACCTTATCTTTGCTTAACTATCCCATTTGATTTTCCTCTAAATAGATGAGACTGATACTCAACTAGGCAATAACAAGTTAGTCTCATAGCAATATAATCATATTAGAGGTTTGTCATTTGCTAAGCACTAAGTTAAGCATTTACTTAATTTACATAGATTGTCATTATGAGTGTTTGTCATTAATCACCAAAATAACATTCATTAATCACCAAAATAACATAAGTGCCTAGATGCACTTTCAACCACCCCCTCAGCGGACTGCAATGGGCCCTCTCCGTAAGTCTGGGATATACGTTGGTTATGTGAGTGCATCCATAATCAGGTATTTGGAACCCATGACTGGAGACTTGCATACAGCCCGATTCGCTGATTGCATTTTTGACGAGGATCGTTTCCCGTCATTAGGGGAGAAATCAACCTTTGGATGAAAAATGCCGAAATCATATGGCATTCCACTGGGATCCCGCACATGACCCCGCACTAATGAAGCAAATCAAGAAGTCCGAAGATAATTGATTTGCGAATTTAGCAAATGAATCGCTGATCATTTTGTGATCCGAAGGCGTGGTTAAGTCGCATGTACCCGCAAGAAATGCACGAGAGGGTGGAAATACCAAAGAAAATAGAAGGTATCCTCAACCTGCTCGAGGCCTCAAAGAAAAGAACAGAAATCTGCTCCTCAAACCCAAAGTACCCGGAGACGCTCGAGAAAAGCGGGCGAAAGGACTTACCACAACCAATCACGAAAATGCCCCAAGGAAAGAAGGGAGCAGTTGAGACTGCACTGGAAAGAAGCCAACAGAAAGGCAATTCGGACTTAAATCTTCCATCAAGGAAGCCGCGGAAATAATGTGTGCGCACACATAGGCGATGAAAGCTAAAGGAACTTGCTCTGCGATAGGAATAGCAATAAGAGCAAGTAGAAGTGTATGAAGCACCCATGAAGAAATGGCCATAAATTTTGTAATAACAGGAGAATCCTGAATAGAGCAACGACCAACATTGATGCATACTTTGCAAAGAAGATTGCCTCGATCATTTATCATGATCCCGAGCTCGCATCTCGCAGAGTGCAAGAAAAGGCTAGATTGGAAAGAATGGAAAAAGGCAATCACTGCAGAGTTAGTCTCTCGAACAAGAGAGGTGTTTGTTCAGTATGCCGCACACCTCCCCATATAAACCCGTAGGTCACAAATGGGTCTTTGTTCGGAAGAGAAATGAAAACAACGGTTGTAAGGTACAAAGCAAGGCTTGTAGCTCAAGGTTTCACTCAACGCCCGGAGTTGATTATGAAGAAACTTATTCTCCGGTCATGGGAGGAATTACCTTTAGATATTTGATCTCAATAGCAGTCAACTTGAAGTTGAGAATGAAGCTAATGGATGTTGTCACAGCATATTTGTATGGAAACTTGGATTCGGAGATATACATGAAAGTACCGGAAGGAATTCCTATCTCGAACCAAGACGGAGCAAATAGAAACCTGCACAGTGTGAAATTGGAGAAATCACTGTATGGGCTGAAGCAGTCAGGAAGAATGTGGTACAATCGCTTGAGTGATTTTCTCTGCAAGAAAAGCTACACAAACAGCGAAGATTGTCCATGTGTGTTTATACAGCGATCCCCGAATGGATTCTGTATAATCTCCGTCTATGTAGATGACTTGAACATCATTGGGACGGATGAAGAAATTGAAGAGGCATGCTCATACTTGAAGTCTGAGTTTGAAATGAAGGATTTGGGTAAAACCAAGTTTTGTTTAGGCTTGCAGCTTGAACATGTCCAAGGAGGAATCTTGGTACATCAATCAACCTACACATAGAAAGTGTTGGAAAGGTTTGGATTTGAAAAAGCATATCCTGCGAAGACTCCAATGGTCGGAAGGTCACTCCAAGCAGACCTAAACCCATACAAACCTAGAGAAGAGGGGGAGGAAGTCCTGGGAGCAGAATTCCCATATCTGAGTGCAATTGGAGAGCTCATGTACCTTGCAAATAGCACTAGGCGGACATTGCGTCATTGTGAATTTGCTAGCTCGATGCGATCTGAGAACCCACCAAAAGGCATTGGAAAGGGATCAAGGACATCTTCCGCTACCTCCAGGAAGCAAAGACCTCGATGCTTTTTTGAAGAAACAATGAATTGAATTTGGTTGGCTACGCCGATGCTGGGTATTTATCAGACCCGCATACTGGCAAGTCCCAAACCGGCTATGTTTTCCTATGTGGAGGAACAGCAATTTCTTGGAAGTATACACTTCGGGTGCATAAGTTTTTCATGAAGTTTTCTTGCATAAGGTTTTTAACGAGGCAATTCGTGCAACATAGTAAGCGTATGCTATGTACTCTTTCTCCAAGTATTTTTCCCACTGGGTTTTTCTGGAGTTTTAATGAGGCATATGCATCTTGCGGCAAAAGGCCCAAGGGGGAGTGTTGGGAAACCCTAATGGCCCATTGAAGGCCCATGTGGTCCCTTATGCCGAAATCCTAGATGAGCGCTATAAAAGGAGGAGGGGGGTCCCCCCTATGTACAAGAAATCATTAGCAATAAAGAATTACCGCTGTTGCTCTCCCTAAACACGTGTCTCTCTCTCTTTCTGTTCTCCAATTCAGATCTGTTCGGGAACCCCGGACTATTCGATAGCGAGGTTCCTTAACAAAACAAACACACGAAAAGAGATATTCCGTATTAGAAAAGAGATTAAAAAGCAAGCATAATCTTGGAGAAGAAACCCATTCTGCATAACACATTAGTAGCATACCATGCGATTCCTCGAATCACAAAGACAAGTCCCCGTAAATCTCTATAGATTGTACTCCAGCATCGTGCATACCATCACGGTAAAATAATTATACCAATGGCTACTGCTGTAATGGTAAATCATGGCAAGCTTACAAGGATGTTATCTATTCTATACATCTCGAATTTCATGTCAGTCAGTTCACGTTTCAGTTTCAAGGACAAGTTCTACAGCCTCAAAGCTCAAAATCATGAAGCTGGAGATCCATCCCAGGTGTAGCAAAAACGCAGAAGTTCCAGCCTCGCTTATTTCTTCAGAAGGCAATCCTTGAAGCCCTTCTCCAGTTCTTCTCCATTGATATTCCTGCCTATGAACACAATCTTGTTGATGCGCGGCTCATTGGGCTCCCACATTCTCTCAGGAGATCCCTGGAAAATGTCATGCACTCCCTGCCCACGGAAAACACACAAGCAATTGAGGCACATGAATATACACAAAATATAGACAAAAATGACAGCGCAACATCTAGCGAGTTGCCCAGCTCATTTAAGCAAATTTGAAAGAAAATTTGGCAAAAGCTTATACAAGGATTCTGCAAACAGGTCAGAATTTGTCCAGTGATGCTCTAGCACACAAGAACAAAAAAATGTTCTAGATCAGAAGTAATATAAAAGAAATAAGATCATCTGCATGCGCATCAAGATATACAATAGATGGTGCTTGGGTGCAGAGACACAGATACACTCGCAAGCAGAGTAGATTGGAGTGATCAAAGATAAAAATGGCAAATAAGAGTTCTTTCTTAAAAACAAATCTTCTAACCAACAAATAAATTTGTAAGATTCTTGGGACCCTGCATATCCCTTTCCCATATCATTAAAAAAATTATTAGTTGGTTAGGGTAATAAAATGAAAAATTAGGAGTGAACTGGATAAAACCGTAGGCTAGGTCAACACAAACCTGAAAGACAAAGCGCTGAGGCATTCCATTGACAGAAAGTAGTCCCTTCATCCGGTATATGTCATCACTGCGTTCCAGCAGTAGGTTCCCCAACCACATGTCAGCCTGCATGAGTGCATGTAAAATATTGTCCCAACATACACAGCCCCATCGTGTGCAGGGCAATAAAAGGTAGGGTCATAGTATTTAGATGTATCGAAGTTCATCATAGCAATCTTGAGAAAATAGAGCAATGCATGACAAACAATTTTAAGTCTGACCTTTTCAAGATCCATCTCCCCTTCACAAACAATGCTTACAGAAGAAACACCAGGATCATGGGTGTGATCATGCGCATGATGATCTACAAGAAGCAAACAACATTGAGTTTACTTTCTCTTCATATTACTGAGCACTATGATTTTTAGATTTTTATATAAGCAAACAAAAAGGGTCAACAGAATTCAGAAACCCTCTAGTGATAAGTTTCCAACATTTCTATTTTTACTGTACCATCTCTTTTTTGGAACTGCATCCAAGCAGATCAACAATGCACTTTTGTCTCGGTTAAAGGATTTTGTTTCCAAGATAAATAAAGTAACAACAAGAGTCTACTTCTAATATTCCAGATGCCCCTATCAGCAGTGGAGTTTTCTGAAGTCGTGAATTCAGTCACATATGAAGATCTAGTGATGTAATGGCACTATGTACACCACTAGATGATTGAATTCACGCTTATGATAAAATGCTTCCATGAATTGACTCGTTTATAAAAGGATAGGTAATGGATGGAGATTATATGGATCTAAGATGCTTGTGTGTAGAGTGAGCCTCCAACATTCCATGGAGCCCCTTGGTACGAGGTTTTAGGTATTAGTGTAATACATTGTGTAATTTACATAAGATTTAGCATCAGTAATATGGAACAGCCTTTTCATGAAGCCAGGTATGTCGACATTAGTGTATATTGCCATAAGAAAGAGTACAGCGCCACATGATATGTAACAGAAAATGGAAAAACATTTTCCCTTTGGAATGTCCACGTGTTACAGAACAGTTCCAATCAAGGGCCAGCTTGTAATGTTTCGTAAAAAAAACACTAGTAATGTAATATATAACAGATAAGAAAGCCTATACAGTTCAGGCATGGATCTGTGCTTCTAGAAAATAATCTGTATCTGTATCTGTATTAAGACATCAAGCAGGTTTGGCACATAATCTTCTTCCCTTGTTGCCCTAGTAACTACCTTTCTACAGGAGTTTTACATTTCATAATTTGATGGTGACCATGTTTGTGGGTGTATGATAATGTTCCAAGATCTACGCTCACCATGTTTGTGGTCATGATCATGATGATGGTGATCATGGTCATGATCATGGTGATGTTCATGCTCTGCATGGTGGTCTTCATGTTCTTCAGAGACAGCACTCTCAATCCTGGAACAGAAAAAAAAAATCCAATTTCCTTTATTCTCAATATTTCCTGAATTGTGTAAACTAGAGCTAAATTTGAAAAAAAAGAGAGGAAGAACCATCTTTCAGTATAGTATATATGCACTGCTCGCTGATTGTGAAAAACCCAACTAAACCAAATAACGACATATTGCCAAATGAGATAATTATAAGTATTTAAGCAAGCACAAGAAGTAAGAGACGAATAGTACTTCTATGCTATCCCAAACAGTAAATATGTCACCATTTAACAAATAGCTAAGTTATATTGGATTGATCCATCTATATGTAGAAAAAAACTAGAGATGCAAATGCGTATATGATTCATTAGTAGCGTAATTTAAAACGAATTTTGCACATATTCCATTTAATACACATACACTAGGTCACATTGCATCACATCAAGTCACTTGGTCCAAGGACCACAATAATAGTAAATTGTTTTGATCTCTCAATGCTAACAGATAACACATGCCTGATATATACTATATTCATGCTTTTAGCATAATGTATCATTTCTGTATGATTGAACAGCTCAGATAATTTTGTCCACCGCAATAGCAGTAAATAGTATTGATCTCTCAATGCTCGAAGACACCGTGTGCCTGATATCTACTATAGTCACACTTTTTTACCATAATGTATCATGTCATTATGCTTGAACAATTCAGATCATTTAATTATGCTATGTATTTATCTTGATGTCTTCCTGTCTTTTTCCTTGATGTAAATGAATGTCCAAAAGATGGTGTTCTCTTTGCAAAGACAAAAAATCCACACACAAAAAAAGACAATGACAGAAAGGAACCTCTCCAAATCAAAGCCTCCAATTCCAAGCGCATAATCCAAATCAACTTTACCATACTCCGCTCGTTTCAAATGAGCCATGCGATTGATACTCTGTATGCACAAAAAGATGATGTTAGAAACAACCACACGGTAAAAACAAGAGGAAAATGAACGCACTCCACTAACCCTTATACGCTCAACCAAGGAAGACACTTCAGGCTCACTAACAAGATCAATCTGCAAGGGAAGTAACAAGAAATTAGATCTTCTATTAGCAAGACTGCAAGAGCCAAAATAAAAGAAAAAGGCTTACTAACTAAACACGCCCTAATATATACAAACCAGCAAGTGTTGGCTACAATAACATTACCTTGTTAACTATAATTCTGTCAGCATATGCAATTTGCTGAACTGCCTCATTGACTATACCCTTGGGCTTTACTTCATCCAAATGCAACCTTGCATGCTTTGCATCGACTAAAGTAACAACACCATCCAGCTTGACGTCATTAAAAACTTTGTCTTCTGCATAGAACGTCTGTATTATGGGTGCTGGATTCGCCAAACCTAAAAAATAGAAAAAGAGAGAGTAAGAGGCCTTAACGTGGCAAAGCAATCAAAAAAATAACTACGAGAAATAAAATTTTGAAAATTAGCATCGAATGATTTTATTGATGACGAACAAATGAACATTGTGTATACAATCGAAAAACTAATGTCACAGGCAAATCAGAAATCTGAAAGTCAGGGTGATTTTTTAAACTCGAGAATGTTACATCTTACATCTCGAATATTTTCTTGATTATGGTGGCAATTCTTGCCAAGTTCCTTACCTGTTGTTTCAATAACAAGATGATCAAACTTCCCCTTCTTCTTGTCAACCAATTCACCAATCATACGGACTAAATCACCACGCACAGTGCAGCAAAGGCAACCATTATTTAGCATCATTATGTCCTCAGCTCCAGCAGTTTGTGCAGCAACTAATGAACCATCGATATCAACTTCTCCATACTGCAATGGAAACCACATCAAAGGTAGATTAAGATGTATTTTTCAGTGTGCAAAGTCTGGCATGTGTCCAAGAATGGAAAACTAACTGCTGCTCAAGCACTTAAATAATAAACATACAACGAAAATTTACTCATATAGGCATACGGTATACCTCATTCTCAATGACAGCGATCCGCTTTCCATGGTGAGCAGTCAATATGTGATTTAGTAAAGTTGTCTGAAAATAAAAACAAAGCCTGAATATACCAAAGACGAGTGATTCATGTTAACAAAACCCATTAAACTGAAATAAAGTAACATTATGTACACAATGTTCCATATAAGTCAAAGTGTCAAAGGCGAAAAGCTACATAATTAGATTCTAGTGCGAAGCGCCCAAAAATGCAAAACCAGGTGTACATGCGGGGTGCATGCACTATCTTAACCCTCAAAAGCATGTCAAGATTCGTGCAAGGGGTGTTCAATGAATAGAATATGGGGTGGTGGTTTAAATCTTGAAAAATTGCATCGATCTCAAGGCACATTTGATGGTGTTGATAGTGCGTGTGCGGTGTGCCCACATCCACATGTACATGTTGAAAATCCACAATCGCGAAGTGCCTCAAGGTTTCACTAATCCTAGTGCTGAGTTAGTGCTGTTCTGA
This sequence comes from Otatea glauca, assembly GCA_036346275.1. NCBI lineage: Eukaryota > Viridiplantae > Streptophyta > Magnoliopsida > Poales > Poaceae > Otatea > Otatea glauca. The sequence goes on along the minus strand of CM070714.1, from coordinate 53,708,496 downwards.
CTTTCTGAGACTGTACTATAATCCATTTAGCATTTAAGGTAATAAATACTGCATAATCTGGGAGTGAACAGGGGAATACACAATGATGTGCTAATCTATCAATATGACGTCAAATATCGCTGCAGGAGAGCGTGTATACATCTCGGATGCATCATGAATTCATGACAAGCTCATCCGCATAGCAGCTACAGATTTTTGGGGCTTGACCTTGCCGGAGCCGAGGAAGCCGGTGATGATGGTGGCCGGGATGCGGTCGTCGGGCGGGATCATAGTCTCGACACCGGCGCCCTCCTCCGTCGTGGAAGCCGCTGACGCGGCAAAGCGCCGCCTTGGTCGCCACGACAGTGTCCCCGCCGCCCGCGGTGCGGCGGCGGCATAGAAGGAGCGCGAAGCGGCGCGCAGGCGCATGCGCAGGCGGGGGAGGGAGGCGGCTCCGCGCGTGGCCACGCCGAGAGCCGCGGCCGTGGAGATGACCGGGGAGACGGAGCAGAGCGCCGCCATGGTTCGGTGTGAGAGCGGGAGTGGATATTGTGGAAGCGGAAGGAGACCAACCAAACGGAGGAAGCGCTCCGGTGTCTGGACTGGAGCGTGCCGAAATTATCTCGGCGCAGCGCACGCACATCACACGTGCACTAGCTTAAAAGGCCAAACTGGGCCAGGCCTTCTCTTTCCTATTCTTGCATCTTAATTGGGCCAGTCGTGCTAGTGAAGCGAAACTTTGCCGAGATTTGTATTGGATTTTGCTGAAAACTTCAAACTACGAACGCGATTAGTGAAACTGCACTGCACCGGATGTTTGGAACATTTTAGAAGTTTCATGAAATGCCTGAAACTTAAAGCTAGGTGCTTTGCATCTTCGAAAGCGGCTCAGCCCAAACTTGCGGAACAAGCGCAGCTGCGGACGGTGCTACTCCTGTTAACCAGGCCAAATATTACAATGAAACCGGGCCCACGCCCACCTGCACAAATTCAGAAACCGGTAACAGCGATTTTTGTTGCTTCCCAGCCGTCCAAACCAAAATATTAGCAACAGTATAAAAACACAGAAGACACAAGCGAGTGATTGCATAGTTTTTTTTTCGTATATACTATCCTTGTAATGTGCAATAATCTTGATTTACATGTCGATCTGTCGCTAGCAGCTTATCTCTGCTACTTGGTCTCCTTGCTCTGGACGAACTAATTTACGCATCCACAGTGCGGATATTGTAATCCCAGTGACAGGGACCGCGATGCTAGCTTCCCCTGCGTCTCACCCTGTCCCTATTACGCCACGGATGTCGTCGGCCGCAATTAAAATCCAGATTTTTTGACTAAATTAGTTGCTCTCACTTCGTACGTGGACGTGAAAGAGAGAGCTGGCTGTCGGGTATTAAATCTGTCACCTTCGTTGCTCGATAAAAAAAATGCTTTTCTGCTTTGTAGATTTTTCCTTGTACATACTGATGACAGCTAGCTATACGTAGCACGGAAATAATCTTCATCGAGCTTAGCTCCAAGCCTCCAACCCATATTAACCACATCTACGTTCGTGATATATATATACACACCACCTACATGAATTTGAATGAAATGCTCTTTTTATCACTTTGGTACACTTATACACTAATTATAAAATACTCCAATATGAGACATATGAAAAAATTATAAGGGAGTTTATAATTTTTAATGCATTTTGCAAATACCTTCATATACGCACATAAAAAGGAGTATATCCAAAAAATATGCATACCATCTCTGAAAAAAGTATATACCACCTAGATAGTCTTGTATACTTGTATACTACGCGTACATATATATCCTCTTTTCTACTCTCAGAGTAGTAACTCCCTATGATGTATTTCACAACGTATGGAGTATCTTATACAACGGAGGATATGTACGTGTGGTATATGAGTACATAAGACTATCTAGATAGAATGTACATTTTTCAGAGGTGGCCGGTATGCGTATTTTTAGATATACTCTTTTTTATATGCATATATGAAGGTATTTGTAAAATACGCTAAAAACTATGTATACTTTACAATTTTTTGATTCAATAGTGTATCTTAGAATAAGTATATCAGTGTACCTAAAATGATAAACAAGTATTTTACATTCGTTTAGATGGTATATTAGCGATGGGAGTAACTACTCCGGGTAGAATTTATTTTTCTTCTCTTTAATATATATGTCGATATTTCAACAGCTGAAGCCGGCACGAAGAGCAGAAAAACTGTAACTGCAACTGTAAGTGCGATTTTAGAACAACAGTATGGGTAATGCACCCTAGTCACAGCGTTGAGCAACCGTGTGTCTACGCTAATTAAACTGTTAAGGAACCTCGCTATCGAATAGTCCAGGGTTCCCGAACAGATCTGAAATTGGAGAACAGAAAGAGAGAGGCACAGGTATATGAGGAGAGCGACGACAATTCTTTATTGCTAATGATTTACGGTACATAGGGAGACCCTCCTCCTTTTATAGCGCTCTCTAGGGTTTGGCATAAGGGACCACATGGGCCTTCAATGGGCTTTAGGGTTTCTCAACACTCCCTGGGCCCTTTGCCGCGAGATGCATATGCCTCGTTAAAACTCGAGAAAAACCAGTGGGAAAAATACTTGGAGAAAGAGTACATAGCATACGCTTACTATGTTGCACGAATTGCCTCGTTAAAACCTTATGCAAGAAAACTTCATGAAAAACTTGCTAAGGAAAAGAGTACAATTCTCCCAACTTCAAATGCTAATCTTGAGATTCATGTTGGGTATTCATAATTCATGCTCGAGATTCATGTGGGAGTATGTGAAATATCTCCCCGAAATCTGCACTTCTCTAAGTCTCATCATCCCAATTCCTTTCACGCACCTTTCAAAGGTAGATCTTTGGGAGTGATTTAGTGAACAAATCTGCAAGATTTTCACATGACTTAGTATGCAATATCTTGATCTCGTTCATCTTATGCAATTCATGAGCATAGAAGAACTTGGGGTTGATATGCTTCGTGAGATTGCTCTTCACATAACCCATTTGTGCTTGGGCAACACAAGTCGCAATATCTTCATAAATTATCGTGGGAGTTTGCTCAATGTTCAAACCACATGACTTACGGATGTGGTGAACCATTCTTCCGAGCCATGCACATTCACGAGATGCTTCATACAAAGCGATGATTTCGAGTGGTTTGTCGACGTCGAGACAAGAGTCCGCTAGACGACTTCCAAGAAATTCTTTGTTCCTCCACATAGGAAAACATAGCGATTTGGGACTTGCGGTATGCGGTCCGATAAATACCAAAGATCGGCATAGCCAACCAAATTCAATTCATTATTTCTTCTAAAGAATGCATCGAGGTCTTTGCTTCCTTGGAGGTAGCGGAAGATGTCCTTGATCCCTTTCCAATGCCTTTTGGTGGGTTCTGCACTGTACCATGCTAGCAAATTCACAGCGAACGCAATGTCCGGTCTAGTGCTATTCGCAAGGTACATGAGCGCTCCAACTGCACTCAAATATGGGAATTCTGCTCCCAGGACTTCCTCCCCCTCTTCTCTAGGTCTGTATGGGTCTAGGTCTGCTTGGAGTGACCTTCCGACCATTGGAGTCTTTGCAGGATATACTTTTTCAAAGCTAAATCTTTCCAACACTTTCTGCGTGTAGGTTGATTGATGTACCAAGATTCCTCCTTGGACATGTTCAAGCTGCAAGCCTAAACAAAACTTGGTTTTACCCAAATCTTTCATTTCAAACTCAGACTTCAAGTATGAGCATGCCACTTCAATTTCTTCATCCGTCCCAATGATGTTCAAGTCATCTACATAGACGGAGATTATACAGAATCCATTCGGGATCATTTGTATAAACACACATGGACAATCTTATTTGTTTGTGTAGCCTTTCTTGCAGAGAAAATCACTCAGCGATTGTACCACATTTTTCTGATCGTCTTGACCCATACGGTGATTTCTCCTATTTCACATCGCATGTGTTTCTATTTGCTCCATCTTGGTTCGGGATAGGAATTCCTTAGGTACTTTCATGTATATCTCGAATCCAAGTTTCCATCTGGTATCTTTGTGACAACATCCATTAGCTTCATTCTCAACTTCAAGTTGGTCGCCATTGAGATCAAATATCTAAAGGTAATTCCTCCCATGACCGGAGAATAGGTTTCTTCATAATCAACTCCGGGACGTTGAGTGAAACCTTGAGCTACAAGCCTTGCTTTGTACCTTACAACCGTTGTTTTCATTTCTCTTAGAACAAAGACCCATTTGTGACCTACGGGTTTACATGGGGAGGTGTGCGGCATCTGAGCTCAAACACCTCTCTCTTGTTCGGAGAGACTAACTCGCCGTGATTGCCTTTTTCATTCTTCCCAATCTAGCCTTTTCTTGCACTCTGCGAGAGATGCGAGCTCGGGATCATGATCAATGATCGAGGCAATCTTCTTTTGAAGTATGCATCAACGTTGGTCGTTGCTCTATTCAGAGGATTCTCCTGTTACTACAAAGTTTATGGCCATTTCTTCATGGGGTGCTTCATGCACTTCTACTTACTCTTTGCTTTTCCTATCGCAGAGCAAGTTCCTTTAGCTTTTCATCGCCTATGTGTGCGCACACATTATTTCCGTGGCTTCTGCAGTGGAAGATTCAAGTCCGAATTGCCTTTTCCATTGGCTTCTTTCCAGTGCAGTCTCAAGCGCTCCCCTTCTTTCCTTGGGGCATTTTCGTGATTGGTTGTGGTAAGTCCTCTCGCTTGATTTTCTCAGACGTCTCCGGTACTTTGGGTTTGAGGAGCAGTTGCTGTTCTTTTTCTTTGAGGCCTCTGAGCAGGTTGAGGATACCTTCTATTTTCTTTGGTATTTCCACCCTCTCGGTGCATTTCTTGCTGGTACATGCGACTTAACCACGCCTTGGATCACAAAATGATCAGCAGTTCATTTGCTAAATTCGCAAATCGATTATCTTCTAGACTTCTTGATTTGCTTCATTAGTTCGGGGTCATGTGCGGGGATCGGTGGAATGCCATATGATTTCGGCATTTTTCATCCAAAGGTTGATTTCTCCCTAATGACGGAAACGATCCTCGTCAAAGATGCAATCAATCGAATCGGTCAGTATGCAAGTCTCTAGTCATGGGTTCCAAATACGATTATGGATGCACTCCCATAACCAACGATATCCTGACTTGCGGAGAGGGCCCATTTCGATCACCGAGGGTGGTATAGGTACATATACCATACACCCAAATTTTCTAAGATGGGAGATCTTGGGATGATCCGTGCACAAGTCGCATAGGAGAATGGGTGTTGTAGGCGATGGTGCGAAATTGATAAGTCTTCTGCTGCGTGCAGATGCGTGTCCCCAACAAGTGTTGGGCAAGTTACAACTCTGCAAAGCGGTCCGGCAATGAACTTAATCCTCTTTATTAGTGCTACGCTAGTCCATTCTGCGTATGGGCGTGCGGACGGAGTGCTCAATCGCTATCCCTGTTCTTTGTGCAATAATCATCAAATGCCTTTGAAGTAAATTCTCGGCATTGTCCATTCGATGGACTTCACGCGATGATCGGGAAAGCATTCTTAATTGTTATGATCTGCGAGATCGACTTTGCAAAAGCATGGTTTCTTGTTGACAACAAGCATACATGCGACCATTTCGAGGAAGCATCGATGAGCACCATAAAGTATCGAAACGGCTACGACAGGGTGAATCGGACGCAAATATCCCCTGGATGCGTTCCAGAATGCAGGATTTCACTTTGCACTTTCATAACAGAGGTCTAGTTATTAATTTCCGGTGGCACATGCAGGCACACAAAATCTTCATGATTCGGAAATTTTTAACATTAATGCCATGACCACGTGAGTTGTTCACTATATTTCTCATCATTCTAAGACCAGGATGACCTAATCTACCATGCCATTAAGAAAATAACTCTGAGCTTCTAAAAGCAGTCTTCAAGGAAGTATACACTTGGTGCATGAATATTCTTGTAGTACAACCCTGATTCATATGAGGACATTTTCTAATACCATTTTTCCACATCGCGTGCTTCACAATGCACAAATATTCTTTGCCATTTTCTTCATTGGTTTCTACGTGAAAACCATTGGCGCGGATGTCTTTAAAGCTTAAGAGAGTGCGAGTTGATTCGTGGTACAAAGGGCTTCTTCAATTACCAAAGTTGTACCCATAGGCAATATAATAGTGGCTCTTTCCGAGCCGATTACATATGAGTCGCTTCCTGCGATCATAGTAATCTTTCCAGCGTTCTTCGTGATCGACTGAAAGTATTTAGACTCTCTTAAGATGGTATTTGTTATGCTACTATAATTCCAATAAAACAGAGGCAAAATAATTCAAAAATTGCTTGTAAAGGAAAGAATACTGGAATAAAGAATAAATTGCATATTTATTCATGAGAGAAGTATGCTCTTCTAGAGCTTACAATTCATTATTCAAAGAAAATGGTAACAACCATAATCTAAAAGAAATGCGATTCATGCATTAACGGGCTTTGGACTTTCCCTTGGCCTGAAACTTCTCTTTTTTCACCTTGTTTGCCCTTCTTTCTATGAATGGGCTTTCTCACCTTGTAGCTATTGGCATTGACTTACGTGCGGTGCCCTTCCAGTGGTGCGAGACATAGTTCTTGCGTAGAACATCGTCTTGTGATTCGCAACTTGCATTACATCAATCGATTCGCTATACTCCTTGTATGCGTCCCGATGATAGTTGCGCACTCTGGATAGCATTAGGGTGGAAGGTAGAGAGAGTCTTCTCAATCTTTTCTTCATCAGTGATCTTCATGCCACATAGAGAGAGATTGGTACAAATTCTGTGCAAGGCAGAATTATACTCTACCATCGCTCAAGTTCGCAAACCTCAGGCGTACCCAATCTTGCTGTGCTTGGGGCAAGATGGTGTACTTGAGCTTTTCGAACTGCTTCTGAAGTGCAGTCCAAAGCTTGAGTGCACTCTCCTCAGCCATGTATTCATTCTTCAGAGTGGCTGAGAGGTGGTGCCTGAGGAAGTGCAAGGCTTGATCATTACGTTGGCGGTAGGTTTCAAGCGCCCCGCGAGGACCCTAGACCAATTGCTGCGCGGAGCTTCTTGCCCCCACGAACGATCTTTACGTCCGATGCCCAAGTGAGATAGTTCTGACCGTGCGGGGCCAGTTCTTCAAACTCACGATTCACGATGCCGGACATCTTCAAGATTTCAAAATTCCGACATTAGATTACTGCGTGTAATCTAATAGAAAATGGTTGCGAAAAGCATAAAGATGCAGAAAATAAATTCATATGCATTGCATTATATAAAATAAAGCAAATGATTCAAAATTCATAAAACAGAGAAATAAAGCAAGAAAATTAAAAACAGAGCCAAAAAAAATCTTCTTGATTTTCTGGCATTTTTTCAAAATTTTCTGCGATTTTTCAACAATTTTCTCTTTTTTTCTTCTTTTCTTTCCTTTTTTTTTTCTCTGGACGAATGGCCTTTGGGCCATGCTGCAGAACCGGCCCATTCGGCCTTCCTGGCCAAAAAGGAAAAACGCTCCAGCCAATAAAAACCGGCGGCTAGGGTTCCCATCCCCTAGCCGCCATGTACTCTTGCTCCAAGAAACGGGCTTCTCGCTTCCGACGCATGGGCGCGCAAAACGAGCGACCGAGCGAGGGTGCGGTCGAGGCGCGGCGCGCCGCCGCGATGAGTGGCGCTGGCGAGCCGGGCGGCCGAATCGAATGCGCGCTGCTACCTGGCCGGAAGGGAGGCGGCGCCGGCCGCGAAGCGGCGGCAAGGCCGAGCCGGGCGGCCGAAGCGCAGCGCGGCGCGCTACCGGGCGGGAGCGGGCATCGTCCGCGTCGGCGCGGCCGAGGTCGAGCTTCTTGCTCGTGGTCCGCCGGCGACAACGCGTGGCGTGGCGGCGTGCTTCAAAGCGCAAGGCGCAATGCGAGGTAACCGTGCCATGTGTTTCAGACGCAACACCGGCGGCGGTGCGTCTTGTCGAGTGTTGCCGAGCGGCAGAGAAGCGAACCGAACGGCCGCAAACCGAGGTCGGGCGGCTATTGCTGCTGCGTATGGACGGCCGAGGCGGCGGCAGACGGCCGCGAGCCGAGGCGCGTCGTCGTTTGCCGCGAGCGATGGTGGTCGCCATGCGCGCGGTAACCGTGTCGCGGTGGAGAGGCACGGCCGCGCCGCGCGGCGGCGGAGTCCGAGCGCCGAGGCCGAGCGGCGACGCTCGTCGCGCCGACCGAGGCGTGGCGACCGGGCGTGGCGTCGGGCACGACGGCCGAATAAGCTTATTTGCCGCCGGCTGGGGCGCGGCGGCCGGTGGCGCGATCTTGCGGCCGGGGCGGCGGCGCGGCCGAGGCGCGAGACGCGACGGCTTGCGCAAGACGACAAGAGCGGGCGGCCGGCTGAAGCGGCGTGTCGGCCGAGGCGGCGACGCTGGCGCTGAGCGCATCACCGACGGCGAGGCTTCAACGGCGCCGGCGCGGAGGCGCTGCGTGTCGCGGAGCCGAGGCATCGGCGCCGGCTGCGTGCGCGGCGGTGCCGGGCGTGCCGTGCACAAAGCGGTGGCGCGATGGCTTCATGCCGAGGCGACAAATTTTTTTTTTTTGGATGTAAATATGCTTCATGTGTGTTTCTTTGTTTCGTGTCGATGTAGCTTCTTGCCGCGTGATTTAACGCGATCTGCGCGCGTGAGGTTAGATGCATACATAGAAACAACAATGATTAGATTCAATCGTCGAATTCCCACCTTTTCTCACCTTTTCAATTCGAACTCGGTGAGAGCTTCGGCCGATAACGTGTTAAGGAACCTCGCTATCGAATAGTCGGGGTTCCGAACAGATCTGAAATTGGAGAACGAGAAGAGAGATCTGGTATATGAGGAGAGCGACGACGAATTCTTTATTGCTAATGATTTCTGGTACATAGGGGGAGACCCCCCTCCTCCTTTTATAGCGCTCTCTAGGGTTTCGACATAAGGGACCACATGGGCCTTCAATGGGCTTTTAAGGTTTCTCAACATAAACAACGTCCAAAAGGCTAATTAAGTAAAGCTGGCTACCGCGAGAGAAAACAAAAAAAAAGTGTTGGATGATATGCGGCCTGAAGAAAGCTCAAAGAAGAAGGGTACGTGGCGCTTATTGGTTGCCATGGCGGAGAATGCATGCGTCTTTTTCAACGTGAGAAGGTTAGCAGCTGACCTGGACGGAATATACATCGCCGACCAAAGTAGACGCGTGCATGCTAGCCACTTTCAATTCTCTCTTCCCAAATTGATCGGGAGATGATGTGCAACTTAGTATAACTTCATAGTGCAGTGGAAACTTCCAGTTCCGTGCCACGTACTGGCCGGTGCCATTGCTGCATCATGGTGTACGTGCTTGTCATGCTGCGATTGGTCTGTACAACGAGTAATTCTCGGGAAATTGAGCTCGATAGGTAAGGTTACTTATTTTCCACTAGTATAGTATCCTGTCTTTCGATTTCCTTTTTCCAACACGTAATATATGGTCTTTTTCTTTTCTAGAATGTTTGTTTCCTTTTCCTTAATTTCAGGATATTTGTTTCCTTTTCCTTGAGATGATGCTGGAGGTGAGGAGAGATCTGTTGTGGGCCACAGGGATGAGTTAGACACATTAAACAATGATCATCGGATGTGGGTGAGTAAAGCTGAGGAAAGATCTGAGAGGTTAATTTTGATGGAGACAAGTTTTTAAGGACGTTTCGCTGGGTGTATGAAGGTTGGACCATCTCTAATAGGGTGCATTATTTGGAGTGAACGTAGAAAAGAATGCTTAGATGCATTATAAAGGGGTATAGATTAGTGGTCATGCACTCATGCACAAACGCTCGTCGTCCGTCACCTTTCTCCATGCTAGCTGAGCTGCTGAGGCCTCGTGTCATCAACTACACGTAATTTTAACCGTTTGACCCGAGTTAATTTTGACCGATCGAACCCGTTGTAATAATCGTCTGGAACTTGGGTCGGGCTAGCCCAATTCGATCCGTTGAGCAAAAGTACCATCAAGATCTTGTACATGCGGCCGAAATTACGTACTGTTTCGACGTACGCGCGCATGATCTCCTTTTCTGTGCATTGATGTCGTTTCTGTGTATCTTGTAACCACCAACCAATTAATAAACCCCACGAGTTTAATAATACGAATCAACAAGCACCTACGTACGTATGGTGTAGTTGTAAAACATATATACCGGTTACCCTAAATAAACAAATATTATCGTATCATGTGGGTCCACAAACCATAACAACAGCTACAACAACAAAAAACACACACAGACTTGCTAGTAGAAGTAGATATACGACTTCCAGATTATTTTTCATACATATATTTATCTCGTCTTCTAATCAACCATTTCGTAATCATTTAAGATCCCGTCAACAAACAAAACCCACGACCCGAACACAATTATATGCAATCGACAAGCATCCACAGTACGCTCTGTACACGATACAAATATACGGACAAAATGCCGTACGTATGATTGTAGACCCACACAGCGTGTACAAATTAAGCTGGTTTTAGTGCGCTCCTCTGGTCTTAATAGGAGTAGTTAATAGGCCATCAGCTACCAATAGTGTGTAGCTAATGATGGGCACGAGAGGTGTCTCAAATCCAAACGACAAGGTGCTGCCAGAAACATAAAACTAGTAGGCCCCTGTGCGGTGTCCCGGCTGGGCGCCGTCTCCCGGTCATACGCTGCTGCCCCACGCTCCCTCGTCCTCTCTGCGCCACGAACGCAGTAATGGACGCTCTGGTCGATCGTCTCGATGAAATCTTTGGCTTTTTTTTTTCTTTTGCCTTTGGTTTAACTTTTTACAAGTTCAGAATAAGACCGGGGGACGGCGCCTAGCCGGGACACCGCACAGGGGCCTACTACTAGTTTTATGTTTTAGGGCGCCAGTAACCAAACCAGCATCACTGTTGCAATCATGGCCACTGATCTCGTGCGTCCGACACCATTGCCGCCGTCGGAAACAGCGAAACTATTCGTGGCCATGATTTCAATAGTGATGCTGGTTTGATTACCGTTGTTTGCTACTCCTACTAATTTACCCTGCCTAGTGCCCACGGGTTTTTGTAAGGATCAACACAACACAAAAACACGAACCAGCGATGGCTTGCACGAGATCAGGTTACACACTGCTGTAACCGAAGCTTGGAGGTCGGTTGTTCACTTGTTTGTCAGTTCTGATCTCGTCGGTAGAAACAATAATAAAAAAAGAAAAGGATTAGTTCTCAAAATGGAAGAAGAAAGCGAAAGAGGCGGGAAGAGATTGGCATGTTCACAGACCTGAACAAATCTCGTAGCCAAAATATCATACTCTCTCGAGTCACAAATAGTTATCGTTTTAAATATTAACATGATCTAAAAAATACATCTTTAACTACTAATTTCTATTATAATATATTTATAAAATACAGTAAAATTATTATATTATAAAAATAATTTTTAAGACAAATCTATAAATATGATTTTTATGTATCTAATTTAAACATTTTAAAAAATATTAAATTTAACTATATCTAAATACAAAACGACTAAACCGAAGGAACATCATACGGTGAGCGAATGGGTAGCTTGCCAGGATGGTGTGACCAGGGTTCACAATATCATCGATAATTGCTCGAACATCATAATTATCGAGCGAGTCGGCTCAGTATCTGAAATCGTAAGGTAAACCGGTGAAATTCAAATTAAAAAAAAATTGGAATTTTTTTTGAAAAAGTACTAAATTTTTTTGATTTTTTTGTGAGGTTCTGATGCAATGGTAATGATTTTTAAAAATTTCAAATCATTATTAAACTGTGTATTTTTTTAAAAAAAATTGTATATGCTCTTCTGTTTTTGACTTTCCAGGGGCACTAAATGAAGTCTAGTATTTATGAAAAAATTTATGTAAGGTTCTGAGGCAATTTTAATGATTAATTAAAATTTTGAGATGATGATCGTACCTATGTATTTTTAAAAAAATTCTAATAGCGCTACTATCTTTGTATATGCTCTTTTGTTGTTGATTTTCAAGGGGTATTAAATGAAGTCTAATATGTCTGCAAAATTTAAGTACAGGATCCTTGGGCACTATTTATGATTCTATTAAAATTTCAGGGCATGATCAAGCTTGTAATTGTTTATAAAAATCTGATAGTGTTTCTATACCTTTTCACTAATTATTGTTTTTGAATTTACAAAAACACTAAATGAATTAAAAAATTAATGAAATTTCTCCGAGGTGTTTTATAGAATAATTGGGATTTTTTTTATTTTTTTTATGATTTTCCTTTAGTGTGCTGAAAATCGAATAAAATCGCTTGAAAATCAAAATTTGATCCATCTTTTATTTTTTCGACGAAGTTTGGTCGCCGATTTTAAAAAATTCAACTTCGAACTCATACGATTTCTACCGATTTTCGACCGGTTTCTACCGTTAACCGAAATTTCGATATTTGGAAACCTGGTTGTGACGCCTGTGTGGCGCTTCTCATGACAGAAAGGGAGGCCGCGCCGGTGCGCCACCATGGACGCTTTCTTCACGCGGACTCCACACACCGCGAAGCGGATAAAAGCAACGTCCTACCTCTCCACCAGCGAAAAGCTTCGGCACCATAACTGAGTACAATCATGGTGACAGTATTGCCACCCAAAGGTCGGCCCGATCGATTTCAAATCACAAAAAGTGGATCGAGCAAATCTATGGGCTCCGGCGCCTGAACTCGTCTGATACATGCGCTGCCTGCTCGCCCGTTTGTTGGCGTGTCACGTCAGATCCTGTCCACTCGACCAACCCTCTGCCTTCCAATGCTTTCAGTTTCGGCTTCTTTTGTTAGCGACTTCGTTTTATGGAATTCATCTTTCAGTGTGCCGGAGTAACACGTTGCGACGGAAAGAAGAGAAGAACCATTGGGCTCTCTATACACAGGAATTCGATTGCGCAGACCAAATTCCGGCAGAATCGACAGATGGGCTCCTGAAAAATACTCCGAAGCCAGTGCTTTTTCCATCACGCTCGGGCGGGCCTCGAGCTTCTTTGCCCAAAATCTGGTGAATTAATTGAGCTATGACTTTGTACTTCTCTCATCAAGAAAATTAGTACATAAATTTCTGCAACACCGACCAAACACCACTCATTCTAATAAATAAGCAAACAGTAGTCCCATTATCTGCTTCAGTAATCGCGCAGAAAAGTGCCAACTATAATAATGTAAGAAGAGTTTCATAGGTATTATGCGGATTCGTATGCCTGAAAGATACTCCTACCAAACAAGAAGCAAAACAAAGCTTCAACATGAAACTCTAATGGCACGTACAATGGTATAAACGACAGCTGTCCATAATATATCTTCATATTATCTATAGACGGGATTAAATACAACTTGTATAATGGATTTTCTATATAGTTGTCTTAATTGCCTCTTATATCAGTAATATATCGTGTACACAGTACACAGATTAATCATCTATTAAACAGTGAACAATATTTTTTACAGCTGACACGTAGCACGGTACGTGCCTTCGCCGAGCGGCCATGCATACGGCTGGTCGTTACCCTGCCTCACCGAATCCGGGACCGATTCAAAAGCCTTCCCGTGTGCTACTGCTGACTGCCGGTGGGGCCCCATCCCAGCCGCCCATAAACCGCAGTTAGCTAACTCGACCAAACTCCAGTTCTCTCCCAGCCACTGAAGTTACCAAAACGCCCCTGCCTGGCCGAACCACCTATATAAATACCACCCAATCCGCTCTCCCCTCAGTTTGCCCAAACCACCAAAACCGGCCAGCAACACAACACCGAAACCACAGCCACCGTACCTGATCTAACTGCTCTCTCTCTCACCTCTCATGGCGACGGCAACCACAAGGCGGCCGAGTGGGCCTGTGATGTCCGTCGCGCACTACCGCTCCGCCTCGCCCACCCGCGTCAAGCTCGCCGGCGGCGCCGCCCGGTCGCCGGGCCCGTCCGTCAGCGTCTCGTCGTCCTCCTCCTGCGGCGGCGGCGCCAGGAGCCGGCGGTCGTGCATGTGCTCGCCGACGAACCACCCGGGCTCGTTCCGCTGCAGCCTCCACAAGGAACGCAAGGGCGGCCACAGCCACAAGCCCGTCTCCCCGCCTTCCCCACCGTACCCCGGCGGCTCGAGCAGCTGCAGGCTGGGCGCGAAGCGGATGGGGAGCGCGCTGGTGCGGATCGGCGCCGTGGAGAGCGGGCAGTGGGCGCGCAGGGCGCTCGCGGCGACGGTGCGGCCGTCCCCGGCGGCGCAGCAGTCGCAGCACCGGAGGCGCGTGGGCGGGTTCCGGCCGCGGCCGAGCCGGCTGTCCACCGTGTCCATGGCTGGCGACCGCGCCGGCGACAACGATCACTACGTAATAAACGAACGCCGACATGCCATAGAGTATAGTACATAGGAATTCCCAAATATAGGCATAAATTTTTCCTTGTTGTAAGCTGTAATTGCTGTGGAATTTAACTGGAAATGGAGTTTTTGATCCATCAAACTGGAAATGGAGTTTTTGATCCATCAATCCGGTTTAATCTGCATGTGTACATACATAGAGTTGGTCTGCCGCGTTCGTCCGTTGGTTTTGGCCTTTTGGGTAGTATATGAGTGAGCAATGGAGACATGAATGTGCCCCTAGCTACTTCTGTAATTCTGTTTTGGTTTGAATCGGCTCTGGATTTGAGTGCGAGTGACGTCAGTGACCTCCGTGCTCACTCGGATTACTCTCTGTCTAGAACGGCCGAACGAGGAAACCTACATCGGTAGATACGTACTCTAAGGAGATTTCATCGATAATTGCTGATCCATCAGGGTGTACACTCACACTCGAGTACCGTGTATATCTAACCTAATATACATCATTTTTTTAAGTATAGTCTCTCAATATATGTTTTTACAACCTACCATTTAAAATCCTGCCGCAGCTAGCGAGCGCGGAATTTAATGGCTCCACGGCAGCACGCAAAAAGCAGAGGATACGCTACCACGTGCGGGGAGCGTGGAAGGCTTCCTAGCACGGCAGCGAAACAGCATAGTATCCAGGGCTAGTGCGCAAGAGCGTCGAAGGCTTCCTAGCGCTGCAGTGAAACAGCATAATGTCTAGGGCTAGTGCGTAGTGTGTAGCGCACAGTGTACATCGAAACCGCTTGCACTGCCCGCTGCGTCACCCGCCTACCTGCACCGCTATCGCGCTCACCCGTCGTGCCACAGAGTCGGCTGGCCTCCGTGCTCCCTGGCTTGGATGGGACCCTGCGGCGCATTTTACTGTGAGGAGGAGACCATTTTTACAGAAACATGCATTAGATGGCTAGATTTTTTTTAAAAGAAAATACAGAGCTATATATAGGGTTTCAATCGGATCGGATAATTTCCGACCGACCGACCGACCGGATTTGTTCGGATCGGATTCGGATAGTTTTCGAATTCGGCGTCGGATTCGGATACTTTATATCGGATTCGGATTCGGGATATCACTATCCGTCGGATCGGGATTTTCCGAATATTTTTTCGGATATATCCGGTACTAATTCATTCGGATATCCGACAATTTCGAGTCTGTGTAGCGGCGGCGCCAGCGCCAACAAGATAACCCTAAAGGCCTAAACCCAACCAAATCTCACCGTGTGCATGCAAAGGCTCTCCAATCCCTAACCCTAATCCTCTCTGCTCTCTCCGAATCTCCAATCCTCAATCACACCGCCCGCATCCGGTGCCCGCCTCGGCGCTTGCATCCGTGGCCGCCGCCAGTGCCGCGATCCCGCGCCTCCGTCGCATCTTGGCGCCGTCACCCAGTCGCCGCCTCCGGCGCCGCCGCCAGCCGCTGCCTCCGGCGCCTCCGTCGCATCTTGGCGCGTCGCCAGTTGCCGCCTCCCGCGCCGCCGCCAGCCGCCGCGATCCGCGCCGCCTCAGTCGCCTACCTCCGGCGCCCAGCCGCGCGCAGATCCCGCCCCGCCGCTTAGGCCACCTCGCGCCTACGGTCATTGCCCTTCGCTAATCCTGCGGTCGCTGCCTCCTTCCGTCTTTTCCTTACGGTCACCTTTACGTTGATGATGTAGATGCAGCTGGTTTCTCCCTAACAGAAGAACATCAACATGGATGCATTTGGGAAGAACCGAACTGCCAATCATATATGGATAAAAAAAATTTGTACCTTATCTCCAATCCAGTTACACCGAGTTATGAGTTGAAAGTTCTGAATTAAGAATTGATGCTTGATCTCTGGAAGTGCTATTGGTTCTAGTGCAATCGTAATAATGTTGAGGTGAATCAGCTACTAGGTGCTTCCACTTAATTATGTCAGTTACTGGAACATGGTATAGAAGAGCTAATTGTAATACATGATGTTTTAGCATGCTGCCTCTGTCTTCGTATATATTTTTGTCTAGTTATTTTTGATAAAGAGTAGGGAAGGAGCCTACCTGAGATGTAAGTAATGCAATATATAGAGTCATGTTGAAAATGATATATTTTCATTCTACGCCAATTCAATACTATTTATAGAAGAAGAGCATGAGTTCAATATTGGTTCTGAATTGCATTTGGATATTCTTATTGGTTTATGTTTTATCTTGATAATCCATGTGATAGCACAACATACTAATTTAGGGAGTAATGGTGCAGGCATAGAGCCAGGCAATATGCTGCTGTGAACATTATCACTTGTCAATGTTTTTTTTTACTTTGTACTTTAAAGTTTAAACAGAGAACATACTTAAGATGTCACTTGCTTCTGTGTAAATTTTTAGAGTAAGTTGGATGTTTCTGAAACTGAATGATAATCTAGAATAGATATGACATTGAAAGGTGATAGATTTCTATTTCTAAGACCATGACTAATTATATGTTATTATTAGTCTTTTGTCTGTACAACAAGTTATTGTTTTATGACTTTCTTTTTGTGTAAGTTAAGCGCACTTAACCATTGCTTAGTTGCATGCCTGTGCACATATTCAGTATGATGTGCATATCTCTTAGTTCTTTTTTTTTTCATTTGTGCTGCCTAAGAGTTCATCGAGGTATAATACCCACCTTCATTGTTGGCCAGTGATTCATTTGTGTTTTTGTATTGCCTTAGGTTACTTATCCTTATCTCAGTAAATCCTAATGATTGTGTCTTTTTGTGTTCAAACCAGTTGTTGCTTTGTGATGGAGTCTGGCAGTGCTAGCGCAAATGTTTGTGCAACTAGTGGAGCGTCACCTGCTGCCACACTTGGTACAAGTTTGTCTGCACCGAGTGCTCAAGCATGGTTATGCCTCGTGGTCTCATTGAGATGTTGACAGCCTTCCTTGGCCACTTCAGTCTTCAAACTCTTCTACAAGATTGCGTCTTTCTCGAGTCTTTGTGTGTATGTTTGTATGATGCAATCGTAATATTGTTATTTTGTTTTATTGTCTCTTTCTTGGAGACATGGAGTCATGGTCATGTTGCTAAGATATTATTTAAATATTGTTCTATCTTATGTAATTTTTTGCTATGTGTACCGTTGAAATTGAATGGACTTTTGTAATTTTGTTGGACTACTTGATAAAATAACTAATTAAATTGTGTTCTGTTGCATTCGAACTCATACGGTTGATCAATAAGTGTTATATGTGTTCTTTATGCGGTATCTATTTTCACTCGATATCCGATAAAAATTGTCCGGTATCGTATCGATTTCGCTCCGTATTTGATTCGAATCCGTGACCGATATGATCCGTGCCGTATTCGTATCCGGGACTATCCGAAACCGATTCCGAATCCGATAAAAAATATGGTTTAGGATACGGTAAGAGCGATACCCGACCGAATCCGAGCCGATTACATCCCTAGCTATATATGTACAGTGTTCATGCTTTTTACGGTTGACGTAAGGACGGTGTAGTAAGTTAGAGCCTTCAGTGCTACTAGCCTTTAATTTTCTGTGGGTTCGTTCAACTCCCAATTACTCCAACTTGCACAAGAAGATGTTGGAAGATCGGTGGGTGCACACAGCTTAGCGTCACCTGCTTTTTTGTTTGTTGTGGAAAGCAATACCTTATCATTTGATGCCGCTTATTGAAAAACTTAACGGAATTGCTATACATTAGTTGACTAAATTTTATTGCAGCATAAGTGGAATCTCTAATTTCGGCACCGTCATATCCCACCGTTGTCGGGTTCACCGGTTAGGGTTCAAGGTTCAACCATGCCCTGACTTTAGAGGGAGGAGGGGGCGACAGTGGCACTACAGTGGGGAGAGTGGTGGGCGGGTCGATGAGCTCAAACAAGGAGGTGACGGCAGGAGGTGGTGTCAGATCGCCGACAAACTCTTTGGGAGGCGGCAGCGGTGGGGACTTTTCTTGCAAGTGGGACCGTCAGCGTTGGGGGCAACACAGGCGAAGCGGCTGCGTGTTGATGGGGCACAACTCACGATGAGGGAGGTGGGAGCAGGGTTTGAAAATTCGACGATTTTTCGCCGAAATCTCAGATTTCAAGCCCCACGAGATTGGAAATACCGGCCGAATTGAAATTTTGAAGAAAAAAAATTGAAAATGCTACAGTGATTGCTTTTATTTCGGCGAAATTTCACCAAAAACCGCCGAAATTTTGCCATAAAGAACCAGTTTTTTATATTTTTTGGCCGGCTTTCACCAGAATGGCATCAATAACATATAATAAAGTGACCTTCAATGATAATTTGTCCAAAAAGTTAATTTTTGAGATATTTTAAAATTTTGACTGAAACACTTTTTTTTAATGCTATGGAAAAAATTATGGTACCATAATAAGACATCTAGCATCATACAGAAATTTTTTTAAAATATTTTAACTTCATTTGTTATGTCTTAAAAATAAAAAACAGAATTAGCATAAACGAGGTAGTAACCATGTTAGAATTTTATAAATTGTTTCATGTTTTATAATCACCTTAAATTTTTATGAGAGCTTAATAATTCCCTCATAACCCTTATGTAAAAGTTTAAAAAAAATTAAACATGGTTTTGGTCACTCAATCAAAAATTGTAAATGGTAGAAGTACGCGCTCTGAAGTTCGAAAACTGTGAAGTACCACATTCACATTTCTTGGGAATTTTTTATGTTTTATCATCACCTAAAAATTTTATAGAAACATTAATATTACATCAAGACCATCTACAAAAAAATTCAAAATTTTCTAACGTGGATAAAACCATTTTTCATTTTGATCAATTGTGCCGGTAAGCCTTTTGATAGGACAGTCGCACTGTTCGAATTTTCAAAAATTCATAAAGCTTGATAATCATCTAAAAATTTTTAAGAACATTAGTGATACATAATAACCATGCACAAAAAATTTCAAAATTTCTAACATGGTTTGTCCTATTTTTCATTCGGTTAAAAATTGTTGGTTAGCGTTTTATCAGGACAGTAGCAATGTTTGAATTTTTAAAAATTTCACAAACTTCAGAATTAAAAATACCGTGTATATAGGGGGTATTTGGTGTTAGCGTATATTTGTTGACAGGTGTTGACAGGCACACGCGCACCTCATTCCCGCTGTGCATGACACGCTACACAGGAGCATTCAATTCACGTCGGTCGCTTGCCATGCATGTTGCTCTATGATTATCGCTTGCCATGCATGATTGTTGTTTGCCATGCATGCCGATCGCTTGCCATGCATGATTATCATTTGGCATGCATGTTACTCCATGATTGTTGCTTCTCCCGTGTAATCTATATATGTATCAATCCTTGCTAATGGAAATCATTCATTGTGTGAGTATCCAATTCTTTCACGCTTTCATGATATCACGAGACGGTTCGCTTCTGCGGCCTCTCCGCTTCCGCAAACCCTAGCCGTCGCCGACCACCGCGGCTGCCGTCGCTGGCTTCTCCTTGCCGCACGCCCGTCTGTGCTCGCCGATTATCCACCACATCTCGCCGTGGCTCCTGAGGACGAAGAACGCCTGAAGCGCGAGGCCGCCGAGACCGAGCACGCCCGCCTACACGCACAGCGTGTTGCGGACATGTACGATCTTACCGTCGCCAACGCGCGCAGCGGCCTCCACGCCCAGGCTATTGCCGTGCAGTCAATCAAGACCCTGGTGCTCGTCGTCCTTGATGTCGACTCCGCCAACTACAGCAAGTGGTCGAACCTCATCCTCAACACACTCGGCAAGTATGCCCTCGATGACCACGTTCTCTCTGACGACGGTGATCTGTGTCATCGTGGTCACAACTTGATTGCACGGTCAAGTCGTGGTTCTACGGCACGATTTCGTCGGACCTCCAGGAGCTCGTCATGCACCACGCGGCTACGGCGTGCTCCGTCTGGCTCGGTCTTGAGCAACAATTCCTTGGCAACAAGGAAACTCGTGCGCTCTACCTCGACGCCAAGTTCCGAAACTTCATCCAAGGAGACTTGTTCATTATGGACTATTGTCGCCAACTGAAGGGCATGGCGGACACCCTCGGCGAGCCCGTACCTGACCGAACCCCTCGTCCTCAACGTCCTTCGCGGCCTCAACGACAAGTTCTCCTACATGACGACGCTCCTCAAGCGACAGAAGTCTTTCCTCCGTTTATAGAGGTTCGTTCTGATATGCTTTTGGAGGAGCTTACCATGGCTAACAAGTCGTCTGCATCTTCTGCACCTGCCTTCCTTGCCGGCATGTCCACCAACTCCTCTGGTGGCTCTGCCAACCGTGGTGCCTACGGGCAGGCATATGGCGGTTTCGTGGCCCATTTCAACAGCCACAACTTGGGAGGATCGCGCGGTAACAACAAAAACCGTCGCCGCGGCCGTCGCTGCAAGTTCATCGGTAGCGGCAATGCCTCTAGCAGAAGCAACTCGTTTAATGCCGCAAACTCCTCTGGCGGGTCGAGCGGCCGTCCGAGCTGGCCCACGGTGTACAACCCGTGGACCAGATCCATTCAATTGTGGTCTGGCCCGTCTGCTACTCGCCAGGCCACTGGTCTCCTTGGGTCGTGCCCTGTTCCATAGCCTCACGGGCAGGCCCCGCAGCACCAGGCGCTCGTCGTGGGGGTCTTCAGCGGCATGCAGCTACCTGCGTCTGGAGGACACAGTGGCATGCATCCGCACGTCAGCGGTATCTAGCCGTACGTTGGTGGCTGGCCTGCCATTCAGCCACAGCCCGGTGTCCTTGGTGCTCCGTTCCTTGGCTGGGATCAAAACATGCTAGCTAATTCGTTTAACATGATGACGCTTAATCCTCCTGCCAATACGGATTGGTACCTTGACTCCGGTGCAACCTCCCACATGACCTCGGATGTCAATAATCTCTCTATATACCACCCACCCTCCCACTCTATTCCATCTAATATTATCGTTGGCAACGGTTCTCTTCTTCCTGTCACCTCCACCAATGCCACCTTTTTTCCTACAGTCAGCGGTTCTCTCCACTTACGTGATGTTCTTGTGTCCCCTCACATTATTAGGAACTTAATCTCTGTCCGCCAATTTACTACTGACAATAATTGCTCACTTGAGTTTGATCCGTTTGACGTTTCTGTGAAGGACCTTCTCTCCAAGAACGTGATCGACAGGTGCAATAGTTCTGGGCAACTTTACCCCTTGCGACCAGAGGCGTTCCTTCCACATGCCCTCACCGCTGGCACATCCTCCGTCCTTTGGCACCGTCGTCTTGGTCACCTTGGTCATGAGGCCTTCTCCAAACTTGCGAGCACTAGTACCATTCATTGTAATAAGGGTGAGCTAGACTCCTTGTGTCATGCGTGTCAACTAGGCCGCCACACACACGTGCCTTCTGTTAGCTCCTCATCTCGTGCATCTAAACCTTTTGATTTAATACATTGTGATCTTTGGACATCTCCTGTTCTTAGTGTCTCAGGCTACAAGTATTATCTTTGTAGTTTTAGATGATTGCACGTACTATTTATGGACATTTCGATTGAGTCTAAAATCTGACACTTTCTCCGCGTTGTCACATTTCTTTTCCTATGTCACTACGTAGTTTGGTGCCTCCATTAAGAGCGTTCAATGCGACAATGGTCGCGAGTTCGATAACTCCAGCTCCCGTATGCTTTTTCTCTCCCGCGGGGCCACTCTTCGTATATCTTGCCCATACACCTCGCCGCAAAACGGTAGAGCTGAGCGCTTCATTCGCATGACCAACAACATTGTCCGCTCTTTTTTAATCCAAGCCTCTCTCCCCCCTCTTATTGGGTCGAAACCTTGCACACTGCCACATACCTATTGAATCGCCATCCCACCAGAACACTGAACTTTTCCACCCCTTTCTTTGCACTATATGGTGCTCCTCCCTCCTACTCCCATCTCCGTGTCTTCGGGTGCAAGTGCTACCCCAACCTCTCTGCCACCGCCCCTCACAAACTCTCCCCTCGATCAACCCTTTGTGTGTTTCTTGGCTACTTGTCAAACAACAAAGGCTATCGATGCCTTGACCTCTCCTCCAACAGAGTCATTATCTCTCGCCACGTCATCTTTGACGAATCCTCATTCCCTTTCACCGAGTCAAGCTCCAACACTCCTTCCTCTGACTTTGATTTTCTCTCGGAGTTTGACACGGCACCTTTACCACATGTTGGTTCTAACCCTTTTACAGGATCACCTCCCAGTGTCGGCCCTATTGCCCCTGTTGGTCTCGCACCTTAGGCTGTTGCCAACGGAGCCGGCGCTGCCCAGGCGTCTTCTGACGATATGGCCGTGGGAGCTCCTGTGCCCCTGGCCAACCCAACACCACGTCGGGCTGCCCTTGTCAACCTTTGGTCACAGGCTATTGCCAGTCCGGCCTCTTCTCCAGCTTGGGTTATGGGCCCTCTGACAGCTCCTCTGCAGGACGCTCGATTTGGGCCGCCAGCTGATGCTGGCCCAAGTGCTTCTGCGGGGGCGTCTCCCTCACCTGTGCACCCGGAGCCGGCCTCACTTGGGCCACCAGTGGCCCATGACCAAGGTTTGAAAATTCGGTTTCGGAATAAATTTCGTCCCTGGCCGGATCGCGAGATTTCGCCTAAATTTTGAAATTTCAGACGAAATTTGAATTTGAAAATTCAAATCCGGTCTATGTAGTAACGAAAAATCCCAAAATTCGGCGAAAAACCCCAAAAATTCGGGCGAAATACCCAAAATTTTGGGTTTTTTGTACCGGCATAAAAGTGGTCCAAACTTTAACGAAAAATTTTGAAATTTTTTTTGGAGGTTCCTTACACATTGCTGATGTTCTCACAAAAATTTCAGCTGATTATCACATCTTAGAAATTTTCAAAAATTCGGAGAGTGGTACTATCCTGATAAAACACTGACCGAAAAGTTTGATCCGAATGAAAAATGGTACAAATCAAGTTAGAAACTGTTGAATTTTTTTTTGCATGGTTATTATCCTTAATTAATATTCTCATAAAATATTAAGGTGATGATCAAGCTTCATGAATTTTTAAAAATTCGGACAGTGCAACTGAAGGCTGACCGACAAATTTCAACCGAATGAACAATAGTACAAACCATTCTAGAAAATTTTTAAAATTTTTATTTATACTCTTCATGAATCACTAATATTACCATAAAATTTTCAAATAATTATCAAACATGAAAAAAGTTATAAAAATCTGACACTCTTACTACCTCGTTTATGCTAATTCTGTTTTTTATTTTTAAAAGATAACAAATGAAGTTAAAATATTTTATAAATTGTATGTTTGATCCTATAATTATTAATATTGTACCATAAATTTTTCATAGTATTACAAAGCATATTCAATTTTATAAAATTCTAACAGTGTTTCTGCCAAAATTTTAAAATGTCTCAAAAAATAAGTTTTTGGACAAATTATCATCAAATATCACTTTATTATAGGTTATTGATGTAATTGAAGTCAAATCCGGCCATAAAAACCAAAATCCGAATTTTTTTCATGAAATTTCGCCCGGTTTGACCGAAATCTAGCTGAAAAAAATTAATTTACTGTATCATTTCCAAAAATTTTCAAATTTTTTTTCGGCCGGTAGTTTAGGTCTCGGGGGGCTGAAATCCAAAATTTCGCCGAATTTTGCCAAAATTTGGATCCTTGCCCATGACTCCTCCCACGAGCCTGCACCTGCATCTCTGCCCGCTACGGTCGCAGGACCCTCAACGACACCAGATACCGCTCCCGTTGTGACATGTCGGTCTCCTTCTATTGTTCCCACTACACCTGTTACCAATGATCATGTCATGGTCTCACACGGGGCAAGGCTGGGTTCTGTCACCCACTATCGCGTATGAACCTTCATACTGCTGTCATGTCACCACTACCGAAAGACTTACAGGAGTGCCTTGGCCGATCCTAACTGGGGTGATGCTATGATCGAGGAATTCTCAGCTTTACAGGCCAATCATACTTGGGACCTTGTATCTCGTCCGGTTGGTGCCAACATTGTGACAGGCAAATGGGTTTTTCGTCACAAGCTCTCTCCTATTGGTGATTTTGAGCGCTACAAAACGTGTTGGGTTCTTCGAGGTTTCACCCAACGGCCTGGAATCGACTTTGATGAAACTTTCAGTCCGGTTGTTAAGCCTGCTACTATCAGGACAGTTCTCGCTGTTGCTCTCTCCCAGGACTAGCATGCTCATCAGCTTGATGTGAAGAATGCTTTCTTACATGGCACCCTTACAGAGACAGTCTATTGTGCTCAACCCTCTGGCTTTGTGGATCCAGTCAACCCTAATCATGTCTGTCGACTGAAAAAGTCCCTATATGGACTCAAGCAGGCTCCTCGCGCATGGTACAGTCGGTTTGCCTCCTTTATTCTCTCCATTGGGTTCCTCGGTGCCAAATCAGATTCTTCACTATTTATTCTTCGTCACGACAATGATACAGCTTATTTGCTCTTATATGTGGATGATATCATTCTTACTTCTTCCTCTGAGACTCTCCTTCGCTAGATTATAAGTGCATTTCAGCATGAGTTTTCCATGAAGGACTAGGACCCCTCCATCACTTTCTTGGCATGTCTGTCAATCGTCGTGATGGTGGCTTATTCCTCAGTCAGCGGCAGTATATTCTGGATATTCTTGCTCGGGCAAATATGAGTGACTGCAAGCCATGTTCTACGCCAGTTGATATGAACGCCAAGCTTGCTTCGGATGCTGGTCCCCCTGTGGCTGATCCTACGCACTATCGTGGGTTAGCCGGTGCTTTACAATATCTCACTTTCACCAGACCTAACATTGTTTATGTTGTGCAGCAAGTCTGTCTTCACATGCATGATCCTCATGAGCCTCACTATGCTCTGGTGAAACGCATTCTTCGGTATCTGAAGGGCACACTTGAGTTCAGCTTACAGCTTCACCGCACCTCCATTGGAGCGCTCGTTGCTTATTCTGATGCAGACTGGGCAGGCTGTCTAGACACTCGTCGCTCAACTTCAGGCTACACAGTCTTTCTTGAGGACAATCTTATCTCTTGGTCTTCAAAGCGGCAGCACACTGTCTCTCGCTCCAGTGCCGAAGCTGAGTATCGGGCTGTCGCTAATGTTGTGGCTGAGACTTCTTGGCTACGCCAGTTACTACATGAGCTCCATCGCCGCTTGACGTACATCACATCATCATTGTGACAATATCAGTGCAATCTATCTCTCTACCAATCCAGTGCAGCATCAACGCACCAAACACATTGAGATTGACTTGCATTTTGTCCGGGACCATATGGCTGCTGGAGCAGTGCGTGTTCTTCATGTGCCTACCTCGTCTCAGTACGCCGATGCCTTCACCAAAGGCCTACCATCTTCGCTATTCACAGAGTTCAGGTCCAGTCTGAACGTCCACTCTGCTCCCGCTCCGACTGCAGGGGCGTGTTAGCGTATATTTGTTGACAGGCACATGAGCACCTCTTCTCGCCGTGCATGACGCGCTACACAGGAGCAATCACATGAGCATTCAATTCACGCAAATCGCTTGCCATGCATGTCGCTCCATGATTATCGCTTGCCATGCATGTCACTCCATAATTGTTGCTTCTCCCGTGTAATCTATATATGCACCAATCCTTGCTAATGGAAATCATTCATTGTGTGAGTATCCAATTCTTTCACGCTTTCATTTGGTACAGCTTCAACTCCACCAAAATCTCTAGAGTTGGTGGAGCAAGGTATTACTAGCTCTAGAAATTTATGGAGCTGGAGTTGTGTGTATATTAATAGTGTTTAGATGGGTCATCTTGTCTACATTTTAGACTAAAAATATAAACTTAATTCACTTTATTTTAATCTACAAGCTTCAAATCTAAAGTGGAACTCGATCTAGAGCTCAGCCAAACATGACCATAATAAGAAACCGGCCGTTGAATATCTACGAGTTACTAACTGGAAATCTCGGGACGTCGAGGTCGGCCCAAGAATCGAAGTCAAGACTTGACAATAACTTGATTACAACCTGCCCAGGCCAAGCACTACTCATCGCAGCACTTACTATGGCTTGGACTTGATCGTGGAGACGCAGAAATGGACTCGGCACCTGCCGCAATTTTTATGACACGAACACGAACCACAAGCTTACCCAGATACCAGGTCAGATCGAATTAGCACTAACCCGGCTGCCTGGATTTGATTTGGTTTTATTTAATTTGATCCGGTCGTCGTACAAAACCGGACTAAAGTAATAACACCATCGGGTAGTTACTACTTTTCCAAGTTCTAGGGACAGATACGAGATTGGGGCGAGATGAGACGAGATTGATCGATGCGAATGCGACCGAGCCGGAAGAAAAGATCACCAAAAGCGAAGGTAAACGGCCTGAGCCGGAGGCAACCGAACAGTGAGCCGATCGACCGGTCCGACACGTGCGGGCGTGCGTGCTAACGGGGATCCGGACGTTGTTACCATCACCGCCGCTGGCAAGCTCTGATATGATATGCGTGGTGCCGCGGTGGTTGTTCTTAATTAACCATGATGTCAATGGCTTCGATTAACTAAGCTGAGCTCGTGTGGAGGCCTAATTATATATGCTGATACTACTATCGGGCAATTGCTTTGCATATAGTGGCACAAAAGGATTCGATTGCCTTTGCGTCTTTTTAACAGGTTCCGATTAGATCTTCTTGGAAGATCATTGGATTGGAAATAGATGAGGACATCAACTCGAAGGGTACGACCGCTGCCACTACTTCCTCTTCGACTGCGCCGTCTTCATCGTCTACACTCGACGCTGCGACATCTTCATCGCAAAAGTGCTTTAATCCAGAAGTTCAGCCTTTCAAGTCCACGACAAAGAACCAGTGCCTCAAGCTAACACGCCAAGGACAGCCCACGCGCCAAGGAAGACTCGTATGAAAATCCAAGATGCCAAAAAACCCGGTTCAGCCATCCAGCAGCACGCCAATTTCAAATGGGCGTAACTCGGGCTCCCGGACTCCGTTTTCGACGTGTGACCACCCGTTCGAAAGCTTAGGAGATAAGCTTTTCAATAGATCTGGCCTCACCTTCCAATTCGCTTCAGATAGACAGGAAAACGCAGAACAATATCACAGGCTAAATCTGTCAGGTGCTGCGTCACCGTATTTTTTGGCCCACGGCCTATGTATGGTAAGGGTTGCGTGGTGGCCGACCCTATTTTGGACGCCCCAAGTCTGGTCTCCACCCTATATAATGCCCCTGCCGTCATACTTTGGGGTTTAGGTTTTGTTGTGTTTTGGTAGACCCCGTGTACGTCCCTCCTCAATCTTGCGTGTGTCGACTAGACCACCCGAGTTGAGAAACAAAACATCACCCTTGTTTCTTTGAGATTATTGGATTGAAATTGCTATCACCTTGTTCTTGCATGTTCTTGGTTGCAGCAGGTATAAGGATCGATCGGGTTTTTGATTCGGTTGATCGCCTCGTGTGATGATGTTACGATTGTTTGGTCGCTGATCTTGTGGTTATTAACCGATCTATCTACTCTGTACGACACCAAATCATCGTATCGTTCTCATCAGAAGATCGGGACATCACATCAAAAATGTTCGGGCATGGATCTAGAGTAATGCGCACTGGCATGTTACCGTCGTGTTTACCCGTAGGCAATGGAGTGTAAACCAGTTCTACACGTGTGCATGGTCTTAATTTGTTTTCTTCCTGCTTAATTCAGAGCGCCTAGAGGAGTTGAACGATTTTCTAATCCGACACTTTCCACGGGCAATATTGATTCTCTAGGCTCGTTTGGAACGTGGGAGCTTTTTATGATCTCCTGTAAGAACTACTTTTATTTTCTGCTTTCTTTTTGTGATCTAGAAAATATAGGCGAAATGTATCAGCACCATGACAACATTACATGCGCAATAAGACATATTTTGCCTTGGATGGAGGCATGGGATGGACTAGGTAATTGAAGTTTTCAACACAAAGTCCATTTCCCTCGGGCTCAGGTCTCAGACTTGGAGAACAACAAGTACTTCTGAGTTCGGAATGACCTATAAGGGCTTAGCCTATGGGCAGGGCAATGCAACCAATTGAGCTGGCGTCTAATCTTTGGACTCTTAACGTTTCATGCGAGAAAATTGCTACTGATACTGTGGAATTTCAAAGAGTTATGGAAAATAACAGAATATAAAATGCAATGTATCTGAAGAATTCGGTAGAGAACTGTACTATAGAAATTAATGCGTATGTTCAGAGTTATTGTCAGCACAGTGCTGCTGCCGGTATATTCTGAAATATAAAAATGGTCATTGGCACAAAACCTGAGTTCAGACTTCAGACATGAAATTTAACTTGAAATGATTAAATGGACAAACGACATGCTACTCTCCCAGCATCCCACTGGCTTGAGAGCCTGCTTGATTTGATGATAAATTTGAATCATTAGGCCTTATCAAAAATTGGCATTACAAATATTTGGTCACCAAATTGGTTGCTAATGTTTTGGTCAAAGATTGGCAAAAAAATGAACTACAGAACAAAGGAAGAATAGAATCTTGCTAAAATTTAGTAGCAAACCAAATACTTACCAAATTTAATCAATATCACTAAAATTTAGTAAAAAAAACATTAGTATCTACTAGAAGTAAAGCAAACAGGCCATTCTGAATCCAACAGTCACAACGGCCTTTGGAACTCACGCAGAGCAGGCTCAACTCTGCTCACTCGAGTAAGCCTTGCATGCACCGGCCAGATGATGTCTGTCTCGCAAACCGCCCCCGCAAACAGTCGTGTGCTCAGACTTCGCAACAGTAAAATCATCACTTCTCAAGTTTTTCAATAATTTTTTTTTAAATCTATACCTCTTCTAAATATAATTGTAAAAATAGCCTTATCTCTAACTGCGAAAGCGTTGATAAGTAATACGTATCACCTGCTGTACTTCCGTAGTATATGATATCTTTAAAAAACAATTTATTAGGAACTAAAAAAAGCAACGGACTTCCATAACAGGCGTTGCAGATGCTGCAGTTTTGGGATCTTGGATCTCTCGCTCTCTATCACACGCGCGCGCGCACTCAGTTATCATCCCCAAGTTGTGTTGTGAGCTGTTGTGCTACTGTGCTAGTGAGGTTTGAGCTATTCCTCCGTCGTGCTTGCACGTAAGCAGATTCCTATATCTTGTTGCCTTTTATACATCTTGATACGAGTGATAACTTCTCTAGTCTATGTAACCTTTTTTTTATTTGCAAAATTAGCATTCTCTTGAACGAAATTATAAATCTGGCCTCCTTTCTCACCGCGCAAGGCGTGACAGCACGACAGGCAATAGCAACATGCCACAACCAGGTAGCGTGCGAGGTGATCTGCCACGGCCGGGCAGCGCGAGAGCCGACCTCCCGCGGTAGAGGAGCACGAGAGGACTTGCCGCGGTCGGTTTGTGCGGTACGTACCTTCCGCGGTGAGGGATGAACTAGATTTGCAATTTCGTTTGAGATGGTACTAGATTTGAAGAAAAAAAATCTCGAGGAACAGAAAAATGATCACGTCTCTTTGAAATACTTATTTGTCTACCTTTTCTTTTGAAGAAGATGTTCATGATCAGCGCTGTTATTCTAGAAGAAGTTTCCTTTTTCATTTCTTTTGAAAAGCTTAATGGAGAAGTATCAGTAACAGAATAACAATGTCAAGATTCTGTGCGCGTTTCTTCGCAAGGAAAAAAGCAGAGAAACTTAAAGGGAGCGATAATTAAAATGGGCAAAATCATCTCGAAACTTCATGGGCGAATATTAAACTCAGTCACAGGCGCACTGCCCCACACGCACACAACACATAAAGAACGTTGCTTTCAGATAAGTTTCATGGGCGTCCCGTGAACGTGCATGTCCCTGGAACTAAGCAATCCACACAAGCACATAAAAAATGAAAAGAAGTTTACAATATTTTTAAAAACAATTGTCAAGAATTAACTCAAACTAAGGTAATCTCATCACTCATCAGGCACAGACCCACGAACACTGTAAAATTTACCATGCATGTTCTGCATCAGTAAATCATGGGAGTAGCACGAAGATGTAATAACGATTCCATTCATTCCTCTTAAAAAAAACAAGGAGTACAGATGGAGTAATTATCATTATCACACTAGTTGTACTAGCAAAGAGCACACATGATCGATCATACACAGTGCCCTTAATTTTAGTAGTATTGTCCTATGTAGTCGCGACTCGCGATGGATGCGTAAGCGCGAAATAGTAGCGTATCACTACCACTACTTGATCAGAAGAACCTACGAGCTACGGGCG
The DNA here is from genome assembly GCA_036346275.1 of Otatea glauca. Lineage (NCBI taxonomy): Eukaryota > Viridiplantae > Streptophyta > Magnoliopsida > Poales > Poaceae > Otatea > Otatea glauca. The sequence goes on along the minus strand of CM070714.1, from coordinate 53,677,863 downwards.
AAGCAGAGCAACGGCGCCGGCGTCACATGTTCATGAGGCGTAGCCTTGACGGGCGGGGCTGGAAGTCGCGGCTGCGGCGGTGGTCGCGACCGGACGGCGGGCTGATCTTCTGCAAGAGGTGCGCGCGCACGGACCGCCCCTTCGCTCTGCCACCACCGCCGCACCTTCCCTCGACGCGCCCCGGTGCCGCGGCGCCGCCTGGCACGGCCTGTGGCGTGCGGACGGACGACGACGAACGCCCTCGGGGGCTCCGGTGGCGGCTGCAGCGGAAGGAGCCCGGGTGGCTCGTCGGCGAGCAGAGGCAGGTGGTGAGCTTGGGAGCGGCAGACGACCCCGAGCTCGAGCCGGCCTTGGCGGTGGGGGAAGTGGAGGAGGCTGAGGCTGAGGCTGAGGCGGACGCGGATGTGTTAGCCATGTTTCTTGGTGTGTTGTGGGGGACGAGCACGCGCGGCGGCGATGGGTGCGGACGGTGCTGTCCCAGCGTATCGGGGGCGCCTGTTTTTATATGCGTGGCTTAACTAAGCCGGCACAAATCTAAGCACCTGTGAGGCTGTGACTCAACTGGTACGAGCGGTGACGTTATTTTGGTCGGTTTAATGCGTGTCGAGTGGAAACCACAAGGCAAATGCGCCTGCATCTGAATTCTCGTCGAAACTACATGCAAGGCGGTCTCGGTTAGGTTTAGTTTAGCTCATGTTAGCTTTGTTTCGCGCGTAATTTCTTGAGCTATTTAATTGTGCACTAAATTTAACGTGAATATTTCGTTCTATTCATTTCAATAAATCAGATTAACTAGTATTTATTTATAAGTTCTTTTATGGTATACTAAATGCAATATGAATCATTCATTCTTTTCAATCCAATAGATCAGATTAGCTAGAATTTATTTATACTTCCTCTCGTAGTAGAATGTCTTTAACAAATCAATGGATAGATCTGATTTTAACTACTTACTATATACTACCAGTATAATGCACCGTAAATATCCTCTTATTTATACTTCCTCAGTAGTAGTAGGGTAGTAGTAACACCCTCAATAAATCAATGGCTAGATCTGTTTTTTTTATTACTTATCATATAATGTTAGTATAATGCATTATCAAATTTATCGATTTCTTAAGCTCTTTTATGGTAAACTAGATTTCCTAAAATGTAAGCAGCTCCTTAGGGCTGATTCTCTTCTAAAACTTTCTCTAAACCGAACTCGACCAATTTAGTAAACTAAAATAGCACGTGTACACGACACTGTGTGCAGTGTGTGTTGTGATGCGTTGCGTCAAATGTAGAGGAATCATCCTTAAAAAAAATGTAGTGGAATCCAAACTAACAAAGACTTCCCCTTCTTGTTGGATGCATGCACTGCCACTATAATGTGTTCGATCTGATCTGATTGCTGAAATTAATTAACCTAGCTTTGTAGCTGTTCTTTCCTGTCGCTGAGATCGATGCAAAAGAATAGCTCCTGCTTCTCTTTTTCGAAAGGGGGTAATCTGATCGTGTAAAAAGTCGGAAAAATTGCAAATTGCAAGTTGCTTTTGCTTTCCTTCCTCAGCGGAAGTTATTTACTCCATCCGTCCAAGTTAATGGTATACATTTTATTTTAATATTCTTATTCATAAATATAAGATATATTTCATGCTCTAATATAAATTAGTGTGACGTTTCCTTTATACGCATAATAAATATCAAGATTACTTGATGTCATCTACATGTATATTTAAATATAGTATTTAAAGATAATAATTAGATGTAGTCTAGTCATTTTAATATCTTCGCAGTCTATATATATTAAAAAAATACGCACTACAAAATTGGACGAAGGAAGTGCTTATTTAGCATCTGCTTTTGCTATAAATCGCACTAGCACGTTTGGTCTTGTCTGTGACGCCGACACTTCTATTTGGGTAGCGTTAACGATCAGCTGCATCGGCCGTGAGTCAGAATGGCTGCCTTTTGCGTAGGAGTTGGAGGGTCGTGTGCCTAACCATTTTGTTATTTTGCCCAAGTGCGCCATTGCGTGGAATCTCTTCAGCAAAAGAATACAAGAAAATATATGCATGCCGCGTGTTGTCCTTTCCCATCATATATGCAGAAAGGACGACATGTCATATGGGCAAAATGCAGTGCAAACTCCACTGATTTGTGAAGCTAGTTTCTCTTCCTCACGTCGACACGTGCCTCGCCTCTTCTGTTTGCCCTATTTAATTCGATCTCTACGACAGTTAATTTTCAGAATAATTAGGTGATTAATTAGACTGTTAATCTCTGTTGAAAGCGGCTAGCTGCGCGTGCTCGAAATGTCCAAGTACATCTTACGTTTGACTGCTACATGTTTAGGAACCTTAGCCTGGAGTGCTACGTACGTTGTTAGGAGTCAATGACTTGATTAATTTAAATACTGCTAGTTAACTAAAACTTGGGAATCTTAACGTCGGAAGACACTTCCATGAGTATGACATGTGGTTTACCTATTGGAGTACAACTATATTGTCTGGTTTAAGATAGGGTACAGAAACTTGAATAGTTGCATGTCAAATTTCTCTCGAGACAGGATAAGTATATGATGGGATTAGTGATCTATCGTCTGCTTGCTTGGTTTGACTTCGATTAGCGTACTAACTAATTACCGGCTTACAACTCTCAAGAGCTCTTGAAGCATACAAACAGTCTCTGATTGTGACGCATACATTTTCTTCAGAGTAGTTAAATGCTCCATCGAATTAACCTAAATACGAAAGATCTCCCGGTGATCAAACCATACCAATTGGTTAGCCTTCTCAGCAAGGGAGAATAAGATAAGTACTGACAGGCCATGGGTTAGGTCACCATCTTCAGGCCTCAAATTGGACACCCCAAACAAAACTTTTTTCCTTCTCCAGTTGTCCAATGCTGAACAGGGTAGTACAGTAGTACTAATACCTTTCCTCCAGCCATCAGCTTAATTGCAGATGTCATGTCCCTCCCAAAGGCTTATCCAAAACAACGTTTTTTTTTCTTCAGAAAAATTTTTCCAAGAAAGGAAAAAAAACAAGGTGATGCTATGGGCCCACCATATAGCAATGGTCCAAACAGCCACGTCATCGCTTTCTAGAGACTTTGCTGCTTAGGCCAGGCCCGGCAAGCCACGCTTACATGTGAAGCCAAATTAATCTGATGGTTACCTTTTACAATCTTAATTAGCCTGGAACAGGCAGGCAAACATCTATGAACAAGGACGTTAACATCTTCCTCGCCCATTTTTCTCTACGCACAGCTGTGGTGAAAATTACTCGCTAGGATCCTCTATGCCAGCAAGCAACAGCATGGAAGATTATTTGGCTTTTCAGATGGATTGAAGCCAGTTTTTTTTTTTTAAAGTTATGACATGCTGTTTCAGATGTAGATACGTACAAACAGTTCATGGCCACCGTCTAATTTGGTGAGTGGTTAATTTCCAACAGCAGGGCAGCAACGTCGATCAGTGGGTAGATCGAAATAGTAAACTTGATGTGCCCTTCGTATGATTTTTTTGACATGATCGTCAATTGCTATCACTGACAAGACAAGCATACCGGCTAATCATTCGTAAGCATAGCACTGATGATAAACTACGCTGAATTAAGCAGCAGCTTTCTCGCAGGTTAGAGGCATCACGGTAGGATCTTTTTCTTAAACCGACATTTACGGAACAAAATATAAAAACCGGCAAACTACCTCAAATAGAATTCAGACACATCAAAATATATAAAAAATCAATAGAACATGGATCTGCAAGGGCCACTTTCTACGTGTTCTCGAAAAAAAGGGCCACTTTTTAGAACATGGATCTCCATAGATGAACCGATCATCTCTAGATTACGCTGTAAATCTCTAGAGTAGACTTGATTTTAGCTTTGTAGTTCTTACCATCCGTATCTGTGTGGGCGTATCTAAGGATAGTCATAAACAAGATGAGTAATCCAAGGAAGAGAAAGACTAACATATTTCAAAGTAGATTATATATCTTTCGTGATAATTGCTATCAAATATAGAACTTTACGCGTAATCAAGCAAAGATAGATAGGAATTCTCCTTCTCCGTCACCATATATCTCTTTCAGTAGGCCATTTCATTTCTTTGGTAAGATGAATTCGCTAGTCGAGCTTTTTGCACAGAATAGATCGCCTAGCTAGATTCATAAAGCTGCCATGGAAATCTGCCGACATTCTTGCGTCGATATCTACTCCTAGCCAGCTATTCGAAAATTCACACGGCTGTGTAATCGTTCATCATGAGACGAAACATCAATCCAAAAGTGATTTTTTTTAGATCAAAATCCAAAAGTGATTTAGATCGATCCATCCTTCCCTTGAATCATTTCCACTCCCAACCTGGTGGTTTTAGCACTGATGATATATAATTGTATCCGTATGAACTGTATCAAGTTCATAGAATGGCGGCGAGAATCTGGCTGCTGAGTGAGTAGAGTACTCAAGTGCCTAACTTTGAACTGACTATCGAAGTCTTACTTTTTCATTGGTGCCCACGAAAGAGAGATCCGAAATCGAACAAAGTACATATTGTTAATTAGGATCCACTGCAACTCTCCCAAAAAAAAATCAAGATCAGGCATCTCGATCATGTGTTCAATGCAGTAAGAGTTACAGCTGATTTTGCCAAACCAGCAACCGTAAGCCGCCAATGACATGGCGATGAGGAGGCAGCAAGACCGGTAGAAGCTGTGGACAACTTTGAACAGTACCGCACGGCTCCTCTAAGGTCCAGGAACCCGTTTCTACAGTGCCGTCAATTCCTCAGGATTTAAGATGGAAATATCAGGATTTGATGCGTATATACCATGGTATGAATGCAGTCGATGAGATGTGCCGATGATAACTTGTGGTCTTCTCTTTGACACAAATTGGAGAGCATTGTTCTCTGAGACTCTGACCTCATGGACATCGATCAGTTGAGGGCTATGCCGGCCCCACCGACAGTGCGTAAGCACGCTTGTCGGTGCCTCAACGATGGAGTTCAGAGTTCAGACGAGTTTCATACGTGCAACAGAAGGGAGTATTGCCAAAAAAATGAACATATAAACACTGAACAAGCACTAGTATATCAGAGTTTCAGAAGTGAGCAGTTGTCCATATGGTCAATTGCAACTACATGAGGGAACCATCAACCATGTCGACTGGTTGTCAATGACGATGGGCACAGTTCAACCACATGGTTATTAACATTTCCATGGACCAATGACGAACGTGCAATATAAATGAAAAGGCAAAAGTTAATACATATGCCCTGGGCAATCGGTAGCTGAGTAAGTTAGACCTGAATTGCATATATCTCTAACTACCTGAATTGCATATATCTCTATTCTCTAACTAACTACTAAGTCAAGGTCAGGTCGCCATTGACCATGTCTGTGCTAGTTGAAGAGACTGCCCAGACAGAGCCCTCGAATCCTTCCTGTCTGTGAGTGGGAATGAGATCGATCTGACTCGGGATGAGCTCTAGCCTAGTCACCACGACGCTGACATGTGCATGCGACCCTGGACGAAGGGCAAGGCGTCAAAACTGACCGCCAATAATGATGGACTAAAGGATTCGGTCAACACAAAAGTAGTGCATTGTACTGCATGCCCGGTGTTCATTGGATCGAGGGGCTAATCATGCATGGTTACCAGTTGACTCTGGCATTTGATTACTGTTCGTATGCCACTCGGAAGCTACGAGTTGTAGTAGTAAGTTGGGCAGATGCTTCTGACACTGTCGCACCAGCTACCAACCACGGCAAGTTGAGACGTGGTACAGTGCAGGTGCAGAACTGCAGATGCAGTGCATCTAGCTATTGGGAAGTTGACTACGGCAATGGAGACTTTGGAAAGCCAAATCGACGAAACTCGAGTTCAACTCCTGTGATGGTGGATCGTGGATCCATTCGTAAAAGATTTGACTTGTTGATCTGAAGAAAGGGTTAACCATGGCCATGGGCGCGCACGGTCGAGGGGACTCCGAAATGGCGAATGCTGCTACAAACGTGAGAGCGAAACCAACAATGAGAATGAGATGAAGGCAGGAGAAGCAAACCAATGAGTATGCAGTCCTTCTACATCATCACTGTACATCAACAGAACAGGAACACAAACCGAAAGGCTGTCTCAAGTCCACGAAGAACCAAACAACGGGCAGCGGAAAGATGCTACAAGGCTACGACGGGTGCAATGCACGTCTAAGTTACACAAAAAACAGCAGCCAACAATCGAGGTACAGAGATCTACACGACGGCAAGCGCTAGTATGGACATGGCAATAGCCACCACTCACTCATCAAGCGTTTGTGCCCGTTGGAACCGGCTTGTCTTCCGTTGGGTAGCTGTGCTCGGCAATGTGCTGCTTACTGTACACCCTGTGGCGCCGCTCCCTCGCGTAGATCACCCAGAATATCAGAGAGAGCATCACACTTGCTGAAACCATCACCAGGCCGACATACACCCATTTGCTGTACCGTTCCAGGCCAGGGCAGTAGTTCTGGTTGATGTTTGTGAACGTGTCTCGGACAAAAGTGCAGTCCTGCAGCTGAATCAGGAAAGGGCCATACTGATACAGCCCCTGGCTCACGTTCACACCCGCCGCCATCTGCCCGTAAATCCTTGGAGTGACACGCCCCACCGTAGTACAAATCTCAGCTCCTGAGACCGTGGTAGTCTGGCATTCAAAACCCTTCCAAACCTGCATTTGATGTGAACAGACGAATCAATGTTGTTCAGCATTCACCAAGTACCAATATTATGACCACAAAGCACAATGGGCCAAGACAACCACAATACGCAGATCTACCTGGGTTGCATTGTCCAAGGTAACCTCTCCACTGGTGCAGGTGCGGTTGTTCAGATCAGGTGTGAATGGGTTGCAGAGAGTAGGCATCAATGGCCCTGATTGATTGTAGTAGAGCGGTGTCGCCACCGGAGGGAAGTTTCTATTTGACACATTGGTGATCACCTGGTTGACCAGATTCACTAGTTGGTAAGTGACTTGCCTGCTTTTGTACAGGGACTCGTTTGCTGTAGCAGGTTCAACACAAGGGATAATGTCATCTAGAGCAGTGTGTTCTGTTGGGTGAGCAACCCAGTCGTCCATTGCAACACAAGTATCTGCAACAACGCTGTTATGACAGAAAAGATGAGATATTGGTATCAAAAGGAAGTGAACTCATTTAGTTCATCATAAAGGTTGCTCTAGGGTAGACAGTAGATCATCAGTAAATGGACCAAGACTATCACTACATGCAGTAGTAATTGACTAACAAACAAAATTATGTACAAAATATACGAAGCTATTCCAAAATTCCCATTTTTTTTCTTTTCAGCCTCTTACTACTGAGAAGCTATTCCAAAGTTCACTAATAGAAGGCATTAACTTACAATAAAAGAACAAAATATGTTCAAAGAATATATGTACCCATGCGAAACAGATTACCAGAGGCCAGAGTTTGGAGTCTAAAACTTCAAAGTCGAAAGGCATTGTACAAATGTCGGAATGAAGCTTCCAAGCAAAATACAAATATACAATATAGCATAAGTGACCAAAAGTCAATATAGCTACTAACACGAAATGGCTTCAGTTTTGTTTTCAAATTAAGCCTCTTCTTAGATCTCAGCTATCCTAAAAAAATATGAAACAATGATGGTACACGACAGGTATCTACGATCTGTAGTTCTGTACCTAAAGGAAGTAGAGAGAACGGTAAAAACACTATGGAGTAAGAAAATATTGGTGATTGGGGGGGTTCAAAGTCACATTAACCAACAATAATAATAAAAAAACGCCTAGTGTAACACAAGGATGTAGCCATGACCCAAATCCAGGATGACACTGGATAGGCATTTGGGGGGTTCAAAGTCACATTTAACCAACAATAGAAAATGCCTAGAATGACACAAGGATGTAGCCATGACCCAAATCCAGGATGACACTAGATAGGCATTTTTAATGCAGCATGCATGTGAATGCAGTCTACATTTGATTGCAAGATGGACTGTTGATGCCTTGATGCAGGCGCTACATCATGGACATGTCAACATGCTCCAACCATGATCTGAAATTATTTGAAATGGGCATGGCCTAAAACCAAATGATTGGCACCAATCTTTTAGAGACTCTTGACTACACAATGTATGCTGGTTATCTACCATTTGATTATAAAAATTAGGGCTAACTTAGTTGGATTTAGCTGCAGCTCAGCATAAATAGTTACATCAACACCTCAAACAGAAGTTCTGTATACATATTAACTATTGATATATGTTTGGAACATATAGTGAGTGCGATGATTGTACATAAGTGGAATACGTACTTATGCAGAAGAAGGAAGACACCGCACAGGATAAACGTCCCAGTGACTAGTATCCATCCAATAACAACCAAACTGCCCACAATTTAGGGGGGGAAAAAAGGAGTGATACCCACAGTTTGTTAAAATAAGATCAGAAATAAAGGTAAAGTCAAGCATGTTAGCATAAACAAAGGTATCAACTTACACGGAGACAAGGAATTCCAGCCCGAAGATAGATAACACTGGTAAAGTCACGCATCACCATGTTAGCATAAAAGGAAAAGTACACAACTACAATCATTTTCTAACCAATGTGGAAAAACTATAAGCACTTACAGAAGCCGATAAATGCCAGAAGAAGCATTACTGCCGCAACGATAATCAAAGCAACCCGCCTGAAATAAAATTTGTCAACCATGTGCACAATAACCAGGCTCCTGCCAATTGCATCATTATTAGGAAATCGTGATGTTACGAAAAAAGATATTTACACTTGATTCAGCGATTTCTGGATCTTCTCAGAATTATTGGTAGTTCTAGTAGCAAGATCAGTAGCCGATGAGTTCAGCTTTCCTTGAAGTTCATTGATCTGACTTTGCATATCAGAAGGCAGTAAGAATTGTCCTATGTTAACCTTTTTTGCAGCAGATAAACTATCAGATAAGTTCCTAAGGTTGTCAACAGTAAAATTCGCCTGGCTAACGACAAATTTCAATGTTGTTGTTGTGCTTGTATGGAACTTGCCCTGGCCATCATACAACATAATGCATCCAGCACTGGTAGTATTGGATGGAACTAGTTTAGTGAACACAATTCAAAATATGTTAAGGCAAGGAATCATGAGAAAGGCCCAGCTTTGAAAGATACTAGTACTTACATTGCGGCACAAGTAAATAATATTAGAAGTATCAATGATAGGGCATATGCTGTTCGAGAGTACGTGTAACTGTGATGAGGACAGCAGCAATGATGGCAGCAAATCCCAAGCATGACCAGAAAAAAGAGCACAAACCACACCAAGGCAATGATGAACAATGGAGATGCTGTATATCCAACAGACTACAAACAAAATAATCAGGGCAAAGAATATCTTATTATGCAAACAAAAAACGTAAGCGGCTAACAAAGATGCAGGTTTAGCTTTCAAACAGTCTTACAGCCCAATAGTGCACTTCACTGATATTCCAACCGCCAGTATATTTCCTGAACCCATCCAAGGGGTCCTTTCGATATGTTCTATCTGCCGCCAAGACAAAGGAGCTATTTGTAGTGACATTTATGTCAACAGGAGCTTCAGCAATTGATCTTCTCATCACCAAGACATATTTATCTGCTTTTTACAATTAGAATCTTGTCACAACCAGGAGAACATAGGTAACTTAAATAAAATCGATCTTCCAACAAAAAAGCAGAGGAATACTGGTATTATAATATGCACTTTGTTGACACGCACTGGTTAATTTTTAGAGAGGTGGTTCTATACTTTTTTTTTTAACAGTTGCATAAATATTAAAGTATAAATGAAAGGTAAATGGTGATCATTTACTCTTTCACTTGCTTCGAGATTTGTGCAACTTGTATTGAGAGGTAAAGTTTGTGGGTGTCAATCTTCAAAATTACCAAACATTGACACCCGCTAATCAAAGCTAGAAATTTGTGGGCAACTAAGCCCCGTATAATGGAGAAAAATTAACAAGAAATGGTTATTTTGATTACTCCCAGAACATTACATCACTCGGATTCGTAAAGAAGCAAAGGGGCAACCTACTAAAAATCACTTGTGGATAGAATTAAGGAGAGAAATGGGAGGCACCACACATTGACATGGACAGAAGACTGGACCAGAAATCCATCTGGGACACAGAATTTGGGAACAGCATTGTTGAAACCCAGCTACCGAAAACTGAAAAAAGGTTAACTTGCTAAAGAAAAATGATGAAATGATTGATGCACTGTCATTAGAACGGGAAAAGAGACAGAAATTCGTGAGGCGGCACTCAGCCAAGTTGCTAATATCATCTTGAAAAAAATCATAATAGGAAGAAGTCCGTATAGCACCCCATCGAAAGTACATCCAAAGTTTGATCGAAAGTGCATCCAACGTTCAAATAACACATTACCCGATCTTAAACAGCGGTATTGGCTATGTGGCATAATGAGAATGCGGTTTTGCCATATAAGATGAAACGTTGGCCAGGTGGGACCTATATAGTCTTCTCCCCCGTCGAGCTCCAGTCCCAGTCATGCTTCTATGTCTTTCGGCTCCGGTAGCTCTCCCCTTTATTTCGATTTGGAAAAGAAGCCCATGTAAACTCTGCCTCTTATTGATCTAAATTTGTCCAGAGTGTTTACTAAAAACCGCACACTTATCATGTCAAGCAGGTAATACTACTACATGAAACCGGGTTTGAACCGAATTGCAAATTTTAGAGGTAAAATGTGTGGTTTTTTATAATTTAGAGTGTCGGACAGATTTTCGAGCAAAATTTAGGATATTATATTAGACTTTCCCCATCGTAATATAAAAACGCAAGTGCTTAACAGAAACATATTGGCAGAAGTCTTTTTTTCTTCTTCTTACAAAAGAAATAGGCGCAGAGAACTACTAAATCCAGAAATCGAAATGCTAGAGCAGAGCACATGTTTTTTTAGGAAAAAAAAACTTCGGAAGCAAAAGAAAAGGACAACAAACAGATAAGCATAACCTGAGGACCACAGCACACTAAAAAATTGGGGGATTATTTCCACATCAAGAATCCGACTTCATTGAATGATACTCAGAAAAGATTCCATATTTCAAATAACTGGCCTAAAAACACACAAATAGAAAGCAAAACCACCGCAAAATCGCACTGAATCAAAAGAACAGACATTTTTTTTCTGTAACAAGACCAGGTATAGGAAACAAGAACCGGGGAGAAAGGGCAAGAACCTGAGTCGAGCGCCTTGTGGGACTCACGAGGAGCATGGGAGGCGCAGAATGGCAGGACGACGAGCAGAAGCAACGGGATGCGGACGAGGGAAACGGGCAATGCCATGCCTGAGCAGCTCTCCTCCTCGTCCTCCCCGGACCTGAACCCAGCAAGATCGCACCACCTTTTGTCCCAAGAAGATAAGACCAAAGGAAGCTTCAAGCGGAAGAGGGGTAGGAAGTAGGAACAAGAAAGGGACGGGGGATGCAAAGAAGGATTCTTTCTTTTTTTGCGCTTTGTTCCTCCTCCCTGTTCGTCGCCTTTCGGAATCGGGAGAATGGATCATTCGCTCCATTTTAAGTTAACGCAATTAATCATTTGTCCCATTTATGCAATTGATTATGTAGCCCTATAATCTATATATTAGTAAAATGTCACAAGACAAATGATCGATGACATAAGTAAATAAAAATAAATCATCAATTATTTCTTTAGAAAGAAGAACTAATTATTTGACTCGTTTTAGTTAGTGTAATTGTTTATTTGTCTATTTATCTTATTAGGTTAACAGGATTTTGCTCTCTTCTAGAGAGGAGAATAAAAAAAGAAGCAGGGTTAATTGGCTTTTGTGTCAAATATCTAGGGCCGCATATGTACTAAGCTCGGTGTCTGTTAGAGCTGTAAAAAAAAAAAAAGCTCGAAGCTCGCGAGCTCCGAATGAGCCGAACTCGATCTCGAGCTCGCGAGTCTACTCGAGCTTGGATCGAGCTTTCTTGAGTCGAGCTTACTCGAATCGAGCTCAAGCCTGGATTGAGGCTCGGACCCTAACTCGAGCTCGACCAAGCGCTAGCCTGGAGGAGCTTAGCTCGTTTACAGCCCTAGTGTCTGTCAGCGTGTGTTCTTCCCAAACTAACCAAGGGAACTGTTTACTGTTGTTGATAAATTACCATCGTACCCCTCCTTGAACACCATATTATCCACGACCGAACATGGTACTCTCCCAAGATTAATGGAGGATGTACATGGATGGACGCACTTGAAAACAGGATATCATACATCGGCTAAATTTATCGGTGTTATGCTATAGAGCAGGGCTTTTCGTTGCAAAGGTGTGCCGCGTACTTATAAGTATATTAATTTTAAAGTATTTTTAAATGTTTTGAAAATATATATGTAATATTGCTTTTTAAAAAATAAATCGTTGTTGAGCTCTATATGTAATAATTTGATATTATATATTATAAGAGATAATATAATTGCTCTCTTTCCTAATACTTACTCCCTTCGTTGATAAATATAAGGACTATAGGTTGAATGGTCTTGTTGAAAAATATAAGACATGCATGTAGATTTAATGAGCCTTTCCACCTATACCTTTATTTATTCTCTCTCAACCATATGCATTTATTCATTACCACCTACACAAAGTATTATCTCTCATCTTCCAAGACAATTAAGAGGGGTATGTAAGTCATTTCCTCTCATGTCTTCCTCAATTTCACCGCAACATTAATCTTTATGCCAAGGCAAATTACGCTTTATATTTATCAATGGAGGGAGTATCTTAAATATTTACATTAAAAAACAGTAAACATAGTATAACATAATATTTTCATTTATATCATAACATATTAATTTCATAATTGCATTTGTTATCTTTTTTTACTTATTTTAATACACATTACATTGCTTATACTGGTATAGCCGAGTGAACACATATCAATTTATCACCCTCTCAATCCCTCTATTCCGTTGAGGTCCACCAAATCAAGAGTCATAATATTTTCTCTTTTTTTATGAGAATTTTTAGCATGTTTTATATTTTTTTTAGCAACAATAAAAAAACCTATCATCGACTTTTATTACATTATAGTTAATTATATATATATACATAAATCAAATTCTTTACCTTTTTTCCTGAAATTAGCACATTTACGGAATTTTAATTATGAATAAAATCAAAAAATATAATTTTACTTAGTATGGAATTAAAAAAATAATCCCTAATTTCCTTTTATTTTTATTCTTCTGTTATTTTTTGTTTTTAATTATTTAATTTTGAATATCATATTTTGGTTAGAAATTGTATGCAAATACAACTGCCAATTTTCATCTAATTTTTATTTCAAATATCAGCTATGTACAGGTTTTAATTTAGATTTCATATACAAATTAAATGGCTAATTTTTTATTTTGAATTTATGTTATTTTTTATTATTTTTAATTTAATTTCACATGTCAATTTTATGTTAGAATTTGTATGCGAATCTAATCGGTAATTTTTATCATGAATTTCAGCTATGTAAATGTTTAATTTGGAGTTCATATGAAAATTAAATGGCTGATTTTATTTTATTTTTTATTCGAATTTTATGTCATTTTTTATTATACTTGGTATGAAATCTTTCTTCTAATCTAAGCCATTAATTTTATTGTTATTTTTTATTTAATTTCAAATGTTAGTTTTAGGTTAGAATTCATATACAAATTCAAATGCTAATTTTTATTCTAAATTTTAGCTATGTAATGGTTTAATTTGGAGTTTGTATGAAAATCAAATGGCTAATTTTTTATTCAGAATGTGTGTTATTTTTCATTGCACCTACCATGGGATTTTTTTTAATCTAAGTCATTATAACCCAGTTCAGCTAAATAGATGGTTAGATATTTTTCTTTAAATAATAACGTCTAATGGCTACTATAGTTCAACTTAGTTAGGTCCACTAAATCAAAGGCTAGATGTTTTGCATTTTTGTGAGAATTTATACCATATTTCTTTTTTTTTTCTTAGCAATTCTAAAAGACACGCCATGAGTTTTTAATATATAGATAGATGAGACCAATAAAACCATATTTCACATTTTGTAAAATCCAAAGTCTTATTTTTTCTCCTTAACCACCGCATAAAAGACAGGGTTACAAGTTACAACTTGCAACACCCATTTCGCTGTTGAGCGCCCTAGGGCAGACCAGAGAACGTGAAGGCTCCCAAAGTCCCACGGGCAATATGGGAAAGAGGAACAATGATTTTTTTTTTCAGACGAAGAGGAACAATTATTTGCTCTATGGGCTTGGTTTTGGAAAAGTATTTTGGAATGGGATTTGATGTGATGCACTACCATTCTTTATATTACAACACTAAAATCGCACTTAACAAGAATAATTAGGACACACGAATAGGCTTGCTATCGAGTTTAATGAGTTATTATCGAGCTTCTTTTAAAATTAACATAATTTAACGTAAAATTATTTTATTTATCATTTAAGTGATAATTTTAAATTCGAACCAACCAGCCAATATTGAGTCAAGTATTATTAATCAATTTTCACTTGAATTAGTTCTCTTTAATTTTAAACCTATTAGCCACTATAATTAAAATAATTTTGATTCGAATTCTAACAAAATTTTTTTTCCAGGTCTACGTGCCAATCAAGCCCAGGGATTTTTTAATCGCGAGGGGATCGGAGCCGGCGGGAGCGTGGTGCGAAGCTGGGGTCGCGCCTCCCTGTCGGTGGAGCCCACCATCAACGACTTGTAGCCATAAACAACAGTAATTTTCTAAGCAATCATAATCCACTACTGCTGTATTTCTTTCGTTGATACTATCTTATACTAATGCTGTGCTATCACGTATCACTTGCTAATATGGCTTTATGATCTACTGAAGTAAGCAGAAGATGACATTTCCCCCGTTGTTTATTCGTGTCTTGCTCTGTAGATTAGATTTACTGTTTAGTTTTCAGCACGTGAAAGCTGGTTTGTACAGGGTAATTAATGATGGCCAGAGAACGTACAACTGGACAGCAAAATCCAGAAAAGAAAGCGTAAAATTCACAGCAAGCTTGATGACAAGATCTCTTGCATGACGTGCAATTGCATAAAACAAAATCTGACACGTCGCGTTCGAGCCCCAGATGTTCAACTTGTTCGGGACGGATCGTCGTACCATGTGACAAGAGCGGACTAACACAGCATTGACTCGACGAAGAGCTAGCACAGCATTCCGCGGCGGCCCGGTTAGGTTGCTGGTTGTTTTGTACACACCAAATGCATCGTCGTAAGTAGCGATCGAAGAGCCCAGAATTGGTGTGCTAGTTACATGCTGCCTCCGTGCAAGTTTTCGGTGCATAAGCACTGCTCAATAATAACAACTCTAAGTATTACTCCTTCTATTTACTTTTATAAGACGTATTTTGACTTGGCATAAGGATGAAGATTGTGTTGAAATCGATAAAGGTATGAGAGAAAATGACTTAGATACCCCCAATTAATTGTCTTGGAAGATGAAAGATATATTTTGTGTGAGTGGTAATGAATAAATACATATGGTTGAGAGAGAATAAATAGGGGTATAAAATGAAAGACTTTATTAAATCTACATGCAAACCTTATATTTGTGAATAAAACCATTGAAAAAATAAGCCTTATACAAATGAACGGAGGGAGTATATTCAATAAATGTATATAAAGAATATAATGTAAATTTGAATATTTACTAGGACAGTAGAGGAAACACATATTAATTTTGTATTGTAATATAAAATAAAATTTATATTTATATATATAATTATTTAAAATACACGCTTACAATTTTAGACGGAGTGTTTTATACCGGTTAGCTCTTAAGAAGACGTAAGTCTATCACGGACGCATGGTGGATTAAACGAGGCGCTCCACGTGCCGCTACGGGCGCCGAGCGCCCGAACATTCCGCCACAGCTGTGTGTGCTGTACTGTTGTCCATGTGGTGGCCTACAGCTTTTGAGTACTACTAGTATTTCTTCTTTCCAGCTATGATCGCCATTTGTCTCTGTCGAAAACCCCACTTTTTTTATGTGACGATCATCGAAGAAACCCGGCCATGTGGTGTTCGTCATCTTTCCTTTTGTTGGTTCCCATTTTGCTCGGTCAGCTCCTTTGTGACGTTTTAAATTTCAAGCTTGTAGCGGCAGAGCAGCAATATATGGCCCTTTGGCCCGCACACGTCGGCAGACGGGAGTAGAGTACGTATATGGAGTTGCATGCTCGTTTTGCAGCTTGATCGGGCAGGCAGGTCAGGGGTGTGATGCATGGTTATCACGTACGTGACACTCAAAGTTGCACCGAGTAGCCCTGCGGCGACGCATTGGTTCGTGTGTACCAACGACAACCACCTAGACGCACCGGTGCATGCATCAACGACGATGGGCGGCGAGGCGATGCCCCTGCCGTGCGTCTGGCCGTGCGCGGCATGCACGGATCGCGGCAAACCTACGTACGCCTCCACCTCGTTCGGGCCGCGCGAGACAGCCTAGACCGAAGCCACCACAGCCCGCCTCGGCCCACGCTGGACTCCGGCAGAAACTAACGCCAAGAATTCCCGGATAACCTCGGAACTGTTACGAGATAACATATGAGCAGTGCTTCAATGCATTCCCTTCTAATACAAATTACATAAATTTTAAAGCAAACGAAGGGGTAAGTAATAATAATCTACCATTCATTTATACTTTAATATTTGTGCAACTGTCAAAAGAAAAAGCATAGAAGCACCTCTCATAAGATATTCGTAACTGTATTCGGTTATACTCTATCTCTATGTGTAGGCGAATACGAACTCATCTCTTGATGTTTTTTTTATATATTGGGCATCCTCTTGTACAAGAGATCAATCTAATAAAGCGAGAGAACTTTACCCCCTACTTTGTGTGTGCTTCAGTTCTTGTTCTTGTGATTTCGTTGGCATGCTATTGATTGATTGTGAGTGAACGACTACGTTTTACAATAGGAACAAGGCTGCCGCCTAGCTACGGCTTTCACCCGCACGGGACTCTCATCTTCCCACCCGCGGACACGTTTGGTGGAATTAAAGATACCGTATACTTGGATACCTTTCAAAAACAGTAAAAACTCTCGATAAAGTAACAGTACTCGTGCACCCAGTGATGCACTCAGCAGCCTTTTCGGAGTTACAAGAGTAGAAGAACAAAAAAAAAACCACACGATGAATCCCCCGAAAAAAAGCATATATATGAAAAACATTCTTGAGAACGTCACGTCACGTACGTACCACGTTCATCTTTACGGCAGTTTTCTGTGCCTTGTAAAAAGTGGCTAGCTAATGAGCTGCTCAATCATCAAGTTATCATTGAGCATGTGAAAAACATCGGATGGAATACTTTAATGCACGATCGATTCCGGCCCGGACATAAGAGTACAGTACTTGGCGAAGAACACTGCGGCATATCCGGGCAGTGCTCACCAATTAATTGTGTTGCCTCCCTCAAGGTACGCTTGGAATGTTGGGGTTGGTACCGGCTAATGGACTCGGAACAATGTCCACCCACAAATCAACCATCAGCAGTGTAGTGGTGGTGCTCTCTGGTGTAATACTCCACATATACACTACTAAGCAGCAGACGAGTGAAAGCATTTACCACAAGTTCTGTCGAAAAATTCTGGTTGCGATGTGTCAGTCTTGCAGCTGCATTATTGGTTCTTGTTAAATGGGATTGCCCTTTTCTTCCTCGCAAAAAGAGAGAAAAAAAAGGATTTATGAAGTCACATCCAATGTTCTCGATCAGTAACATCGTAATATCATGGTAATCGCACAAACTTGAACCGATTATGCCCACAGAAGCGAACAGAGCAAGATGTAGGCAACATCTTGCGATTGTTGCTTCAAGTATTGTCAAGAAGTCAGTACATCAAAAGTCAAAACTGTCTCTTCTCGCTTCAAGAGGTGAGAACGAAAAAAGGAGGAGAGGAGAAGTGAGTTAAGCTTCACATGTTGCTATCATCGTGTACTCACTACTTAAGCTCAGATGAAATTTAGTAACTGTGACAGCTTGCACCGCTGACTACCTAGTCTGTTCTGGACAAAGAGAGATCGAAAGAGGGAAGAAAAAAAGAGAAGAAAAATGTTCAATGGTGTCTAGGCTTGTGATCGCTTGGACCATAGTAGTCTTCATGGAACTCAGGTAACTTGTGTGCCGCTGCCCTAACTTCTTTTGCAGCAACGCTTCTCTTCGTCTCACCTAACGAGTCACCAGAAGCCTTGACAGCATTCTCGCTTGATTTCTGTATTCAAGAACAAAGTATGTTGACATCTGCAGAAAGGACCACTCCATTATAAACGGACTCAGAGATTCCGACACCAGATCGGCATCACTTACATTGACCATTTGGTTGCTGACTGCTGCACGACTTTCTGCATCCAGTCGAATGGCTTCAACGTCCATGGCCGCCAGTACCAGAAGCAAGATCACAACGGTAGCCAATGACAATGAAGTCCTCATTTGTCTTGTAGAAAACTCAGAAGAGATTTAAGAGATTACTTTAATCTTCAGCTAGCTCAAACGGATGTAGAGATCGAGGAGGCGCTATAGGCTAAGTTGTTCGAAGTATTTGATCTATCACAGAGATGAGAGATGATATATATATACATCCTGCTTTACAACAGCTCTTGGCCCATCCAAGTGTTTGCTGTACTCATGTCTATCAGGAGTGGGTTATCTACAACATATAAAAACCACCTGTAATGTTTGGTTCATTGTCGTTAACTCGTACCCATGCAAGCCCGTGCCTTAGTTTATAGCGTTCTTGCCACCCTTTAGGGAAGGATGTCTGCACAAAAGTTGGACCATGTTTAATTAAGCCACTGATCCCTCCCTGGATTATATTAGGTACTAATGCAGCACTTGGAACTTGGAAGTGACTAACACAAGTAGCCGGCCATTACAGCTTCCTCAGGTTTTCTGTTTGGTCTCAGGTTGTGCGCGCATCATCACCTGGAAAGATGCGTGCTTGTCTCTCCACAGATAAAAAGAAACCGCGTACTTGTTTTCGCATTTCTTCAGAAAGCGTGTACAAGCCTGGTAAGTTGGGTTGGCTTATCTGGACATAGCATTTAGATGTTTCTGAATCTGACATACACATGTCAGGAAAAAAAAAGGAGTATGGAGTACTGTGTGCTGCAGATGAAAAACACTAGACACTGACCTGGATTATGCATGTTTCAACGGCTGGTGCAGCGGTTTGGGGATAAGTGTCAGGAAACTACCACAGATAGCTGCTGAACAAGCTTATTGAGGCCGTGTCGGCAAAGGGACGGCGAATCGATACCATGGAGGGACTTGACACAACCATGCACTTTGCACAGATCGAGCCCTCAAGCATCATGAGATCGTCGCGTCTGATGATCTTATCGACCAGTCTCATGAAGCCTGACTTGGACTTGTAACCGATTGATTTGGATTGTTTGCTGCGGCCTACCGATCGGATGGTGTCATGTGAAATAAAATAAAATAAAATCAAATCAGATCACGGTGTTCACTTCAAGTTCTTCAAGCAGATTATAGATCTTGTTCAGGTTTCTTGCTTTGGTTGCTATCATTCTCTCTCTCTCTCTTTTACATCTGTTCTGAAATCCGAATAGGATGTTACCGACAATAACTAAGTTAAGAGCTACTAGCAACCATATGATTCCCATCCACTGTTTCATCAATTGTTGCATCTGATAGATATTCCACTCAATTTTTATACTGGTGTCTTTGTAGAATCGATATACACTAAAGTAGCAATCAGAGGGGGTGAATGATTGTGCGGAAATTAAAATTAAAATTTTGATCTACTAAAAATTCACTCTAATTCGGACTCAAATAATTGCTTCGTATTTAACAAAGAGAGGTGCTTTCATGCTTTTCTTTCTGACAGTTGCACAAATATTAAAGCATGAATGAATGATAGATAGTGATTACTTACCCCTTCGCTTGCTTCAAAATTTGTGCAACTTGTATTAGGAGGGAAAGCATTGAAGCATTGCTCTTTAAGAAAACAGAGTAGATGCGTTCGGTAAATCGATAATTCCTGGAGATCTAACAGTCGGATTGATCTGAAATTTGAAAATAAGAAAGTAGATTCCAATATGAATCTAACAAAAAAAGAATCAGCTCGATCGGGTCTATGGATCAAAAGGTATGAACCCCGAAAGCATGCTGTCATACGTTTCAACGAGAATTGATCAAACTCAAATTTCGTGATTAATCAAAATTTACAAAAGATCAACCAACGAAACTTGAAGAAACACTAATTTTACGCTTTAGGAAGTTTTTGGATGGATCGAATCAAGAAGAAATACAAAGAATCATGATAGACAATGATTGAATCTACTAAACCGAAAACCGGGCAATCAAAGCGAAAATCACGGTAGCAAACCTCGCCTGTCAACAGCGCCGGGATGAATGCTGTATCATAAGGTACTGTAGCAATAACGAATCGTTGTAGCGTCATGGATACTGTAGCTGAACGAGAAGATTTCCGTCCGTGCGTCCAGCTGGTTGAGAAATATCTAATTTTTCTATTTCTTCTAGCCAGCTGATTACAGTACTCTAAACAAAATAGTATAAACTCTAATACACAGTTCTCTCACCTAAACAGGAGACATGCCTCTCTTATTTATAATGAGCAACAGTTCGCATGCATATCCACCTAACCAAACACGGCCCAATACATGCAAACTACCTAAAATTCACACATACACACGTACGACCCACTTGCCACTCTCGCGTGACTAACCAGCCTCCATGTGCACCGTTTTCTAGCCCGAACGTCCCGCGTGACATCCTTGACCATCAAAACCTCGATTCCTCCTTGAATCTAGTCCTAAACCTCAGTTCCTCCATAAACCTAGTTCCAGTCCCGTCATCGATCACGTTCGCCCTCGAGCAACACCTGCACACGAATAAATAAGAAAACCGTGTACAAGCATAAGTCCACGGTTTGACTCAAGAGCAGTCCATGCAATCACTCATTAGCGCATTGCATCAAGCAAAACAATTACCATGCTATCATAAGCATATCAAATAATTATTTTAAACAGCACATACACAAGCACCACACATACTACGAGCATAACCACTTTGCAATGTTAATTTTATCACTAAGCTAATTTTTTAGCGTATGATTTCACATTCTTCAAGCCTCTGTGTTGATCCTGGTGGCTTCTATGGAAGACCATTTGTTCTCATGTTATTGCTATGTTCCTGTAGGCCTACTGTTTCTATTAGTAGCTAGAAAAACAGCTCTCTGATGCTTATAGACTTGCAACACTTCGATTCTATCGTCCGTAGCCTGTGATCTCACCGCTTCAAGTTAGCCCTACCGTCTAAGGCCTTTTGTTATTAGCAGTACAGTAAGTTGGGTAGGTTCAGCTCCTCCATGATCGATTGACTGGTGAAACTTTATCTTGTTGTTCGTATATGCTCAAGTATATATCTTTTTGCTGGTGAAACTTTATCTTGTTGTTCACCTGTACAGTATGAAGGCTATCCTTTGCTGGTCCTTCCTACTCATCTTCTGCTTCGCCTCACCGAAACCAGATCTTTCTTACTGCCGTCTTCCCCTTCTACAGTACACCGGCTAACCCTAGCGGCGCCTACACACAGACCCGCCACGTCGAACCCAAGAAAAGAAATCCACAACACAGGCGAACCAGCTCATCTTTCGCCCGTAACGGCCTAGCAGCAGCATTCCCTGGCCCAAGGAAACAAAAATCTGGCCCAACTCACACACAAACGGCCGCGTCACTCATCACAATGGTCCATATCATCTGTATGAAAGGCTACGTCATATAGGATTTTGGTGGTACATTTAAAGGAGAAAGATGTTATCTAATATTCAATGATTGGATTTATAGGTGACTCTATCTTATGTATATTATTGTACAGACAATCTATTAACCGTACGATAACATGGCAGCTAGCTAACAATCTACTCCGTATAAATTAATTCTAATCATGTCTATATAAATGATATAATGACGTAGGATCGTATATAACCGACACTGTAGCACTGTAATGCCTCGTGGACATACTGAACTCCGTGACCACGGCCCACCAACGGAACGGAGCACAATCCTCACATCGCATTCACTTAGGGATGGCAATGGGGCCCCGATCCCCGTTTCCTCTTGGGGAATTCCCATATTAAGGGACGGGGAAACCTCCCCCCACGGAGGGCTTATCGAGGAGAATATTGTCCCCGTCGGGGATCACAGGACCGAAGACATTCCACCACTCTCTGTTCCCGATCTTCGTCCTCGCCCCGCGTTATGACTAATAGATGGGAGCAAATGATCATTCTCAAAAGGAAAAGACGAATATTTGTAGTCATTATTAATAAACATGCTAAAAGTGAATTACTTTAGTGATTCGCTCATTATTTTAGTGATTCACTCACACGTCAATCACACATATACCATTACTCTAGTGATTCACTTATGTAGCATGTTGTCTTTCATGTAGCATTTTCAAGGATTAGTCCCTGTCGGGACCCTGTAAACCCATCGGGGATCGAGGACGGAGAAATTAAGCCCCGTATACGGAGATAGGATAGGAACGGAAAAATTTTAATTATCAGAGATGAGATGACACTCCCTCACATATTTTCCCCGTTGCCACCCCTACCTTCACTGTCATCATTTACGTCGCTGGCGGCCGCTCGACAAAATTCGAATTCCACTTCCACTCGCGTCGCGTCTCTTCCGCTCCCCTCCCCCCAAAATCCAATCGGATTCCCCTGCGCTGCGCGGCCACCGTCCCGTCGCCCGCTCGCGCAGCCTCTCACTCCTCCGCGCCGCCTCGCCTCCTCGCAGGTTGCTGGCGCCCACTCCTCCTCAGCCCTGGTTCCGCCACTGGGCCCTCCATGGCCGCCGCTGCCGGTAGCGCTCCTTTCTCACTCGGCTCTCCTTAAGTTTCGAGCCATCCATCCATGGCGCTGTATCTCAGGCTCAGCTTTCCCCCCTAAACCAGGAGGAGCAGCGCTCGGTGTCGGTGGCTCGAACCTGAACCCTAATGCCAGTGGCCCCAGCCTCCGCCCGCCGGGTAAGCCCGTCGCGCTTGCCGACATCACCAACACCGGGAGGCCCAACCCTCCCAGATCCGTCCACGTCGCGGACGTCCTCAAGGTCATTTTGGCTCTAAGCCTGACAAAACAGCAAGTCTCGCAGCTCAATGTTGCCATGTTGCTTCAAATTTCCACACTAAATCCTATGGAGTCCTCACTTGCTTGCAGGAGAATTCCAAGTTGCTTCATCTGCTTCGCGAGAAAACGTATGCATGCCTCTCCACTCCCTTGTTCCTATGAAAGGGGAAAGTTCACTGTTTATTCAAGTAGTAATGTAGTTTTGCTTTGCTTTCTTGTTTGCAGCAAGATCATCGATGTCAGCAGAGTCGAGATGCACAAGCTCCGCTTCATGCTCAACGCCGTGCATCAGCAGAACCTGCACCTCGCGCAAACCAATTCGCAGACGCTTGCGGTTCGTTTACTAATCCATTCACTCCCTATCTCATCATTCATATTCTAATGTTTTGAATTTTTAGTTTTACAATTCGGCCACTTCGGTTGACAGCCCAATCGGATAACACACTGACTCTTACAGTTTGAGTTTTACCTGTACTGTACACCGTGACAAAACAAGAAGTGCTGTTTTGTGTGTGTGCGCGAGTGTGTGTTGAGGATTGGATGCGAAAAGTTGAGTAAAGATTGTACATCTGTGATCTGTCTTTATGTGTACATAGGAAAGCATCACGTCCGGTTGATTTCTTTTATGGTGCAGTGTAGCCCGCTGTCTGATCTACCTCTATGTTTTGTGCTTCTCTGCAGGAACTGAATCAGGGGAAAGATAGAGTAAGTTGTCACTGTTTCATTTCTGTTTCACTTTTTCAACTGTCAATACTCAGCATGGGCCATGGGGTTGTTGATTTGGGGAATTATTTGTGGATATAACATGCAGCTGAAGGCATTGCAACATGAGCTTGCATGTACAAAAGCAGTGCTTAAAGTAAAGGCTTCAGAACTCAAGGTAAAGAACCAGCATGGCTTTACCAAGCTTCTGTTTGTTACAGATGAGATAACATGTTTTTTCCGTTGTTTCACTGATTGCAGCAAAAGAATAAGATTGCTAACCAACTGCAGAAGCAAGTAAATTCACAGGTAGGCAGCAAAATTGTTAAATAAACTTACTCGTCATATTTTTACCCACAAGGATTCTAATTCTGAGATTGATTGGTTTGTATAATGAAATTAGGAGGAGATAAAATCCAAACCTTCCAAACTTGCACCAATTGAGGCTCTTCAAATTGGTAATAAGGCCACCAGTGCTAATGCACACCTTTTGTTTGAAACTCAATGTAAATCTCACTATTCTTTCTCTCCTTTTTATTTCTTGGATTTTGATTCTATACTTAGCAACCATTCCAGCTATTGTACTTTAAAGTTCTGAATTATCCTATTTAACACAAAGCATTGTACATTTTACCTTGAGTTAACCACTTTTAGATTTTCCACTCTCCGCTTGCTGTCAATTTCCTCTCAGCAGCTGTACCATCTAATACCGGTCATGAAGAGCCACCACAAAATAAAACAAACAAGAGGTATTTTTCATCTGCTTACTAATGTTTGAGAGGCAACCACAACTGAGTTTCTAGATTGCCTGATTCATCCTAGAGAATTTCTGTTGATTCAGAATGTCTGTGAGTAGGCGCACAAATAAACCGAAGTCAAAATCATGTGAATCTATAAAAGACACACACACAGGGCAGCACGATTACAAACCCCATTTGCAGTCCAGTGGGTCATTGCATCATGAAGATCCAAGGTAGTTCTTGCTTACAGAAAGTTTTCATCACAGATACGAGTTATCCGTTGGAAGTATGTTGATAGCTGTTGAACATGTGTGATCAGAAGAACTCCACGGAGAAGGTCTGCTAGACTGAACCCTGGATCTTGTGAAGTCACAGAAGTCTCTTGTGAGACCATGCGCGAGGAAGCTGTTGTTCCTTCAGCTCTTTCTAGTTTTAGTGTTCCAAAACTGCATGAACCAAATACGGGAAAAGATATGGTGAGATGTTACTATTTCATTTCTGTTTTTGTTCTCCAAAATTTAGATTCAACAGGGTGGTTCTGATTTCGTGCAATATTTGTGGACATGATGTTCAGGGAAAGTCATTGCAAAATGAACTTCCATGCAACACAACAGCGCTTAAAGTAAAGGCTTCAGAACTCAAGGTAAAATAGTGCCATAGTTTGGCTCAGCTTCTGGTTATAGATGTTATCTTTTGACCGTTGGAATACTGGTTGTATCAGAAAAACAAGACAAATATGCAACGACAAAAGGAAGTGAATTTGGAGGTAGGCAGTACAGCTCTTTAGTAAATGATCGACCAATTTACCCATGAAGGAAACTTAATTCATATTACAAGGCTACTTGTTTCCTACAATGTAATTAGGAGATACAAGAATCACGTTCCACGGTTGCTGGAGTTGAGACTTATCAAACTGGTGATAAGGTCACCAATAACAACCCAAACTATTCAGCAGAAACTCAACGTAAAGTCTCTCTTCTTTGTTCATTTTTCAAGGATTTTGCTGTTAAATTGCAATAGTCCTGGTTGCTGCACCTAAGGCTCTTAATTATCCTTTTATCAAGCATTCAAGCATAATATAGCCCTTTTTCAAAATTTCAAGTTAGTTTTAAATGAATTGATTTGAAACTATGCCAGAAAGTTTGAACACAAAGTACATCTTTGTTTGTCAATGTTCGTAGGTACAATTTGTTCCACTAGAAATTAAATTTTAAATCCCAAGAATAGTGGGCAAACTAATTGCTGATTGCTGTAATCTTCCTTCTTACTATAATGCCAATTCTTTTTCAGCATCTCTGCCATTTGATATTGAGCATCCAGAGCCACCACAAGAGAGACGCAACAAGAGGTAAGGACCACCATTTTAGTGACGTTTGAGATGCAATTGTAGCTCAGTAGTACATTGTAAAATTCACCCAAGCATTGTTCTGTTAAATCAGAAAGTCTGAGTGTAGGGGTGGAAATAAACGGAAGTTGGAATCTTGCGAAGGTCCAAAGGACTCAAACATAGAGGAGGACATTAATGCCATGAGTCACTCAAGTTCTAGTGAACCACTGCATCATGAAGAGAAGAGGTAGGTCTCTGCCAGCTTACCGCTTCCTGTATTCCACCAATGCACTTGTCTCTCTGATTGGAACATGGCAATCTTGGTTGGCCTAAAAATTTGCAGAAAATCTCCAAGGAGAAAATCCGAAAGACTGAATCCAGGGTCTTTTGAAGTCACAAAGGGCTTCTTTGAGACTTTGCACGAAGATATTGTCACTCCTTTAGCCCCTTCCAGCTCAAATATCTTGATCGAACAGAGCAAAAACGAGAAGCAAAATGGCTGTTGTTCCTCGATGAAACCTTCCGAAGAGCAGGCGACAGGGAGGAGGTCTTCATTTGGGAGGCCTTCGAGGCGGGCAGCAGAAAAGATCGTCTCTTACAAGGAGATACCTTTGAATGTTAAGATGCGACGAGCGTAGCTACCACCCAGTAAATATAGGACAACGAGATCGTCTCTTACAAGGAGATGCCCTTGAATGTTTGTTGTATCATTGTATGTTATCTTGCTGTTTTGGCAGCATCAACAGGCTGCTAACCTCTTTGTTTGCCCCAAACAGGGAAAGGACTGCATCTATCCATCGCAGTATCAAACTGACCATGGAAATTTATCAGGCTTGTTTCAGTCTGGACTGACGACACCAGTAGCGCCCATTGTTCCTGTTCTGATGGTGTACAAATGCAGTCAACATTAGCGGGCCTACTAGTGTTTTTTCCCCTTACTCTTAGTATGATATGATCAATGGTTGCTATGCTGAGTTCAGTCATATGGTTAGCGTTTGCTTGTGCAAACCTGACTGCGTATTGCTAGGTTGTGCTTCTTACAAACGGATGTTATTTGGTGGCACACACAGAGTTTAAAAAGAAGAGTCTAGCAAACAAGAAATGACCTGGGAGCTACTTAGCGGCAAAACAAGCATCAAGATCAAGGCCATGTCGGCGCACAGGCGGCGAATCGATCTCATGCAACCAAATTCACCGAGGCACTTCACAATCATGTGCATGCACAGATCAAGCTTCACATCTGATCGACCGGTGTCATGAAGCCTGAATTGTAAACGATTGATTTGGATGGTTTGTTATGCCCTACGGACGGTACCATGTCAAATCAATCAAATCACGTCGAGGTTCCTCAATCAGATTTTGTTCAGGATTCTTGCTAGTTTTGGTTGCTATCAGTTTTGGTACCGCATCACAGTTTCTTCAGAATAGGATTTATACTACCGACAGTACTGATCAACGAGGTGGTCATCACATGATAGAACTTCAATTACACTGATAAACCCCAAGTTTTATTTACAGAAACAATCAGGGGAAAACATCGCATAATGAGCCTCAAAGGCCCCTGGATGCACACTACTAACTCGTCCTTACCTAGCTCCAACTTCATTCACAATGCCTCACAATGGCAAGTGAGATCTCAGGTGTTCATTGGTTTATTCTCTGATAAGAATAGGCACTAGCATGTCGACAATGGATGGATAAGCAACAGCAAGATGCCGAAATCACCACATACAATTAAAACTCAGCAACGTAGCACAACAGCAAGATGGAAACAATAGCGCCGCTATCATTGGCCTTCCAGGAACACCCTGAGGCTATGAAGCCCTTCAGCCGATATGCTCCGCTCAACCCTACCTGTCCTGTTCACTCTGATCTGAGGAGGGGCCTCCTGGTGGAAAGAGACCATCACCGCCGTTAGGTTGTCCGTGGCCCCTCGCCTTATTGCCTCCCCGACGATCTCCTTGCAACACAATCTTATGTCGTTGTGCTCTTGAAGCCTTCTCCGTGCGAAGTCCACAGCATTTTGGTTTGAGAAGAAGTCCCAGATACCATCGCTGCCTATTATCAAGAACTCGTCATCCTTTGTCAATGTGATCATCTTGAGCTCTGGCTCAGCGCTCAACGGGCCTCCTGGCTCACCAATCTCTTTCATGCCCTCGAGATGCCAGTCCCCAAGTGCTCTAGTGACTGCTAACTGACCATTCAAATAACCATCATCTACATAGCCGCCAAGTGACTCTACACGCTTTCTTTCATTGAGGCAGCACGTCCTGTGGTCCTTGGACATTTCAATTGCAGTACCACGCCGGGAAAGAACTGCTCGGCAATCACCAGCATTAGCGACCAGAAGAGACCTGCACAAGACATGCTAATGATTAGAATTGCAATCACTTGGAATCACCCAACAACAAGCAACTTACAGTAGAAAGCACTAATGTCAACTAAATGTACTCATACTGGAATGTAACACGATGGATAGCAGTAGTATCACAAAGGGCTCCTAGTGCCAGTACAAAAGTCCAGTGAAACTTAACACCTCACGTTGGATTAGCACTATTGAGAAGTTATTAAGCAGTTGGAGTAGCTTTGAGAAAGGGTGAAGACTAAATTCAAATACTTTTTAGACACATAGAGAACATGCCGAAAATCTCACATATCTCGATAACATATTAATCTGATAACAGGCCTGGTACTAGTTCGGCAAACCTAAGAACAAAACTTAGGATGCCAACAAACAGGTTGACCTAGGGTGAACTCTACTTCTCTACTGCATGAGGATTTTCTGTTCAGCAATAAAATCATAATATTTAAATCAGAGAGTCACAGTTGCATGTGACAGGAATAGTACCTTCCGAAAATCATTGCTGTAAGTGCCGTTGTTCCAGAAGAAAGTGCATTTTGACGAGAGCATGTCTCTGCAAATTGACTATCAGTTTGCACAAATGACCTCTTGACTACCTTCTCAAGCTCAAGAGGAAAATCAGCATCTTCCACTATGACCCGCGGCAAGTTATCACGAACATATTGGGCAGCATCTTTTCCACCATGTCCATCAAAGACCTGAGAATTGTAAGAAGGATAAGATGATTTTAGAAAAAAAAAATACGAAAATATAATATTTCATGATCCATGTATGTAACTAGGATGAAGCAATCTCTCTAACTGCTACTGCTACAAGGGAGCTAACTACACTTGCAAAGAAAACAGTATTAATTATTTCACTATGAAGTAGACACATTTTAGGATTGTCTGCATGAATTAAAACAAAGGAAGATTGTTTAAGTATACTAGACTGGCTATTTGATTTCCAAGTCAAACGAAAGAGTGAACAAGCAATTACCCCATAGAGGGAAATAATTTCATCATCTACGGTCTTATAACCAAAGTTCTTAGCTAGGTCGGAGATGCACACATGGGCATCTTCCATGTAATCGCGACCTCCAATATCAGACCAATCCCCTGATCGGATAACTGGGACAAAATTGCTCAACTTAGTCTGCTTGAAATCAAGAGATACTGTGTTCTCACAGACTCTCTCCATCTGCATGATACCCAAAAAAACAAAAGATTAGAGCATGGCAAAAAAAAAATGAAATAAGAAGCAACTCTGATAAACAAAACAAGGTACTACAGAAGTTTTGAAAAAGATAGCAATGGCAGGATAATTCTAAGCCAATTGGATAAAAGAGGAAGTCAGCCTTTTACTAACAATAGCCAATTTTTTGAGAAATTGCTACTAGGTTCAGTGACTCTATTCTCAGCACTACTCTACCAACAACTGAAATTGCTTAGGATGTCGTCACTATCACATGGAAAATGGAGGACTTACAGTAAATACTAACCCACCTAGTTGAAAGGGACATGGAAACAGAAGCTCAATTTGGTCTAGTCAGTGACAGAAGGCAAGCGCTTATTGGACCAGGAAGCTACGAGTAGCCATTTCTAGAGAGAACATCCATAAACAAAACACCCAAGAATGCACAAAAGTGCAGAGACAGCCTGTCTTGCAGGAAAAAAAGGGTATAACAGCATATAAACTTAACAAAAGAGCAAACAGTTGTGACAATATGATAGGACAACAGAAACTCCAGTTGTTACTCCCTGTCGAACTAATTAGCTTACTCCCTGTCGAACTAATTAGCAAAGCAATATAAAGCCTCCAGGTCTACATTCTTGGGCACCACTTCATAGTCCAGTTCCTGCTTGCTATACCATCATTACAACGCAAGAGAGACAAAGCTACCCCATCAAGGTCTAAAGGGACTCACAGGCTATCAGATGATATTATGTACTCCAGAGCTATAAAGCACATGGATTAAGAAATGTCCAAAAACGTGTCCTTCCCAGAGGCTTAACAGAATAAAAGCCTACTTTTTTATTGACCTGAATTGAGAAAGAAGCAAACTTACTATCTGAACTTTACCAGCGCAGACAGTTCTACATATTGTTTTCCTACATGTAAAGAACATGTATGATGTATTATTAACATTAGTCCAACAATATGTGAATCCTCTAAGGATTCCTATGAATCCTTCAGTAATCCTACGAGATTATCTTGTTTGGTAAAACAACCAGTAATCTGAACAAGAAACCTACAATTACCTGGGAACGAGATTACCATCATTTCCATGAATCACTTTCCCGTAGAAAATAGTGTCTATCTTATATTACCAAGGGAAAGAAATCTTTGATATTGCACTTTTATCATTTGCTTTAATTTGTTATAGTCAAGAACATTTCGAATTCAAGATCCAAATTAAAACAATTTTTCCAGAATATGATTTTGAAACCAAATTATCGAAATTTGAATCCTGAATTTTGAAATCTTGAATTCAAATAATTTAAAATTCAAAATTCAAAATTTCAAGTTTGGATTTCGAAATTCCTTTTTTAAAATTTAGATTTCAAAATTTCAAGTTCTAATTTTTTTAATTTTTGTATATTCGAATTTGGAAGTTTCAATGTTTGAATTTTAGTCTTTTCGAATTGCATAATAAGTAAATGCCGACGCCATCTTTGACTTTTTGGATGGTCGGCGGGAGAATTTAAATTCCAAAACTGAAAATCTAAAATTTTGGAAATCCAAAATTTTAACTTATGAATCATAAGAATTGATTTTTTTAATGTTGCAATTTTAAATTGTAAAATTCAAATTTCAGTTTTAAATTTAACATTTATAAATATTAACCTTCATGTTTTGAAATTTCAAATACTATAATTTAAATTTATGGACTTGCTGGGTTGGGTTATAAAATGTTTAAACTATTATAAAGACCATTTTGTAGTTTTCTTCAAACTAACCAAACGTTGGAACCTTAGATTGTTTAGCAGTAATCAGATTGAAAGGAGTATTAGATTAAAGGGGAACGTAAATTATGCATAGGACACTGCCGCATGCATATATCTTATCACAGCAGATGAGAGGCGAACAAGCATACACATGAATTGAACATCCCGCACGATTTCATCACAGAATCAAAAGTAAATGAGAACAACGCAATGCACAAGAAGACAAGTCACCCGCAAGCTACGACAAGCAAAAAGATTGTATTTTTACGCAATCTGAATCCCCACTAGGAACTTCCTGCCGCTGAACAATTTCTAGGCATCTTCCTTTTCACGCCTTCCGCACAAGAGGGGGTAATAATTGCTAAAAATAAGGGGCTTCCTTTATTTCAGTGGTAATAAATAAACTAACTAATCTCTCCTACTTTGCCCTAGATTTTGAGAGAAGAAAATAAATGAAACGAGAAGCATTTAGACAACACGCAGAGCCTACCCGAAGCCACCACCACCACAGTAGTTGGTTCCCCCCTCCCCAACCGATAATCCCCGGACCAACGGAACCCGCACAGATCAACAACAACAACCAAAGAAAAAGAAAAGCATCGAATGCATCAAGAACCGAGAAAGAAATTTTTTTTCCTAAAAACCGGACTTTTAACCTGGGTGGGGGGGAGGGGGGGAAGAGAAGTAGGGTACCCACCGCAAAATCGGCCGCTCTCTCAACCTCCGCCTCTCCAAAATCGAGCCGTTCTGCGTCCTCGAATCCCTCCACGCACATATCCGTGTGCAACACAAGCCTAAACAAGTTCTTCTCGCACTCCCAGACGCAACGCGCAACAACTGCTGAAGTGCAGAGTCTTCGTCGGAGCAGCGGAAAGGCAGGGATGAGAGCACGGCAGGGATCACCGAACTGGAGTCGGGGAGGAGAAAAAGAGGAGGAGACCGAGGCGGAGATGGCGAAAGTGAGCAGGTAGACAGGCAGAGAGGAATCCGAGTGGGGAAGAGCAATGGAAGATTCTTGGGAATATCTAAGCAAGTTTGTTTAATACGGAATTAGGCAAAGAAGAAAGATTGAGGAGGAGGCGATTGCTTTTGTGTGTATTGGGTTGGGAGCTTTGGGCAAGAGATGGGATGGGGAGAGGCGACGAGGTATTTAAGGAGAAAGAAAAGCACGTGGTGATTGTAACCACTGCGCCAGATTTTTTAACCTACTGGCACGCGATTTTGTCCGTACCTTTATCTATGAACGGCTAAGATTTTTTTAAATAGTACATTTGTTACAGCTATGGAGCACTCTTTCAAAAAAAAAAAAATCGAATCAACCTCTGTGCGATTTTTTTTTTAAATTTGAGCACCTCGTCCGCATATTCTTCACATGGGGGAGTTCCGCAATTAGAAATGCAAGTGCACGAGAAGCGCGACAATACCATGACGCGACATGTGGCAATGCCGCACCTCTACTCAGCGGTATTCAAATTTTTTTAAAAAGGTGTAGTAACGATGCATTGCTACAGTACCATGGTACTTCAATGCGGTTTTTCTATTATTTTGGATCCGCTGAGTGGAGGTACGGTATTTATCGCCGGTGGCGCGCAACATTAGGCAATTTCGCACTGCGGTTACGCGGCATTCGGTTTTTTGCCACGCGTCACCTCGTGGTTATTTCCGCGCTCCCCGTGCGCGGGATTTGCAAATATGGCCCCCTAGCTCGTAAATCCCGCGCACGAGGAGCGCGGAAAATACAAATCCCGCACATGCGGAGCGAGGAAATAACCACGAAGCGACACGCGGCGAAAAACCGAATGTCGCGTGCCACCGGCGATAAATACTGTGTTTCCACTCAGTGAATAAAAAATTCAAAAAAAGTTTCGCTATAGTGCCACGACATTTTTTAAATTTTGAATGCCGCTGAGTGGAGGCCCGGCATTGCCACGTGTCGCGTCGTGGTATTGTTGTGCTCTTCGTGCGCGGGATTTGCGGGTGAGGGTCATATTTGAAAAAAAAATCATATGTGACTAGTTCTGGAAAAAAATAATTTTTTAGACTCTACAACAGTGAAGAGTTCAGCTATAAATAGCTAAGGTCCATATTCTTTGTAATAGTGCATCTGCTATAGTTATAAACAATACCATAAGAACACAGACCCTCGAGAGCAAACGACCGGTACAACTATTTAAGTTGTAGTCACACTACTAACTACAGAGGAATCGGGTCCTTTTTTCGAGTAGTGCTCTATGCATCGTCTCTTAATATAAGCCATATAAATTTTAAAACAAACGAAAAGATAATTAAACACCGTATATCTTTTATTCATGTTGTAATATTTGTGTAACTTTTAAATATAAGGGTATAGAAGTATCTTTTTTTTTTTTGTCCTTTTCTTTTGCGGGCTTTTTCTTGGGTTTGGGGCCTCCGGCCACAAGCAAGAATTTTCATTTTTCACGAGTTGTTAGTTGGAAGATGAAACTATCCAGACTATTATCAGTGCACAAGAGATCATTAGCATAAATCAATAACATGCATAATTGAATTAATCAACAAAAGATTAATCACAAACTTTATTCATTACAAATATTGCACAATAGTATCAATTACATTACACAATGATATTCATTTACATCCAAAAAATAAAGATTACAAGAATGTTTAAAGTTTCTAAAATCTAAGCTTCTTTTAATCTGCGGCTTTAATCCCTCTAAAATGTCAATCATGCATGCATATAGAACCAAGAGGCAATTAATTAAAATAGCAAAATATTAAAAAGAAAGAGTTGCTGTTAGACCCATATGAGTCGGTATCGCCCACTGATATACTAGATTCGTCTGGGGCCAAATCGGCACATCTCACAACTTAGAGTTTCATCATCTGACAAATATAAACCTATAGTTGTCGGGTAACTTAACATAGCATTGCACAAATAGTGTCCAAAAGATCATATAGTAAAAAGATAAAAAGACACATAGTAAAACATAGATCTGTAAGGTAAAAAGGAGCCTCCCAACCGAGCCCCAGCTCATTCCAACCACAGCCAGAACCATCTCTCCCCAATCCCCCTTCTTCCTCCACACACCATACCAAGCTACCAGAATCAAGCAAGAAGACCACCACGAGCATAAGTTAGGAGCCCAAGAAGACCAGGAGGCAAGGAAGGAAAGCAGGGAGACCACAAGCTTGAAGCCAGGAGCAACCAAGCCAGGGAGCCAGGAGCCCCAAGATCAGAGCAAAGCCACCCCCAAGCATCTTCAACCCTAAGTGTCCACACAACTTCATCCCAATTTCATCTTCTCATTCCAGGTAACCAAGTTCCAGCTAATAATACTTCAGAGAACAAAGGGTAGAAGACCCTAATGGTTAATCACGATCTAGTTGATCAGTTGATGTATAGTAGGGAGCTCACAATGGGTCTCAGTGGGATAGTCACCGAAGGGGTTGCACCGTGTGCACCTAGCAAACCCTTGCACTCCCCGGCGTACAAGAGTTCACTGGGTACCGTCGCGTGAAGCATTTAGTCCTCTAAATTTATGTGGTTTTGATAATCAATGACAATCAAGATTAAAGGATTAATATGTTGCTCTAAGTGTCGAGAAAAGGTTGGTCCTCGTCGATTTATGGAGTTCATGGAAACAAAATCAAAAGATAGGACAATTCAAGCTCAAGGCAAATGTATAAGAATTTAAGGGCTTTTTCATAGCATTTTTGTCGATCTTGTAGTTGGAGAAAAGATCGGGTTGCTAGAATAAGTGTTGTACTATCAAGGGGGAGTGATAACTAGTAGCTTGAGTACGCTTGAATGTCATTTGGCTCAAATCTGAATTCATATAGACATGGTCTTGCATAATAGAGTGCACTTCTAAATATTTTGTACAAATTCAATAAAGTCAGCATTACCACCTTGTAAATAGCAGTACTATCGCTGATGCGGTTGTACCGTTATAAAAAGCGGTAGTTATTTTTCAGAGATGTGCTTTCTGGGTGTATTCGTGCATGTCAGCACTACCACCATGTATATTACGGTATTGTCGCTGGTGCGGTATTACCGCTATAAGGGACGATAGTCTTTTTTCAAAAAAAGCACCCGTGAGTGTTTTTTTTTCTGAAAGCCGGCACTACTGATATTATATATACAGTACTGTAAGGTTCGGTCGTACTGGACCTTTGGTCAGTACTCATATTCCAGAGAGTCACCTTATTGTGCTCAGTTGACAATTGACACTACCGAGCATTTGGTTGGTACTACCACATATAGGTAATATCGGTTTATCTGTTGTAATGGTTAGTATCTGTGCATTTAATACACTATTCCGATTGTTAATGGGGCCTGGCACTACCGTATTTTACATGCCGTTAGTGTCAAAAATACTGATTTTTCAGGGATTTTTCTCCCCAACAGATGAGCTACATACGCACACACACATCCTACACCCACACAGCACTTGCCTGCTCACACGCTCCCGCGTCGAGCTACACTCGAAGACGGGCAGACGGAGTGAGCTTCTCTCGCTCGAGCCAATCAGGCTATGCCTCGACCGCAGGTGGTTGTTACATTTTTTTGTATGTGTTTTTTAATCCAAAGCAAGGCGGACGGTAAGTGCTCACCTCGCTCTCTCTCTCATCGTATACATTTACACCATGATAGAGTTTTTACGATTTTTAGATCATACGACGAGGTACAGTATATCTCCATCAAATTACATTTAATCTTTCGATATCTCTTGATATCTTTATTTTCTAAAATTTTAGTATTTCTTAGTAGTAGCTCAATTGATGATTCAGTACCCAGAAAAGAAAGTAAAAAGTCTCTGGTCATGCATGTGACGGCGGAACGAGAATCCGGTCCGGCCGGGGGAACGCGGTCAGGAGGCATTTTGTTTCTCTCGTCTAAGCTTTGCGACGTTTTCCACGTCCTAAACAGAACCGAAAGAAAAAAGGTCTCCATCTTTCTTTCGCCTTTTCAAGATAGTCGAGGCCTTCAGAGAAAAAGACAGTGGGGTAATGGAGAAAGAAATTAAGATATGCTTTTGTCGAATCGGACCAATTGCTGAAATAGAGATTGGAGATTAGTCGGAGCTTCTACTCCGGATAATATTACCCGTTCTTTCTACCAGAGCTTTACTAAGGGTGTGTTTGGTTGTCTGCATGGATGCTTGAATCGCATGAGTAGATGCAACTGTATCTGTTAGACAAGTGTTTGGTTTTCTGTTCATCCAGACCAGGTGGATACAATTGCATCCACTCATGCAGGATGAAGAAAACACAAAAATTAGGCTTCTCTCTAATGCAGGCTATGAGATGCATAAACAAGCAACCAAACAACTCAACCTGCATCCACTCATGCAGGCCAAAACTAGCCTGGATGGCTCATACGGGACATACTAGGACGGTGCAGACAACCAAACACACCCTAACTGCCGTGTGCCGTCCGGACTCCGTTGTCACTGCTGCATGTGAGTTGCAGTAGGTCGTAAAGCGACGGTAATTGCACAGGACCAAACATGAGTCATAAAAAAATGAAAACCCCAGCTCTAGATGGTTTATTGTACATAATTGGAGTACACAAGAAGAATCTCTCGATGATTTGTGATTGACGCACAAGAAGCCGGGCTGAATAGAATCAAGAGTCAACTGTCTATGTTTTCTTTATTATTTCTCTTGCAGCCTTTTCTTTTTGGTGTTTTGGAATCTAGATTGATATCTGTAGTAGCAGCCTAGCAGGAGCAGCATAGAATTTTCAGGAGAGCCAGCCAGCTTGCGTGGTCAACGAGGCAAAGCCAGCTCTACAACTCGTGATAATACATCGGGCAGCGAAGGTAAGATGGAAGAAGAAGATGATGCATACACACGTACGTAGGCGTGATTAACAACAGCAGCCTGATTACACGCAAGCTTAACGCAGGATTAAAGTTCATGATGGAGTAGCCGCCGCGTACTCGTGTGGATGCGACTGACAGGTGGTCCCGTCTGGGGGTTCCTCCTGGTTGGTACTCCAAAGCCGCGTGTGATGTGGGAAGGGAACACGCGTGCGAAGCGGGGCCAGTCAGAGTCGTTGGGTGGACACGTCACCTGGTTAAGTTTCCTTCTCTCTTTTTTGTGCGCGTGTGTATTCCTCTCCCTCCTCCTAGGCACGATGGGGCAACCGAACCAACCGACACGTTTGTTTATTCGTGTTTTTGGCTTTTTTTTTATCTGCCCTGATTGTTTTTTAGCTTTAACATTTATAGTCCCTCCTCCATCCTAATGATACGACATATATCATATATTATGGTATAGAATTATGGCAGATCAGATATAGTGATGGAAAAGTGAGATAGGTGTCTACTTAGATCGAGAAAAAAAATATTTATAATTTTGTTTGAATGGAACCGAGAACACAGGAAAATTAGTCCAAGGCACCAAGCATGCAGCTCGACACGATCGAGGAGCAGCTGTGTCTGCACAGTGAGCAGCAGTACTCCTCTTTTCCTATCAACTCGTGTACTTTGGAGTCCTTAATGACCGAGTTAATTTACTCCATGCGCTTGCAATACATTTGTACGTGCGGAACAGCGACCTTTTTGTTTTAATTACCGTACTCCTGCCTGTGAAACCAAACAAACCATCATTTACCTTGCCCGGGATTAATTAAGCGGCCACCTGACAGTTCAATCCAGCAAGCCAAAACTCTTAATCAACAGGTAAGTAAATGAATAATTTCCTTTGCACAACTGCCATTTAAAAAAAAACAATCATACATTGAGTACACGTGCTTTTATTTTATTTTGGTCCCCTCTAATTAATTAGTTTGTGCTCTCCTATCATACACCAGACCTGTATATCTAGATCAGGACGGCGTACTGCAGAAATCTAGCTGACAAATCAAGGGGATGTTACAGATGAGGGAGTATTGTTGACAAAACCACACATGTGTTCCATGAGAATGCAGCCTTAGAGGGACATATATTAGATACGCAGTCATTCCATGCATCACTCTCTTAATACATTATATAAATCTTAAAACAAGTGAAGGTGTAAACAGTCACTATTTACTTCTAATTCATACTTCAATACTTATGTAACTTTGAAATAGTGATGTACAGAAACACCTCGCATATTGGACAGCTTAGTGTATAGATACGCAGTTTGCATGCCAATAGCAGCTGTATTTGTACGTACTTAACTTCACTAATTCTTATGCCATTTTCAGCTATAATTAATGTGATTGTTCCTCTTTTCTACTTTTTTGTTTGTTATTGACTACTAGGGCGACGTTTGCGGCTCATAAACACACGTACGGCCATTTTGCTCTGATTTTGTAAGTTCTGTACTCCTACAGTGTCGTATTGTACGACCAAAGTGCTAATTGAACCTGATATATAGCGTTCTGATTTAGGCCGTACTTATATCGTGTTCACTGTGTGCTCCAGGTTAACTACTACGTACGGGTGATTTGAGTATTAGTTACACAGACTCTTGAAGTTAGCTGACGATATTTGCTCTTGGTCGTTCAAACCACAACCAGCTAGATATATATAATTATAGAGCCTACCTACATATATCAAACAAACTAGCACTACCACTAGGTTTAGTCCTTAATTCTGACCAGGACGTGATTGCCAATCTAGTTGTAGACTTGTAGGTGCGGTAGACAGTCGAATTAAAATTACAGCTACTATATTGTCCCACTGCTGCTGCTCCATTTCTTCCTTTTCTTTGCCCATTGCGCGTTCACAAAAAAATTTCAAGACATGCGTGTACTCGCAAACTTGTGGTCGAAGAACCGAAGAAACTTTCCACATACTTGCAAGATACTAAAGCTTGATGCAGATACAAATGCAACCCCTTTTCAAGTCAATGCGAGCAGAGATGGCTTTGCCATACATAATGCTTCGATGCCTTGTGAGATGTGGCCGTTGTGGAGCTGTAAAATTTTGGATGGTGATGTACGTTTCACACGTATAACTCTACAGTCTTACATAATAGTTTTATAACACAGTAAATGCAACACATATTTAAAATTTGCTATAAGTACGATACAAATTGTTCTAAGGTCTTA
Organism: Otatea glauca; assembly: GCA_036346275.1. Lineage (NCBI taxonomy): Eukaryota > Viridiplantae > Streptophyta > Magnoliopsida > Poales > Poaceae > Otatea > Otatea glauca. The sequence goes on along the minus strand of CM070714.1, from coordinate 53,638,611 downwards.
TGGCCCCAAACTACTAAAATTGGAATCAATTCAATCAACAAATTTGGCCAATCGAAAATATGATCGTCTAATATTTTTCAAAATTTTGAGTGCCGGTGCATACCCTCATCCCCTGGATCCTCCCCCTCACGTATAGGCATCCTCAGGACTAGGACGTGGAATAGAAGTGAGCTACAATTATTATTTTTTAATTGCGCCAATCAGGTCTTGAACTTGAGACCTCTTGACTCTAATACCAAATTGAGTTGTATACACCAGCCAGTTCATCCAAAAACTAAAACTGATGAGGAAAGGTGAGCAATTCACTTAATACTTCAACAACCCTTCTGCATTGCCTTACCTGTCTCCTAGGCTCCATTACACATGCATCTTTCACTTCATTTAGGACCTGTTTGTTTTTGCTGTGGATTCTAGATCCAAAAGCTGAATAAAAAACAAACAACCTGATTGTAGGAATCGATTATCATAATCCAACCCACCCATATACATTAGAATCCACAATCCAATTTATATGTACTTTTGTGGATTATGAGAAATACAAATATGAGAATACCACTGAAAATTCGAAGTAATTACCCACCAAATGTCATCTCAAAATACATAATTAGCTTCTCTACAACCACAATATAGAATTAGCTTTTGGAGAATCCACAGCAAAAACAAACATACCCTCAACCATTTCTAGCTTGTGGTGAAACACAAGGTTATAAAAACCGGCAAAATTTTGGAATTTCTTACCGAGATCTCGGATTTCGGCTCGGGATGAGATGCAAAATCCCGGTCGGATAAAAAATAAAAAATTCAAATGCTACATGGCAAATTTCACCGAAATCTAGAGATTTTTGACTGGATTTTGGCTTTTGAGGACCGAATTTGGGTCAATAACCCTTAAGAATATCATCTTCTATGAAAATTTGTTGAAAAACCGAATTTTTGGGACGTTTTATAAAAATAGCAGAAACACTATCATATTTTTATAAAATTTTACAAGATTGATCATGCTCTAAACAATTTATGATACTATTTTTAACAGCCTAGGATCATATATAATTTTTTTCAAAAGAATTGAACTTCATTTGTTATATTTATAAATTCAAAAATAGAATGAACATAATTGAGACAGTAATAGTATCAGGATTTTATAAATCCACTCGAGTGTGATCATGATCCAAAATTTTTAGGAGAGCTTAAGAATTTCCTCAAAACCCTTCTATAAAAGTTTTGGTTGCTCAATCAAATCTATGAAAGCAATACATATAGCACCGTAAGGCTTTTATCAGAACAACAGTACTGTCACAATTTTTAAAAATTCCTCAAGCTTGATAATCATCTAAAAATTTTATGGGAACATCATGATGCATTAGTACCATCCACAAAAAATTTCAAAATTTTCTAACGTAGTTTGAACCATTTTTCATTAGGTTGAATTTTGTTAGTTAGTCTTTATTAGCACTGTCCGATTTTTTTAAAATTTATCAGACTTGATCATTATATGAAAATTTTATAAGAATATTGTTGATGCGTCAGGACCACTCACAAAAAATTTCAAAAATTTCTAACTTGATTTATACTATTTTCTATTCGGTTGAAATTTGCCGGTTAGCCTTTTATTAGGATAGTAGCACTTTCAGAATTTTTAAAAACTCCTCAGGCTTGATAATAATTTAAATTTTTTATGGGATTATTAGTGATGTGTCAGGACCCTCCACAAAAATTAACATCATTTCGACCATTTTTCGCTCGGTTAAATTTCGACAAGATTTCTGCAATTTCGATCGACATTCGGTTCAAAAATTCGAGATTTCAAATTTTAATCAAATTTTATCCAAAAATTCGGATTTCGCCTCCTCCAAAATGGAAATGGAAACCGAAATTCCAAACCTCTTGAAACAAGCCTTCAGAACGGGTTTGCTTTCTCAAGTTTGCATGCGAGGATGCTCTAGAAGTCTACACTCTAGTCTCTAGATGGTGCTCCATACTACTCTGTACTCCTGACAAAATGCCATTGTCAGACAGCCCAAGCTGGCAATACTGTCAAGCAAAAAAACAAACGATCGATCGGTCCATGTCAGATGTCACATCGATCATACGGAGATGATTATTTGGGAGACTACTCCGAACAAAGGACAGTTCCTTTTCAATGGAATAAGAAAAAAACAAACATCAAACTGCAGCCGCACGTTTAGTTTTTAACATTTCAGGAGCAGATTCTCAACTGCACTAGTTCACACCTGCAGTCGTAATCAGCGCACAATCCAGCCATTACCAGAGGGATCCTCCACGGCTGGGGATATAATATGCTAGATAAATACTTGTCTGCGCGCGTGCATTTGATCACTTCGTTCGTTCACATTATCACGTTTATATGCGGCAGCTGAAATCAAGTGTATATTGTTATAGTTTTCTCTGTCTAACACACACTACTCTTTTTTCCGTTCAATCTCCAGGTTTTGAGCACTAGAGCAAACACTAACCATCTATCCAGACTGATATTTTTGCAGGATTTATTCTCTCCTGTTTTTTCCCCCGGCCCTGAGATGCAAGCTTGCGGAGGATTCGGTTGGTGTTCGTAGTTCTTAGCAGTCACTTGGCTTGTGGAGACGACGACGCGACGAGAAATCGGTGAAGTGCCGTGTGGGTCCGGGCCACGACACCGAACGAAACGCCTCTCCTCTCCTGGCAAAAGTTGGTGATGGCAATGGATAGGGTAGGGATGGCATAAGATCAACGCAAGAAACAAAAATTCACAAGCAATATATTACAGTGATTTTTCTTGGCTCCTCCCCAATAATGTTGTGGATTCTGATTCACCAAGCAACAATTCCCTGGTCATTGGTGGCCAAGCTAATGTAACTTTGACATCTTCTTTAACCTTTTCCTTAAATATTGTGTATGCTCCGGCCATGACTGATGACTCTGCGTGCTCTGTCCTGTGTGGAAGACTTTTTGTTTCGGTTCTTCTCTGCAGACTGGAAATTAAGCAGCATTCTTGTGGGGTAGCTACCTAGACATAACACTAATTTTCCTTCATATTTGTGTGCCGTTCTGATGTTACAGGATCAAATATATATTGTGCAATGTGCTGCTTGGCTTGACACCCACAAAACTGAGCAATATTCTGTGACATAAGATGTTCCGATAATCCAATCAATTGCAGGCTTGTGAGCTGTGACTCAACGCGAGTCTCCAGATTGAGCTAGTGGTTTCTACTGCTCGCACAGTCCTATCCCAGTCGTTTCACTGCTGATGAAAGGACACTGCATCTTTCTCATTGGAGATGAAAGGTGCTCCCCCTCTTTGTCTCCTCCCTATGTTGCTGCTGCTTTTTGTAGGCGACTCTTGTTTCTCACCTGTGTTGCTGCTGCTTTTTTTTTTAATTATTTTTGGAGAGGACTGTGTTGCTGCTGCTGGCTTGCCGCTGCTAGTGCTCACTGCTCACTGCCAGGTGCCAGGTAGTATTTCTCCGAAAAGGAAAAGGAAAAGGAAAAGGAAGAACTAGTCCTGTGACAAGTGAGAGAGATATCGGCCCAACCCAACTTTTCACTCTTCAGCCCAGCCCAGATGAATATATCCCATCCTCTCGAAAAGTGAAAAGTAGGGTTCCTTCGAGATTTTCTTAAGGAGCTCTGCCATTTGTTCAAAGAAGAAAAAAAATACAAACGTTGTCTTTAAAAGAGATATAGTAGTTAGAAAATGATTCTCATCGTAAATATTTAGAAAAGCACCTCTTACATCAAACTAGAGACAAACGCCATCACTAGCACCATGCTGAAACACTGACCACTCTCTCTACCACATCATCACCAATCACTGGCTAGAAGCTCGAGAAATGATGTCCCTGCATGTTTTTTTTTTCAAATATAGCTTATCGTGTATGCATTTGCAAATTTATCCTTCTCTCTCTACTGTGAAAGATATGGTAGGTGATATGTATCCCTTGCAGCGCCTGGGGAGCGTAGAAGGCCACCTTCCTAGGGGCTCGGCTGATCGCAGGAGCATGGCATGGCCCACTCGCCTGCCCAAGAGCCCTCTTGCCAGCGCGATCACTAGCCCTGCTACGATATCGGTCAGCTTCCTCACTCTTCGGGTATGGTAGGGGCACGTGTTGCTAAGGAGAATAATAAATTTGTAAATACAAACGTCAGGGGCTGGATTTGAAAAAAAAATAAAATAAAAAAGAGATAAAGATACACTAGGCTAGATAAGATATCTAAACTAAGGAACACCAACGCACGAAACCGAAGAACCACGCGATATTGCAAGGACCAGAAGTGGAGCCATAAGAACTCGAGAGGACACCCACCCCGACGACACCGAACCCCAACGCCGAACACGATCTTAGGTCACGCCCACCCGACGGCACCGAGAGACGAACAGCATGACCGAAGCCTGCCTGCAGCAGCACCAACGCTCCTAACCATTACAACAACGTAAGGAGCGACAGCCGACGCACGACAAATCCAGCAAGCACTATCCTCCAAACGCAGCCAGGGCCAACCACCGAAACGTCGGTGCCGAGCTGGCCCGGACGCAGACTGAGCAACGAGGCAGGAAGAACCACGGGAACTGACCACGCCGCGCGCCGGCAACATGCCACACCTGCACGCGTGCACCGACACAGCTCCGCTGTGCCTGATCTGTTGCGCAAAGTACCGGCAGTGGCTTGCCCAAATCACAAGACACCGGAACAACTGCTCACACGGAGGCCCAAATCGCCGCGGAGCTTTCTTGCCTCCCCACCCAATCCATGATCGCCGCCGTTTCTGCCCTCTTCTTTTCTCCCGGCTGTGCCAAAGGCGCCGCCTTTTCTTGATCGTTGCCTGGTTCCTTTGAGTCGAGGTACAGATTTGGGTTCTGTTAACCGGCGTTCCTTTTTCTTTTTCCAGGTGAACTCGATTCTTGCACTTTGTTCTGTTAATGCCATCATGTATGGACCTCGAAGCTGTATGGCATGCTAGAGCAAATAGTCTTGTTTGATTAACCACCTGTTCAGGAGTGTCTGTACATCGTTACATGCTGTGATCCTCGTGTGATACTGTGATTAATTAGGTACTTATAGATATAATTTCAGTTCAGCAGAAGAGTGTTTAGATGTCTTGTAGACTTGTACTTTTAATTGGATTGTTTGTAGCTTCTTCTTTCCCAATGGTTTCGGCGGTGTAGTTTAATTTGATGCCTCTTATAGCTATTTGTGTTCCGAGATCTAGAGAAAGATAGGATTAATTAACGTTTATTGTGAAGAATGTTTCAAAGCTTCGTGAGTGTTTCCTTCTCCATGGGTTTTGATACAGTCATCTGATTATCTTTGTATGTTTTTAGATCAAAAGAACATCAAAACCTGATGTCTCAGTTCCATTAAGAAACTGAAGGTTGCAACAGTAACAGTTCAGCCCAGATACCAAATGACCAATGATATAATAGGACAGAACCTCAACCATTCATCAGCAAAAAACACAATTACAGCTTTCCATCTACCAAGTCACTAATATAGAGTGCAATAGACTTCTTATCTTCTGGATTGAGGACTTCTTCCTGACAGCTGCTCACCCTTAATTATGTTGTTCCATGTCCCAAAGGAAGCAATGCTCGAAGTCCGAACTCTAATTCTGGCAGGACTGTTCCATCTTGGCCACCATCTCCTCCTTGTACACTGGACTCCAGTCTCTCAACGCAATGATCATTATTCTCTAAATTGTTTTTACACTTACTCAACCCTGGTAACGAAAAATCATGTCATTCCTATTATTCCATAAGCTCCAAAGGGCAGCAGCACAAATAGTGTTTAAGCAGCATTTTCCTTGTTACTAAGCTAAAAACGAGCCACAGATTCATAGTTATTCCAAATGGTCAAATTAAAGAGCTCACCAACCATGTTCCAAATGTTTCTAGTTACAACACATTCAAAGAAAAAATGGACAACAGATCCAGACTCATCACAAAGGCAACAGCAGACCCCTCTATCCAAACCCCTTTTCAACAGATTATCTCTAGTCATTACTTTGTTATAAGATATAAGCCAAAGAAAGAATTGAATTTTAGGGGGAACAATCAAACTCCACACTGCAGGAATGAAAACCGGTAACACCCCTCTGAAATTTATAATAACATAAAGAGATTTGACCGAGTAAACACCATTAGTGATATACTGCCAAATCAAAGCATCCTCTTCATTGGTGAGCCTTAAAGTATTCACCACCTCCACCAGCTCAAACCACCTGATCAACATATTGTCAGATAAAGTTCTCCTAAACGTACATTTAACATAGGAACCATCCCAAATCTCAGCAATTATCTTTGCATGTTTCACTCTGATCTCATTAATTTCAGTCCAGCGCTTGGAATACCTGCTGAACCTTGAGATTGCCCAAGTTGTGCAGCTGCATTCCTTGGTGGAGGATCTCCCGGAGACACTGCTTTCAGAAACCGTCAGGAGGACTCACCTTTGCATTTTGCAATGCCAGGTTTCCATCTCAGATAGGCTTCACACAGGACGATATTGTAATGCTCATGCATTCCAGTCCAATCTATGTTCTCTCTCGTGCTAAATGGCGCCACCAATTTTGATGCCGAGGGGATGGAGGGACTCACCCGCACAATTCCTGCACACTCGAGCTTGCGATTAGCGAGAGGATAACTGATGTTGGGCGCGTACCCCCGTGCTTGAATAGTCTCACACTCAAGGGCGGATCTAAAAATTTGAAAAACATTAGGAAATCATCTCTTTAATAGATCATATTTATTGATTGAATTGATACATATTCTATGGTTTAAAATCTATAAGGCCTTAGAATTATTTGTATTGTACTTTTAGTAAATTTTAAATATATATGTTGATATTACAGAATAATTATACGAGACTATAAAGTTATGTGTATGAAATATACACCCTCGTTGAAATTGAAAGTTTTATAGTTTCACCGACCGCTGCTCACACTCAAAAAGTGCACTCTTGTGACTAATAAAGGAGTGGCCGAGCAGGTGCGTGCATAGAAGTTGTAGTGTCTAAACATTGTAGGCTGTCGTCGGATCTCTCAGAAAGCTGCACAGGGGAGGGGGGCTGTCAGATCAGTTCACAACTCCAACTTCGAAGTAATCTTTGGCTGTTAATTGGTGTTGCTATATAATAGCAGAAGTTTTGAAACTATAATATGACGTAATTTTGACGACAGGTATACCCGTCATTTTCTTGCGACCAATTTCGATGCCTCATATGTTTTGTTTCAACTAGTAACTCATATCTTTTGTCAAAACTCTTATGCATGGTAAGGCTTCTAATGACAGCCGTTATTTTTATTTAGATTATGTTTGCATTGCTTGTCAAAAGAAAAGAAGAATGCATGTGCATGAAATCTGCAAGCTTGGCACATGCATTGCAAGTATATATAGCTGTGCGAGTTCTTAGATTTCAAAAGCTGAACGCGATCCGTTTTGCAGCTTGTACGGTAGTAGCCGTTTGTGTAACATTTCAGCTATGTTGTTCAGGTGTCATCGAGTAAATTAGCTGGTGACGAACTCTGTGTAGTTGTTACACAATAGTTTTGATGCCCTGGGCTGGGTGAATTCTTGACAAATTCGTAAACATCTTCGGTTCCGAGTCTTCCGACTGCGTGAACTCCTACGGTTTGGTGCTTTCGTGACGTGCCTTTGTTTTACCGTAGAAGTTTCTACGTTAGATGCGAATTTTCTAGACAGGGTCGCTCCACAAAGTAAATAAAAATCAAGCAATCGGAGGTAAGTATCCTCGTGGATGAACCAGCTCCAGCCTCCAAGTCGCCTCCAACACAGCGTGCTGGCTCAGCATGATATCTCCATTCAGGTTCGAATATTTCACGAGTCCTTACGTCATTGAAAAATGCGGATGACAATTCCGTTGGTCCAGTCCATCCTGGACAGGACTATACTAGACTTCTCTTTATAACTAATCCATTAAGTATGTGCACATCGGAAACTAAACAATCGCACAGATGCAGCAGTAAGAGCAATGGTTTAAACATCGGAAACAGAAAAAAAAAATCTGATCCCTCGGTACCGGTTATGGTTTTAGGCCAGCCAAATTTCATCAAACAAAATTTAAACTCAAAACTTAAATTTGACCGGTTACCTTCTGGAATCACTATTCATCAATCTAAATTTAGAACTTTTTCGTACCAATATTTTTTTTACCAGTCCAGGTACCCGCCCGTTTTTTTTTCCTAGGTAAAGAGAAGCCTTTTGTTTTGTTACAGTGCCACGCTACTTGTAATACTCATCGTTACACTATACAGAAGGTGGCTTCTGTACAAAATGGCAGAGAAAAAAGGAAGGGTAATCTTGTCCCCACGCCGCTCTCCCGGCCTACTCATTTATTACAGTGTCGTGCACTGATAAATAACATGCCACTTGCTTCGCTACTGACGATTACTTGGATGCATACAATGTCATCCTACTTATCCGTATCGGTGTACTGTGTACTCTTCCTTCGCGGTTGGTTACATACAAGAACCAGTGAACTGCAAGTCGAGAATTATCATAACCTAAAATCCCCTAATCAACAGCGCATCAGCAACAGGTCACATGTAAATAATGGACAAAGGGAATGAATGGTTCATGAATCACGATGACCCACCTAAGATCAAATTTGAGGCATGGGTATACTTGCACTTTAGGTTCCCATTTGCGGGTTCTCATTCACAAGAGAGAACGACTCTTGGGGTGGAGAGGATCAACTGACAATCACACAGATACATGCCGCTGTACAACATTTTTAACATGCGGAAATCGATCAGCCCACCGTGTATAACCTGCAACCAGAACAAAAAATAATAATAATAAAGTTAGATAATGATGTTTCAGCTCCCACATATCAAATGAGGCTATATCTCCGGATTTTTTTAGGTTAATGAATTAGCGCATCTACCTGATACAATGCTTCGCTTTTGGTTGAATTGCTCCCTGTCATCGTCAGGGATATCCTGCAGATCGATACACAAAACCATCATTATACTAGCACATTCAGCAGGACAAAAGTTCCATTGTAGAGTAGAAGCCTCCCTGAAGGATAAAATCCCATTAAAGAGATGCGGTCACTAATTACCTGATGCAAACTTCTGACAATGAGCTCAGACAAACACCCAAGGGTCTTGGAGTCAAAATCAGAGCAGCTAAGCAGAAACTCTTCTGATGTTAATTCCAACACCATCGTGCATAAGCTGGAGGCTGTCATGATAACTGATGAAGCATCTGTGGTTCCTATACGCAATCACACATAGTGATAGTTATTGATCAGCACACGATGAGCATCAACAAATAAAAAGTAGATTTTATTATTTATGACGCTCAAAGATATCTATTTCAGCTAATGTAAAGGAATTAGGATCAGAATATACCAGCCCATGTAACAAGTGCTTGTAAGAGGCAAACAAAACATGACTCCACTGGAATATGAGCATTTTTTCTCTACAAAGTACCAACAAGCTGTTATCCTTTCTCATCTTAGGCAAAATAGACTCTTTCAAACAATGTAGTCACTTACATTTGACATAAAGTTTATGATGGTATCACATGCCAAAAACATGCCACCATTGTCGATCATCATTGCATCCTGCTCAGTCATTTTAATAAGGCAGTCTATAACCTGCAAAGACAAATATAGCCAGATCAATTGTCCACTATCAGGAAAAAGCTGAATGATACCTCTTATATGCAAAATGTCTGTTAATAGTTGACGAAGTTAATGCAGCTATCTCATGGATTCATTTCAATCAGTAAGCCTTGCATCAAAATTTATTGGCACCTACAAGTAACTAGAATGGTTGCACCATGATATTCTATAATATATAATCACTGAATATTAGCTCTTCAGAGCTCTACTTTATGTTCAACTTGAATAGAGGTTCCGATTGACAGAAAGTAAAGCGCCTTTTACACTCCAACAAGAAAATGCTGAGAGAGGAAAAATGTCAAGGGACATGCAAGATGAACAAGGTTAACCAGCAAGTTGCAAATTAATTTGAGGAAATGAATAGAAGGGAATCAACAATCAAGTCCCAGAAGTTGAATAAAAAAAACCTACTTACTGTTTTATAGCCTCCAAATGATGCCAAAGTTATACATCCATCAGCCTCCATTGTTATTTGGGATAGCATTGGAAGCATGAAGACAACAGAATAAAAGGGGCTGTGTGCAAAATTGTAACTTTATATCATCAATATATTGCATTACAAAAGAAGACATCTACATCTGCAGAGCACAAAATAGAGAAGCAACCTTGATTCATCTTGACCTTCGATAGAAAAGATAAATTCCAATAGATGTCTAGTCTTCTCCTTGCAGGCATATGGTGCCTCTGCCAGATAACTGAAAGAGTAACGTGTAAATGTGGTTTTCTAACAAAAGACAGCATACATTCTACAGGAGCTTGTTTTAGACGCTTCACTCTTTAAGAACCACTTGGTTAACAGCTTATGTACATGATGTGCATAAGAAATATGAAGTGGCCAAAGTGTAGATGTATTTGTTTCACATGGTCAAAACTAAAAAGTCAAAACCAACCTAGTATATGTCTATCATGTTAAAGTGAGTAAATAGTTCATCATGGTGAGCAGCACAAGAAGGCGGAGGAACTAGTGCTCATAAAAGTGACAGCTAATGGACCTTTAACATAATAATAATTGTGTTAGACTATTATCTCCAAGGAGCAACTCTCAACAAAACAAAAATGCACATAAAGAATCCATAAATTGTCCAACAATAATAAGAGGAGTAGCACACCTTCCTACTATTCTCACAGCTGCCAAAAGATCATCACCTTTCCGTTGCCCATGATCCTATCAAGTTTCATCCTGTAAGGTATCTTCCAATACTAATGATCATAATCGGCTGACCAGAATATGTACCTTTGCATCCTGCAGAAACTCTAAAACTAAATTGATTGTCTCATTTAATCCTGTAATAGCTTGCATAATGGTGCTCTCACGGATAGTCTGACTTGGTGCACCTGCATACAGTTATAAGATCTTTTTTCAAGGAGAACTGTAGGAGAGGATTACAGTTTTTAGACTTAGTAGGCTTGCTATTGGCCAATGACTATAAACTTCCGTAAAAGGATAGAAAAAGCAAAACTGAAGGGTAGCAAATATAGAAGAGGAAATGGCAACATCTTACAAAAGCAGTGTTAGTTTCAACCTGAAATTCAGACGGTACCATGCAAAAGTAGTGTTAATGCCAAAGTGGTTGGGCAATTTAGGTTCATAAATGAATTGCAGAATACATCACCGGAATTTGATATCGATAACAAGAACACATGGAGCTTAGCTTAGATGATGAAAGTCATGGAACTAATGACCACGAAACTATTAAATGTGTTGCTAAATTGGCACATCTGGGGATCCAAGTATTTGATCCACTCTTTTACACTTTCAGAAAGTGATTTCCCTTTGTTTAGATATTGCTATGAGTGTTGCGTTACCATGTAGCAGCGCATGTACATCAGCATGCTCAAGCATGTTTTTAAAGTGTTTAGACATATACCATGGAATGTCCTTGTGAGAAACTAATGATGCAGAAATGGAGGGTTACCATCGTATTATTGCATCAACAGACACAATACATTGGCTACAAGCTAGAGAGGTTTGCAGCCCATGTAACCAAACATAGTCAAGAAGATGGTAAACATACCTTCACCACTACTGGCATTTGATATCATTTTGATTATCCTTTCTATTAGTGAAAATAATATAGCTAGGCTTCTCTGTTTCTGACTGATGGCATCATTTGTCTGATAATTTTTTGACTCGAACTTCAAATAAGCGAGTTCATTTAGAAGGACAGCAACTTCAACTCTTGCAGATTCTAGGACAAGCAGTACAAATCTGCAGAAATCACAAATCGTTATACCAATGAAAAAGGTACATCCACCAGGATACAGGACATGATGTGAAACTTACTTGTCAACAGGCATCACATTCTGATTATCATGGATTTTATAATCTTCTGACAACCAATTCTCACCTAGTATAGACATCATGCACTCCGCCAATAGAAGAGCTTGCAGCTTTTCGGAGGATACTGACCAGTAGACAAAGCTATAATGTCATGGATCATCTCAAAAAAGAAGGGAAATACTACTCTCGAAGTAGCATATACTACAGTTCTGCTGCTCCAAGCAATCTACATAAACCGCCTTGCAGCTTAGGGAAAATGTAAACTAAATCTATTAATACAAGAAAATGCTAAACTCCTATAGTAAAAAAGGCAGACAACTAAAACGAAGAAATAATTCCAAGATAACGGATAGATCTCAGCATACCTCAAATTATAGATTATCACTTTTACTGCATTCGTATAGAATAGTTGTTTTAGCAAAGCAGACCGTATTAGCACTTTCATCCTTGGTGAATGCAGTTGATTCTTAAACATATGATGTAATGGTTATTTTATCGACTTAACCAATGAATTATAACCTTGCAATAGTATAGCAACAAATACTACTTCATTTAAAAATATGAAGCACAGACATACCAACACGGTTTTGGAGAACGGCTGTAATCCCAACTCTGATGTGAGATTCCCAAATCGTGGATGGCATTGATCTCAAGGCACCATGAAGTGGCTTTAGTGTTCGAACAAAAAAATAAAAAGAAGGGAGTTAAACTAAAATTATTAGGAAGAACTCATCAAATATCATGTATAACTAAACACATTCCCACAGTTAAAATAAAACAAAAGGGAGGAATAAAAAGGTAATTCTTACAGATTCCTTTTGGGATAGGAGGGTGGTAAGCATGTGCAGTGAATCAAATTTAACTGCAGTATGAAGAACAGCAAAAAGCCTGGCAAGAGAGGTCACCTGAATTGCAATGGAAATTGTAGACCAAATAATCAAGTTAGCAATGCTGAAACGAGAAGCATAGAAAGATTCAGGCAAAAGATTCCCATATGTCATCCTTACAATGCTTGTCATGCCTTGCAGTTTCTCCACACTCATGTTGTCTACTCTGAGTTTATGAACAAGTAACTGCATTAGATGAATGGCAAGCTCTAAGCACCTTGAGCCTACAAACAAAATAATTAAGCAGCTGCATAAGCATTCAATCTATAACTCAGGAAAATATAATGTGTTATTGAATTCTAATACCTAACGGCATCCATCAATCAACTTCAGCAAATATTTATCGATTAATTCTTTCTTCTTCTTCTTTTGCAAGTTCATGACTCTAATTCATGTACCAACAGTGTGACTGCTAACTAGAAGAATGATTCAATATACCATGCAAATTGTTCATCTACATTGAACTTTCATGCCACTTTTCAAAGCAGAGTATCAAAAGCACCCATCAGACATCCAGGTATACAAATTTAAAATGTGGAAGCTAAGGTCTGTCATCTACAACTATCACTGCTACCATTCCTCAGTAGGATAAAGGAAGGACTAATCAAAAGCACAGTATAGATATGAAATTATTAAGAAAACAACAAACTGGCAACAAAAAAACGATACCATCTGGAAAGCTTGAGATTTGAAGGAAGAGCATGTCCATTACACCAGGCTCACAAAACTTATAAGCCCCATCATCGGAGGCTATTGCAATGAGTGACAGAAGTTCAAAACATTCTTCAGTAATTGTCAGATCAGACCTGCACATTATTTGGCTACAGTCATAAGCAAATGTGCTTTGCAAAGCAAGCATCCAAAGTAGTTAGTAAAGTTAAGCAGTTGGCCTAAGCTCTTTAAAGATTCCAACAGGAGTGCACAGGTTTACTCAATTGGCCAGCACTGCAAAACTACAAAATGTTTCAACGTGTACAACTTCAATTGCATCGGTGTTACCTTACATGAGTATAGGAAGTAACAGAGCGAAATTTCTTACGATTTGGAGACGACCTCGGCTATGAGAGGCACAGTGGAGACGACCCCCTCGTCGGCCGCAACCTCTGGGATGCGCGCGAGCCCAGCAAGCACCGTCGCGGCGAGCCGCAGGTACGCCTCCCGCTCCTCCTCCTTCCCGCCCTCTACTTTCCCCAACCCTGCGCCCACAAAGCAATACCCAATGACGCAGGCGACAAGGCAAACTGGAAAGCCGAAGCCCAGCCACAACTCCCACGGGCGAACCACTCGAGGCGCGCGTTTTGCCTAGCGCTTACCGGTGTTAAGGAGGCGGCGGAGGAAGCGGGGCCCGACGGCGCGGTAGACCTCGGCGACGGCGGCAGCGTCGCCGGCGCGGCAGACGTTGGCGGCGATGAGGAGGCCGGCCAGCTTCTGTTCGTCGCGCTCGCCCCGAAGGAGGCGGAGGCAGTCATCGAGCGGCGGGGAGGAGGCCGACATCGGCTCGGCGGCGGCCGGGGTCGGGGAGGAGTCCTGCAGGAGATGGAGATGGGAGGGATGAGGTGAGGTGAGTGAGACGAATGGCACCAGGAGCGGAGGGGGAAGCTAGGTTTTGGGATCGGAGGTAGGAGAGTACCATGGATGCGAGCCGAGCAACTGCGCCGCCTCGTCGGAGAGATGGATGAGCAGAAGAGTTCGAATAGAACAAGACGTGGAGCGGTGGTTCTGGAAGTCGGCAGGGAGTTTTCTTAAAAAAAGAAATTAAAGGTGTGTTTGGTAGAGCTCGATCTTCACTGGATTTGATGGAGCTGGGTATTCCTAACTTCATCAGATCCGTAAAGTTAGAGTTGTGAGTACATTAAGAGTGTTTAGATAGGTCATTTTGTTTATATTTTAGATCAAATATATAAACTTAATTCATTTTATTTTAGCCTACAAGTTTCAGATCTCAGGTGAAACTGTGATCTGAAGCTCTACCAAACTGGCCCTAAGATTCGACTCAATTTAGAACACGGGAATTTAAAAGAATTCACAGAAATTAGTTCAAGTTCCTGGTATATACGAGTCTAAACTCCCTTTATATTTATGCTAAATCTAGGCAACAAAGGAAAGGGGGGTTTGACACCATTGTTTGATTACAATTATCAAGGTTCTCCGTGTATTTTCACAGCTAGATCTATTAGAAACTTTTTAGCATCAAATGATATAATTTAAAATATTTGTATATATGTTTAGGACGTTTTTAATTTATCTTAAGGTAAATTGGAGATGTTTGGAAACAAAAAACATCTTAAAAACGTAATTGTATAGTAATATTGGTTGAAAATTAATTTGAGCCTAAGCTGTGAGAGTTTGATTTACATATAATCTAAAAGGACTTTCCTTAATAATTTGATAGCCTTTTCAAAATGTCTAGCAGATTAAATATAATAGTAATACATATTTCGATCTAATCGACTGGAGCCTTCGTTCGCTTGTTATACGTTACGTGTTCTAATGCATGCCTAGATGCAACATTCAATCCATATGGAAGAGAACTAATATTGGCAACTTTGACAAAATTTCACTGTTTCTGGCCGACCGAAACAATGTTAAGGTGATCCGCAAGTTAATTACCGAAATAATCACGCTTGCATTTAAAAAATATATATAGTTGCCATGCATTCTTTATAGAAAAGAGGTGAAAAACGATTTGCAATGGGGTTGCGCCCACACAATAACGAAAGGGCTAATACAGGATTATAGAAAGCCTCCAGTAGACGATAAAACAAAAAGAGAAGAAAACAACTACACGAACTGAGCTACTCTCTATTTTGCCAGATGAAAAAGAAATTTTGCCATAGGTAGTAAAATCAGATCTAGCTATTAATTTATTAAAAGTATTCTACTACTCTACTATCAGAAGAAGTATAAATAAATACTAGTTAATCTGATCTATTAGATAAAAATTAAATAGTTTATATTTAATTTAGTGTACAGTAAAAAAACTCTTAAAAAACTGCTGGATTGTTAGAGCTTCGTTTTTGAACCACTTGTTATTATCTCCACTCACTGTTGGCTTCATTCTTGATTCTTTGCTTGCTTTATAGTAAGTTTGCGCCCGCTTGATCTCCAGCTTAAAAGAATGCAGAGTGTTTTATTTTTTGTTCCGACATTGTTTTATTTTTTTTGTTCCGACATGAGTCACATGACTAAGATACTGCTTACTTGATGAACCGCTTAATTCTAGAAATACATCTCATATTCGACTTGGCCATGTAGTAGAAGTCAGACTACCATGTAACACTAGTATAGTGCCTGTGCTAACGCTACGACGGCAGTACACCCGCTTATCAATTAAATGAGAAGATAAGTATGAATACAACACGTAATAATAAAAGAGAAATTTAGAATTTTAAATGAATTTAGAAAGAAAAACGGAACTAAATGGAGGTCGAATAGGCGAAAACGGGCTCCCAAAAGATTTTAAATCAAGAAAGAGAAAGAAAAAGAATTTTTCGATCTTAGATTATTATTTTGTAGCTTCCACAGAGAGCATAGCGTGCTCTCTCAGGCTTGGCTGAGGCAAGGGGAGGAAGGCCGGGGTGGTCGGCGGTCGCGATGGGTCAAGACTGGCGCTGGCGAGATCGCCAAGACCGACGCGCTGGGAGGAGTCACGGTTGCGGTGAATTTCACCGGAAAGATGACGGTGATGGCTTGGGTTACCTCCAAAATCCGACGATCTTTACAAGAGGAGCACTTGGGATTTACGCAATGCGATGGGGTGGAGGAGAGCTCATGGCTTTTATAGCACCAAACAAGCATATTTATAGAAACCATAATTTGGGATCAAATCAGATTGGGAGGAAAATTTGACAATAGAGCACAAAATTTGAGGAATTAACACCATAGATGGAAAGAGAAGATTTGGTGCGGTATTGATGGAGCTTTGGAGCTTCTTTCTTGCTTTAATGGAGGGAGGGAAGAGAAGAAGCTTCTTTGGTCCGGTTATGACTAAAAGAAGCTACTGGTGAGTTGCCTTCATTTTTTTTAAATATAGAAGGATTTTTGAAAAGATAGCACATTAGGTTAAAAAATTCTAGAAAAATTCTTAAAAAACTTTCGATTATTTTGTACTTAATAAAATTATTTTCAAAAAAAATAAATTATAAATTTGCCGAGTATGCATGCGTGCATGAGGTCATTGACCAAAGAACCTCGCCAGCGTCGGCAAAGCCAGCGATGGCGACCGTGGAGCCATTGCGGACTGCGTTCTCCCCATGTTGCCCATCTCCGGTTTCCTTTTCCCAAAGATGTAATGTATGGTCCTTTCCTTTTCCAGACGTTTGTTTCCTTTTCCTTGATTCCGGGACGTTTGTTTCCTTTTCCTTGTTGATCTTTGGAGGTGAGGAAGGTGCATTGTGGGCCACATGGATGATTTCGGAAAAATATGAAAAAATAAATCGCGCTCGCCACCTTTGGATCCGCAAGGAAAAAGATAAAATTAAAGCGATTGCTCGTCGGTATGGTTCCGCGAGAAAAAATTGAAAAAAATTAAGTAGGACTCACAGACAGTTGGTTCCTTAGATAAAAAATGAAAACAAAAATTCAGCGCTCTTCGTGCGCTGAAATTAGGCTCTATGGGGCTAGATCCGTAAAAAAGTCTCGAGAAAGGTCATATTCGGAAAAAAATACGATTACAATGTCAGGACAATAAAAAATTCAAGTCTTATTTCCTTTCATGCGGATCCTCCCTGTTTATTTCCTTGTTTGATTCACCCTCCTTCCAAATATGTAGTACGTACAATTTTGGCCAGCAAAAAAATCAAATCTGGTTTCCTTGCATGCGAATCCTCCTTATTTATTTCCTTGTTTGATTCGCTCTCCTTCCAAATATGTAGGTGGGGGAGGTCTGTTGTGGGCCACAGGGATGATTAGACACACTAAATAATGACCATCGGATGTGGGTAAGTAAAACTGAGGAAAGATCTGAGACGTTAATTTTGATGAATGCAACTTTCTGGAGACGTTTTGCTGGGTGCACGAACATTAGGCCATCTCTAATGAGGTGCATTATTTAGGGTGGACGTAGAAAAATTTGCTTAGGTGCATTATAAAAGGGTATAGATGCATGTCATTCAAGGCCAGCTCCTTACTATGGCGTAGGTTTTCGGTGCAACGGCCAAAATATATGACACACGTGTGAATAGAGATACATCAGATTTAAACCATATTTATCATGTAAACTCCATGAAAATTATACGTATAAGTTTTAAAAAATTACCATATGTAGGGGAGGTCAGCTTATACAACTCTGTAAAATTTAAAGATCAAACTTAATCGCTTTTGAAAGAAATAAAGAAGACAAATTCAATCTAAATAGTGATTTTCACTGTTCATCACTATTTATCTCACTGCTTGTCAATTTTATATCTTTGAAATACAATTGAGTTTGGTATACATAGGAAAGAGCCTAAGTTACTTATAAATGCTAATCTGGATAGCCTAACGAGTAATACAGGAATAAGTTTGAGGATAAGTAACAAAAGCACTCGAGATTTGGATAATTGGATATAAATTAGAATGTATCATAATTTGCGAAAATTTCTACAGAATAGTATGTGGGAACGTTGTAGATCTTAAAAACGAACATCATTTTTTAGAAAATTAATGCAAAACCGAATTTTAGAAAGAGCATCGACTAGTAATTTTCACCACATTTCTTTTTTTACTTGGGCTTAGAAAGATAATCGCCTAACATTTTTTACTTTATTTCTTTTTACTTGGGTTATCCTAGAATTTCTTGGGCCTTGGGCTTTTTGAACCTTAGAAAGTAGTGAGGCTCAAAAAGGCATATACATAAACTTGACAATACTTAGACAGGGAATTTTTTTTTATTTAATATTTATTTTTATTCTTTTTTTCAAAACTATGCGTCCGAATGAAAAAATGACAAAAATGCCCCCCGTCGCCCGTGTATGGGGCGATCGCCCCATACACGTCGCGATAGCCCCGCCACCGTTAACGCCGTTAGCAGTAGCTGGCTGGGGCCCCCATCGCCCTCTGTGAGGCGTCGCCCCTCTGAGGGGCGGACAGGACCAGCTTGAGTTTTTTTAGTTTTGTTTTGTAATTACTATATGCTTTTAATATAAACCCCGTAACTTTTGTTAGGAGTGTCCAAATTAAATGAAACTTGTTTCTAAATTTAAATTTTGGAATGAAGAATTAGAGTGTAAAATAAAAATCCATGTGTTGTTTGCAGAATTTTTTTTATTTGAGTTCGAATGCTAGGCTCTAACTGTGGATTGTGAAGGAATTATAATGTGTGTTGATCCATAATTCATGAAATAAATAGAATAAGTTACTACAACCTTATGCACTTCATTTTTGCAAAAATATCTAAATATGATTGCATTTTGAATAAAAGATGGCTAGTTTAAACCCTTTATAACAATCATTGTTCAAGCAGTTAGAATAATATCTGAACGACCTCAAAACTTGACAGAACCAGTTTTGTTGCATTCTTGGGCTTGCATAGGTCACAATTATGTAAAAATATTTAGATGTCACTTTAGGCTGCACTATTTTATTGTTGTCAGAACATGCAATCGGTAAAACATGAAAATTGCCGTATCTTTCGCAAACGATGGTAAAACTCGATGAAATCAGATATGACGAACTGAAAATGCTATAACCTATCTCGATGGAGAAAAATAACATCATTTGGGACACGGAGCGAGAGGACACATACTAGCCCTCCGGACGGTGAGCATACTCTTGAAGGTTGGGCCATGACTGCTTATTACGACTTAAAACTAAAAGGAGTACCACGAACAAGGAAAACCAAAGTTAACACGGACGTCTATTGAGTGCTTGAGGCCACTTCCCATTCGCCCATGCCTCCGTGGGCTTCTCCGCACGTCGCGCCTCTATCGTTTCCTCTCTCTCTCGCCTCCTTCTCCTCCGCTTCCTTCCTACATGCCTCCTCGCGTGCGGCATCGCGCTGTTCTTGAAACCGCCGCGTGAACTCATCTGCCGGTTGGCTTGGTCAAGAAGCCGTTGGTCCTCGGGGTTGATCTCCGTATCAAACCATCGCTCAAATTCACCTGATGGCGGAGGTAGCGCATGAAACGTAAATTAGCAAAGTTTCATTCACAAATATTATGTAACCCCGCACGATTGTTACCATGCGGCGATCCTTCAGCTCTTCTCCGTGGATCGAAGGCGTAGTTGCGGCACTTCCAATACCTCCTCTTCCAAGTTGAAATTTCCCAAGAGCGGACAAGCTCGCAAAGATCTCCGCACATACACATGGGCTTCTGACTCCACGAGGTAGGAAGAGATCTTGGTACGCTAAATTCGCGAGCATGCACTCGCTTCTTCCTTTGCCTTCCCTTACCCTTTGCACTTGCACGCCTCGGCATTTTCGATTGATGCTCACCCTCTATTCTTTCTCCATTGTTCTTTGCGAGACCGCTTGTGAGAACGAATGTTATAAAGGCGATATCGCCGGGTATGGGCGATCGCCTCATATTTGGGCGATTGCCCCATGTAAAGCGATCGCCTCACATTAGGCGATCGCCCTACTAGAGGCGATAGGTGCACCAAACGTTGGTGTGTTGTCACGTCGTGTGGCATAGGCAAGCAATGCATAAATGATTTGAACAATTTATAGTGATAACGCTGTCATGTTACTAACTCGGGAGTTATACAATGTCTTCTTGAACGTAAAGCCATTAAAAAATACATCCGTACAACAAGTCAATCACGCCACGCTTCCTAATCGGCCCGTGGGGTAGGTGAGTGGCGACGGCGACGGACGTCCCTCCTAGGCCGGCCTGCGCGCGCAGCGTAGAAGTAGTCGCGCGGCGAGGCCAAGTCTGTGGCGGCGCACCGAGAGCCGAGAGGGTCGAGGTAGTCGGTCGAAAGGTACTCCTCCGGTCGAACTCGTCGTCGAAGGCTCGTCGAAACCACCACAGGGTCTCGCTGGGCGCGGGACGAGGAGGAGCCTCCGCAGCCCGGCCGCCCCCCTCTCGCGCGCGTGGGAGCGAAGCGAGGAACCGGCAGGGTAGGGCGAGACGCGAAGGAGCCTCCCACCATCGTCCCCACTGCTGCTGCGTGGGAGCGAGCGAGGAACCGACGGGTAGGGCGAGACGCGGAAGGAGCCTCGTCACCACCGTCCCCCTGCGGTGCGTGGGGCGTGACGGGCACCGGGTGGGTAGGGCGAGTCTTTGGGCGAGTGACGTGGTGTCTTTGCGTCCGCCGACGTCTCGCGCCCTCGGCGGTGGCTAAGCGAGCCAACCGCCTCACCGTAGCGAGGACCCGACCCCAAGCCGTCTCGGACTCGGCGGTGGTCACTGTATGCCCCCTCTAGGCGCGTCAACATGGACACGACCTCCACCTCAATCTCCGCCAAGAGCCGAGTCCGCATGTAACGTCAGTTGGCATTACGTAAGTTACATGAAAAGAGCGTGCCCATGTAGGTTCGATTGTGACACTTACCGAGGCGTTGTCCCTCTGGGACATCTGTGAAGGGTACGTGTCCGCTACCGATGCCTGCCGTGCGACGTACGGTGCTGGTGTGTACCCCACCCTGAGGCGAGTGCGCGGGGCGAACCACTCCATGTCTTGATCGTACATGTCATGGTCGTCTGGCCGGGTCTCGGTGACCTCTCGTCGAGTCGCGGCGTCCCACTGCAGGGCCCATGGCTGCATACGGTGCGCGAACTGAGAGCCCACCGCAGCACCCATCCGGGTCATCCTGCAATGCAAAAACAGTAAGTACGCAGCACATTAATTTCGCAAAGATGCGGAGTAGTAGGATCAGGGCAAGTACTGTGGCGCCACGTGCGACAACGTGACGAGGCGGCAAAGGAAAGGATCGAACAGCCGAATCGAGCGCAAAGACTCGGCGCGGGGTACTCCTCGACACAAAGGTCAAAGACGAGCACCTTACGGGTGAGCCAAAGGCCTCATCTCGCGTGCAAAGCACGGAGACCCGTGAGGTGCTCGGGCGTGACGTCGTCGCGGTGTATGGCGCCCACCGCACGTCCTCGTCGTGGAGGCGGTCGAACTCCGAACGAACTCTCGATAGGACCTCCTCACCTGTAGGTGCGCGAACCTCCGCCGCGAGGAAATAAGAAATGGCGAAGGTTATTCAAGTGCGTTAGTGGGGAAAAGATACGAGGGGCGTGCACGTCGTCGGACCCGAGTGGCCCATGGTGGGCGATCCACCGGTCGTCTCCGTAAAGCTCCTCGAGTGCGGTGTCGTGTCAACAACGAGCTGCCGACGAGAAGCGCTCCCAAGACCACAAGCGGAGGAGTAGGGCGCAACGACATCGTCGCGTCGTGCTCGCCGAGAGACGGCGTCGCCTGCAGACCTCTGTGACGTCGCGCAAGCACACCGAGGCCCACGACCACCGCATCACTGTTTACAAGGGGGAGTTAGGCGTGCTCGTTGAGACGAGATTGAACCGAGTGTGTTACCTCATCCACCGGGTGTCGGCGATGTCTCGGGCGTACTCGATCGGTGACGGTCCACCGTGTTCCGTGGGAGGACGGAACATCACCCAACCGAGCAACAACGGAGGTATGCCTCCAAGTGGCGGGCCACGTCCGCCTCCTCCGCGTCTTGGTGGAGAAGGTCACTGCGGCGTTCGCAACAAACATTATCGACAACTTGGCGCTTCTATTTTAATTCTCAAAGAAAGAGGTACTCACCGTGAATCGGCGACCACGCTTCGTCGGTCCGTGGCGCCGGCCTCCCTAAGGGTGGTAGGGTCTGCCGGGGTGCCGCACCTCGGCGAAACGCGGACAACTCGGCGTGCCACGTGCGAGGCGTCGTGCGGCACGATCGCTGGGCCCGCACAAGGGAGGCCTAAGAGGTACGACACGCCCTGCAGCGTCGGAGCCATCTCTCCGCACGGAAGGTGGAACGTGTCGTCTCGGTCTCCACCGGTCCACGAGTGTGGCGGCAGGACCGGTCGTGCGAACCGCGGCACCTCCTTGCCCTCTAACGGGCGATCACCACTCCACCATCCTACAAAGAGGAAGTAAGCCACCGCTCGCAACCCGCATGTAGTTAGAATTGCATTCACGGTAAGTATGTGTGCGTAAAGAGTGCAAGCGTTCGCGACTTACCGTGGAACCCGGCGTGGGTCGATGCGGCGACTCCTAGGCACTCGAGGTCGAAGTGGCCCTAGCACTCGGTTCTCCTCTGCGGAGTACCTAGACCGGTGGGTCGATCGACGGTCACGTCCAAAGGCTCGAGGGCAAGGTCGCGCCATCGTGGCTGTTACAAAGCAAATACAACAGATTTATCAAGAATTACATGTGCACACAAAATGAAATGCGAAATAACGAATTGTACCATACTCAACAAACAATACAACCGAAGTGTGGAGAGCAAAAAAAAAAACTCAGATTGCAAACATACGAAAGACAAAGACATGTTCGACGAGGCACACAACGTCGAGAATTACATTATCCTCGTAGGTACTAACTGGGACATCGGAGAATAACATGATGCGAACAACAACTTACTAGTACATTGAAAATTACATCGAACATTACAACGTACATTACTGACTTACGGTCCATTGAATAATACAAGATGGGAACAACATGCAAAGTTACATTATCCGCGGTTGCGACGCGCCTCAGACTCGTCCATATCGTTCCGAATGCGCCTTGTCCTTCGACGCCCGACCTTCATCTTCAACATTCGGATGTCCGGTACCCATCGATGGTCCGGAGAGGGGGCTGTTGTGAACGATCCATCCACTCGGTACCCGTACACCTCATGATGCCACGTGTTGAGAACGCTCTGCTTGTAGTAGTACGGGGAGATGAACGGACGACAGGATTGATGCGTCTCGGCGGCTGCGGCAATGACGTGCGAGCACGGCAAGTGCAGCAGGCGTGGTTTCTGGCAGGAGCACTCGCAATCAGCTGCTCGGAGTATGCACAGATGGGAAGTCCTCTCCCGGTGGGCACCCCTGCGACCTCGGTCACCGCAGTGCACGTGGTATCTCCGTTCCACGCCACTCTCCGGTGTAACCCGATGTGTCTGCGCCTTTCTTGTTTTCTTGGACATGTAGGTAGACACAACAGTTGAGTAAGACAATCGATTGTCCGACATACATGCTGCGGAGGTCTTGTATCGCTCAATGAAATATCTCTGTGTCCCTAATAAGACACCTCAACTATACCCACCGATGGAAGGCATCCGTGCCTTTCATTACCAGATTGTAAATCTCCGCCAGGTTCGTTGTCATGATCCCATAACGCGAGCCGCCCTCGTCGTGCAGAAGGGACCATTTCTCCAAAGGCTCATGTCGTATCCAATCGGTGAAACTCTTTATCTTTGGTATCGCCCACGCCGAGGTTTGGGGGTCCGTCGGCAGCGCATATAAAGGTGGGGTCCTCTCCTTGCTCATGGTACACCATCGGGTTCCTTGATGAACTAGCGGTACCTCTGGGATCCATTGATTGCTTCTTCGTTAGTTCGCCCAACGTCTTCCAAAGCGTCGAACTTCCTCCGTTGGTTCTGTTTGCACAGCGCTTGAACATGTTCATAAGCTCCTTATTCTGAATCGACGGAAAAATTGGCACCCATGTGCCTCATGCACCACCTGCTCCTCGATCCGCCACTTTGTTGCTCCCACGACGGCGGACCCTTGTTGCATATCCACGATCGCCTTAGCACCACGCATGTCGGTCATGGATGACACAAACATCGAACTGTCGAGAACAATCGCCACTTCACTCTTTCAAGGAACCAGATCAGCTCTCCGTGTTTTCCCCCTCCACGAATGCCAACGCAACCGGTAGAACTCGGTTGTTGGCATCCACCGCGATCGCAGATTAGAATCGCCCTTGTACTTCCCGTGAGGAATGTGCCATCCATGCAAAGGACCGGCGACGGTTTAACGCATTTATGCATGCGCCAGGCGAAGAATGCACGCCGCAATACCCACTTCGGTGCACGCACCACCCGCAGGAACTCCGTAAGGTCGATGGATGTACTGGGGTTCCTTTGTGCGATTGCCCCGAGCAAGTGGGAATATTCTCGTCTGAAGCCTCGTCGTCCCGAACCGTATTTCCAGAGTGTCCTTTTGCTCTCCATGCCTTTGCGTAGCTAATCTTGTATTGAAACCTCTCCTCCACTACCGTGATAATAGATCGAGGTTGCGGATGGGGATTGTCCACGATCGACCATAAAACACATTTGCCACCCAAGTGGACGACAGTTGCGGTGTCCCGCTCGCTTCTTCCATTCGCAGATTATGCTCCATCACTATGGAGCATTTCCGAGAGTCCGTCCACTTCCCCGGTATGCATGCACCGCCATGGGCACGAATCAACTACGCACTTCACGTCGTAGTCCTTCTTCTTGGACTTCACAACCCCGAATTGCCGCGGAGAGACATTGCCCAAGATTTCACCGCATCCATCACAGCCTCCTTGTCTTTATATACGGCCCCTGCGTCACCTCGTTCTCACGATACTCCCATGCATCAATGTTCCTTCATTCATTGTTAGGTCTTGAAATTGTAATTGGTCCACGCACGAGGATAGGCACCCCAGGCGTTGTCCTCCTCGTCGGAGTGCTCACCATCGAGGACTTCCTCATCCGCACGGTCCTCCTCTTCCATCAAGTCAACAATGTCCTCCACCTCCTCCCCTCGTCGGCCACCCCTCGCGCCTCCACCTGTCTCCTCCGCCCCGGTCCCTTCGTCACCGCTGAGCCTCGTGCTCCTCGTCTCGGGCTCCTCGCCGCCTTCCTCTTCGCATCCTTCTACATTTGATGTCCCCTCCGCCGTAATGTCCACCCGACATCACGAACTTGCGACACCGATGGAGCTCTGGGTAGCATCTTGTGCCAACAACATGAGCGCCAACCCGCTCTACGGCAAAACCAACATAACTCCTCCATGTGGACGTCGAGTTAACAGAATCAACTCTCCGTAAAAGCGGTCTTGCGCTCGGCTCACTCTCGCTCGACCAAGCCGAGCGATCCTGGGCATCCAAACCGAACATCCGAGACATCCACTCCAACAAACCCAGATGTCCTATCGCTCGGCCTCGCATATGCCCTGCACGACTCTTGAAAATGATGATAGATCCACCCCATCCGCCCCGTGCTATCTCCCCATCTCCATAAAATATTTGGAAATACAATTTCTCCGACATCTCGCAACGTCCGACGGAAAAATATTACTCTAAAATACAATACTGATCCTGAAATTTCTAAAACTAAATACTACATTAAAGTTCTAAATATGAATCATGACATTAAATTTCTAAACAACACTATCCGAGAAATTAATACTATACTGATCCTGAAAATTCTAAAACTAACTACTACATTAAAGTTCTAAATATGAATCATGACGATAAATTTCTAAACAACACTATCCAGAAATTGTAAACGCTACACAATCCTAAATTTTCTAAACACTACAATAAATTTCTAACACTACAATAAATTTGTAACGTACTTAATACTATCTGATCCTGAAAATTCTAAAACTAAATACTACATTAAAGTTCTAAATATGAATCATGACAAGAAATTTCTAAACAACACTATCCAGAAATTGTAAACGCTACACAATCCTAAATTTTCTAAACACTACAATAAATTTCTAACACTACAATAAATTTGTAACGTACTTAATACTATACAGTCCTGAAATTTCTAAAAACTAAATAGTACATTAAAGTTCTAAATATGAACTGCGACAGTAAATTTCTAAACAACACTATCCGAGAAAATATAAACGCTACACAATCCTAAATTTTCTAAACACTACAATAAATTTCTAATACTACACTAAATTTGTAACGTACTTAATACTATACAGTCCTCAAATTTTTAAAAACTAAATACTACATTAAAGTTCTAAACGCTACACAATCCTAAATTCGACTAAATATTACATGCTACATTAGAATTCTAATAACAAGTAGTCCTACAGAATTTTCTAAACACTACAAAATCGTAAAATTCCTAAATAATAGATTTATAAAATTTGTAAAAAATACCTTCGCATAAAGCATTTAATCGACTTTTTTTCCCCTTTTCTTCTTCTTTCTCTTCTTTTTTTCTTCTTCTTTTTCTTCTTCTTTCTCTTCTTCTTCCTCCTTCTCTTTTCTCTTTTCTCTTCGTTTGCTACGCCTCTAATTTGCCCGCTGCGAGCGAGCGAGGCGAGGTTTGAAGGCCGCCTGTCGCCCCTGGCTCGGGCGATCGCCCCTGTCTCGGGCGACAGGGGGGCCCACAGGTAACGGCTCTTTTTTACCGTTTACTCTGGCTGACGGCGAGGCACATATCGCCGTGTATGGGCGATCGCCCATACACGGGCGACGGGCGTATAGTTTTGCAAAAATTTGATTCGGACGCATAATTTTGAAAAAAAGAATAAAAATAAATATTAAAGAAAAAAAAATTCCTTAGACAGGACCCCTCGCACACGGGCCCTAGGCAATCGCACCTAGGCCCTGTGCTCATCCGAAAGTACTTTCTAGCTTGTTATCTTTTACTCAACCTTCAGTCACCATGCGTCCTCTCACCCCTTATCTATATCCCTTTATAATGCACCTAAGCAATTTTTCCTACGTTCACCCTAAATAATGCACCTCATTAGAGATGGCCCAATATTCGTGCACCCAGCAAAACGTCCCCAGAAACTTGCATTCATCAAAATGAACATCTCAGATCTTTCCTCAGTTTTACTCACCCACATCCGATGGCCATTATTTAGTGTGTCTAATCATCCATGTGGCTTACAACAGACCTCCCCTGCCTACATATTTGGAAGGAGAGCGAATCAAACAAGAAAATAAATAAGGAGGATCCGCATGCAAGGAAACCAGACTTGAATTTTTTACTGGCCAAAATTGTACGTACTACATATTTGGAAGGAGGGTGAATCAAACAAGGAAATAAACAGGGAGGATCTGCATGCAAGGAAATAAGACTTGAATTTTTTATTGTCCTAGCATTGTGATCGTATTTTTTTCGAATATGACCTTTCTCGAGACTTTTTTACAGATCTAACCCCATAGAGCCTAATTTCAGCGTACGGAGAGCGCTGAATTTTTGTTTTTATTTTTTATCTAAGGAACCAACGGTCTGTGAGTGCTGCTTAATTTTTTTTAATTTTTTCTCGCGGAACCAACGGTCGGCGAGCACTGTTTAATTTTTATCTTTTTTTCCTTGCGGAAAAAAGCGGTCGGCGAGCGCAGTTTATTTTTCCATATTTTTCTGAAATCATCCATGTGGCCCACAACAGACCTTCCCTCACCTCCAGCATCAACAAGGAAAAGGAAACAAACATCTTGGAATCAAGGAAAAGGAAACAAACGTCCTGGAAAAGGAAAGGACCATACATTACGTGCTGGGAAAAGGAAACCGGGAGATGGGGCAGCGCGGCCGGGAGAACGCAGGTCAGCAATGGCTCCACGGTCGCCATCGGTGGCTTTGTCGACGCGGCGAGGTTGCTGGTCAGCGACCTCGCGGCAGCCGTGCCTCAGCAAATTTATAATTTATTTTTTTTTTAAAATAATTTTATTAAATACAAAATAATTGAAAGTTTTTTTTGAGAATTTTTCTAGATTTTTTTAACCTAATGTGCTATCTTTTCAAAAATCCTTCTATATTTAAAAAAATGAAGGCAACTCATCTGTAGCTTCTTCTAACTGCAGCCCAGACCAGAGAAACTTCTTCTCTTCCCTCCCTCCATTAAAGCAAGAAAGAAGCTCCAAAGCTCCATCAATCCCGCACCAAATCTCCTCTTTCCATCTATAGTGTTAATTCCCAAATTTCGTGCTCTATTGCCAAAATTTCCTCCCAATCTGATTTGATCCCAAATTATGATTTCCATAAATATGCTTGTTTCGGGGCTATAAAAGCCGGCGAGCTCTCCTCCACCCCACCCCATTCCGTAAATCCCCAAGTGCTCCCTCTTGTAAAGATCGCCGGATTTTGGAGGTAACCCAAGCCATTACTGTCATCTTTCCCGGCGAAATTCACCGCAACCGTGACTCCTCCCATGAGACGCGGTGCAGCGATCTCGCCGCACTGATCTGCCGACCCATGCGACCGCCGGACACCCGGCCTTCCCCCCTTGCGTTGGCCAAGCCCGGAGAGCACGTTGTGCTCTCTGTGGAAGCTGCAAAAAATAATCTAAAATCGAAAATTCTTTTTTCTTTCTCTTTCTTGATTTAAAATCTTTTGGGAGCCCGTTTTCGCCCATTCGACCTCCATTTAGTTCCGTTTTTCTTTCTAAATTCATTTAAAATTCTAAATTTCTCTTTTATTATTAAGTGTTGTATTCATACTTATCTTCTCATTTAATTGATAATCGGGTGTACTGCCGTCGTAGCGTTAGCACAGGCACTATACTAGTAATCTAGAGTAGAATTATATGATCATTCAGTTCTTAGGCTACTCTACATTGTGGGCAGGACATCTCTATGCTTACAGTTTCAGCTTCCTCTAAATCCACATGCAAAACTCTTTCTGGTTACCCGAATGAGTATTAATACACTATAGTAAGAGCCTCTCCTACTGTTTTCGGTCAAAAAAAAAACATAACATGAACGTCGTCGGTAGCTTTTCATCTTCTCAAACAAATTTACTTCGACTCTAGGCCTTATATTCGAATCTTGTGTTCCCATTGGTCCGCATTGAAATACGATTGTCTAACATAGGTTACATACATATATAGACGTCCCTTCGTCCAACGGTCAGAACAATCTATGCGCATATGAAATTACCCTATATCTTGTTACTATCTTCTACTCGACCTTCAATTATCACGCGTCCTTAGCTGTACGAAGAGAACACTTTATCTGGATGAGAACAATTAGGGTCTATTTAATTAGTTTGAAGCTAACTTTGTCACGTCTAAGCTTAGTTGTACTATAGATTTTTAAATAGGTGTTTGGTTCATTGTCATAACTGCGACTTGCCACACTTTCTTAGCCTCATATTCTACACGCCATAGACTCAGTTTTTTTGCTAAACTTTGCCACACCTGTGACGCTGAATTTTGTGTCACAAAAAGTGGGGTAATCCACACTTGCTTAAGATTAGTTATAATAAAATTGGCTTGAAACTGAATAGACCCTTAATCTGGATAGTTCTTGTTCTCTTTTTTTAGTCTAGAATACTCATTATGGAATCGTTCTTGTTCATTGACTCTGCATGTGGACAGGACATCTCTATGCTTACAACTTCATCCTGCTCCTAGACATAGTCGGCAGCTTCTTGTCTTCTCGAACAGACTTACCTCAACTGGTCTCATATGCGACGACTCTTTTGTCCCCTTCGATCTGCATTGAAAGACGATAAGTCTAACAAAGGCCACATGCACATATAATCAAGCCCTTGTGATCAACCTTGTTCAGTTGCTGCATGTCGGGCGAACAAAATTTTCCGACAATAAATTTTGAAGCACCATCGTTGGAAGTTAAAATAAGCCCGGACCAGTTATCAAATCGAGCCAGCAAAAGAACACTTGAAAAATTATATACACCGATTAATTTTCGCAGATGTTAAAGAAGAGAAGGCAAATCATAGATCGAAAACAGCACAGTCTAATCAAGGGGCAATCCATACTCGTTGAACCATGCCATGAGGGGTTAGTTCTAATGCTGCGTAGTTTTGGGTTAATCAAACCTATGCATCCGGATGACTTGATCTTGGCCTCAGCCGGCTGGTTCTTTTGTGGCCATGCATCCACGTCGCTCCACTGTGAACAAAGGCTGCCAAGACGGGAGCTGCCTCACCGTCGAGGCCGTGGTCGTGGGTTCCATGGCGAGGCGCCATGGCAGCCTCTGCCTGTCCTTCGTCGATTGCTGTGCTCTCCCCACCGCGCGTTGAGCAAGAGCGCTGCGGAAAGTGGACAGGGCACCTTCGTGTACGTCGGTCGAGGATCAAGGCAAGAACCCCGAGTCCTCGCCGCCGTGCTGCTTTGGCGTGGTCACGCAACGCCTCGCCATGGCCGAGTACGTGGCACCATGTTGGCTGCTGCTCTCACGTGTCGAGTCTGACGCCCCGTGCCAAGGCTGTGCGTGAGTCTCATCCCACCTGAGCCTGTGCTCACGTGCCCCGCGGCAGTCACGGCGTCCTGCGCCCACCTCGCTGCCGCGCTTGCTAGATCTCTGCATATTTCTCGACTACATGGAAAAAGGAAGCGGAATTTGAGGGCGACAACGGAACACAGATTATGTTAGCAGATATAACTTTGAAACGACTAGTTTTTTTATCTAAAGTTAGACTTGTAATCATAGTTGGATCATAATATCTTGCCTAATTAATCTGTACCGTTGTAATTTAGATATACTACAATTAACGGTGTAAATCTTTTTTTCCCCTCACCAATTAACGTGGTAGTTTCTGCTCTTTAGAGCTAACATGATATATAGCTTCTTTTTCCATCGTTTTAATAAGAGAACAGAATATAGATCGAAGATTTCTCATGCGAACATCTGGCTAGTGCTTTTGTAGATTAAGAGCAAAACGGTTGTTGGAGATAACTCAATACCTCTAACTACCATATCTATTGGTTCTATCCATAGTTTGTTAGGAGTCAAGTCTTCTATAACTAGGACTCTTTAGCTATATAAACCAACCCTTTGTACTTATAATCTTGAAATATTATAGTGCATTGTTTTCCGTGGTTTTTTTCCGCAAGAATTTTTTCACGTTAAATCTTGTCTCCATTTATATTGCCGTGCATCTATCCCTACCAACGGTTTTACTATGGCCAAATAGCCTTTGCCAAATTTTGCTTGCGCTTTTGCACCTACACGGCTACATCTATCTTTATGCTTCCTTCTCGATTAAAGGTTGCAACAGTCCGCTATCTTGCTGCATTTTTTTTTCCATGGGCAAATGCGCTCGGTTAGCCGTTAATTGTATCTCTTCCACAAGCAACAGCAAAAACACACATAAAAATGAAGGATCGGTGGAGGCAGCACGAACTTTAATAGAGTAGTAGTACTAGTGTACTTGTACACTGCAATTTCGCTAGAACGTACGGACTCCATGATAAAAAGATTGCTAATCGAACATCCACCGACGCGACACGCAGAAAAGAACAAAAATAACACGGGAGGAGTCCCAACAAGCCGCGATCGTTGTCATCCCGCGCCTAATAGATCGGCGGCGGCGGCGGCACGGGCTTCGCCATCCTGGTCATGCCGTTGGGGTTGGGAGAGGGAGGCTGCTTCACCGGCGACCTCTGCCCCAAACGCCTCACGGCTGCTTCCACAGCCTTCCGGCCGCCGCCCCATGCATCCGTGTCTGGAGGAGGAGGAAGTGGACGCGGCAGTTGACGTGCTGAGACCGCGCAGGAAGCCAGCGGGAGCAAGAGGAGGGTAGTGGCGATGAGCAACCAAGTGGCCATCCTGCGATACATCGACGTGTAGTGTGAGATATATTCACTAGCTCTCACTGAGGTTGCGAGATGGGAGGTGGAAGGGAAGGGCCAACGCCAAACCCGTTTCGACTTGGTCTATTAATAGAAGAGCTGTTTTATCACACAGAAGAGCTCTTTTATCACACGTTAAATTTAATATGAATGGTTCATTCGTTTTGATCCAATAGATCTGATCAATTAGTATTTATTTATAGTTCTTTTGGTAGTAGAATTGTATAAATACTTTTAATAAATCAATTATTAGATCTGATTTCACTACCTACTATATAATACTAATATAATACATGATAGAACCGGTGTGATGCAAAGCGAAGAAACGTGGGCAGAAAGTGAGACGCTCTCAACTTGTGCGGTTAGTAAGCTGCAGATGTGAGCTGTTCATTGTACGTTTGCAGTATTCGTAAATGTTACTAATTGGGACGACAGCACTACTTTTTGGCCTTACTCTTCCGTGTTGACCTCCGAGGCTCCAAGTGTGCTTGGCTGTTCGTCCTGGCTCGCTTTTGCCAGCTCACGTACGTCAATAAGCTAGCGATGCATGCACGCGACTACGCGAGGACCTTCGAACGGACAAGCGAGAGGAAGATGTTATCAGTTACGTTGTTGAGGCCTGAGGGATGGACCGGCAGCGCGTGTGGGAGCTAAAGCTAAAGAAGTAAGAGAGAAGGATCATGCAGTGCATGTATGTACGTAGATCGGAGGTGTAGAATTAGAATGGGACGTAGAGTAGCGGCATGATATGAAAATCCAACGGTCGTGTGCATGGCATGCACTTGATTTGTTCCTGCCATTTGCTAATTAATCAGAGTAATTTGGATCATACATGTCAATGCTGTACCGGAGACTATACCGGTTTGGCTCTTGAAATGCTACATTTCGGTATCATCCCTATCGACGTACCATTTTCGAATTTAATGTAATAATTTATATTTAAAGTAAATTTCACAAAACTACAGGTTTTTGTACAAACTATCAGAAAACTATAGATTTTAACGTGTATTTCACAAAACTACAAATTTTATAAGAGCCTGTTTCACAAAACTACAGGTTTCTTTTACAAATTATCAGAAAACTACAGATTTTAGCTTCTATTTCACAAAGCTACAGATTTTAGTAGAAATTGTATCACGAAACTACAGGTTTCAAAATTAATCATTTTTTGTAATGGGTCTGACAGTTTGAGCCCACATAATAACCTCACGCATGAGTGAAACGGGAAATGAGGGTGTGTGAAACTGCTATGTGGGCCTATACTGTTAGACTCATTATTAGAAACAGCCAATTATAAAACATATAGTTTTGTAAAACAATTTCTTCTAAAATATGTAGTTTTGTGATACAAGTTCTCTTAAAATCTGTAGTTTTATAAAATAGAAGCTAAAATCTATAATTTTTTGATAGTTTGTACAAAAACATGTAGTTTTGTGAAATAAATTCTTCTAAACATGTAGTTTTATGAAATTTGCTCTTATATTTATAAGCATACATATATTTAATTATATATACATCAAAGTTCACTTATAATATTATCATATTAATTAGTACTATCAAATATAGCATATAGTTGAAATAGACAAATTATCAATTACACCGGTATGACTAGTATAGCCGGTATTGATCGGTATCGAACTAGTATGATTGGTACAGTATATAAGGCTATTTTGTACTTGTTTACCTATCGAAATGGTACATATTGTCTATACCAACGTGTACCAGTAGGGTATTGTTAACTATGAGTTGGACTATGACTAGTTGAGCGGTTATGATCGACTTTTCACGCTCTTTTGTAATTTCCAAATTGAATTCACGGAATAAATGAACATCATACAACGTACTAGCAAACATATATATATCACGCCCGTTGTTCTAGGTTCACAAAAAAACGCGCGCATACTAGTACGTGACAGTTTTACAGAGTACGTGCGTAACAATTAACAAATCACTGGTTTGAGCATCTCATGCAAGCTGCAAAGCCTGCAACACATCAAAAGCGCGATACATAGGTGGTTAGTACAACCGCAGCCATTCGCCCGTTCCGGCCGGCCGCCGTTAAATCGCCAGCTGCGGCGGCGCGGGCCGGAGGCTGCTGCTGCTGCTCCCCCGACCTCTGACCCATACGTCGTCGTCCCACTTCCACAACTTTCCTCCCGCCATATATAGACACTGCTCCCTGCCTGCCTCTATCGTCGGTGGCCATAGAATAGAAGAACGCTTGTTTACTTAGTGTTTCACTTCAGCAAATCAAAGACTGGAAAGCCAAGCTAACTGTACGCTGGAACCTGAACATGAGAAATATATGTATGAGCGTGCCGTGCGTACGAACATTCGTACGTTCCTGGAGGACATGGCGAGACGACGGCGCAAGAAACCAGCAGCAGGAGGAGGGTGGTGGCCAGAGCAAAGTGGCTTATCTTGCGACACATGGAGAGAGAATTTGGAGACGGAGAATAGAGAAATGTGCCAACTCTTGTCTTAGCAACTAGCAGTATGAACCTGGCTTTTCCAAATTAATTCATTTATGTGCAGAGGATGCGAATGCACGTGTGCATATAGTGCGTGAGTGCGGTGTGCAGGGTTAACAATATCAAACCCACATGGAAATTTGAGCTCCCCTCGGCACTAATTTTTATCAAAAATCGGTAGAAATCGAACGGATTGCAAAGTCAAACTTTTTGAATTCAACGGTCAAAAAGCGGCAAAAAACGAAAATCCGGTTTGACCTAATTTTCTCGATTTTTGACCTAGATCGGCACACTCAAGGACCGGTTTTCGATTTCAATTTTCCACCAGTTTACATCGAAAATCGACACACTCAAGGAAAATTGGAAAAAAATGTAGAACATTTGAATAAATCCCAATTAATCTATCAAAAACCTCATAGAAATTTCAACAATTTTTGAATTCACTTAGTGCTTCTGGAAAATAAAAAACAATAATTAATGAAAAAGAACAAAGACACTGTCAGATTTTTTTAAAATTTTCAAGTTTGATCATACTCTGAAATTTTAATGGTATCATAAACAATTCACAAGTATCATGTAGTAAAATTTTCAGAAATATTAGACTTCATTTAGTGGCCCCTAGAAAATTAAAAAGAAGAGCATATACAAAGACAGTAGCATTATCAGAATTTTACAAAAATCCATAGGTTTGATCATCATATAAAAATTTTACAAAATCATTAGCATTGCCTCAGGACCTCACACAAAAAATTTCAAAAAATTAAAACATAATTTGATAGCTCAATTAAATCAGAAATTGCTGACTGCTTTGACTTTTTTCTATTATGTATATTCGGATTTGCTTAAAAGCGTCTCCTAAATTCGGTTTTTCAAAAAAAAAATCATCCCAGATGTGGAAAATCTATTAATATTAATTTTAAGAAATTTTTGAATAAGTTTTTCTAATTTTTTTGAATTTTAATTGAATCGATTTATCGATGGTTCCAAACATCAAGCCAATCCGATATAGTCAAAAATCAAGATTTTTGTCGATTTTTAAATCCTGGTGATGTGTATAGGTTGTGCGTGCGCGTATTTTCATCGATTTTTGAAACTTGGTGCTGTGTAATTGTGTATAGGTTGTGCGTGTCCATCTTATGCGCTAAAAAATTCTGCAGACACTGAGGTAGTCAGCAGCTGATTTAGTGTACGGTTTTAACATTCTTAATAAGAGATAGACTCAGATGGATGCTTCGTTCTGTCGACCTGTTTGACTTTGACCTCATGCCTGGTTGGCCTACCTCGATTTCCAACCCTTTGAGATGCAAAAGAGCATAAACTTTTCTCTTGCAAAGTCCATCTGCCAGCAAGGTACCAGCTTAGGCCCTGTTTATTTAGATTTAGGCTTTTTGATTTATAGTTTAAAGCCAGTTTTTTTGGTTTAATGAGCTTATAAATTGTCTGCTTTTAAGTCATGACAGATTGTTTGGTATTCTGGCTTTTTTATGGGTTGGATAGTGTAACTTATTGTTGAGAAGTCTGAACTACCCTTTAGGGATATGACACTTTTCTTATGCTGATTTGTGCCCCTGAACTTTTACGTTTTATCATGCAAGTACATATGAGCTACTCAAAGAGCTGCGAGATCTTTTTCATCCGTTATATGATTTTTTTTTTATTTTTTCATGGATGTCATCCATTACATTTTTCTGAAATTTAGATAAGAATCTTGTTAATTGTGAAGAAAAACAGCTTCGTATCACATCATCCTTTATCCCTTGCTCTATCTACCGAGATATACAATGCCGCTCATAAAAATGTCCATTTGCAGTTTTGCATAGTTGACGAAAGGTAGGAAACTAACCAAAATCGAATAGTGACTTGCCACAGAACACAGTCCAAACGCCATCAACGACAAGCACAAATTGCAGTGTTTGACATAAATTCTCACATAATTTGAAAGTGATTTACCCATGAACATGCAATCCCCTGGACGAAGATGCAATACAATGGCTAGGTAAACAACAGCAATCAATCTGCAACGGCTGCAAATCTCCTTAGATCCATATTATTCTTACATTACAGCTCGAAAATGAGGGGAACAGGGAAGACAAGACATGACGGTGCACATTATTGTCTTAGATGGAACACAAATACATCACTTGTCAGTATCTGAAAGTACACAACATCAACTGGCGATGTTAAGGGGCTATGGGGGTGGGGGAGAGAACTAGATCTCAGTGCAGCACTGGCTGTGGCACCACGATCCACACCTAAGTAGTCGGCCTCGACATCTTCGAATGGAGTGCTGCTGATCGAAATGTCATCACGCCAAGGTTTCTTGCTACAACCATAGGTATGAGAAATCCATGAGATCATAATATATTTGAAATAAGATTAGAATGAGCAGTCACCAAGTACTTTGAGCACTAGCGCATATCAAGAACCTCTGCCAAAAGTTCAGTTGTCAGCATAATCACTGATCAGTAATCATGAAAAAGGCAATTACAACAGCATCGAAATACCAGCTGTGTGAAACTTGGATATCCATGGACCATGATTGTCAACTATGGAACTCTTGACACCCTGATGACCGGACAAGATTTATGTCCTTGGGAAAAACAATTTCGTTGCCGAATCTATATTAGGTTTGCTTGTAATTATACAATGCAATGTCGATAATTTAATAACGTCGTTGCCCATGGATAGTGAATCCAATAGAACTTGTGAAGCGCATATAAGAATATAGAGTGCAATATATACAATACTCTGATTTCCTAAGTACTCACTAACCATTCTAGAATTTAATACAATAGAGGGGAAACTGGGAAAAGAAGATATCTTCATCAGGCTATTCAAGAGATGAGATATTAGACATTTAGGTTATAGCAGTCCTCATGAGCAGCTGCTTTTAAATGGGAAATTCCAACTTTAAATCTTTCATTGTGGGAAAAACTTCCATGATTACAAATTCATAATGGATAAACAAACAATAAAGGGCTAGCTTGCTTCTGAACACAGCTACCTACTCTGTATGTACTAGCAAAGTTGCACAATAAATATGGCAAATGATTCTATAGTCCTAACTTGAGTAGAATATAGAATGTCAAAATCAGTGATAGAAAAACCTTGGCAGTTTGGCATATCTAAAGGCATTCGCAAAAGCACAAAAAATTGTAGTGCTGGATTAACACTTGTTGCTATTTTCTTGGAACAAATCACTACAAGCAGTAAGGTAATCCACCATGCACATATCATGTTCATATCCTTAACAACTCTAGTAATCAATTCTCACTAGTCAGAGACCATTCCAAACTCACAATGGCTAGAGGCCTTGGAAGTAGAAGGCGTCGGGCTGGGCGAGGAAGAGGCTCTGCCAGCACACCTGCACGCCGAGCAGGGAGGCCGGCAGCAGCCAAAGCTGATGTTGTTGACGCGGGCGACAGCGGCGTCGTGGTGCGCGAAATCGTCACTGATCTCGGTGGCCGAGATCAGCGCCCCACGCTGGCGCTTCACGGGAGGCTGGGACGGGCCGTTGCCGTGACTGTTCTCGGCCGCGTCGTGCAGGGCAGGGCAAGGGCGTTAGACGTGGTTGACGGAGGAATGGGTGAGGCGGACGGTGGCGTCGGGAGAGGGGAGGACGAAGGCGTGAGGGAGAAGATGATGACTGCGCAAGACTGAGGGATGGGGGAGGATGACGATGGTGTCGGGAGACGTGGTCGCCGTCGCCCGCCGCCGGCGCCGTCCGAAACCCTAGCACTTGCTCTGAGTCACGGGAGATGAGGCGAGACCGTACGGGTCGGAGAGAAACGAAGGATTGAGAGGAAAATGAGGAGTTTTGCCGTTATATATCAATGGCATTTTGCGGGTTATTTTTGTGAAGTTCAGCAAATATATATTTTCATTAAAAAAAAAAAAGCTCCTTTTGTCTGTCTTTTGGCTTATAGTTATATGGGAGTGTTAGGCTTTTCTAAAGCTGTAGAAAAAACGGACTGTTTGTTTGGACTTTGGTTTTTTAGCTTTTAAGTCAGTGAAAAAGCCCAAACAAACAGGACCTTAGTAGATCGTAATGCAAGTATACAAGATGTTTAGGACTGCACCTAGATTGGGGCCAAATAAATGTAGCCCGCCAAATGCCCAACATCTGCATCAAGAATGCCTCCACCAAAAATGCATACCAGATGATGAATTTAAACTAGGAGACATCACCAGGGTTCAATAAAACCCGATGAAAACCGTTCGGTTTTCGTGAAAACCATCGGTACCGCTCTGGTTTGAAAAGCAATATCGTTCGATTTGGTTAAGTTCAAATTCAAATTTAGAAATTTGAAAAAAAAAATCCCAAAAATTAGTATTAATAGTTTAATGACCTCTCGCGTGAATATTTTTTGAAAAAAAAAACAAAGTTTGGAGACGTTTTTGAGCCATTCAAAATGTAGAAATTAGAAAATCCAATAGTTGTTCAAATATGTCAAGTAGCAATATTTACTTCAACATATTTTACTAACAATATTTGTTCAATTATATTTAGTAGCAATATTTGTTCAAGTATATCAAGTAGCAATATTTGTTCAATTATGTCAAGTAGCAATATTTACTTCAACATATTTTAGTAACAATATTTGTTTAATTATATTTAGTAGCAATATTTGTTCAAGTATATCAAGTAGCGATATTTGTTCAATTATGTCAAGTAGCAATATTTGTTAAAGTATATTCAGTTGCAATATTTGTTCAATTATATTTAGTACCAATATTTGTTTAAATATATTTAGTACCAATATTTGTGTGAAGTATATTTAGTAGCAATGGACAACACCCAAAATTAGTACTATGTGTTCAAGTAGCGATATTTGTATGCACAGAAATTATCTTGCTATGGTATATTTTAATATGTCAATGTTATCCAATATTGAAAAGCTTACTTCTCGTTGTATGCATGCATGAATTACCAAAACTTTAGTATAGAAGTTGTCTAAAATATAGCAAAGGTCATGCCGAAAATTTATTTTATTTGTATGTTTCATTTCATTGCAACTCATTTTTTTACTAATGTTCCGTTCATATAGATCGAACATGTCATATGTGTGACCAGGGGCGTACCGATCAGGGGTCAGGGGGGCTGGAGCACCCTCTACCCCCGATCACACCATGGGTACCCCCTAGCACCCCCTTCCCACCGTGGGGCACCACCAAGCCGTCGCCATGGAAGCTGGCCAGAAGATTGAAACTTGGAGGCTGGTTTAGCACCCTCTAAATTTATGTTCTGGGTCCGTCACTGTGTGTGACAATGGAAGAACGATGAAGCTATGCCTACTTCATAACTTAAAATAAAAGGTATTGAAATGTAAATAGTGTTGATATGTGAATGGTATTGGTATGATATTATGTGAATACCTATTTTTGCACTTATTGGATTGATACGTGAGTACTATTGAAATAAAAGATTATTTGTTGATATATTATTGCTAAATGCCTACTTTATAACTTGCAATTGTCTAAAATATAGTAAAAATCATGTCAAATTTTTTCCATATTTAGGGAAAGATCATGCCGGATTTTTTTTCATGTTTTTCCATACTTTTTTGTATATATTTCTTACATTTTCCCTATTTTTGGGCCTTTAATGGATTTTTACAATTTTTAAAACATTTTTTACAAAAAAAAATTCTAATTTTTTAATATTTGTTCCATTTTTTTGACCACCGCCGTTTTTCATCAAAAAATACTTGAAATTCGAGCCTTTTCGAGCGTTTCGTTCAAAATTCGCTCGACAGTTTGACCAGATTTCAAATTCGTTTGACTTTTCAAACCATTCGGTTTTGAGCAAATTTCGTTTGGTTTTTTGCGAATTTCAATACCGTCGGGTCGTTGAAATCCGAGTTCGAAACGGTATTGTTAACCCTGAACACCGCTAATCTAAGCACTGACTTCTTAGGACAAACATATTTTGATGTGCTTACTGCCGTCCAAATGGGTTGGTAATTTGATAGCCCAAAGTGTTAAGGAAATAAAATTCGCGACATTTAATCAATTAATGTATTGTTAATTTTTCTTGTGATCTTTGCAGAAACCCATCAACAAGTGGGCCCACCTAAATCTCAAAGTTCATCAAAAACCTATCTATATCTCAAAGTTCATCAAAAACTAACCCGTAAATTTTATGTGATTGCAAATCCCCTCGTAAACTGCAAAATTTAATCGTTGAAGCTCCTAAAAGCAGAGAACTACCAACCTAGTTGTCTTCCATTGCTGGGATCATGTCCAAGTCCATCTAAACCGTGAGAATCCTTCCGCACGGCAACAACACCGGTGATCTCCCACGCAACCGCAACATTAGCGACTGTCTCTGATTGTCCTTCTTCATTGTCCATGTTCTCCCACTCTTATGTAGCACTTTATTCTCCAACACTCAGCTTGTGCCCAACTCTGCACTAGCACATCTTCCCTGCCCATTGTTCACAAGATCGATGCTTGTTGGTGAATTGCCAACAAACTTTAAGGTCTACGTTGGTTTTTGACAAACCTGTAGATAGTTTTTTTAGAGTAAATTTTATAAAGCTACATATTTTTTTTGTACAAACTATCAAAAAACTATATATTTTAGCTTCTATTTCACAAAACTACAGATTTTAAAAGAACTTGTTTCACAAAACTATAAGTTTCTTCTACAAACTATCAAAAACTACATATTTTAGTTTATATTTCACAAAACTACAGGTTTTAGAAAAACTTGTTTTAGAAAACTACATGTTTTAGAATTGATCGTTTCTTGTAACGGGTCTGACAATGTGGGCTCACATGACGGTCTCACACACCCTTATTTCCCGTTTCACTCACGCGTGAGGCTGTCATATGGGTATAGACTGTCAGACCTATTACAAAAAATGATTAATTCTAAAACCTGTAGTTTTGTGATACAAATTCTCCTAAAATACGTAGTCGTGTGAAATAGAAGCTAAATCTATAGTTTTCTGATATTTTGTACAAGAAACCTATAGTTTTGTGAAATAGGTTCTTCTAAAATATGTAATTTTGTGAAATAGAACCTAAAATCTAAAAGTTTTCTGATAGTTTGTATAAAAAAAAACTGTAGTTTTGTGAAATTTACCTTTTTTTTAACAAAAAATCCTAATTTTCTTTTGCAAACTGCGTCGGAAAGGAACTGGCAGAGTCAAATCCTAGAGGCGGCAAAACACATGCCATGCTGATTGCCAAACCGGTAAGCCAAGCCAAGCCAAAGATTAGGCAGTCGTTGGTTCCTAGTCATCCTACACGCAACATTGCAAAACGTAGAATATTTAACATTACACAAGTATGTACGTACCTACCCTACATATATTAGGGACTAAGGAAAACCAAGAAAAAGAAATGGGGGCCAAAATGAGACTTTTGCTCCTTGATTCACGGATGCAAGCCAACTTCTCTCTTCTTTGTACCCCTCACTGGTAGCATTGGAATTTCAGTGCTAATAGAATGCTGTAGCACTATTAATTATTAACCATAGAAAAATTGTTATGTTTGATAATGATTTGAATCAGTCCTTTATTCCCACTTAAACAGAAAACGGTGCTGGATTTTTGCCTGCATAAAACATTGGGCACTGCTCATATCTGGACTTGTCAGTGTCTGCACAAATCGATGGCCACTACCGGACATTCGGCATGAAACAGTCCCAGCATCTTTGATGGGTCAAGCGTACCGACCCATAAATTCCCTAACTTTTAATTAATTTCAGTGTTAAACAACCAATAAAATCATGTATTCATTTTGGTTGTAAGGCCTGTTTCTCCCCGTTGTCGTTATCTTTTCTTTAAAGAAATACAAACTGGTTGTTTGGATGTTATCAAGTGTTTCATCAGTATGCTTTGGTACTTGGTAGAGACTTCAGAGAAGAAAGAAATAGTTTCAGTTAGTTGTGCTGTATCTTTTAGGGATTATATCTTGTTTCTGTGTCTTAGATGATTACTTGCTTTGTACGTCTCTGAAAAGTTTTCAGTGAAAACGAACTAAAAACTAGTTTGTGAGGTTTCTTGGTTGAATGAATTGCAAACACTGTGTGTTAAGAAACTAGTTGTATGGAATCTAGCACGCTGAACTTCCCTTTTCTCAAAACATGACCATATGTTCAATCACTGAACTGTGCAGACTGCAGAGTCGAACACAGCACTGCTCTCATGCAAGCAACTCTTCAGCAGTTACCTAACTGATAATCCTTTTTTAAATGTCGTTTTAAATACCTGCAGTCAAATTTTTAAAATTTTAAAACCACTAATATGCAAAAAAAATGTTTGGATTTATCATGTAGAAATATTATCAATAGATTTACCATCAATAATACTTTCATATAATTATATGTTTAATATTTTTTATTGATATATAATTACAAAAGGTAATGGTCAAAGCTATGTATCGGAAAAAAAGAAACGAGGTAGCATAATTGAGACCCACTGCTGCAGAATTATTAAGCAATGCAATGCCAGCCTGTTTGTGGCTTTGTAATTGTGTATTGCACTCCATTCATGGTTAAATGGGATACCCTTGCAGTGTTGTCTAAATCCTATTGCCTACCTGAACTAACAAATCAAATCATAATACAACTTTAGGAATGCAGCCGAGCTGTGCCAAAAGAGAAGGTGTACATATCATGTTCTGGTGTTGGTACACCAAATGATGAATGGTTAGGTACTGTTGGGCAATCAGGGCCAAGGGAACTCTGAATGGATGAAGATGTGTGCGTTTTTAGTATAGGATACTGAAACTGAACTCTTTAAGAGCCCGTAGCAACCCAACCTGTTCAAGTGCTTTTCAACTGGGAAGAAGGAAAGGAACAAGTTGATGCATGTCGTATGGGAAAGTTTGATCATTTGATACCCATTTGCTGCGCAAGTAAACAAAACAACGTCTTGATGCCCCCCATGAATCCATCTTGCTTGCACGCATAGAACGGTGGGCAATGTACATGTTCTTCTTAGATAGAGGGTGCATGGGCGTACATAATGCGGCTGCAGAAGTCCGTGGCTTCCAATAAATATCAGAAGGTGTTTCCCATGGTCATCTTTTCACTATGCATCCTTCCAAAAGTTAAATCATGGTTGGATCTCAAAAAGCTACATCTATGATAGTGTGGCAGGCTGATTGCAGCAAAGTGTGCTTGGCTCGTGAAATGTAGATTAGCACATTTAAAGGCTTGCTTGGAAATTAGGAATTTCAGAGAAATTCCGTAGGATGCAGTGCGATTCTT
Source organism: Otatea glauca (assembly GCA_036346275.1). Classification (NCBI taxonomy): domain Eukaryota; kingdom Viridiplantae; phylum Streptophyta; class Magnoliopsida; order Poales; family Poaceae; genus Otatea; species Otatea glauca. The sequence continues at coordinate 53,594,694 of CM070714.1, read as the reverse complement.
CCAAAATTCTTTTGGGTAACGAATCATCCAACCCAAATGTGTGGTCAAAATAGAGATATGTAACGTGTGTCCCAGTTTTTTTAACTCACCCAAAAGAGTATAACAAAACTTTTACACATTACCATTCCTAACTCAGGTCAAGATTAGACTTGGTGGAGTACACGACAATAAACTATGGGAGTCGGGAGCAAAGGCGTCTATATTTTCACATTTTGCCCGAATAATATTTTTTGGTTCTTGACTAAAATGCGAAATCCAATGATTTGAGATGATAAACCATAAAAAATTATCGTCCACGAGGCGACTAATCCCCCAACTAGTACCACTCTACTCAAAAGATTTATTGAAAACGAAACCGGTGCTTTTGTAGTCCATGGCAAATTTTTTTATATAAATCTGGCTTCTTTTTGAATAAATTTATAAAAACAGACTCTTCTCGACTATGAAAGGTGCAGCAAATAACACGTGTCACTTGTCACGCTACGGTATCGTTGCAAGTTTTCCTGCCGAGCTTCTCTTCCTCAATAGGAAAAAACACATTGATTAATTAATCACTTTTAATTATTTAATCACCTAATTAAGTCGCTTAATTAATGACTTTACCTACCTACCGATTTGTGTTAGCTCGATAGGTCCTTGCTACCACCTGTTGAGCCCAAACCTACCGTTGCCACGCTGCTGTTGCTCGGCCGCGGTAAGTGACACTGACACGTATCACATATCGGCGTTTCTGTGATCGAAGAAAAGACTATTTTTATAATTATAGTCGCATAAGAGTTAGATTTAAAAAAACACACAAGAAAGCCAGAAAAGCGTCGTTTTCATAAAAATCCAATTTACAAAGCGTGCAAATATAAAGGGTCACAACCCCGCCATCCACGGCAATTCCCCTGTCTCATCCATCGTCTCCTCCCTCTCTCTCACTCGGACGAGGAGGAGAGAGGGAAACAAAAACAAACAAAAAAGCGCGAGCGAGATGGGAGCCGGGAGCAGCCGCGCCGATGCGCCGTCGCGCCGCCGGGCGCGCCTCGGCCTCGTCGGGTGCTTCTGCGGCGGATCCTCCTCGGCAGCCGGCGACGGCGGCGGGGTCGGGGGCATCGTCGCGGCCGCCTCCTCCTCGCGCGCTCCTCACGAGGTAGTCCTAGTACGGTAGTACGCGTCGTGACACTGGGGGAGAACGCGATTCAGTTGCGTTCGAATTGTCTTACCTGGGGCGTCGACTAGCCTCGGCGGAGGGGTGGATTTGTCGCGAGGGATTGGTGGCTCCGGCCCCTAGGGTGTGGGATTGGGGATGGTGATTTGAGGGTATGATTTGGGTTAGTGGAAGCCATGTATAGTGTGTATCAGAAAGTAGACATGCTTTTGGAGCTTTTAATCCAGAGATTTTTTTTAACTAGTGATTGTTCAATCAAGATAAGTATGGGGCAGTTGACTTATTGAATGAAAAATTCGTGGTCCTTCCTGACATATCTGTGGTGGCATGCAAACATGGATAATTGCCTCAACTTGCTAGCCTATTTTGTAGCCCTCATAATGCACATGAATGAAGAGTGAAGTGCCTCACAGAAATGTCTTTCCACATTTAAAGGGTTGGGTCTACCTGATTGACAAGTTGAAGCAAATTTGTGACAGTTGCAACATTCTTTATGTTTAAGTGTCAGTGGTTTCATAATTTTAGTGGCTGAGGTTGCATCCCCCTCCTCCCTCCTCAAAACACCGCACACACACCCCGTGTTTTGTCATCTGATGTCAGGAAGGTATTGTGTACAGGTAGAATCTCGGCAAGTACAGCGAGCAGTGGCTGGGCTGGATTTTCGGGCTTCTGTGGCTGGTAAGGATCTCCACATCTCCAGTGAGCCAGATCCAAGAGTGCATCCATCTTCAAGCACCATAAGTCATCATCTCAGATTCAGTCACTTAAACTGTCATGAAAACAAGGAAGATGGGCTGGGAACTGAAAATGCTGAAACAAGTGGTCTTGAGAGTTCATCAGGAAAGGATGTCATGATTAGGGGAAATTTCAATAATGAAGTTGGCGATGCTGAGAGAACATCTAGAGGAGGAATTGGTCCTATAGGACGAGATATTGTAGAACCTGCACCGGATAATGTTGATACTGATACAGTTTGCATCAGAGAAGTTGGTGGCTCCATTTCTGAATCTGATCTCCACACCTCGCCAATGACATCTCAAAGGACCATGCCTGGCTTGGAAGATGGAGAGATAGCTCTCCACAGGACTTCATCCACAGCTGTTCTGTCAAGTGAAAGATCAGATATTCCTCAGTCCAGCTTAACACCTGTGTTGCCTGCTACTTCAACTGCATCATCTATCATTGGAGAATCAATTCCAGATGCAATCCCTACTCGAGCAGATGTTCCTGTATTCAGTGGACCACTAGGTCAGATTGATGGAAGTACATTACATGATGACATGATGAGCATTTTATCAAATGATGGCCCAGGACGCTCTAGAGATTCAAGCAACGGTGAAACGAGAAGAAATCATAGAAGGGTTCTATGGGATGCATTTTCCAGACGTGGTTCTAGAGGTTATCTAGATTTAGACACTGATGATCTGGGATTTTACAGTAGATGGGCAGACCTTGGTGATGACCTTTTTGGAGATGAGGTTGAGGAGGCACGATACTTTCATCGGAGACGCCATGGTTCAATCAGAGTAAGCCAGCATTCAAGATCCCGGGTAATTGCTATGCCTTTCATATGTTGCATTTTCATATTTAGGATAATGTTGTTGGGTGTCACTATATCCAAAGCTGGTTGTTACATGTTGATGTAGGGCTGCACTAGTTTTAATTGTCCTTTGGATAACCTCCTTAGCAGTATCCGAACAGAAACTTGTATCTTATATAATCATAGCTTATATTCAGAATTCTGTGAACTAAAATATTTTTTTCTATGTCTGAATATCCTATATCATTCATGCACTTTTTTTTATGTCCAATGTGTCCTCGGTTCTAGTTCTTTGACTTAACATTGCTGTTACAGTCTCAATTATTTGCTGCTTGATCTCATGCACACGTCCTGAACTTGGTATTGTTCTTTGTCACAGATTAGGGAGCATCGCCGTGCTGTTTTTGGTAGTGGCAATGAACAAAGTACTGCTGCTTGTCCTTTGGGGATTCACCAGATTGGCAGATGCACCTGTGATTCTTTCTTGATTGCTGAAGAATCTAGTGCCCGAGCAAGTATGTCAAGAATTGTGATGTTAACTGAAGCATTATTCGAGGTTTGTTCTTTCCCTGAATCTTTTTGAAAATGGATTTCTTTTTGTATATTTTTTATCTGTTCTGTTGCTTCTTCTTGATTGCCTATTAGGATGGTGCAATTCCTAACGAATAATGATTTTTTTAAAGCTGGGCCAACCCAAATAATTGAAGTTTTGAGAACCCTTTATTATTCTCTGTGTTGAATTTATTTCACTAGTTTTATTCGTTGGATTATTGTCAGCATTCTAGTTGTGTATGTAGAAGACTAAAAAAACTAAGTAACTCAACTGGATATACATGGCAGAAGTCTGTTTGCTGATGTTGTAGTTTTGACAATGACATGTGATTGCCATCTGTAACTATTTTAGAGTTCAACTCCAGTTCCAGATGTCAACTAGTTTAAATTAGTAAATCACCTGCCAACAACAAAATAAAGTTGGCCACAGAAGTAACACAGTGAGGACAATAATATTGACGGGACTTTATGTGGTTGTATGATAATTGTTAACTTTGTAAGGCCAAGGCTCGACCATATATTAGAAATCAGAAGTTGGATGGTTCAGGCTTGTTTGAAACTCCACATTAGATACAGGGATGCAATTAAAAGTAAATTTATGCTGCAGTTAATTAACTCTTGATATATCAGTGACACAATCAGGGGTTTTTGGAAATTTCCAGTGGCATATAAGGAATTAACCCTTAATTTAACTAGGAGTGGAATGTTCAGAAGATGTGGTTTTGTGAACTTTACTGCTCTTTGTTGCATTTGCATAACATTTCTCTTCTAATTATTTACTGCTTGCCTGCACAATTCTTTTCAGGTATTGGATGAAATTCATCGGCAACCTGCATCACTGTCACTTTCTATGGTCTCTGTTCAAGCTCCAGAATCTGTGGTTAATTCATTACCATGTAAGAGCTACAAAAAGCTTGAGGCAGCCCAATGCAGTGATGATATGGAGCAGTGAGCTTCTCGTCATTCTAATCTCTCTAATTTCCTTAAGGAAACGTTTTTACTTGATCTGATATTGTTATATTTCTGATAGCTGCTTCAAACAAGCTGCTTTACACTTAACGCATCAGTTTATCTTAGAGATTTGAGATAGTTATGCTTGTTATACCTATGATAATCCATTCAGAAAACATCTCATGAGACATTGAATGAGAATCCATATTATTTTATTTGCCTAAGTGTGGGCATTGTTGGTATCTTAGAGATCTTATGAAGTAAGCATTTCCTGGATAATACTATTTGTCTTCAAGACATGATATCTATCATAATGAGATAGAAGTTAAAATCGCTATATGAAGTTGACTTAGGTGACATAAATGATATATTGTTTTCAGTTGTTCTCATTACTGTCACTAGACACAGTTTTCAGACTGCTCATATTCTGTTGGCACCTGCCAGCTGGATAAGTGGGGATAACAATGCTATGATAAATGATTAGAAATTCATATACTGTGTCTAGAGACCCTGAATTGTGTGGTTGATCTTATGTTAGTTTTACTGCTCAAGCTGGGGAATATGGACGTTGCTCTCCTTTTTTAAAAAAAAATTGGTCTCAGACAAGCTTGGTATGCCTAGCACCCAGGAATTGAGAATGATGATTTTGTACGTTGTCATTTTATCAAATCCATAGTACACTCGAAGCACCATTTGTGATGTCCTAGGATCTTGAGCTATAAAGGTGGACATGCCTTGCAAATCTATCATATAATGCCCTTTAGGAAGTATGAAATGTATTTCGGTATTGAAACTTTGCAACACTTAGTATCACTTTCTATATGAAAGAGAATTAGTATCACTTTCTATATGAAAGAGAATTCTGCTAACTCGTTTTTCCCTCTTGCCTGATTTCCTTCTTTTGAGAGTTCTTTGAATGCTGAAATGTTGTCACTTGTCACTATGCTTCCTTTTCTTCAGGTGCCATATCTGCTTAACTGAATATGAGGATGGAGATCAGATAAGAAGTCTCCCATGCAAACACGAGTTCCACTCGCATTGTGTTGACAAGTGGCTTAAAGAAGTACACAGGTATACATAAGCTCCTCCTGTTGAAAAAAAAAAACAATATCTCCTACTAAGGGCACTCCCAATGTTTCACCCTGTACAATGTCTATAGCTAATAAATAGCTATCCACAAATGATGGGAGATGATGTGGCAAAAAGTTAAAAAGAAGATAGAGAGGAAAGCAACGTCTTGCATGAGACATTGCTTGAGCACACAAACCAGCGAGAAAGGCATAGCTAAAACATGGACAGCGATCTCTTGCAGTTTCAGTGGGGATTGCAAGTTTAGCGGTCCTGTTGAACTGTTGAATGGAAAATCAAGCCCAGTTTTTTTTTTGCGAAGGTACTGTAGTATAACGTTTTACTGTAGCAAGGCTGTAGCAGTTGCTGTATCATGCCGTTTTAATCGATCTGTGCTATCGATTCACAAATCGGACAGGGACTATGCGGTGCCTGAGACGAAACTGCAGGTATCCCTGTCCTAAAACATGCATCGGGGAGGAGGATTGTCTACTTTACTGTTTGTGGGCCCACTGCATTAAACCACCTCCCCTGCTCCACGTCGTCGGCCGCTTTGCCCGTTGTCGTTGCCATGTGTCGCTCGCCATCGCCAACCCCTTCACCCGCTGTCGTCGCCTCCCGGATCCACAGCCGCCATTGCCGATAGCCGCGCTGCCTCCTGGGTCCGCTGGTTGCCGTCTCCGAGCGGTGGCTAGAGGGTATGAAGAGAGGCGGCGACAACCGGAGTGGAGGAAGAGAGGAGATAAATTGAAATTCGTAGTATTGATTAGGTGGGCTATCATGTAGTGCATTAAAAGGGTTATTTTTGTATAGTGACTACGAGAGGTGGATATTGTTATGCCACTGGAAGTGGCCTAACGTTTTGTCTATACAATGCTGCAGGGTGTGCCCGTTGTGTCGTGGAGACGTCTGCGAAGGTGCCTCTTGACGGACATATCTCCAGCAGCATCGCCGCTGCGTCACGGTGAAAGCTGTTCAGGCAAGCATCGCTGATCCTCTCCGCTAGAGAGCCGATTATTGCTGAAGAGAAATTGACCAAAATTCCTCGACCTGCAAGATATACCAAGATTTGTATATATCTTTTGTAGCCTCCCCCCTGTATGACAGCATGTACATGTGTAAATTATTATAGATCCAATTTTATTCCCGCGACGCTGATGAAGTTTAATAAATTCTAGATTCGAAGGATTGGTAGGGTAGGGGCCATGCAGACGCATACCCCACCAAGTGCAGTACGGGCTACTCATGAAGGTCATGGGCCTTCTTGATAGCCCATAACCCCGCAATCTGTTTGCGGCGCCGAGGGCGTACTAAACCGCGCTCTCCTCTCGTTCACCCCTAGGCCGTAGCTCGCTTATCCGTTGGATCTTCCATCCATAGCTCAAAATCTCAGCGATTCAAATTGCTATAGTAATTTTAGGCATTTCGATGAAATTCTCGGGTATTTTGACTTTTGAGGACTGGGTTTGGGTTAATAATCCTTATGAATGTCATCTTCCATTAAAATTTGTTGAAAAAACGAATTTTTGAGATGTTTTATAAAAATAGCAAACACATTGTTAGATTTTTATAAAACTGTACAAGCTTAATAATGCTAAATTTATAGTACCATCTTTAGCAGTCTAGAATCATATAGAAATTTTTTCAAAAGAATTGAAATTCATTGTTATATTTAAAAATTCAAAAATATAATGAACATAAATGTAACCATGTCAAAATTTTATAAATTCGCTCGAGTGTGATCATGATCCAAAATTATTAGGAGAGCTTAAAAATTGCCTCAGAACCCTTAGGAGAGCTTGAATTGCCTCATAACCCTTCTCTAAAAGTTTCAAAAATACTAAACTTGTTTTGGTTGCTCAAACAAATTTACGGAAGCATAGCACTATCACAATTTTTGAAAATTTCTCAACCTTGATCATCATCTAAAAATTTTATGGAAACGTTAGTGATGTGTCAGGAGAATCTACAAAGATTTTTAAAATTTTATAACATGGTTTGAACAATTTTTCGTTAAGTTGAAATTTGTCGGTCAACCTTCGATAGTACTGTCTGAATTTTTGAAAATTCCTCAGGATTGATCATCATTTGAAAATTTTATGGAGATATTATTAATGTGTCAAGACCTTACAAAAAAATTCAAAATTTTCTAAGGTGGTATGCACAATTTTTTCATTTGGTAGAAATTTATCTGTTAGCCTTTCATTAGGACACTAGCACAATCAGAATTTTTAAAAAGTCATAAGGCTTTATCATTATCTGAATTTTTTATGAGAATATAAGTGATGTGTCAGGACTATCCACAAAAAATTTCAATTTTTTTTAACGTAGTTTCAACCATTTTTCACTCGATTGAATTTTGTCCAAATTTTGATAATTTCGGCCGAATTTTGGTTCAAAGATTCTGGATCTCAAATTTGATTTTGACCGGATTCCTTCTAAAATTCTGAGATTTCGTCATAATTTTAGATTTCGCCCACCTCCGAGATATAAAACTAAAAACGAAATTTCAAACCCTGCTTCCATTAGCGTGCATGGTTCAAGGAATTCTTGGGTGCTTGGGTTCTGATGCCGTATTGAAAGTAGGTTTCACAAAATCGGTTTGGCTATTTTTCCATTGAAAATCATTTTTTGATTTTTTTGGTAAAAACCACTTGAAAACCTATAGAAACCGAACAAGTTCAAATTCAATTTTTTTGATATCGGTGGCTAAACTTCATTGAAAAATATAAAAAAATCAGTCAATTTCACTGATTTTTGAGCGATTTTTTATTTTCGTGCAATTTTTACATTTTAAGCGGTTTTGATCGATTTTCGGTACACACAAGAAAAATTGAAAAAATAATAAAAAAATGTCAAAAATCCTAATAAAACATAATTAATCTATAAAACATCTCAGATAAATTTCAATAATTTTTTAATTCAATACTGCTTCTGGGAAATCAAAAACAATAATTAATGAAAAGGAATAGAAACACTATCTGATTGTTTTAAAAATCTACATTCGTGATAATGCTTTGAAATTTTAATTTCATTATAATCAGTTCCCAAGGATCATGTAGTAAATTTTTTAGAAATATTAGACTTCATTTGTTTCCCCTATAAAATTAAAAATAGAAGAGTATAAATTCGGATAATAACACTTTCAGAATTTTAAAAAACTACACAGGAGCGATCATCTTTTGAAAATTTTACTTAATCATTATAATTTCCTCAGGACCTGACACAAAAAATCTCAGAAATATTAGACTTCATTTATTGCCCCTAGAAAATCAAAAATAGAAGATCATAAATTCCGACAGTAGCACTTTCGGAATTTTTTAAAAATACACATGTCTGATAATGATCTGAAAAATTTACAGCATCATTATAATTGTGTCATGATCTCACACAAAAATTTTGAACACTTTTTCACAAATTTTCCAATTTGTTTTGAATTTTAACTTGAATTCCACCAGTTTATCGAGCAATTTTTGAAATCGTACCCGTCGATACGGGCAAATATCGAGCGATTTTTGAACCCTGATTTAAAAGCCTCCGCGCGTTGCATGTTGTTTTGGTGACTTGGTTTACGAGTCCGATTTCGATCGTGAGAGTTTGAAACGGATAAGAATTTGAGTGCTTTGGGATAAAATTTAATTGTTGCCTGCCTTATGAAGATGACTAGAGGATGGCGTCAATACGTTATACTTTATCCTGTTAAGTTTCCAAGCGTATTTTTCTTAGCACTAGCCTTCTAAATAGCTATCTATAGCTACCTTACAATTTTTTTACACTAAATGCGAAACTTCTCGCCAATGTTCCGCTATATTAGTTATAAGCACTACAGCTAGCATTAATCCGCTATTTCACGTAGCTTGCAGTTTGCCATAGCTCTACTGTTCTACATAGGTACATATAGGCCAAAATATTATGCCTATTTTTAAATCCACTATTACTAAAAGATACAAATACATCTCATATAACCTGATGAGAAAACCTAGTAAAAAAACCCAATCTTGCTCTTTTCCAATAATGCAATATTTATATTTCTCAGTGAGTAAGTACTTGTTGTTAACAAAATTATGATATAGTTATCATTTATGATCTTTTGGGCTTGTATTAATATATTGTCGATTCCGGATTTGTCTCATATTTTTACTATAAAAATATTAGTATCTTCAAAAGTACCATGTTTTTATAATTTGTTTGGAGATGACTTGTGTTATATACATATTTATTTATTTTTTTAAAAATACTGAAAACATGACAAATAATATCTTTCACGATAGCTGCTGTAATTTTTTTGGGACCTTACCGCGAAGCCACGAAAATCACGATTTAAAACCTTGCTTAACACATAGACTAAGTAGATATTGAAAATAACTGGACTACCTCTAATTATTATTTCTAATTACTATATTTAATGCATGAATGTAGAGAATATCAAATAAATCTAAATATTTATTAGAGTTATAAAAAAAACATCACATAAATTTACATTGAAACATAAAATACGCTTTATATTTATGGACAGTATCATTTAAAAAATATACTATATAAACTTTAGTCAAGGGAGTACATCATGCATTCACGCTGGTAGGATTGATATTTGCAGAGCAGTGTAATAGCATTGCACTTTCTAATTGTTAGTCCGAAATGGATGGCCCGCTTAGATACTGGTGCTGGACTGGGCCAAAAGGGCCAACAACTGTTAGATTGTGCCCGTGCAATAGCAAACCTCTTATTACCGTGCAATAGCAACTGTTACTTTTCATTTCACAAATCACAGGCGTGTTTGGTTGGTTCCGTGTAGGGAAACTCAATAATACCCGCTCCACTGTCCAGTCACAAATAATTATCATTTTAGATTTTGATATGATCTCTAAACATAGCTTTGATCACTAATTTTTATTATAATATATTTATAAAACCCAATAAAATTATAATGTTATGAAAATTCTTTTCGAGAATAATATACATATATGATTTTCATGTATCTAATTTAAATATTTAAAAAGATATTGACAGACAAAGTTTGACTACACTTATGTCCAAAACGACAACTATTTCTGAGTGTAGGGAGTAATAAGGTGAGTAGTGTTCCTATGCATTCCCTTCTAATATAAGTTGTATAAATCTTAAAGCAAGTGAAGAAGAAATTAATTAATATCCATATTTTATTAATGCTTTAATATTTATGCAATTTTAAAATATCGATGCATATAGGGGTGCAAATGGGTCAGATATGGGCGGATATTGCTCTTTCCGTACCATATATTTTTTCATGAATTCGGAACCGCATACGGGCTAGCCGGATACGGATATGAATCTGGGTTATTCGGAATACGGACATGGGACTGATTCATAACGGATTTAGGTCAAAAAGGACAAAGATATAAGGATAATACACGTATATATAGAATAATATATGTTGAATCAAACAATATGAATACATGACTATAATAGCAGGTTACTCTTCCCGGTCATAAATAGTTGTCGTTTTGGACATAGATATAATCAAACATTCAAAACTTTGACCGTCAATATGTTTTTAAATATTTAAATTGGATACATGAAAGTCATATACGTAATTTTGTCTCGAAAAGTACTTTGATAATATTATAATTTTATGGGATTTTAGAAATATATTATAATAGAAATTAGTTGTCAAAGTTGTGTTTTGGAGACCCTGTTGATGTCCAAAACGACAACTATTTGTGACCGAGTGGAGTATATATCAACCAAACCCAATAGACATCATAGAAATAATATGTCACTTGAGGATCAATAGAACCAACTAATTGTCAAGATAAATGGGTTGTCACGAAAAATATGTAATAAATAGGTCTGGCCTTGCTGAATATCCGAATTGAAAAAAAAATCCTATATCCAAATTGAAAAAAAAAATCTGATATACAGATCACATCCCGTATTTTCTGGATAATGAATGCTCCGAATCTAATCCTAAATTCGGATTCAAATATTCAGATCCCTTTCCGATTTAATCAGATAGCCAAATTTCTTCTTAAATCTGATCTCGACCGAATTCAGATCTGAATCAAACGGAAAATATTAGGGCCATTTTCACCCCAAATCCGAAGAAAACCTGATGGCCACGTGAGTTGCTCCTGCCTTGTGGCAGGGTAGTGTTCCGAGTGATGGATGGTGGGAAAATCTGGCTCTGATTGATGGATCACGGATTGTGGTAGATTACAGGGCGACGTACGTAGGTAATGTCCTCCCTGTCGGCATAGTGCTGCATGCCCACTGTTGCCCTAGTCGATCGCTAATTTGCTACTGCTCCGTCCATTTCGCATCGTGGTATCGCCAATATCAGTTTCGATATATTTGATCATCGAGAAAAATTTAAAGCGTAGTTATTGTAATTTTTATTGTCTTCGATCCTACTTAAATATTTTGAAAGATATTAAATATTTTTAGAAAATACTTTCTCCATCCAAATTTATATGACGTATTTTCTCTTGGCATATAGATAAAAAAGAAATAAAAAATGACTATACTATGTCTAATTATTATCGCTAAGCATTGTATACAAGGCATGCATGTAAAGAATATCAAGTAATTCTAGATATTTAATAGGAGTATAAAGAGAACACCATACTAATTTGCATTAAAAGATAAAATACGCCATATATTTCTGGACATGACTATTTAAAAAGTATGCCCGATAAACTTTGACGAAGGGAGTATTAGATATATCATATACGCTAGGCCTTGTTTATTTAGCATTAGTCTTTTTGGCTTATAGACTAAAGTCAGCTTTTTGGCTTAAACAACTTAAAAATAATCAGCTTTTATACATAAAAGAGGTGAATAATTTTACTTTAACTTCAGTGGTATCAGTCTAAAACTAATCCTCAATAAGTCAAAAAAACACATCTCTATAAGCTTTTTACTTTTCGTTTTATGGAAGCTTATCACTTTTGAAAAAATATCTAGGTCAAAACTTTTAAGACTGTGAAAAAGACCGAACAATTCTGCGGCTTTTACCTGCCAGGAGGATAGGATGTAGACAAACGATGCAGCACTGCCAGCGGCAGTGGATTCTTTCGGTACCGATCAATTTTAGGATGCGTCACGCACGCGTACCATGTTTTATTATCAGCTAGTCGAACTACTGGACGTCAGTCAAACTAGACAGGCTGAGATGAAGAATTCATCAAATTAACGAGCGAGTACTATTCAGTATTCACATGCATGCGGCAGTGCAGCTGTGCAGGCATAGGATGCCATCGATCGTGGACGGTGGATTGGTACGTATTCTAAAGTCTAACCAGTACGTACCAGCATGATGTACTAGATAGTAGGCAGCCTTCCGTCTCAACGGTTAAACAAACAATACCGGCCATCTGACTGCATTAGTTCATCCAGTCCAGCACAAATTCAAGCAGCTGGCTGTACATATACGGATTCGGCACTGAATTGAACATGCAAGTAGCTAATAGTTGAAATTTTGCACAGCCTACAAGGAATTGAAGGAACACGCGGCCAGCGCAAGATGATAATGAGGTGATCCATGCGTCTCCACGTATATATATGCACGCACCGCGGGTACAGTATAAAGAGTTTTGATAAACACCACCTAGATGTTTTCTTAGGAAAAAAATATTTAAATTTTAGAGCATTGGATCTGCGGTGAGATCCGTAAGACGTGAAGGGAGGTGGGATTGTATTTTGATGGATGATTTGATACTTTGATCTAAAGGTCTAAAATTTGAATGCGTGTAAGAACCGATAGTGATGAGGGCCTCATCACTATCGTTTCTTATGGAGAATCGATAGTGATGACACCCTCATCACTATCGTTTTTTATAAAGAATCGATTGTGATAAGGGTATTATCACTATCGGTTTTGAGTAAGAATCGATTGTGATGATGCTTTTATCACAATCGGGCGAAAACCGACTGTGATAGCGTTGCTTTATCACTGTCTAATGACTTTGTATCGCCAACAGAACCGACTGTGATAACAAAAAAAACCCGATTGTGATGTACATTCCTATAGTAGTGGGAAAATAGGAATTTTCAGGTGGGTATTTGACCAAACAGGATCGTCCAATTCCTATATATATATAGAACCTATATATATATATATATATCACTAAAATACCTGATAGGGCTAAGCGGAACGAAAAGGGTTTTTCATGAGATGGTAAATGAAAAATGACTAGCCCGACACGAGATTTGGGAATAAGTGATTGCCTGATAATAAGCAAGGAATATACGTCATCCTGCTAAATAGGATCTATTGAACTCGTAATTCGTTAGATCCTTGTTATCAATGTCAACTAGGTATATATCGTAAGTAAATGGATCCGGTTGTTCAATCCTTGATAACCATGGTCGTTCTTTGCTAAAGAGAATGATCACTATAAGTCACACAATAGAATTGGATCCATTCTAAATAGCGAGAATTAATATTCTTGGTCTCTCTCAATTCGAGGATCTAGAGAAGTGTTTTTATAGTTTATGTCCGAATATTTGCCGTCTTCAAATATTTTTTATTTCAATCTTTTATGATATGTCTTTCTATATAAAAATTGGTTATTTATGATGTACGATGATCCATGTTAAGCGTCCATAGATAAACTAGTATAGTGTCATGTCTTCCGGTTTCCTTTTCCCAGTACGTAATATATGGTCTTTTTCTTTTCTAGAACGTTTGTTTCCTTTTCCTTAATTCCAGGATATTTGTTTCCTTTTCCTTAAGATGATGCTGGATGTGGGGGATCTGTTGTGGGCCATAGGGATAATTAGACACACTAAACAATAGCCATCGGATGTGGGTGAGTAAAGTTGAGGAAAGATCTGAGAGGTTAATTTTGATGGAGGAAAGTTTCTGGGGACGTTTCGCTGGGTGCACGAAGGTTGGACCATCTCTAGTGGGGTGCACTATTTGGAGTGTACGTAGAAAAGAATGCTTAGGTACGTTATAAAGGAGTATAGATGGATAAAGTGCCCAACTCATCTCTACTACTTCTAATTACCAGTTGGTGGCGGCGGTCCGTTCTCCACGATTTGAAAGGAAAGTAATAGTGTATCATATCACGATTTGATAATTGATTGGAAATTGATATCTCTATAGAGGATTACGTAAAATTTGAAAGGAAAGTAGTAGTGTACTATATCACAATTTGATAATTGATTGGAAATTGATATCTCTATTGAAGAAAAGGAAAGTAGTAGTGTATCATATCATGATTTGATAATTGATTGGAAATTGATATCTCTATAGAAGATTACGTAAAATTTGGACAGAAGAAAAGGAATGTAGTAGTGTATCATACCACAATTTGATAATTGATTGCAAATTGATATCTCTATAGAAGATTATGTAAAATTTGGATAGAAGAAAATTTTTTTTTACTTTGTTTGCCTTGAGCCGTGAATCTGTGATGGTGCTATCATAGTGCGCAAATCAAGAAAACGTACGTACTTGCCGTGGTCTTATAAGTATGCAACCGTAGCCATCCGCCCCACCCCGCCTCGCCTTGCACGTGCAAGAAACAGAAGCCGAGCGAGAACCATGGGCGACACCACGGCTGTCGACGTTGACGCCGCCACGTGCCCATCCTCATCCTAACTAACTAAACTAACGTCACCTAATCGTGGACGTGGCAGGTACAAAGACGGCTTGTCGGCGCGCGGCTTGGTCGACACCGATTCGACGACCGTTGCGCTGTCCGACGGCGGGCCAGACAAGAAGGCGAAGCTCCAGGACGTGGTGATGGGGTGCACCACCTCGTATGACGGCCAGAGCTTCCAGGCCTCGGGCGGCGTGCTCAGCCTCGGCAACAACAACATCTCCTTCGCGTCCCACGTCGCCGCGCGCTTCGGCGGCCGCTTCTCCTACTACCTGGTTGATCACCTCGCCCCACGCAACGCTACCAGCTACCTCACCTTCGGCCCAGGCCCACACACGGCCTCCAGCTCTGCCGCCGCGTCGTCGTCGCAAACGCCGCTGCTTCTCGACGGCCAGACAAGCCCGTTCTACGCCCTGACGGTGGAGGCCATCTCCATCGCCGGCGAGGCCCTCGACATCCCCGGCGAAGTGTGGAACGTCGAGAGGAAGGGCGGCGCAATACTGGACTCCGGCACGAGCCTAACGATCCTCGCCACCCCGGCGTACAAGGGTGTGGTCTCGGCGCTGAGCAACCAACTCGCCGGTCTGCCGCGGGTGAGCATGGACCCGTTCGACTACTGCTACAACTGGACGGCTGGTGCACCGGCCATCACAAAGCTAACGATGCAGTTCGCTGGGTCGGCGCAACTAGAACCGCCGACGAAGAGCTACGTGATCGACGCTACGCCCGGCGTGAAATGCATTGGGCTGCAGGAGGGCGCGTGGCCCAGGGTGTCCGTCATCAGTGACATCCTGCAACAGGAGCACCTCTGGGAGTTCGACTTCCGAACCGTGGCTCGAGTTCAGCGACGTCGTGCACCTAATGATTTCGACGGGCGCGATTCGCTTAGCCATGCAAGTTGTAACGGTGGTGATGGTAATATTGCTGCTTTTTGTAAGGCTCTTGGCCAAGTGTTAATAACGCTATGGAATTATTTCTGGAAAAGAAGAAGAGGCGTTAGTGCAATGGAAAAATGTTCGGGAATAACTAATTTGATGGTGCGGTTAGGATGTCCACTCGTGATGATAAGTAACAACACTTCATTCCTTTTATCACTTTTTTCCTTACTCAGCGTTATCCCATTCATCCTTCTCTATTTTTTAACCGTTTTTGAAAGTTTTTAAACTGAAAGTTTTTTAATCGAAACTTTTTATTTGAAATTTTTCAATTTGAACTTCCTAATTTGAGAATTTTCTATTTGAAAAATTTTCAAGCTGAAACTTTCTAATTTGAAAAATTTTCAAGCTGAGTTTGCGAAGCTTTCGACTCTCTCCACGCGTGGGGCAATTCAGTCGGATTTCGTGGTTCTGCGCGCGCAAGCACAACTACCGATGGCCGTGCCCACGTGGAAGGTGGCTATGGAGCGACACCAGCCAATCAATGCATAGCTGCAGCTCCTCATCCTCGGCAAGGTTCCCTTTCTGACCCCTCTACGGTTCTCCGATCTGTCTACCACCTGATTATGAAAAGAAGGTGATATATATAGTAAAATGTTATCATCAAATATGATTTTTTTTCGTAATTTCCAGGGTTTTTTATGATTCCGGCTAGGAATAGCGGGATAAGCCTGACAAAGGCTGCCACGGAGCAGAGCATAGTCAGGCATGGCGATGGAGTCGAGGAGGTGTGTAGACCAGGAGAAGTGTAGATCAAGTACAGTGGAGAAGCACATGATACGGGTCGGGCAGAGTTCAGCTGGTTACTTCAACTGAGTCGATGACTTGATATAACCCAACTCAATGTGTTAGATAACATGATTTTTTTATTCGTAGCAACACACGATCATTTTCTTTTATTGCTTGACCTTTATGTTTCGTTATCAATTTTGTTTTCCGTAGCAATGCACGGGCACTGAACTAGTAATTAGTAAATTTGTAGATTCAATTCCGGCTAGACGTACACAAACGGGAACGTTCCATAAGTGTATTGGAACTATCTCTCTATCCATAGAATCTCATTCACTATCCATGCATAACAAATTGGTATGGTATATTCATATCATAATGTAAAGTAAGAACTCGAATTCTTATCCATAATGGAACTCATAGCATAGGAGGAAAAGTCGAAATGTAGATGGAATGAAATAAGCAGTATTAACATAAAAAATCTTTATTTATTAGGAAATAATCAATATGCTTTTAATGTTGAATTGAGATTCACTAAGATAGAAATAAAGCATTGGGTTGAACTCTTCTTTGATGTTAAGGTAGTAGCTGTGAATAGCCATCGACTACATACAAAGGATATAAAAAAGTGGTCTATTCTAGAAGATACAATTCATTACAAACGTATAATCGTTACCCTTCAACTTGGTTATTCTATTCCACTTCTATATAGAAGAAGAAAAAAAACTAAAGGAGAATAGTTAGTAATACAGCGAAACGTTTAAATAACCAAGCACAGAAACCATAGACAGACAGAAATGGAATCTAATCCATGAAATAATTTGATCCGTGAACGTGAACGACACCGCTTGTGGTAAAAGTCATAATTCCGAAGGAATCGTTCCTGAAAGGCATAGAGGGGGGGGGGGGGGTTGTTTCAATAAGCGCCCATACCATACACCATGGGAATAACAAAAAGAGATATTTTTTACATCTTAGAAGAACATTGTTTCCGGTACAAAAGTTCCCGTATCAACGGGGAAATACCCACGCATCGCTCCGCGCAGCACCACACGTACGATCCGCAAATGCAACGGCAACGGCAACGGCAACGGCAACGTAGAGCCGGGTACCCCACGCGCTGCAAGTCTGCAACGTGCAGGCGGCGTCGACACAAGGCATCCCGCGCACTGCCACCCCATGCGCGCGTGTCTGTAGCTGTACGCTACGCACGCGCACGACGCGCGCGCCTGCCTCCTTGATCCGCCCGGCCGCGTCCGCGCCGAGAAAAACTCGCGAAAAAAACGTGCCCTAGCTGCTTGTGCGCGTGCCGATCGTCCAGTCCAGCCGCGCTGGCGCTGGAGCCGTGCAGGGCGGACCGGTTGATTAGCTGGAGGAGGTGAGGTCGACGGCGGCGCGGCAGAAGGGGCACCGGGAGGCGGCCTGGACCCAGGGCACGGCGCAGGGCCAGTGGAAGCGGTGGGCGCAGGGGAGGTGCACCAGCACGTCCCCCGCGCGGAACTCCTCCAGGCACACCGCGCACTCCGGCTGCTCCGACGTCGGCGGTGCCTTCCACCCCAGCCGGCCCCAGCTGAACCGCCGCCGGCCGCTGCCTCCTCCTTTCTTCGAGAACACCTCCCGCTGCAGCACGTTCGCCGCGTGGTCGCCGTCGCTGGTGCTGGTGCTCGCCGGGGATTTGGCCGGGATCCGTAGGCTGCCACTGCTGTGATGCCTGTAAGTTACGTTGCAGTGGAGAGGGATTAAGACACCGTTAGTTTTGTCGATATTATTTGGAAATTGAGCTGGATTAGCAGAAGCAAATTAACAAACAGGTAGAGATTTCATTGCAAAACAGAGGGAAAAAAAGGAAGTATCTTGATATTGATTCGGGTTTGGTTAAGCATAGCTAAACTGGTAGTTGCACTACAGCTGACGAATCCGAGAGTTCATGGTTGAGGTTTTATTATATCGATCGCTAGCCAAAAAGAATTACTGAAATTTCTGCTCTGAAAATACAAAGGATGCTGCTACATGAAACTAGATTCCCGCACATAAGTATTTTGGCACGTTAATAAAAAAGGAACTGCCAATGATCGAGGTTTATACATCTTGTTTCCTAATTTAAACACTTCGTGCTACAGGCATGAAAGAATCATGTATGTATTATTATGAAACCATTATTCAACACTTGATTAATCAAACAGGGGCCTCTGAAGTCTGAACTCGGAAGCCCGAAATCGGTCTGAACCTTAGCTAAAAAGTGAATTTAAGGGTAGCTCTGACTGAAGAACCGTACAGAGAGCTCTTGACCACAGATTCCCTCTGGCTCCTCAGCTTCTGATCCAGCCTCTCCTTCGCCTCCCGGGCGCTGCTATCCAGCGTCGTCCAGGCGTGCGTCGTGTCCTCGCACACGCTGCTCCTCTGCTGCAAATTAATTTGAACCCACAAGAAACAAACCATCACACTACGAACGAGATTAATCAGCACGCAAACGTGAGCACCAAACGAGATGTATAATCGATGGATTGTTTCTACCTTAGAACCTGATGAGCCAACGTGAGGATGGTCGTGCCCGTTTGCGTACAGGCAGAAGGAACGCCGCCGCGTCCCGCACGGCGCCTCCGCCGAGCCGCCCTGCCGGAGCCGCCGCCGCCGCGCGCACTCCACGCCGGGGAGCATCCCGGCCATGATGACCATCTACGTGTGTACGTGACAGGTGACAACAACACAGCACCTGCCTGCCTGCCTAGCTACCCCCTATCTGCTAGCAAGAAGCTACCTGGCTAGCCTGCTCGTATGTACTCCTAGCTACTTGATATGGTACAGGATTCAGAAGCTAGGATTCGTTGGTGTATGTGGAAACCCTCCATTTTGAGCAGGAAGAGGATCAAGAACTCGTCCATCTCCTACCAATAATTAATTTCGTCGTTTGGATGGGGAGCTGAAGCTTGCTATCTAAAGGGAGGAGAGCTCATGCTCATGGGGTTCAACCATCCATGCCAATTGCCCAACTAGTTCTATACATGGTAGGGAATGGATGCGATTTATTTATGTGATCCCTGTGGTCCCACGTGATGGGAATTTCTAGCAAATTTTATCGGGACTAACTTGACGCGACAATTGGTCCTAGCGGTATCTACCGTAGTATTTTGTCTGGACATTGCCTATGCTAAGTGTGTTAAACAAAACAGTATTTGTGCATATGGCCGCAACTTCCAAACGCCTAACTTTAGGTCGATAAGATAGTCTTCTAGTCGGACCTTTTTTAATGTAGGGCTAATAAGTCAACCTTTCTATCTTAAGTTAGTCTTCTTATGTAATAATTGGTCCGTGGGGTATCTACCTTAGTATTGTGTTTGGATGTTGCCTAAGCTAAGTGTGGCAAACAAAACACTATGTGTGTATTTATCCACACCTTTCGAACGTCAAATTTTAGATCCATAAGATAGCCTTCCAGTTGGGCTTTTCTTAATGTAGGGCCAACGACTCAAAGTTCTTACGTATCATATCTCGAGATACAAATTAGAGTCTATGGCGGTATCTAGTATAGTAGTCTGTTTAGATGTTGCCTAAGTTAAGCGTGGCAAACAAAACATTACGTGTGTATTTAGCCACATTTTTCGGACACCAATTTTTAAGTCGATAAGATACTTTTAATTGGACCTTTCTTAACGTAGGGCTGACAAGATACAAATTTTTGTGATTCTCAGACAAATGAGTCGTGTTGGATTGAAAGGAAGTATATTACTGAGAGATTGTTTTTATGCAACAACTGAGATCGTGTTTGCAATTAGTACATTACAAGAATAAAATTGAACACAAAACAAGCATGCAAGATAATCTCAATCACATATATCCTTGTTTCAACTCAACGTACAACCATCGGAATCGAACAAATTAAGCACCCATTAGTCTGGCAAAGAAGATATTCCCCACACGCATTTTTTCCCCCACAAACGACAACCACATCGAGCTGCCACTCGATCAGTGCAATCAAATCCCGTAACGTGCATGAAAGCAACAAGCTTTGACTTGGGCAAAGAAGGAACAGTGGCTGAAAACTTTTGATCGTCCTCCAAGCCTCAAATTCATTAAAATTGAGAGGTGCTTCTATGATTTCTTTTGTAATAGTTACATAAATATTAAAATATGAATGAAAGGTAAATAACGATTATTTACCATTTCCCTTGTTTTAAGATTTATGCAACTTGTATTGAGAGGTGCTTCTATGCTTTTCTTTGTGGTCGTTCCAACCAAGAGAGGTTTCCCATTTCATGCTCATGGCGGACAGGGACCGGCCACTTGCTCACCTTTGGAGCATCCCGGCAGTGGCAAACGTGCCATTCACCATTATTTGTGGCGCCCACGCCAAATGGCCACTGGCCTGGCTACGTTACGTTGTTGTTAGCAGCCTTGTCAGCACCTCTGGCGAGTGTGATGAACAACACAAGAAGAACAAATACACCCACGTCCTCACTTCAGGTTGCCCGTCGCATGTAATCATGGTAATAACCAAGCATACCCATGCTACTTGAGCTTACTTGAGAAGTCACTTCAGCTACACGTAGCTAGCTGTCGAGGAGAGCTTAAGAGCCCATGTAGAAGGTAGGGAAACAGTTTAATTTCCGCGAAAACCGAAAAATTTCCTCGTCCCAAGCAGCCTCTTAAGTGTTTTGCTTGAGTATATATGAGAAGCTAGCCAATTCAGCTGCATCCTGGTTATCTAGGAGAGGTTAAGGCGGCCTATTTGGAACACGGGAATTGAGCTATTGCCTGTTGAATTCCTGCTAAAGTTTTATAAAATTTCTACGTCCCAAGCGGAGCTACGGGTTTAAGCTAAGCGGGAAATATCCCAAATGTGATAGCTGACAAGGCTTTTGTTGGTATCTATCTGAATGCGAGAGAGAGAACACACAGCACCCCCAAGGCTGCCCTGCCCTGCCATGTTGCTCCCTGGCTCCTTTCACCAATTTGATGTGTGATCGTGATCACATTGCTTATCTTAAGGGAGAATAGACTGAGAGGGATATGCCAATAATGCGCATTGCCAATTGCCATTCATTCGTCAGTTCAAGCTCTTCTCAAAGAAGAGCGAGCAACCTGGCTGTTTGTGCCAGGTAATATTATCCAATCGAGTCCTAAGGTAAGAGAAGAACACGCGAGAAGGGTGTCTCTTCATGGATTGGAGCCTTCTTTAGGTGAGATGATTTAATATCGACTCAACTGGCTTGTGCCGAAATAAGATATAATTAATGCTGGGTGTTCGAGATTATACCTAAGTGCGTTTGTATGGTTCGACATGGGATCCAATCATCCGTGCATGCGTACGTTTGCCCTGTAATAAGTGATCTTACAAAGGCACGATAATCCTATGAAAAATGTTTGTTCTTCTCTTGAGTACACCACTAGGACATCGGTGGAACTAGAAATCTTTTTAAGGATACATGCTTCATACGTACAACTATATATAGTTTTGTACAATAATTTCATAACATCATAAATTCAACACATACATTTGAAGTTTGTTAAAAGTACAATATAAATAGTTCTAAAGTCTTAAAAATTCCAAACCACCAAAATCCAAACAAATTCAATCAATAAATTTAGTCTAATTGAAAAAGTGATCTTGTAGCGTTTCTCAAATTTTTGGGCGGCCGGAGCAGAAGAAAATGCGCTATATTGGATAGGAATATTCCCACAGCTGGATTCACGTACAACAATGGATCAATCACCTTTTCTGCAGTACACTACCATCTTTTCAGAATTCCTTTTCCATATCTCTGCACTCCCAATTGCAATTCTACGACTTGATTTGAGAAATTGCATCACTCCAGATCCTAACCAGATTCTTGTCAACCAGATGGACTGAATGTACACAGCCGCTATCAAAAGAATTAAATAGGAACTCTTATCATTTCACGGAAAATTGTTCACTTCCATTCAGTACACTGTCATTAAGCCTAACAATGCAGTAACAACCTGGTGTCGAGGTGGGTACAAGATCCAGTGCATGAAAACATGGTTGGCCAAAAGACATGTTGGTAGAGATGATGTTGGGTTTGGCGCGAGGGTCCTGAGTAGTGACATAATTACGATGGTGACACAAGATTCAAGCTCTTTCAGCTGGGTAATCAGGAGCACTCTTCATCTTGACTTGGATGCAAGAATAT
This sequence comes from Otatea glauca, assembly GCA_036346275.1. Lineage (NCBI taxonomy): Eukaryota > Viridiplantae > Streptophyta > Magnoliopsida > Poales > Poaceae > Otatea > Otatea glauca. The sequence continues at coordinate 53,572,030 of CM070714.1, read as the reverse complement.
TGGCAGGCAAGAGTGACGATGCTTATATCTAGAGCTCTTTTACAGTGGGTTAAAATCAATATAATCCGTCCATTCCTTCGAATCTAATGGTTGAGATCAATTTAGATCTAGTTATACTACCACCTGTAGTATTGGTAGTAAAATTGAAAAAGAGGTAAAAGGGTAAAAAATTCCGTCATACTATCTGTCCTCTACGGTAAAACATATCCTGTGATCCTAATGAATGACGGATGAATGGATAAGAAGTCGTTGAAGATCAACAGGTATTCGGTGAATCCAAAACTGTAAACGAATTAGGAAAAATCTAAAATATCCCTGATGAATGGATAGAAAAAGTCTAAAATACCCTTGAGAATGGATGGTTAGATTTGATTCCTACTACCACTACTTACTACCTATGTAATCCACTGTAAAATTTCTCTATATCTAACCTTGCATATTTTTTTCTTGCTTAGTGGAGCCTACTGCAAAACAAACGAAGAAAATATTAACAAAACTGAATAATATGAAGAAAACAAAGAGAACTAAAATAATTGCAAAACTTCCCCGTGTGAGAACTAGGTGAAGACAACTAAGGCAGTAGAATGCAAGGCATTCATCCGTAATCTGTAGCAGTATTGCCTTGGGGTATCCAACCAACAATCACATTCATAATTACCCTTTTTGTATCCAACACGATTTATTCATAATTACCCTTTTTGGTATCCAACACAATAACATCCTAGCACAACCAAAGCAGCGGGAGAGCACAATTAAGATGGGAACAAGACAAATATAGGAATAGCCTACTGAAATTTATAAGACTTACATTGTTTTGCTTTTCTTTTATTTTTTCATTTTGCTGACAAACTTACATTGGATTCACCTCCTATATCTTACACAGGAATACAGCAATCAGCTCTGCAAATCTGAAAAGGTCAAAGGATCAATAAATCAGACAAAATTAGCAAAAGATCATCAGTTGTAATAGGAAGAAATTTTTATGCCTAAAAGGCTAAAATTGATCTTAAGATCCATCTCAGTATGATCATGCTCTTAGCCGTCAAATGAACAGAAAAATTACATTTTTCTTTCAAACAAAAGAATGCTTTGAAGACCATTCATATAATTATAAGAATAATCAACTTCAAAACTCCAACGGGTAACCCTCAATGTAGTCTAGCCCAGAAATGTATCCAGGCTACCAACATTTGGCCTAACACAAGTATACAAGGCCAGTCTAAGCGAGACAATCTAGAAACACCACGGTTTCAAAATTTTGTTGTAACTTGTGTGACCCAGCCCATGCATGGCCTAGACTAACATCTCTAGTCTAACAGCAGCAAGCACAGCGATAGAAATTTTCTATAGATATCTGATGGTTTACGGCATGTCCTTCCTCAGCTAATTAGGCTCTCTTAGTTTCACTGCATGATCAAGTTTCATAATCTTTTTACAGTGAATAATGACGGCACATAAAAGTATGTTCAAACAGTTGAAAGTTTAAACTATACTGATAAGTTGACAACTTCAGACCATGATAAGTGAATTCTAACAGCATCTAATTAAATACCATTAACTACAGTTCAGCAAACTTCAACAAAAAAAATCATATCTTGTTGCTCGTGATCATTACTGCACTTGTTAGGATAATCACACATGAGTTAATTTGTTAGGAATCATGTCATGCATGAAATGCATGTCAGTTTTTCTTATTTTACTCTAGTATGCATGTAGCTGCATTAGTGTCATGATGGGGCTGTTAATTGACACATTTACTTCTTAGAAGTTACACCTACAAAAGTAGGAAACGGTAGGTATGCTTAATTTTCAGTTTTATACTTGAAGTTGCTAATAAAAAGGAAGGAAGAAACCTCTAAAAAGTGGTGCAGTTGGCCACACAAAAATTATTTTGTTTCCTACGTGGATTTCTTCTGTCTTGAGTGTCCAGGTTCTGGCGTGAGTTGTGTTCCAGGGTGATAGCGTGTGTTCTCAAGAGGTTGGCAACTACAAGTGGTATCAGAGCACAGATTGCTCGATTCCAGGCAATGTCGGCTCCGTTAGGAGGACAATCGAGGCCGCCACCACGGCGTGGGCGTCCGCGCTCGCCTTCTCCCCGTCCTCACCGACCGCGGCATCTTGAAGATCGTGGTGCCCGCGAGGTTGTGGTGCAGCGGACAGTGCGGGAAGTCGGTAGTTCAGTCTATCCGACCCTGACGCGTACCAACTACAATGACTGGGCATTGTTGATGAGGGTGATGCTCCAGGCGTGAGGTCTCTGGGAAGCTGTCGAGCACGGCGATGCCGAGCTCCAGGAGGACCGTATGGCGTTGGAGGCGATACTGAAGGCCGTTCCACCAGAGATGATTTCTTCACTCCTGGTGAAACGCAACGCCAAGGAGACGTGGGACTCCGTGATGGAGATGCGAGTCGGAACCGACCGCGTTCGGAAGGCGAAGGCCCAGCTACTCCGCAAGAAGTATGAGGCCATTGAATTCCGGGACGGCGAGGCGGTGGAGGACTTCGCCATGTGCCTAAGTGGGCTGGTGAGCCAGCTTGCGCTCCTTGGTGACGTAATCGACGAAGAGAAGGTGATGGAGAAGTATCTGCGAGTCGTACCCCAGAGGTTTTCGCAAATAGCTTTGTCCATTGAAGCTTCTTGATTTGTTGACACTGTCCATCGAGGAAGTGACAGGGCGGCTCAAGGCTGCTGAAGATCGCACCACTCTGCCCACCTCGGTGACAACGAATGAGAAGTTGTTGCTTACCGAGGAGGGGTGGGAGGCGCGGCGCAAGCAGCGCCAGGCGGGTGAGGAATCATCTGGGGGTGCAAGGTCGGGCCAAAACATGCGGAGGCGTGGGAGGCCACGACCACCCCGGAAGAACGACGATATTGGCCGTGTTGGGAAGGGAGGCATACGCGACTTGTCGCGTGATAAGTGCCGTAACTGCGACAAGTACGGGCACTGGCGCGCGACCGCCGCCAGTCGCGTCGTGAACAGAAGGAGGAGGCTTGCTATGTCGAGGCACAGGAGGAGCAACCGACACTCCTCTTGGCCGAGCACTGCGAGTTTGCGTAGGTTGCGGAGCCGCAGCAGGTGTTCCTCAACGAAGAGAGGGTGATTCCGGTGGATGTTGACCTTGACCTGTGATATCTTGACACGGGGGCTAGCAACCACATGACCGGGAACCGCTCCATGCTAGCATCGCTCGATGAGACAGTGTGGGGCATTGTGAAATTCGGAGACGAATCTCACGTGATCTGTGGAAAAGGCTTCGTGTTGTTCCAGTGCAAGAACTTGGAGCATCGTGTGCTCACGGAGGTATATTATATTCCTCGTCTTCGCACTAACATTGTCAGTTTGGGCCAGCTCAACGAGAATGGGTGCAAGATTGTCATCGAGGATGGTGAGCTGTGCATCTTCGACCGCGCGCTCCTGTTGCTAGCGAAGGTGACGCGCTCGCGGAACCGCATGTACACGGTAGGGCTGAACATCACTGAGCCCGTGTGCCTCTTGGTGGCGTGCAGCGACCTGGCGTGGCGTTGGCACGCACGCTACAGGCATCTGCACTTTCGCGCGCTCCACGATCTCACGGCCAAGCACATGGTGGATGGCTTGCCGAGCATTGACTGGGTGGACCAGTTCTGCGATTGTTGCGCGCTCGCCAAGCAGCAACAAACTCCGTTCCCTCATGCCTCAACATACCGGGCTGAGTGCGAACTAGAGCTCGTGCACGGTGACCTCTGCGGTCTGATCAACCCAGTGTCCCCAGGAGGGGCTAAATATTTCCTGTTAATTGTCGATGATTATAGCAGGTTCATGTGGGTTGAAATGCTGCGGTCCAAGGATAAGGCATTCAAGTACTTCCGCAAGATCAAGGCTCACGCGGAGAATGAACATGATGTCCGGTTGAAGGCGTTCCGTTCAGATCGCGGTGGGGAATTCAACTCTATCGCGTTCGGCGACTGGTGCGATGAACAAGGGATCAAGCGGTACATCACCGCACCCTACTCGCCACAGCAGAACGGCGTCATCGAGCACCGGAACCGGACGGTTGTCGACATGGCGAGGAGCCTGCTCAAGAGCATGCACGTTCCAGCGATGTTCTGGGCTAAGGCGGTGAAGACCGCGGTGCACATCCTGAACCGCTCCCCGACAAGAAGCCTCAAAGGCTGCACTCCATATGAAGCCTGGCACAAGCGGCGCCCAAACGTGTCATACTTTCGGACCTTTTGGGTGCGTCACACACGCGAAGAACGTCGGCCCCAGCATTAACAAGCTCGAGGATCGCTCGACCCCAATGGTCTTCATCGGCTATGAGGTCGGGTCAAAGGCGTACCGTGTCTATGATCCACGCGCATGCAAGCTGCACATCACTCGGGATGTGGTGTTCCAAGAGGAGAAGGCCTGGGATTGGCATGCAGGCAACGACACACGCGGTACCAACCCCTTGCCAAGCACTTTCACCGTCGAGTACTTCACCGAATTGCATCGGGACTCAACACCAGAAGCCGATGGAGATCTGGTGAAACAAGTAGGCTCAGCTGTGCAGAATAGCGGTGCGGGCACTGTTGGTAGCTCGCCACAGGATGCGACTCCGCATACGCCGAGCACAACCGATGCGCCAGGTGCGGGGTGGGTCACACCACCAACTGGTGGGTCACATGACTCGAAGGGCGTGCCACTCCGCTACCGCGACATCAACAGCATCTACGACACGATGCAGCCATGCGAGTTTGAGTTCAGCGTCTTGTGCATGCTAGCCACCGACGAGCCGGCAAGCGTTAATCAAGCACTCAAGGAGGCATGCTGGAGAAGTGCCATGGAGGATGAAATGCGCTCCATTGCCGGGAACCACACCTGGGAATACGTCGAGCTCCCCGCTGGGCATCGTGCCATCGGGTTGAAGTGGGTGTTCAAGGTGAAGAGAGATCCTCTCGGTAATATCGTGAAGTATAAAGCACGTCTAGTGGCAAAGGGATACGCGCAGCAGCCCGGTATTGATTTTGATGAAGTTTTTGCGCCAGTGGCACGCATGGACACGACGCGTGTACTGTTGGCTCTTGCGGCGCATGGTGGCTGGGAGGTTCACCATATGGACGTCAAGTCAGCTTTCCTCAATGGGGAGCTAGCCGAGGAGGTCTACGTTCAGCAGCCACCGGGTTTCGTCGACAGTGATCATCAGCATATGGTGTTGCGCTTGCACAAGGCGTTGTACGATCTTTGCCAAGCACTGCGCGCCTAGTATGCTAAGCTCGACGACACACTAGAGCAACTCGGCTTCGAGCGCAGCCCACTGGAGCACGCTGTGTATCGAAGAAGGAAGAACGATGCCTTCCTACTCGTGGGGGTGTACATCGACGACTTGATCATCATCGGCTCCATTGTCGACGCCATAACTGAGTTCAAGGAGCAGATGAAGATCATGTTTAACATGAGTGACCTCGGACTCCTAACTTATTATCTTGGCATCGAGGTGCACCAAGGGCCCGAGGCGATCACTTTGTGCCAGACCAGTTATGCACTGAAGATTGTTGAATCCGCAAGGTTGGTAGGCTGCAACCCGTGCGTAACACTGATGGAGAATCGGTTGAAGTTGACCAAGAAGGATGAAAGCGAAGCTGTTGATCCCACAGAGTATCGCAATATAGTTGGGAGTCTGCGTTATCTTGTGAACACTCGGCCGGGCATTGCATACGCCGTGGGGATCATCAGTTAATTTGTTAGGAACCATGTCATGCATGAAACGCATGTCAGTTTTTCTGTTTTTACTCTAGTATGCATGTAGCTGCATTAGTGTCATGATGTGGCTGTTAATTGACACATTTACTTCTTAAATGTTACATCCACAAAAGTAGGAAACGGTAGGTATGTTTAATTTTCAGTTTCATACTTGAAGTTGCTAATAAAAAGAAAGGAAGAAACCTCTGAAAAGTGGTGCAGTTGGCCACACAAAAATTATTTTGTTTCCTGCGTGGATTGCTTCTGTCTTGAGTGTCCAGGTTCTGGCGTGAGTTGTGTTCCAGGGTGATAGCGTGTGTTCTCAAGAGGCTGGCAACTACAGCACTCGTCTAAAAATTCACCAGCTAAAAATGCAAAACCATGCAACATGAGAGTAAATGAGCTCCTAATAAATACAAGTCACTAAGAATAGAAGATCACACAAGTATAAGGAACTGAAGAAGATACAGACAGGCAAATGATGACCAAAGAGGATCATAACACATATTGTAGAATCCATTAGTACTGAAAATTAGTTCAAATCATATTGCGGCAAAGAGATGTTGATTTGACTTGAAATGGTAAGAGGCACTGATCAACAACCTCTAAGCCTACTTGAACATTAAATATTTACATAAACCAATACTTCAATCAAACAAAAGTTTCTTAATAATAAATGCCAGAAATGTGCTTGAAACAGTCAATTCTATCCATATCAGTAAGTTAAAGTAAATCATACAGTTTGGAAGTGAAGTGATCCACCATCCAAGTCTAACAGCAATGTCTTTCAACGAAAAACAAACTATCCTACAAAATTGAGAAAAAGGTGGAAGGCTATTTATATCACAAACCGTGTATGAATCAATGGATGCATGCCAAACAACACTACAACAAAGGCATCATCTATTGCCAAAATCCGTCTGCCTATACCCCCCATCAAGCAGACAATGGGTCTTTAACAAGGTACATGTATGCAAAACTCAAACAAAGCTCCTGGTCACGCCAATCACCCCAGCCACCCCATCCTTTGAAACCAGCCTGATACCCTTCCTGCCTCTTAAAAATGTGGACCGACCAATCAGCTTTGATGTTAGGGACCTTATCTATGGCATCTAGTTCTACAGCCGCATCACCATTATCCACACAGACATTGCTTGAGCCCTGGCCTTGGTGCAGGCCGCACTTTCCGAAATGTGCAGCGATCCTCCTAGGCCCCCTCGACTGTAAACAGGAGCTCCAAACGACGGATACACGGTTGCCCACATCGTTATATCCCAATTGTACTCATCAAATGCACAAAACTCCTTAGCCTTGGCATGAATCTTCCTGTTAGATATAAACTTAGGGTTCTTAAGCCATTAATCAACATTAATCAATAGCCAATACTTGAACACCAAGAAGCGGAAGAAAATATACCGTTTGGTGAAGCCATTAGTGGTGGATCGGCGGTGATGGTGAGGTGGAAGCAATGATCGCTGACGGTGACGTAGAAGGAGGAAGCCGTCGCCGCACTAGCCACCGGAAGAAGAAAACAGCAGTAGAAATGATGACGGTGATGGCCTTCGGGTCAAAGAGCACGACTAAGGATCGGCAGTTAGTCTAAATCTTAGGTTTTTCTTTTTGCGCTTTCTCTGTGATCATGGGATGGGTCATGAGAAGCCAGCAAAACCTCTTATATAGCGTGCACTTGACTCGGGTCCAAAACCAACTCAGTGGAAAAGGGCCTCCGATCATGGTGCATACGGTGGGATCTAATCCCCTAATTTCGGATCTATTGACCCTTGGGTAGTTAGCCCACGATTAAATCCAACATTCTCCCACTTAATCGTAAGGCTAACATAAGTCCACACTTAACAAAACAGCACACCAAGATAATGCGTTTACAACAGTCAATTAATGCTACTGAAAACCCCATCATCTATAGTATACATTCCATCTCGATAGGATAGCCACTTAAGCTTAACGGGAGTTGGTTTGTTTTCTTACGGTCCTAATTTTTCAGGATCAGATTCTGAATTCTTATCATAATTAATTCAGAATCATAGGCTTTCCAATAAATCCATGCTAGCAACATGTTCTCGAAAGATACTGGGTGGTAAGCCTTTAGTGAGCGGATCCGCAAGCATAGACTTAGTGCTTATATGCTTAACATTAATAGTTTGATCCTGGATTCTATCTTTCACAACATGATACTTAATGTCAATATACTTGGCAGCACCACTTGACTTGTTGTTACTCGAATAGAAAACTGCGGCTAAATTATCGCAGAATATCGTAAGTGATTTTGATATGCTGTCAACCACCATTAGTCCGGAAATAAAATTCTTAAGCCATACAGCATGTCCTGTAGCCTCATAACATGCCACAAACTCAGCTTGCATCGTTGAAGATGCCGTAAGGGTCTGTTTGGAGCTTTTCCACGAAATGGCTCCTCCCGCAAGTGTGAAGACATAACCTAACATGGATTTCTTAGAGTCAACACATCCTGCGAAGTCAGCGTCTGAATAACCCATAACCTCAAGGTCAACAGACTTCTTATATGTGAGCATGTAATTCTTAGTGCCCTGCAAATAACGCAAGACTTTCTTAACAACTCTCCAGTGGTCCAAACCTAGATTAGATTGATATCTGCCAAGCATCCGATTCTGAATGCTAAGTCGTATGAGTACATACTTGAGCATACATAATGCTTCCGACAGCTGAAGCGTAAGGAATCGACTTCATTTGATCAATTTCTAATTGATTCCTTGGACTTTGGAATAAACCAAACTTATCACCCTTAACAATAGGGCAAAGTGAGTAGCGAGCAGTTATGCATATTATATCTCTTAAGCACTTTGTCAATGTATTACCTTTGTGACAAGCCTAATACACCTTTGGACCTGTTTCGGTGTATTTCTATGCCCAGAACATAAGAAGCATCACCAAGATCCTTCATGTCAAAATTAGAGGATAGAAATCTCTTGGTTTCATACAGCATATTCTTATCGCTGCTAGCCAATAAGATATCATCCACATAGAGCACTAAAATAATAAATTTGCTCTCTTTAGTCTTAATGTAGATTCAATTATCCACCTCATTTTCTTTAAAACAAAATTTCCTTATTACTTCATCAAACTTAAAGTACCACTGTCTGGACGCTTGTTTTAGTCCATAGATGGATTTCTTAAGGAAACATCCCATTTGTTCCTTGCCTTCCACGACAAAACCTTCTGGTTGAGCCATGTATACTTTTTCATGCAAGTCATCGTTAAGGAATGCAGTTTTTACATCCATCTGATGTAGCTCCAAATCATAATGAGCGACAAGTGCCATGACAATTCTTAATGAGTCTTTCTTAGACACAAGAGAGAAGGTATCAACATAGTCAATCCCCTCTCTGTGTGTAAAACCTTTAGCTACAAGCCTAGCTTTGAATCTTTCAACGTTTCCCTTGAAGTCATGCTTAGTTTTATAGACCCACTTACAGCCTATTACTTTAACTCCATCAGGTATGTCTACTAAATCCCAGACATCATTAATGCTCATAGATTTCAATTCATCCTCCATGGCCTCGAGCCATTTGTCTGAATCTTTATTACTTATGGCTTCTTTAAATGAGATGGGATCATCCACCTTCCCTATATCGTTAACATCTTCATTCATGTACACGACATAGTCACTTGGAATAGCTGATCTTCTAACCCGCTGTGATCTTCTTAAGGTTTCATCAGGTATCACAGAGGGTTGTTGAAGCTCTTCATTAATTGCTGATGTAGGTTCATCATCAGGAGCAATATTACTAATCCCAGAATCATTAGCTGGAGTTACAACACCAGGGTTATCATTTAGAGGTGTCATTATTTGCGGCACATTAATAAAAGTCTCTTGGATTATCGGTGATGGAACATAAGTCCGGATCTCCTCGAGATCTATATTTCTGGCCTTTGAGCTCCCACTGATTTGACCATTCTCCATAAACACAGCATGTCTAGTTTCTACAAATTTAGTATGACGATCTGGCAAGAAAATCGGTATCCCTTAGATCTATCAGGTATCCGATAAAATGGCGACTCAACGCTTTAGAGTCTAATTTCCCAATATGTGGGTTAAAGACTTTAGCTTCAGCAGATGACCCCACACTCGTAAGTATTTTAAGCTTGGTTTTCGCCATCCAGCATTTCATAAGGTGTCTTAGGGACTGATTTGCTAGGAACCCGATTAAGTATGTGGGCAACTGTTTTAATGCTTCCATCCATAAGGTTACTCGTAAACTGGAATAGCTGAGCATGCTTCGCACCATATCCATAAGTGTGCAATTTCTTCTTTCAGCTACACCATTTTGCTGAGATTCACCAGGAGTTGAGTATTGAGCTACTATGCCATTTTCTTGAAGATATTTAGCAAAGGGACCAGGAATTTGTCCATAAGGAGCATGTCTAGCATAATATTCTCCTCCTCGATCTGATCGCACCACTTTAATCTTTAGATTGTGCTGATTTTCTATTTCAGCCTTAAACATTTTAAATTTATCGAGCGATTCAGACCGATCACGAATGGGGAAAATATAACCATAACGGGAATAATCATCAGTGAATGTAATGAAAGAATCAAAACCATCCACTGATGTCACAGGAAAAGGTCCACAAATATCAGTGTGGATTAATTCTAATATCCCTATGCTTCGGGTAGCCCCTTTCTTAATTTGTTTTACGTATTTACCTTTAATGCAATCAATGCAGGGGTCTGAGTCTGAGAAATCAAGCGGGTGGAGTATCTCTTCCTTAATGAGACGTTCCATTCTCCCCTTCGAAATGTGGCCTAAGCGACAGTACCACAATTTCAATGAAGTCTCATCATCAATTCTTTTACGTTTATTTGTGCCATCACATACATTCATTAACACAGGTGATTCTTTAAGGGAAAGAACATAAAGCTTGTCTCGTTTGAGAGCAAGACCAACATCATTAGAATTAAACTTTATTATGCATTGGCCGTTCCCAAACTTGCAATAAAAACCTTCATCATCTAATAAAGAAACTGAAATAAGGTTCCTTCTCAAACTAGGAACATAAAGTACATTATTTAGATGAAGTACAAAGCCCTTTTCTAATACTAATGGTAAGGTCCCAATGGCTTCAACTTCAGCCTCCTTCCCATTAGCGACTCTAAGGCTTCGCTCCCCTTTTTTAGCGTCTTCACGAAAAGGAATCCCTGTAAAGAATTTGAAACATGTATAGAGGCACCTGAGTCAATCCACCAAGAATTAGGACAAAAATCAATATAAAGAGATTCCTCAATAAAGGTGATTTCATCATTTCTTCGCAAGCCACTTCAGAAATCCTGGGCAATTTTTCTGAATATGCCCATCTTTCTTGCAGAAGAGACATATGACGCTGTTGGATGAAGAGGGTGTTGCAGGAGCTTTTCCTTTATGCTCCACCTTATTTGACTCAGTTTTGGGAGAGAAATTGAGTTTTTCTTAGACTTATGGTCTCCCTGAAATTTTCTCTTCTTATTGCCAACAAGGTGAACAACGTCCTTCTTATCGGCCTTTAGTCTTTCCTCCTCCTGAGCGCACATGGCAATTAACTCGCTCATGGTCCACTTCTCCTTCTGAGTGTTGTAATTGATCTTAAAAGGACCAAACTCATAAGGTAAAGAAGCCATTATGAAATGAACCAAAAAACCTTCTGAAATAGCCATGTCCATTCCTTTAAGCTTGGAAGCCATATCGGTCATCATCATGATATGCTCCCCGACAACGCTCATCCCTCATACTTGGAAGTGAGCATTTTCATGATTAATGTATCGCATAGACTTTTGAGGAGCCTTTGAATTGCTCCTCCACTGAAGCCAGATACATCTTAGCATCTTCTGAGTCGGGGATTGCTCCCCTAATTCCTACTGATATTGTGCTCTTCATTATCATCAAGGACATACGGTTAGACCGCTCCCATTTCTCTCGCAGATTTCATAGGACTTCTTTAACTCGAGAAGTTCTCATCATCGCAGAGAGGAGGAGTGGGAGCGACCTCACAAGTGCAAGGTCCAAATCCATTATTCCAAGAGTTATGAGCGCTTTTCCTTCCGGAGGGAAGTTATTACCGTAAAGTCGTTCCATGCTATTCGAGTAATCGACAATATTTGTGGTGGTCATAATGAATAAAATATATATAAATATTAGTAAGCAATTTAATGTCTGGCACAAAATTAACCCTACGTTGGTCTGGTTAATAATATGCTAATGACAGTTCTAATTCATAATCACCGTTGAGCAGAATATGAAAAGAACTTAACTTTTAACTTAAATGGGTATAACTCATGAATATAATCAACTTTGGTCAGAATATAATCATGATCAAAAAATTAATCCCAAAACATTATTAAATCTCTAATCAAGATTTCTCGTTGGTTCCATCTTAATTAGAGACAACTTAATTAAATATTTTATCCAGCAATTTACACTCTTAAAACAGTCCAATCATCATTTTAAAAGAATAATCACCATTTAAATTCTGAGAAAATGCTGTAAATTAAATTAATCCCACAAATGTCTAATTTTCGGGCAAAATACCCCAAACATCAATTCATAAATGAAAACAACATTTAAATACATAAGAAATGCAGTAAAATAAAGAGGCCCAAAACTTAAATTATTTCATTAAAGCACAAAACCGCCCACCTTCTTTATGCCCAAAGAATAAGACACACCAAAGCCTTCCTACGCATGCCCATGCAAGCAACGCAGCAATGCCCAAAGAATGCACGCGTGGGTCTGCATGGAGACGAATGGCAGCCGCTGCGCTTAAGCGAAGCGGCGTCTGGCGAAGGAAACGAGCGTCGCCCGCACTGAAACAAAGCGCTCGGTCGCAAAGCAAACGTCGGCCGATCACGATCCGCTCGTGAACGGACGGCTCGGATGAGATCAAGCGCAACAAAATCGCGCAATAAGGGGAAACCTAAACCATTCGCCTGTCTCCCGAAAAACACGCAGCGCAGGCGAAGTGAGCGAGAGAGGCGACGGCGCGCAACGTGCGGCCAAGATCCAGCGCGGCTAAAGGCAGCCAACGGCGCGCGGAGGCGGCGAGAACGGAAGGCCGGCGCGATGGCGACGAAGGTGCTCGCAAGGCGAGCGGGAGCTGCTCGCGACTCCACCAAGGAGAAGCTCCACCAAGGCGAAGGCTCGGCCGCGGGCGAAACTAATGCCCGCGAAGGAGACGACGGCGAGAGCGCCAAAGGTAAGCCCGAAAAACCCCCTTTAGACATTAGGATTTACTTGATTTGGGGATTAGGGTTCGGGTTCATCAAGATTCTGATTTGGGGATTTTGGTTCTAGGGTTTTTCGAAACTGATCTCCTTCTTAATGCATAATCCGAAACCACAAACACATAAATTTGGGTTTAATCACCACCTAACCGAATCAAGGTCATATGAACTAATCGGTTCAAGAAAGGCTATTGGCTGCTCTGATACCAAATGTTAGATATAAACTTAGGGTTCTTAAGCCATTAATCAACATTAATCAATAGCCAATACTTGAACACCAAGAAGCGGAAGAAAATATACCGTTCGGTGAAGCCATTAGTGGTGGATCTGCGGTGATGGTGAGGTGGAAGCAGTGATCGCCAACGGTGACGTAGAAGGAGGAAGTCGTCGCCGCACTAGCCACCGGAAGAAGAAAACAGCAGTAGAAATGACGACGGTGATGGCCTTCGGGTCAAAGAGCACGACTAAGGATCGGCAGTTAGTCTAAATCTTAGGTTTTTCTTTTGCGCTTTCTCTGTGATCATGAGATGGTCATGAGAAGCCAGCAAAACCTCTTATATAGCGTGCACTTGACTCGGGACCAAAACCAACTCATTGGAAAAGGGCCTCCGATTATGGCGCATAAGGTGAGATCTCATCCCCTAATTTCGGATCTGTTGACCCTTAGGTAGTTAGCCCACGATTAAATCCAACACTTCCTCCACACTGTCCTATTGAACGCATAGCCAATGTTACCCATTTTCTCAGCAATCAAGCTCTCCCAACCTTCCCCTTTCGCCTTGACATCCGATGGTGCCAAATTGATAGCATAACACTGGGGGCACTTCCTCGGCTTCAAATCCACAAGCAGCTGAGCATTCCGGTATGCATTGGGGAAAATGCAGTGGTCTTCCTCTATGAACAGAATGTGTCCATCAAAGTCACTGGTCTCCTCCAGCCCATCCCACACCGTGTTCATCATCCACCACCAGTGGTGCTTCAGCGACACGATTCTTGGAGAGCGATGGTTGCCGTACTGGTCCGGATCGCCATGGCACCGCTTCTCCGCCGCCTTGTCCTTGCCCTGGCAGTCCCCGGGCGTGCCGCCGGGGAAGGCGTCCGGGAAGAGGTGTGGCGAGTAGGCCGCGAAGATCTGCTTCACCTGGCAGAAGTTGATGCCCTGCACGATCTTGTCCATCTCGGGAAAGTAGCCGTCGTGACTGACGATGAGCAGCACCTCGGCGATGCCGTCGACGCGGGAGAGGCTGTCGACGACAAGGCGGAGGTAGTGGGGGCGGTTGTGGACGTAGAGGACGATCTTGAGGTGTCCGTCGGGGAGGCGGGGCAAGCGTCGGGCGTTGCGGGGCGGCAGCGCGTTGCGGTGGGAGAGCGCGCTCTGACGCGGCATGTGCGGGGTGAAGACCGGGTCGAGCAGGATCTTGCGCTGCGCGATGGTGTGGTTGGCGCCCGCAAGGGCGGAGCGCGCGGGTTTGACGAAGTCGCGGGGGCTGGCGCGGAGGAGCGCGGTGAGGGCGAGCACGGCGACGAGAAGGAGGGGCGCCGCGCTCGAGCGGAAGCGGGCGCGATGGCGGTGGGAGGAGGTGGCCATGGCGGGGGCGGCCCCTCCGACGAGATCATAATCGGTGGTGGACTAGCCGTATCTTGAGCTGGGTGGTGGAGGTGTTTGTTGTCTGCTGGTTAATGGAGGTGGAGGAGGTTGCCGTTGCATCCCGGGTCGATTAGGCGGCGGAGCTGCGAGAAGTGGACTCTGCCTTCTACTTTTGCAGCTTTGTTGTATCCTATTTCCTGTATGGGTGGCTGCTTTACCCTTTCCTCTCTCTCCCTCTTTTTTACTCTTTCTGCTTCTTAAACTTGAAAGTTTAAACACGTTACTCTCTCCGTCCAATTTTACATGACGCATATTCTCTTAGTATATAAATTAAAAAGATATTAAAAATAACTAAAATACCTTTAATTATTATCCTAAATACTATATTCAATATATGTATAGTAAAAATATAAAATAAAGCTAAGTATTTATTAAAAATATAAAGAGAACATCACACTAATTTTAAATTAAAATATAAAATATATTCTATATTTATAGAAAATATCATTAAATAATATGTCTTATAAACTTAGATAGAGGAATAATTAACTGCTTAAGGCCGTGTTTGTTTAGACCTTTTTCTTTAGCTTAAAATTTAAAGACTAAACAAAAATATGGTTTTTTTATCTGATCTTTTCAAAAGTCGTAAACCTCTATATAACTAAAATCTAAAAATCACTAGTTATGTGTTTTTTTTTGCCTTATTACGGACTCATTTTAGACTAATGCCACTGAAGTTAGATAAAATTACTCACCTCTGCAGCGTATAAAAACGGACTGCTTTTAAACTCATCCCTATCATGTATAAAAACAGGCTACTTTTAAACTGTTTAAGTTAAAAAGCTAAGTTTAAGCAATAAACTAAAAAAAAGCTAAGTCTAAATAAACAGAACGTAAGTAGCTGCTTTGATGGCTCCTGCCGTGCCGTCATGTTTTAACTTGAATACTCTACTGCCACGACAAATTCACTTCTTTTTTAGACCAATAACTGTGCGCGCTAGTATGGTAAAACATGATTGGTCTAAAATTCACTTCTTTTTTAGAGTATTCAAGTTAAAAAAGAAGTGAATTTGGGAGTGGGAGTAGCTAGTAAGACCTGCGCGGTTTAGCGCGACAGAAGCAGCCTTTCCCTGAAGCCTGCAAACTAGCGCGCACAGTTATGAGTAAATGGTACTAGCTAACTAGTTATCGGCGTGTCGAAATAATTGGATCTGATGAGGTCCATGTACTTCGATTTACATATGGTATATAAATGGTCTAGGGCCCTGCTCTTGTGGGCCCTAGACAAGCGCATTTGCTGCTCATGCCTCTCCGGCGACCCTAGGTATAACTGCAATACCTGAGCACTGGACCACGAGTTTGTTGACGAGAAATTTAACTTGAACTAGTTCGATTCCCGAACTCAAGTCCTCTCAGAGTCTCGGGAATCATATAGTACAAAAGTGAGATAATTGATCATTCGTTCCGTTTTAGTTAGTACAATTGATCATTTGTCTCGTTTGTCTCACTGACATCAGTGACACAAGTAGATAAGGGCAAATCATCAATTTTTCCTACAAAAGCTACATTTTTTGAGAAATTGGACTATCCTAGTATCCGTAGTAGCACCAGACCAGAACAAGCAACTTGTTGTGTTTGCAGCGGACGCACGTTCCACCGAGATGGCTTCGTGACCAACTGCGACCTACATTGTATCGATGCTCAGCATGTTAAATTGTTGTGGTTGGGCTTAGTTTGTGTTATACTTTTGGCTCCGTCGTATTACATGGTCGAGCTTTATCTTGATCCATTACGTGTCTCTATGTCAAGATTCGCTTACACCACATCCTTAGTTTTGCTATCATTATTTGCATTGCACATTAGCCGCACACTATAAGGAGAGGGAAGAGAGTTAGTCGGGGTAAATACCGTATTTTTCAGTAGTTAGTAATTTGTTTGTTATGGATCAATTTTTTATTTTTTGTTAGAGATTTTGTAGAGGTAGAAAAAGAACTTGAAGAGTGGCCGGTGTAAGTTGAAAAGTGGATACTACACTGCACTTGATGGCACGCACAGCCTCAGCCACCCGGCCCACCTCGCGCTCTCAATGCGAACTGCGGTGCGCCCAGGCCCAACCCGTCCATCATTTGGGCATCGGTTGCAGTGAGCGGGCTCGTGCGCTCGCGACGCTGGAGCAGAGCGTTGCCTTAGGATACACCGGGCGCACACCATGCACATCCGGCGTTTGTGTTGTGCCGCCGCGAAGTTCACTGGTAGATGGTGTGGAACGTTCACTTGTTTGGGCACTTTGTATTTTTTTTAATAAAAAAAGCTTTCTCTTAAAAAAAAACAAAAATAACGCCCTGCATGAACAGTACCCTTAAAAGGTGCCTTTACGCGCTATAGCACTGGAACAGTACCTTAAAAAGTGCCTTTACGCGCTATAGCACTGTGGAAATGTGCTACAGTGCCCCCGGGCATTACTGTGGCGCAGAAACTCTATTCGAAAAGGCCATTTGTGCCTTGATCCTTCCACAATAGGGAATGGGCTATTTTTTTTAAAAAAAATAAGATGGATCTATTTTTGCTTAAAAAGAGGAGGAGCCAAATAAACAATGAATTTGGCTGTTGATACGTGACACCTTGCTCGGTTGCGCTTGCACCACCCTTCCTCTCGCGGTCTCTGCCGGCCGCCACCTCTCTCCGACGACCGACGAGCCAACTCGATATCATGTGGTTTACCTGTAGCTAGCGTGATGTTTTTATGGTTTGGGATTGCGACGCCGGATCTGCGCGCTCACCTTACCGTTGTGAGGAGGTACTCGTGCTAACTTGAATTATGGTGCCATCATTCCATCAGTCTCTGTTGCCGTTTGACAGTGCTCTTGTGATCCAGCCAGCAAGCCCGTTGATAGGCCCCGTTCGATGGCCTTATGTTGTCTATACTTTGGCCACCCAGGAAAACAGGTTACGACAAAATGGAGTACTGAACCATCTACTGCCTCGGTTAATTTCCCTTTCTTTTCCTCACACCGTGTGGTGCGTGCGTGACCGATTGCTGATTAGAGGAGGCGTCTTTGTCAAATGAGATCGAAGAAATGTTGTTGAGACAAGAGAGGTGATCATGGATGCCAGGGAACTGACAAGTGACAAAACACCGAAACGAAGAACCGAGTAGCTGCCAAACTGTTAGCCTATCAAGTCTGGTTCCTACTGGCATACCTTCATCAGTCACCGGAGATCGAGGAAAAACAAATGCGGAATGTTTTGCTTTTCTAGTCCATTGTGAATGTTTTTTTTCAAATATAGCCAATCTTCGAAATCATTTGTAAATTTAGCCCCTACGAGTCACTTCTCTCGCTCAGAGAGCTCGACAGGAATCTTGCATTGTTGCGCTTCCCTTTTATTAATTTAATCATATTTTTTAATTAATCACTCAATTTAAATTGCTAATTAATCAAAATCACTAATGAACCTCACTTCCTTCTGTGAAGGCCAAGCGCGGAAGGAGCCTCCCCGTTTGCTTATATGGAAGGAGCCTTCCAATCGTTTCCACGGCAGCCAAGAGTAGAAGGTGGTTATCGATTCCTTCAGCGTCAAACAAACGTGGAACCTGCCAGTCAAAGAAGGTACCGAGCTTCCCTGACACGGTATGCGACACAAATGGGCTAGTTTCGTAAATTCAAACCAAAGAAGGTTAAGTTTGTCAAAAACAAATTTTAGAGGTTTGAAAATCGACGGCTTCACAAATGGTCAGTCGATACTTTTTTTTTTGTCATATAGCGCTGATATCTCACGCGGTTGCATTGCATACTCCCGTCATGCAGCGTGCATCCTGTAAAAAGACGGGCATGCCACTATCAATCCAACGTTGTATAAACCCCAACACGTTATGGCAAAACCTCCTTCATCGCACCTCAGTAAAAAACTAGAAAAGAAGTGGCTTATAACATACTCTGGAGAAGCACGAGAATATTTCCAGTGCTGTCAACCCCTAATCGTCCTACCGGTGCTCTCATTCTTCAGAAAGCGATGTAAAGAGTCATGAAAAAATCCGACATTTTTTGGTCAGACAGGGTATGATATCATCAAGCATCTTGCAAAACTTCGACAGAAAACACGGCGTATATCAGGAGAAGCAAGAGAGAGAAATTTTAGTGAAAAATGGCTTTTATGTTTTTTCTTTTTTATTTCGAAGTTCTTTTTCAGCAGAAATTATCTTTTTTTCTCTCTCAATTTAGATTTGAATTTTGTGTGCCATGATAGACTTATTTTGTGTCTATCAAACTATAATTTTTCAGAAACTAGTCATGTGCCCGTGCGTTGCAATGAAAACTCAATTTGCGACAAAAAATTTATTTGCAAAGAACACTGACTTTAGTTATGTTTCAATAGTAGGAAAAATTTGTTCATCCGAAGAGATTTGACTATCGAGTTAAATCCTTTTTCATCTCAACCGTTCATGTTAGATCTAACGAATCGAGTACTCTGAAAAAGAATGGACAATCGCCACCAACTCTTAATTAGAATTGATATAGAGATATCAATCCTTACCATTGAAGGAGGAGAAAGTTATTGCCTTCCTCTTGTAGGAAATCTTCTTGCTTCTTTCACGCATCATTTCTCTTCTCTTCCTGCGCGTGTCTCCACTATTGACCAACCTGTCCTCCTGGAGATGAGAGTGAGTGCCCTCTAATAGGGAGTAGATGAAAGCAGAAGGCAGCGTACGCAGGCAGATGAAAGTCAAATATCCCCGACATCTTCGTGATTGGCACGTGATTTGGTTGCGTGATTCTTTCTTTTTAATATATGCATTTCCAGATATGATGAGATAAAATTTCTGTATTATGGGATATGGTAAGTATATCCTTCTATCCATACAGGATATGATAAGAAAATCCTTCCATTTATAAGATATATGAATAACATCCTTTCATAGTAAGAACATGTGAATAGAGATATGCTAAAATAATATTTCTATTCAAAAAAGATATGATAAAATCCTTCCATGTAAGATATGATTAAATCCTCTTCTATCTCAGCCGTTTATGTTAGATTCAACGAATCAGATGCTCTAAAGGAGAACGGACCACTGCCACCAACTCCTAATTAGAAGTAGTAGAGATTTTTATAACCATTTGCATCGTTCTTTGAAGAATAAAGGCACCGGTAACGAGATTAAGGCCCTGTTTGTTTCGGCTTAGGTTTTTTGGCTTTTGGCTTAAAGCTATCTTTTTGGCTTAACGAGCTTTTAAGACGTCTACTTTTAAGCTAAGACATGTTGTTTGGTATCTTAGCTTTTTGATGGGTTGGATGGTGTAGCCAGGGTTCACAAAACCAACGAAAACTGCGATTTTCGAGTGTACCACTGTGGTTCGATATCCAAAACCGCTTGGTAAACCGTTTTAATTTAAAAATTGAAAAAAAAATTATACGTTGAAAATCGCTCGAAAACCGTTGAAAAACCGTGGTTTTCGCTCGAAAACCGTTTATTAAAAACCGAGTGGTTTCTCGCAAAAAAACCGAATGATTTTTGATTTTTTTGATTTTTTTTATTTCTTAACCCTTCGGTTTCTGACGGTTTTCGAGCTGTTTTTGCGGTTTTCGAATTTCGAACGATTTTTTGAAATTCGGTTTTTTGAACCCTGGGTGTAGCTTATTGCTAGAAAGTTTGAAATACCCTTTAAGGTTGTAAGGACTTTTCCTATGTACTGATTTATCTAATACAAATGTTTTATACTTTTTTCACCGAATGTCATATTGAAAAATATAGATTAATCTTGAGATCAAACTTCATTCTGAGCATAATTATTTATCAACTTGGTCCGGATCGGTGGAGGAGAAAGGAGGCTGAGGACGGCGGAGGAGGGAGGAGGTCGAGGACGGCAGAGACCAGAGCGGCGGAGGGAGAAGGCATGTCGCACAGTGGAGCGAGAGAAGACGAGGAGAAATAAGGAGATGGGAGAAGGATTCTTGAGTTTATATATGATGGCATTTTGTGGGTAATTTTGGAGACTTCCAGTGGCAAAGGGTTATTTCATCCCATAAAAGCCCAAAAAAGCACATTTCATCTGGCTTTTGGCTTATAGTTATATGAAGGCTTTTGGTTTTTTTTAAGTCTAGTTTAAAAGTCAGTTGTTTGTTTCGGCTTTAACTTTTTTGCTTTTAAATCAGTGAAAAAGCCAAAACAAATAAGGCCTAAAGTGGGAGCACTATAAATACTCTCGGACAAGCCATCTTGATCGCAGTAGTAAATTTTTAGGCCAGAACAGATTCAGATCCATTTTGCCAAAACAAATCCGGCCCAAACGAGAAACCCCTAGAAAAAGGCGTTCTTTCCAAGCAGCATCGCGCCGTATAAACCTACACCCCCAACATCGCGGCCTCGCCAGTCGCGAGTCGCCACTACCCCTCCCTCTTCATTTCGTCGCCCCATCCGTCCCCAGATCTACTCCGCCGCCACCGGCACCCCCTCCTCCCTCGTCTCCGGCGAGCCCCCCGCCTTCTCGCCGGAGCACCGCCACCACCGCTTTCCACTACCACCCCGAAGAACTCCAGATCTGTTCCAATTCTCGAATCAAACCTCCCCGATCCAGATCCAGCGGCCACCGAACCATGGCCCGCCTCCGCGCTCTCCTCGTAGTCGTCGCCTTCGCCGCGGCGGCCGCCTTCCTCCTCTCCCCGCCCGGCGCCCACGGCTTCTACCTCCCGGGGAGCTACCCGCACAAGTACAGCCCCGGCGAGACCCTCAACGTGAAGGTGAACTCCCTCACCTCCATCGACACCGAGATTCCCTTCAGCTACTACAGCCTCCCCTTCTGCACGCCTCCCGAGGGCGTCAAGGACAGCGCCGAGAACCTCGGCGAGCTCCTCATGGGCGACCGCATCGAGAACTCGCCCTACCGCTTCAGGATGTACACCAACGAGTCCGACCTCTTCCTCTGCCGCTCCGCGCCCCTGGCCCCCGACACCTTCGCCCTCCTCAAGAAGCGCATCGACGAGATGTACCAGGTCAACCTCATCCTCGACAACCTCCCCGCCATCCGTTACACCAAGAAGGACGACTACTTCCTCCGCTGGACCGGCTACCCCATCGGCATCCGTGTCGGCGTCGACTACTACGTCTTCAACCACCTCCAGTTCACCGTCCTCGTGCACAAGTACGAGGAGGCCAATGTTGCGCGCGTCATGGGCACCGGCGACGCCACCGACGTCATCCCGTCTGGTGGCAAGGGCGATGGCGCAGGGTCGTCTTCCGGCTGGATGGTTGTTGGGTTCGAGGTCGTGCCGTGCAGCATAAAGCACAACCCGGAGGACGTCAAGTCGCTCAAGATGTACAACAAGTACCCGAGCAAGATCAAGTGCGACCCAACCACGGTGTCCATGAGCATCAAGGAGAACGAGCCGATCGTGTACACGTATGAGGTGTCGTTCGTGGAGAGCGACATCAAGTGGCCCTCGAGGTGGGACGCGTACCTGAAGATGGAGGGGGCCAAGGTGCACTGGTTCTCGATCCTCAACTCGCTCATGGTGATTGCTTTCCTCGCTGGTATTGTATTTGTCATATTGTTGAGGACGGTGAGGCGTGATTTGACGAGGTATGAGGAGCTTGACAGTGAAGCGCAGGCGCAGATGAATGAGGAGCTGTCTGGGTGGAAGCTTGTGGTCAGTGATGTTTTCCGTGCGCCAAGCAACCCAATGCTGCTCTGTGTTATGGTTGGGGATGGTGTTCAGATCCTTGGGATGGCGGTGGTGACCATTCTGTTTGCTGCACTTGGGTTCATGTCCCCAGCATCACGTGGTACTCTGATCACAGGCATGCTGTTCTTCTATCTGGTTCTTGGAATTCTGGCAGGATATGTTGGTGTTCGTGTGTGGAAGACAATCAAGTGTGGGGATCACTCTGGGTGGGTGGGTGTTTCATGGAGGGTAGCTTGCTTCTTCCCTGGCATCGCGTTCCTGATCCTTACCACACTGAACTTCCTGTTGTGGGGAAGCCACAGCACCGGCGCCATCCCCTTCTCATTGTTTGTCGTATTGCTTCTGCTCTGGTTCTGCATCTCCGTGCCGCTTACACTTGTTGGTGGATTCCTCGGTGCCAAGGCACCACACATTGAGTACCCTGTCCGGACGAACCAGATCCCTCGTGAGATCCCTCCTCAGAAGTACCCATCCTGGCTGTTGGTTCTTGGTGCTGGCACACTGCCCTTTGGTACCCTTTTCATCGAGCTCTTCTTCATCATGTCAAGCATATGGATGGGGCGTGTGTACTATGTTTTTGGATTCCTCTTCATCGTCTTGTTGCTTCTGGTTATTGTCTGTGCTGAGGTTTCCCTGGTTCTAACTTACATGCATCTCTGCGTCGAGGATTGGAAATGGTGGTGGAAATCGTTCTTCTCATCGGGATCTGTCGCGATCTACATTTTCTTGTATTCAATCAACTATCTCGTTTTTGACCTTAAAAGCCTGAGTGGACCAGTGTCGGCAACCCTCTACCTCGGCTACTCGCTCTTCATGGTTATTGCTATTATGCTGGCTACTGGCACGGTTGGGTTCATTTCTTCATTCTGCTTCATCCACTATCTTTTCTCATCCGTGAAAGCAGATTAAGTTTCTCCCTGCGAGGAGTCTTGTCACTTAATTCAGAGGTGAGCAGAAATCTTAGTTAATGTTATCTTTTGGTATACAGAGCCTGAATAACTATTATAAAGCCTACTAGGATTCATCAATGGACTTTAAGAAGAGGTGCCAGCAGCTTGCACGATGTAATAGAATGAATTGGTTTATTCACATTTTGTGTTACTTTGGTTGCTCATTCTGCCTTTTAGTATATTAAGTTGTAAGCTTAGTATTCTCTGTTGCAATTTATGTTCAGTGGCATTTCCCTAAAAGGTTAGATCCAGTTATTTTTACATCTTGCCAGAATCTTTTTAGTTTTCCACAGTTGCTACACAATACGATGATAGTGGTAATGTTTCTTCGCTCCAGAACTCCTGTTTGTATTGCATAAAGTAACTTTGCTCTCCTAATTTCGTCATCATGAAATTTGGTTATTTAAAATATCAAAGTCTTGATGTTCAGCGTCTGAGCTTAGTCTCAGATGTTTTTATGTTAAGCAACTTGCATGTGACTTGATACTGTACATTAGATGATGATTCAACTATGACAGAGGACACCCCAGCACAATAGGCCGTACCAAGTAGTTTGTCTTAGGCCTTTATGTTTGCCCTGTTGTTTCTTTTGTGATCATTACTAGCAGGTAGCATCTGCCTCACTAGTCCATAATTATTACAAACAACAGTTCCATCATTTTCCCTGTGTATAATTGTAGTTAATAAAACGATTTTGGTGAACCAGTAAGTAGACTGACTTAAATCGGCTTCAAACCAGTTATAGGAAAACCACATCGTTCAATTTCTGAGTCGCGCTGTTAGACGTAGTTACTGAAAGCTGATGCTGCAAGCCTGTAACCATGGGTAGAGGTTTCGTATCTTGCTCAGATCTAGTGTTTGTAGCACGTTGTCCGTGCTCCTTGCCTCGGTTCTGTATTGCTGTGCACCTTGCATCCATTTCTGTCTGTTCTTGATTTTGTATTGTTCCTTGAATAAATTAGAGGTGGTCCAATTTTTCTCGATTTGCATCGAGGATTATAACACAGGTAGAAAATTGATGCATGTGACTGCCGCCTTGGCCATGCTCTGTGTTTTGGTTGTTGGCTAATGGCAAGTTACAAAATGTTAGGATGGCTTGTTTGACGCAAATGGGTTGTTTGTAAAGGTTAGAGGATTACGGATTCTTGACAAAGCTTGGGACGATTCTCAGTTGTGTGCCTGCTCCTGATGAAATCGTGAGGACTTGCAGGGATTGTGAGATTTACTTGTCTATTTTGAGGATACTTGCCCTGCTTTCTCCGTCTCGTGTGCCACACGCATTGGCAATTTGGCATTGATCGATCCTCTTTTGACCGAAATGCGGATCCGCCGGTCGTACTTGATACTCCACATCCAAATAAATGGTTGCATATCCCAGCTTGCATCCATCTGTGCATAGATTACAATCCCCTGGTCGGCTCTTCATGCTGTCCACTTGCTCAACAAAGTGTACATGTCAAGAGTTGTTTTCTAGGTTAACGAGTGGCTCGGGAATCACCGCCACAAGCGCTTGGCACAAGAGACTGCAGCATCTCGTGCACGAGTGAAAGCCACGTAAAACGACGTGGACGACACACTGCCCCGGGAACCGCAAGTCGGCAACCACTCGCCGCCGAGAAAAGATGGTTGATTGGTATGGTCGGGGAAAGGGAAAGGTTTTGTTTGCTGCCGTGTGTGATGAGTTCGTTCTCGAACCTTCGAGGAGCGTCCCGCACACGGAGTTGAAGAGACGAGCTCCGAAACCACGGTAAGCAAGCATGCCAGATCGAAAGTTCTCGGAACACGCCAAGTTTGCAATACTCAACAGTAATCCAAAACGGAAGCAACGCACTTCTTTAGGAGTTCTCTCCTTGCTAATGATCAAGGATGGAAGGCGATTGTTCATAAAATCTGCTACTTCACGGGCAATTCTTCTAGCAACCTTGTTACTGATCATCAATCGAAGGCGATCGTTCATGGAAACCGCTACAAACTACACAGGATAGACCGGAATGAATTGAAGTGCACACAAATCAAACTAGAAGATGAATCCATTCGAAGCATCTCAATGCCACAAGAGGATAATTTCTGTAATCTACCACTGATATATATCACCACTATGACGAACGACTGATACAAACTTGATAAGACAATCTTACATACGACCCTGAACACTACCTCACATGACTTGGTTCATAACTACACGTAACTTGTAACTCACCCTGACCACATAAAACCCACACCAAACCTTGAATTATTCTAATAACCAAACCTGAAACCATACTCGGAACTCCTACCAGGTCCACCTAAACCAGCCAGCCTAATCCAATTCCCCACCAAAAACCCTCAATCCACCAGTCTTGACTAATAATTAACCAACCTAATGACATCGTAGAGGCAAACCAAACTTGTGAACCGGATGTTCGTTCCCCCAACCCTTCCTCTGAAAAAATACCGGAAGAGGTTGATCGGAACGTCACCGGGATCTGATGCGGACAAGCTTTCAATCGAATCTATCCAGGCACGAACAGTTCCACCGATCCATCGATAAGTTACGAACCACCTCTTCTTCCAGGGAGACGAGACAAGACAGAGAGAGACGAGACGAAGTGAAGTAGAACGGTGACCTAGGGGGAGAGCGCACGGCTCCGGTGGCGGCGCGGGGGGCGTCACGAGAGCTCGCCGATGCGGAGGAGGCACCGGAGGCCGCGGGTGGCCTCGGCCTCCGCTCGCCGGAGAAAGACAGCCGGGAAAGGGAGAGAACTCGGATCCGGTGCGGCAGCAGAGAACGCCGGCCCGGCGTAGCCGGCCGCGTTAGCGACGGCCACGATCTTGGTGGGAACAACGGCCGGCTCCTGCGGCCCGATGCGGCTCGTGGAGCAGAGCACCCGCTGGTCAACCGGAGCGGGGCCCGGCGCCTCGCCGCGCTTGAGGATTCTGACCTCCTCCATCACAAGCCATTGCTTCGACTTCTCCTTGGTCGGGGAAGGCTGCTTACGGGCCGGTCTCGCCGGTGGGGAACGGCGGTCCCGGCCCGGGATCGTCGTCTTAGGGGCTACCGCCGCCATCTTAGGGGGCGGTGAGGCCGCGGCCGCCGGCTTTGGCTCCGGTGAAGCTACCGCCGCCATCTTGGGAGGCGGTAAGGCCGCGGCCGCCGGCTTAGGGTACCGGCGTCGGCGCGACTTCGAGGCGGATGGGGCGAACGCGTCCAGATGCATCCGATTGTCGAGGGCGTCGTTGGATCTGAGCACCGCCGTAGACATGGACGCAGAACCAGAAGACGATCCGAGAATAACAGGAAGGTGGAGGAAAAGAAGGCGGTGAGGTTACCGCCTCAAGACTTAACCCAAACCAGAGAGAAGAGTAGGTTGTGTTGGGACTTGGGAGGGAATGCGAGCAAACGGGTGGCGAGGCGTCTTTTATAGATCCGAGAGGGATGCGCACATGGCTCAATTTCCTTTTTAAAAAACGAATTTTTATTTTTATTTTTGTCTCTCGGTCGGGTGCCAGCCAGGGGAGGAGACCTCCTTTTTATTATTTTACGTGGGATGGCAGGAGCCGTCGGATGCAGGACGTGGCGGTACGGGCGGCCGGAGATGCCGTGCCGCGTGGGTTGCGGCCGCACCGCCCGCCTTTGTTGAGTGGACCCCCCACGCGGTTCGGGTCACGGGTCACGATCGGCAAGGGCGGCTCAATTGTTGGCAAGGCTAGCGTCGTGGCCTTGATTTTTCCTGAAATTACAACGTATGCCATCGCCGTCAGTGCTACTGCTTCCTGTATCTGACAACTAATGCTGGTTAGGATGTAAATACTATCGGAACCGATTATAGGCGTAAAGGTTTTTTTTTCATGAAAGAAACTAAGAAAGGGTCGAAAGCAACATGATAGGATAGGAGAAAATAAAGAAAAAGAAGGGCAAATAGTTGACGTGGGAGCCGCGGCAGCGGAGAAGGTGGTGGGCCAATGAAGCTTCAAGGCCGTTTACCAGCCAGGGAAGGCCCCGCCAGAGCGTCCTATTTATATTTATTTATTATCCCATCAACCGTAATAATTAGTCCCATGCAAAATATAACAATCGAGCCTCCAAGAGACTCCGCATTCAACTCTCTTTCTCGTATTGACAGAAAATATTTGACTCCAACAGTCTCTTCATCCTTTTCCCCAAATCTGGCGAGCAGAGAGAGATGTCTGCTCGCCATCCTCTCGCATGCCCACAGGGACAAATCCAGAAGAGAGAGGCTTCGTAGGAGATAGCAGCCCGGCGAGCCTTCCTCTCCCCCCGCGAGGCTACAAATCCTGGCGCGCGGCCGTCGCCTAACGCGGCTTCTTCTCCCCAGTAACGCTTCTCTCAATAGCGGCTTCCTCTCCCCAAGACGGTTCGCATCCCCTCGGCGTGAAGGCTTCTCTCCCGGCCTCGCGTGCTCTTCCTCAGATCCGACGATCTACCCCGACACCTGCGACCGCGAGCTCGGGCTCCCGCTACAAGGTGAGCCCCCATTGCGATTTGCCCGTACTCCTTCCATATTCTTCTAGATCAGACGTAGATGTATTTGTGCTTGAGCATTTGTGGTCTGCGTGGATGGATTTGGATGGAGTGCGATTTTTGCAATTTCGCTGTTAATTTTGGTAAGATACTACATATTCTTAGCTTCATTAGATGCACTGTTGGTATGCCTGGATATATGATCTGCTGAGTTCCGATTTGATGTTCTTCCCTGTGTTAGTATTCTCTCGTCGTTTTCAACTGCGTGGAGCTAAATAATTTTAGAAATAAACTAATACACTAATTTAGAATAGGCTTCTCTCGAGCTATCGAAGTTCACTTTTTTTGTCCTAAATGTTTCTCTGTAGTGAGTTATCGAGGTATAATGTATGACAGACATATATTCGAGATATGATGAGCTACTATTTATGGGTCTTTTCCCCATTGAAAATTTTAGTTCTTAATACCCTTGTTAGCCCAATATGATCTTACAGATTTAGATTTGAAGACTTATGCTAGACTGCTACTATTTTAATTGGCTCTGACAGCCATTCTTTTGTGTGTTCTTGCCTGTCCTTGCATGTTCTTCTCTCGTTGCAATGTCAAGTATCTGAGCGACATGCATTTTGTAGGATAGCATTATTGTCCTCTCTCTTAGAACTAAAATACTGTCTCAATTTACACTTTAGGTAATTAATCAATCGGGTTTATGGTGAGTGAAAGCTTGTATGTACACAATGTCAATTGACTCTTGACTCTCTAATAATTTGTTTGGTAATGGATATGGGGTTCCTAAGAAGTAATGGGACTGATATTCAGTTATTGCTTTTTTATCTCAGCTGAGTTTCTCCTATGTTTTCTACCCTTAATGTAAGCAGATGATAGTCATAAGTTGGGTTTACTGATATCTGAATTTTTTATTGGTTTCTATAGTTCTGAATATCTGAACCATCCTGTTGTTCTGATTATCTCAATGTGTCTTGAATTTCTCAGGTACTTTGTTTCTTCCCTATATTTTCTTTTATTTTATTTTTTTGATGGGAAACAGTAGGGGAGTATTTTCTATCTTCTACCGGTGGAAGTGCATTTTCAGAAAAGTCTTAGTGCTGTGGTAGTAAAGTGTCTAGTCCTTGAACTTGGTGATTAGAACCACTTTTAAGATCAGCGTGTGAGGACTCAATTTGATAAAACTTTTCTACAGTTGTTGAATAGTCATATTGCTAGTCAAGTGCGTTTTTTAAACCATCTATTGTTATAGTTACTACAGCCTTATCTACAGTTTAATTGATTGTTCCTGTTCAAGGGACCTAAATAATTGGAAAATCACTGAAACTCTTACTAGGTGAAAGATTTTACGCAAAGTATTGTAATGTGTGAGACACCTACAGTCTGCAGATTCCATAATGCGGTTACAAAACACATTGCTAGGTTATGATTTGTGATGCTACTTGTTATCACTTAATCTTATCTTTTCAGTTGAACCCTTTGTATAGGAACAATACAGAAAAAATGGGGGTCAAGGAAACAAAAGTTTAGGATAGAAATAAAAAGGAATATCCCCCCAAAATCTGGTGCTTATGTGTTCCCTATTAGATGTTGGTTAATTGACTGAGCCTAAGCCTTGGATGTGGCTGATTGCTCTGCTTGAGAAGCTCAACCAAAACAGCTTGCCGCTGGAAACTTAGCAGAATGCGTCGCAAGCATGAATGAGATTGCTTTCTCACCTACAACCCATTATAGTAAACTATGAATAATCTTTTGCTAGGTGATTAAATATTTGTTTATTGTTACTTCTTTATCTCTGCTGAGTTTCTCCGGTGTTTTCTACCCTTAATGTAAGCAGATGATAGTCATAATATGGGTTTACTGATATCTAAATTTTTTGTTGGGTTCTGTAGTTCTAAATATCTGAACCATCCTGTTGTTGTTGTTCTGTGAAAGGTAAAAGACGCTCTTCAAGTGAAAATATCTAAGCTTATGATTGTTGCTATGTCTATTTCATGTCTTGCATATTTCTTGTTTCGCAATACATGCGCATATCCAAGTGCTGCTTCTTTGCCATAAGTGCCTTAGTGTACTATTTTACTTGCATATAGATGGATAAAGATACAAAGAAAGTCAGTGAAGTGCATGCTTGGACAATTAATCGCATAGAGGAAATCGCAAGTGATATTAAGAACATAGTGTACGATAATTTTTCTCCTTACTCAAGCAAAAGCGCGAATGAACTCAACCGACTCTTACTTGAGATCGAACACACTGCTCGCCGCCTTGATGAACTTGCCATACAATCGGAAGACTTGATGCGAAAAGAAGGTGTCGATTCACCTGAAGAAGAAGAAGACACTTTGTCCAGCATAGACGAGCAGTTGTGCCCATACGACTACGAGACCAATGATTCGGGTAAACGTGATGACCATCAATTTAGAGAGG
Organism: Otatea glauca; assembly: GCA_036346275.1. Classification (NCBI taxonomy): domain Eukaryota; kingdom Viridiplantae; phylum Streptophyta; class Magnoliopsida; order Poales; family Poaceae; genus Otatea; species Otatea glauca. Next base: position 53,541,966 of record CM070714.1, on the reverse strand, counting down.
ATGAAAGTGTCGAGTCTAGTGACTAGAGTTATTCAAGTTCTTGTATTATGTATATTAATACGTGTTGTACTTTTAAGACTTATAAGTTCATTTCTATTGACATGTGTTTTGCTTATTACATGTGCTGCTACGCATATTTGCTTAATGAAGTATTGACGTCTACAACTTGTGTAATATGGATAACTTCTATGCTCGTTTGTTGAGTGAGGGGGGAAGTGAAATACCTTGGAATGAAAGCACAATTGAGGAGCAACCTTCTCCAGTTGACCACTCCAGTCCCCACCAGAGAGCTCACAATAAAAGGTTCAAAAAAAATTCGGAGAATGAAGACAACATGTTGGTGTCGACATGGCTGAATGTTAGTTTGGATCCAGTGCAAGGGACCCAACAAACTCGTGCCACATATTGGAGTAGAATACATGATTACTTCCATGAGAACAAAAATTTCTTTTCGGAGCGTAGTCAGAATTCACTTATGCACCGATGGTCATCTATTCAAGAAAATGTCAACAAGTTTTGTGGATGCTATGACCACATTGAGCGTAGAAGACAAAGCGGGATAACAGAGCAGGATAAGGTTGGTCCATATCCCTTTTTTATTATAGCTTCGTATGTGTGTCCATGTTAATAAGGTACCTATGTTTCTGTAGATTGTCCATGCTAAAGCTTTGTACAAAGAAGAAGGGCGATTATTTACATACTTGCATTGCTGGAACGTATTACAACACCATCCAAAGTGGACTGCTCATTTATCTCAGAAAAAACAGAAAACGTCATCTAATGCTTCTCCGGGTAGTTCCAGTCCTATTAGCTCTAATGCAAGTCATTTTCATGAAGATGCTCCTACTGCAGAAGCTGATGTGCTCAGAAGGCCAGCTGGTAGGAATGGCGAGAAAGAGTAGTTACGCCGCGGTAAAGCTTCAGTTGAGAGTGGTGCAACAAGTTCACTCTACATGGAAGCACCGGAAAACTTTAGGAAAGAGACGAAAGAAATAGAGATTATGAAAGAGAAGAAGAAGGAAGAGCGGTACGAACGAGCATTTGCGCAAGAACAGGAGAGGATTGCTCAAGAGAAAGAAAAGATTGAGATAAGAAAAAATGAGTTTGAATTGAAGAGAATGATGGAAGAAGAGAGAATTATGAGCGTCGACACTAGTCGCTTGAGTGGGCCACAACAACAATACTACTTGTTCTTGCAGAATGATATCATCGCTCGAAGATGTGATAGGTCCGGTTGAGCACTACTTATGATGTACGAAGTAATTTGTTGGAAACTTTTGTGCTACTAAACCATGATATGCTACAATATATGTATGCATTATTTCGGATTTAAATTTCTCGCATTCAAATATAGCCGTTCGAATTTACCGGTTACAACGTGTTCGTCACAATAAATTTAATTTTTTAAATTCCCGCATTCAAATATAGCCGTTTAAATTTACCGGTAAAAAAACGGTTGCTATTACGACAGTTATATGAAATATGATTAGAATATAGGAGAGAGAAGATAGAGAGTGTGATATGGAGAGTGTTGTTGGAGAGAGAGGAGATATAGAGAGGTATTTTTTTGGAGAGTTCTCCAAATATGACTTTTGGAGAGTGAGATTTAGAGAATTCTCTTGGAGATGCTCTAAAGCATTATATAATACTAGCTTATTTTCAGAGCGTGGTTTTCCGCGTGTACATGCGATGCATGTCAGCATGTACTATCGTTACTATAAATTGTGTCTTAAGATTGATGTAAACCTTTTAAATTTAAATCATAATCCAATCTTCTGATAATTGAATACTCCTCGCATAAATCTTGAGGCTGTTTTGATTAGGAATCTATACCCCTTTATAATACACCTAAGCATTCTTTTCTACGTCCACCCCAAATATTGCACCCCACTAGAGATGGCCCAACCTTCATGCACTCAGTGAAACGTTCCCAGAAACTTGCCTCCATCAAAATTAACCTCTCAGATCTTTCCTCAGCTTTACTCACCCACATCCGATGGCTATTGTTTAATGTGTCTAACTCATCCCTGTGGCCCACAACAGATCTCCCCACCTCCAAAGATCATCTCAAGGAAAAGGAAACAAATATTCTGGAATTAAGGAAAAGGAAACAAACGTTCTAGAAAAGGAAAAGACCATATATTACGTGCTGGGAAAAGGAAACCGGAAGACAAGGCACTATACTAGTCTATACCCCTTTATAATGCACCTAAGCAATTTTTCCTACGTCCACCCTAAATAATGCACCTCATTAGAGATGGCCCAATGTTCGTGCACCCAGCAAAACGTCCCCATAAACTTGCATTCATCAAAATGAACGTCTCAGATCTTTCCTCAGTTTTACTCACCCGCATCCGATGGCTGTTGTTTAATGTGTCTAACTCATTCATTCATGTGGCCCACAACAGACCTCCCCCACCTACATATTTGGAAGGAGAGCGAATCAAACAAGGAAATAAATAAGGAGGATCCGCATGCAAGGAAACCAGATTTGAATTTTTTTACTGGCTAAAATTGTACGTACTACATATTTGGAAGGAGGGTGAACCAAACAAGGAAATAAACAGGAAGGATCTGCATGGAAGGAAACAAGACTTGAATTTTTTATTGTCCTGGCATTGTGATCGTATTTTTTTCCGAATATGACCCTTCTCGAGACTTTTTTACGGATCTAGCCCCATAAAGCCTAATTTCAACAAGACGGAGCGCTGAATTTTTGTTTTTATTTTTTATCTAAGGAACCAACGGTCTGTGAGTGCTGCTTAATTGTTTTCATTTTTTTCTCGCGGAACCAGCGGTCGGCGAGCACTGTTTAATTTTTATCTTTTTTTCCTTGCGGATCAAGCGGTTGGCGAGCGCATTTTATTTTTCCATATTTTTCCAAATCATCCTCGTGGCCCACAAATGACCTTCCTCACCTCCAAAGATCAACAAGGAAAAGGAAACATACGTCTTGGAATCAAGGAAAAGGAAACAAACGTCCTGAAAAAGGAAAGGACCATATATTACGTGCTGGGAAAAGGAAACCAAGAGATGGGGCAGCGCGGCCGGGAGAACGCAGGTCTGCAATGGCTCCATGGTCGCCATCGGTGGCTTTGCCGACGCGGCGAGGTTGTTGATCAGCGACCTCGCGGCCGCCGTGCCTCGGCAAATTTATAATTTAAATTTTTTTAAAAATAATTTTATTAAGTACAAAATAATCGAAAGTTTTTTTGAGAATTTTTCTAGAATTTTTTAACCTAATGTGCTATCTTTTCAAAAATCCTTCTATATTTAAAAAAAATGAAGGCAACTCACCTGTAGCTTCTTCTAGCTGCAGCCTAGACCAAAGAAGCTTCTTCTCTTCCCTCCCTCCATTAAAGTAAGAAAGAAGCTCCAAAGCTCCATCAATCCCGCACCAAATCTCCTCTTTTCATCTATGGTGTTAATTCCCCAAATTTCGTCTTTGTATTGCCAAAATTTCCTCTCAACTGATTTGATCCCAAATTATGGTTTCCATAAATATGCTTGTTTCGGGCTATAAAAGCCGTGAGCTCTCCTCCACCCCATCGCATTGCGTAAATCCCCAAGTGCTCCTTCTTGTAAAGATCGCCGGATTTTGGAGGTAACCCAAGCTATCACCGTCATCTTTCCCGGCAAAATTCACCACAACCGTGACTCCTCCACATGAGCACCGGTCTGCGGCGATCTCGCCGCACTGTCTTGACCCATCTGACCGCCGCCACCCCTGGCCTTCCTCCTCCTTATGCTGGCCAAGCCCGAGAGCACGCTGTGGTCTCTGTGAAAGCTACAAAAAATAATCTAAAATCAGAAAATTCTTTTTTCTTTCTCTTTCTTGATTTAAAATCTTTTGGGAGCCCGTTTTCGCCCATTCGACCTCCATTTAGTTTCGTTTTTCTTTCTAAATTCATTTAAAATTCTAAATTTCTCTTTTATTATTAAGTGTTGTATTCATACTTATCTTCTCATTTAATTGATAAGCGGGTGTACTGCTGTCGTAGCGTTAGCACAGGCACTATACTATTTAGGATAGTGTATGTAATTTTCGTTTTTATGGGTTTTTTCTCTCTCTCACTCTTTTTAACTTTTCTTCAATGGTCTTCTGGTTTACCACGTTATAGAAAACAACTCATAGGTAGACCAGTCATTATACGTTGGCGAGCCCACTGGCCAGTCCCGAGGAGAGAAAGAAAAGTTGCAACTCCAAACACCTTTTTCTTCTCTCCTCTTTCGCGTCGAACTTTTGCATTGTGGTGGGCCTATCCTTCCGGTTGCGGCCCACCAGTCATACGAACGTGGAATTTTTTTTCTTTAATATTTTTTTTATTCTTTTTTTCAAAAGTATGCGTCCGAAAAAAAATTACGAAAATGCTCCCCCGTCGCCCGTGTATGGGGCGATCGCCCCATACACGGGCGATTAGCCCCTGCGCCCAACGGCTCCAAGGGCTCAACGTTAGCGCCGTCTGGTGGGCCCCCCTATCGCCCCCTACATGGGCGATCGCCCATGTAGAGGCGACGGGCTTGTTTAAAGCACAGCCTCCTTTCGCCTGAAAGACAAATACAGTGCAGTTTGTTGAGAGAAGAGAAAGAAGAGAAGAAAGAAAGAAAGAAAGAGAGAAGAAAAAAGAAAAAAAAGGAAAATTTGATTTTTCTTTAGTTATTTGTAAGAATTTTTAGAGATAATTGTAGGAATTGTTTTATAGGTTGCGTAATTAAAGTATCATTTAATATTTAGGACTTTGTTGTAGTATTTAGAAATTTTAGGATTGCGTAGTGTTTAGAATTTTAGAATTATATAGCTCGTGAAATTTAATGTAGCAGATTACTTAATGTAGTATGTAGTATTTAGAAACTTAATGTAGTATTTCACTATATGCAAATTTAATGTAGTATTTTGTATGTAGAAATTTAGTTCAGTAGAAACTATAGGCAATATTTACAAATTTAATTTATTAGGGTTGTGTATACCTAATTATATTACGTAAATAATGTATTAGGCAATGTAAATAATTTTGTAGTACGGCCAATGTACGTTTTGTAGATTGTATTTTAGAGTAATATTTTTCCGTTTGACGTTAAGCATGTCGGAGAAATTGTATTTCCAAATATTTTATGGAGATGGGGAGATAGCATGGGGCGGATGGGGTGGATCTATCATCATTTTCAAGAGTCGACGGGCATATGTAGACCGAGCGATAGGACATACTGGGGTTTGTTGGAGTGGATGTCTCGGATGTTCGATTTGGATGCCTGATCGGTCGGCTATGGTCGAGCGAGAGTGAGCGAGCGCAAGACCGCTTTTACGGAGAGTTGATTCCTATTAACTCGACGTCAACATGGAGGAGTTATGTTGGTTTTGCTGTAGAGCGGGGTTGGCGCTCATGTTGTTGGTACATGCTACCCGGTAGCTCCATCGGTGTCGCAAGTTCGTGATGTCGGGTGGACATTACGGGAGGGACGTCAAATGTAGAAGGATGCGAAGAGCAAGGCGGCGAGGAGCCCGAGACGAGGAGCACGAGACTGGCGGTGGCGAAGGGACCGGGGGGCAGAGGAGACAGCGGTGGAGGCGCGAGGGGTGGCCGACGAGGGGAGGAGGTGGAGGACATTGTTGACTGATGGAAGAGGAGGACCGTGCGGATGAGGAAGTCCACGATGGTGAGCACTGACGAGGAGGACAACGCCCGAGGTGCCTATCCTCGTGCGTGGACCAATTACAATTTCAAGACCTAACAATGAATGAAGGGAACATTGATGCATGGGAGTATCGTGAGAACGAGGTGACGCAGGGGCCATATATAAAGACAAGGAGGCTGTGATGGATGCGGTGAAATCTTGGGCAATGTCTCGGCGGCAATTCAGGTTGTGAAGTCCAAGAAGAAGGACTACGACGTGAAGTGCGTAGTTGATTCGTGCCCATGGCGGTGCATGCATACCGGAAATGGAAGGACTACTGGAAATACTCCATAGTGATTGAGCATAATCTGCGGTGGAAGAAGCGGAGCGAGGACACCGCAACTGTCGTCCACTTGGGTGGCAAATGTGCTTTATGGTCAGATCGTGGACAATCCCCATCTGCAGCCTCGATCTATTATCACAGCCGTGGAGGAGAGGTTTCAGTACAAGATTAGCTACGCAAAGGCATGGAGAGCAAAAAGGACAGCTCTGGAAATACGGTTCGGGACGTACGAGGCTTCGTACGAGAATATTCCCCACTTGCTCAGGGCAATCGCACATAGGAACCCCGGTACATCCATCGACCTTGCGGAGTTTCCTGCGGGTGGTGTGTGCACCGGTAAGTGGGTATTGCAGCGTGCATTCTTCGCCCTGGGCGCATGCATAAATGCGTTCAGGCATTGTCGCCCGGTCCTTTGCATGGACGGCACGTTCCTCACGGGGAAGTACAAGGGCCAGATTCTAACTGCGATCGCGGTGGATGCCAACAACCAGGTTCTACCGGTTGCGTTGGCATTCGTGGAGGGGGAAAACACGGAGAGTTGGTACTGGTTCCTTGAAAGAGTGAAGCTAGCAGTTGTTCTCGACAGGCCTGATGTTTGTGTCATCCATGACCGACATGCAGGGCTGTTAAGGGCGATCGTGGATATGCAACAAGGGTCCGCCGTCGTGGGAGCAGCAAAGTGGCCAGACCTGAGGAGCAGGTGGTGCATGAGGCACATGGGTGCCAATTTTTTCCGTCAGTTCAGGAACAAGGAGCTTATGAACATGTTCAAGCGCCTGTGCAAACAGAACCAACGGAGGAAGTTCGACGCGCTTTGGAAGACGTTGGACGAACTAACGAAGAAGCAATCAATGGATCCCAAAGGTACCGCTAGTTCATCAAGGAACCCGAGGGGGACCATGAGCAAGGAGAGGACCCCACAGCCTTGTGTGCGGCTGTAAGCGGACCCCAAACCTCGGCGAGGCCGGTACCAAAGATAAAGAGTTTCACCGATTGGATACGACATGAGCCTTTGGAGAAATGGTCCCTTCTGCATGACGAGGGCGGCTCGCGTTATGGGATCATGACAACGAACCTGGCGGAGATTTACAACTGGGTAATGAAAGGCACCAGATGCCTTCCACTGGTGGGTATAGTTGAGGGTGTCTTATTGGGGACACGAGATATTTCATTGAGCGATACAAGACCTCTACAAGATGTATGTCGGACAATCGATCGTCAGACTCAATCTGTTGTGTCTACCTACATGTCCAAAAAACAAGAAAGGCATGCAGACACATCGGGTTACACCGAGAGTAGCGTGGAACGGAGATACCACGTGCACCGCGGTGACCGAGGTCGCAGGGTGCCCACCGGAGAGGACTTCCCATCCGTGCATACCCGAGCACCGAGTGCGAGTGCTCTGCCGAAACCACGCCGCTGACTTGCCGTGCTCGCACGTCATTGCCGTAGCCGCCGAGACGCATCAATCCCGCCGTCCGCTCGCCTCCCGCACTACTACAAGCGAGCGTTCTCAACACGTGGCATCACGAGGTGTACGGTACCGAGTGGATGGATCGCTCACAACAGCCCCCTCCGACCATCGATGGGTACCGAACATCCAATGTTGAAGTGAAGGTCGGACGTCGAAGGACAAGGCGATTCGAACGATATGGACGAGTCCGAGGCGCGTCGCAACCGCGGATAATGTAATTTTCCATGTTGTTCCCATCTTGTATTTTTCAATGGACCGTAAGTTGTGATGTAAGTTGTAATGATCGATGTAATTTTCAATGTACTAGTAAGTTATTTTTCGCATCATGTAATTCTCCGATGTACCGCTTAGTAGCTATGAGGATAATGTAATTCTCGACGTTGTGTGCCTCGTCGAACATGTCCTTGTCTTTCGTATGTTTGTAATATGAGTTTTTTTGGCTCTGCAGTTCGGTTGTATTGTTTGATGAGTATGGTACAATTCGTTATTTCGCATTTCATTTTGTGTGCACATGTAATTACTGACAAATTTGTTGTATTTGCTTTGTAACAGGCCACGATGGCGCGACCTTGCCCTGAGCTGCCGGACGTGACGGCCGATGCGACCCACCGGTCTAGGTACTCCGCAGAGAGAACCGAGAGCTAGGGACACTCCGACCTCGGGTGCCCAACGAGTCGCCGATCGACCCACGCTGGTTCCACGGTAAGTCGCCAACGCTTGCACTCTTTCACGCATATGTACTTACCGTGAGTGCAATTTAACGACGCAATGCACTACATGCAAAGTTGCGAGCGGCCGCTTACTTCCTCTTTGTAGGATGGTGGAGCGGTGATCGCCCGTTAGCGGGCAAGGAGGTCCCGCGGTTCGCACGATCGGTCCTCGCCGCCGCACTCGTGGACCGGTGGAGACCGGAGACGACACGTTCCACCTTCCGTGCGGAGAGATGGCTCCGACGCCGCAGACGTGTCGTACCTCTTAGGCCTCCGTGTGCGGGTCCAGCGATCGTGCCGCACGACGCCTCCGTCACGTGGCACGCCGAGTTGTCGGCGCGTTTTGCCCATGATGCGGCGGCACCCGGCAGACCCTACCACCACTTAGGAGGCCGAGCGCCACGGACCGACGGGCGTGGTCGCCGGGGCCACGGTGAGTACCTCTTTCTTTGATAATTAAAATAGAAGCGCTAAGTTGCCGATAATGTTTATTGCGAACGCCGCAGCTCGACTTCTCCACCAAGACGCGAGGAGGCGGACGTGGCCCGCCACTTGGAGGCATACCTCCGTTGTTGTTCGGTTGGGTGATGTTCCGCCCTCCCACGGAACACGGTGGACCGTCACCGATCGAGTACGCCAAAGACATCGCCGACACCCGGTGGATGAGGTAACACACTCGGTTCCAATCTCATCTCGCCGAGCACGCCTAACTCCCCTTGCAAACAGTGATGCAGTGGTCGTGGGCTTGGCCAGGCTTGCGGCGACGCATGAGGTGCATGCGACGCCGTTTCTCGAAGCGAGCACGACGCGACGATGTCGTTGCGCCCTACTCCTCCGATTATGGTCTTGGGAGCGCCTCCGCTTCGGTAGGCTGTTGTTGACACGACACCGCACTCGAGGACCTTTACGGAGACGACCGGTGGATCGCCCACCATGGGCCACCATCGGGTCCGACGACGTGTATGCTCCTAGTATCTTTTTCCCCACTAACGCACTTTAATAACCTTCGCCATTTCTTATTTCCTCGCGGCGGAGGTTCGCGACCGACAGTGAGGAGGTCCTACCAGAGTTCGCTCGGAGTTCGACCGCCTCCACGACGAGGACGTGCGGTGGACGCCATACACCGCGACGACGCCCACGCCCGAGCACCTAACGGGTCTCCGTGCTTTGCACGCGAGATGAGGCCTTCGCTCACCCGTAAGGTGCTCGTCTTTGACCTTGCGCCGAGGAGTACTCCCGCGCAGAGTGATGCGCGATTCGCCTGCTTCAGTCCTTTCCTTTGCCGCCTCGTCACGTTGTCGACGTGGCGCTCATGTGTACTTGCCCCGATCCTACTACTCCGCATCTTTGCGAAATTAATGTGGTGTGTACTTCATCGCTTTTGTATTGCAGATGACCGGATGGGTCTTTGCGGTGGGCTCTCGCTTTGCGACCAGATGCAACTGTGGGCGTCAGGCATGGGGACGCCGACTCGACGAGAGGGTCACCGAGACCGGCCAGACGACCATGACATGTACGATCAAGACATGGAGTGGTTCGCCCACAAGACTCACCTCGGGGTGGGGTACACACCAAGACCGACGTCGACGGCAGCATCGGTAGCGGACACGCACTCTTCACAGATGTCCCGGAGGGACAACGCCTCGGTAAGTGTCGCAATCGAACCTACATGGGCACGTCTTTTTCATGTAACTTACGTAATAACAACTGACGTTACATGCGGACTCACTCATGGCGGAGATTGAGGTGGAGGTCGTGTCCATGTTGACGCGCCTACAAGGGGCATACAAGTGACCACCGCCGAGTCCGAGATGCCTTAGGGTCGGGTCCTCGAGACGGTGAGGCGGTTGGCTCGCTGGCCACCTGCCGGGCGCGAGACGTCGCGGACGCAAAGACACCACGCCACTTCGCCCCAAAGACTCGCCCCTACCCCGTCGGTTTCTCGCTACGCCCCACGCAGCAGCAGTGGGGGACAGTGGTCGGGAGGCTCCCTCGCGCCTCGCCCTACCCCGGTTCCTCGCTACGCTCCCACGCAGCAGCGAGTGGGGCAGTGGGTCGCAGAGGCTCCTCGTCGCCCCGCGCCCAGCAGACCCGAGGTGGTTTCGACGACGACGACCACTGCCGACGACGAGTTCGACCGGAGGAGTACCTTCGACCGACTACCTCGACCCTCTCGGCTCTCGCGCGCCGCCACAGACTTGGCCTCGTCGCCACAGACTACTCTACGCCGCGCCGCAGGGCGGCCTAGGAGGGACGTCCGTCCGTCGCCTCTCACCTACCCCACGGGCCAGATTAGGAAGCGTGGCCGTGATTGACTTGTTGTACGGATGTATTTTTTGTAATGGCTTTACGTTCAGCAGCACATTGTATAACTCTCCGAGTTAGTAACATGACAGCGTTATCACTTCAAATTGTTCAAATCATTTATGCATTGCTTGCCTATGCCACACGACGTGACAACACACCAACGCCTCGGTGCACCTATCGCCTCTAGTAGGGCGATCGCCTAATGTGAGGCGATCGCTCTAATATGGGGCGATCGCCTAATATGAGGCGATCGCTCCATACCCGGCGATATCGCCTTTATAACATTCGCTCACAAGCGGTCTCGCAAAGAATAGCGGAAGAAAGAATAGAGGGTGAGCATCAATCGAAAATGCCGAGGCGTGCATGTGCAAAGGGTAAGGGAAGGCAAAGGAAGAAGCAAGTGCAGTTCGCTGAATTTAGCGCATCAAGATCTCTTCCTACCTCGTGGAGTCAGAGCACCCATGTGTATGTGCGGAGATCTTTGCAGCTTGTCCGCTCTTGGGAAGTTTCAACTTGGAAGATGAGGTATTGGAAGTGCCGCAACTACGCCTTCGATCCACGGAGAAGAGCTCAAGGATCGCCGCATGGTAAAAATCGTGCGGGTTACATAATATTTGTGAATGAAACTTTGCTAATTTACGTTTCATGCGTCACCTCCGCCATGTGTGAATTTGAGCGATGGTTTGATACGGAGATCAACCCCGAGGACCAACGGCTTGACCAAGCCAACCGGCAGACGAGTTCACGCGCGCTTCAAGAACAACGCGATGCCGCACGCGTGGAGGCATGTAGGAAGGAAGTGAGGAGAAGGAGGCCGAGAGAGAGAGGAAACGAGAGAGGCGCGGCGTGCGAGAAGCCTTCACGAGGCATGGGCGAATGGAAGTGGCCTCAAGCACTCGATGAGACGTCCCGTGTTAACTTTGGTTTTCTTTGTTCGTGGTACTCCTTTCGGTTTTAAGTCGTAATAAAGAGCGCCTAACCTTCAAGTGTATGCTCACCGTCCGGAGGGCTCGATATGTCCTCATCGCTCCATTGTCCCAAATGATGTTATTTCATCCATCAAGATAGGTTATAGCATTTTAAGTTCATCGATTTAATTTCATCGAGTTTGACCTCGTTTGCGAAATATACGGGCATTTTGATGTTTTACCGATTGCATGTTCTGACAACAATAAAATAGTGCGACCTAAAGTAACATCTAAATATTTTTACATAATTGTAACCTATGCAAGCCCAAGAATGCAACAAAACTGGTTCATCAAATTTTGAGGTCGTTCGGACATTATTCTAACTGCTTGAACAATGAATGTTATAAAGGGTTTAAACTAGCCATCTTCGATTCAAAATGCAATCATATTTAGATATTTTTGCAAAAATGAAGTGCATAAGGTTGTGGTAACTTATTCTATTTATTTCATGATTTATGGATCAATACACATTATAATTCCTTCACAATCCATAGTTAGATCCTAGCATTCGAACTCAAATAAAATTATTTTTCTGCAAACAACACATGGATTTTTATTTTACAGTCTAATTCCTCATTCCAAAATTTAAATTTAGAAATAAGTTTCACTTCATTTGGACACTTCTAGCAAAAGTTAAGGGGTTCATATTAAAAAGGCATATAGTAATTACAAAAAATACTAAAAACTCAGAACCCTCGCCGCCTGTCTCGGCGACATGTGGGGCCCACCCCAACGGCGGCCGACGGGAGCAAACGGCGCAGGTGCTAATCGCCCGTGTATGGGGCGCCATACACGGGCGACGGGCGTGTAATTTTGTAAAATTTTAATTCGGACGCATAGTTTTGAAAAAAAGAATAAAAATAAATATTAAAGAAAAAAAAATATACGAACGTGTGGGCGCACGCACGGGGTGTGCAAGGAGGGGGTATCAATGTAATGAGTAAAGCGAGTAAAGAAGGGCGTGGAGTGGACACGTAAGGCTGAAGGGGACAGAGAAATGAAAGCAGATGCCGACATGGGAGCGCCCTCACGTCACATGTACCGCATCTGCTATGCTCCACATCCGCTGCTTTGCTCTTACGAAATTTTTACCTTTCTAACCTCGTTCTGATAGTTTTTTTCGAAAATAGCCGCATGCAATAAGAAATTTCAAAAATAGCCCCGTAACAGTATATTCCAGCGTTCATGCAGCGCGTGATTTTTTTTTTGAATTTTTTACACCATTTCCAACGTTCACCGAGCGCAGAAATTTTTTTATTTTTTTATTCACCGTTTCCAGCGGTGGTTGAATTTTTTTTCGGGCATTTCTCGCGACGGGCGAGCGCGCGAAATCTCGGGAATCAAGCTTCACGATCATTGGATTCCGCGGACGCGCGAGCGCAATGGGCGTAAGGGCAGATCGGCGGGCAGCGTAGCGTGCGTGGCAAAGCAAGACGGTTTTTTTTCTTTTCCGACGCTTTTGGTTTCATTTTTTGCGAGTAATTCAATTTATTTTCATTACAAATTTCAAAGGCGTCATATTATTATTTATCATTATATAGAACATTCAATAGAGCACAAACACTTAATTTTCCCACCCTTCTGATCCTCAACACGTCCTCCGAACATCGCGACAGTAGCCAAATCCGCCCGGAAAAATAAAAAAAACAAAAAAAAATTCAAGCGGTCAATGACCGCTGGAAACGGTGAATAAAAAAAATAAAAAATTCTTGCGCTCGGTGAACGCTGGAAATGGAGTAAGAAATTCAAAAAAAAATCACGCGCTGCACAAACGCTCGAATATACTGTTACGGGGCTATTTTTGAAATTTCTTGTTGCATGCGGCTATTTTCGAAAAAAACTATCAGAACGAGGCCAAAAAGGTAAAAATTTCTGCTCTACCGGTATCAACCAGACGTGCGAGAGGTGGAAACGTAGGGTATGTAGAAGTCGTTAATTTTCATTTCACTCCAATAAACTTTATATATATATATATAGTTCATCTCCGAACGTAATTGTAAATATAGTCTTATCTTTCACCGCACAAGCTCGACAGATGACATGTGTTATCTGCCGCGCTCCTACGCCGCGGAAGGAATTACCGAGCTCCCAAAACTCAGTAGCTCCGGTGGCTTGCCGAGCTCAGGGAGCTCGGTAGATCCTTTCGAAACGCGAGAGTGGCAGATGAAACATGTTGTCTGCCGACGCTTCCGCATCAGGGATGTAGCTATTTTTTAGTTACGTTTGAAAGTAGGTTAGAATTGCAAAAACAAGTTTGTCGATGGGCTAGGAAATTGATGATTTCAGGTATGTAGGATGGTACATAGGACGATTGTCTATGATATAACTATATATCATCTATAGACATGACTAAAGATAATTTATACAAAGGATTGTCTTAAAGTTGTTTGTAATAGTCTCTCATACAAATATAGATTGTTTATACAGTGGTATACTCAATATAAAGACATGTATAAAATTGTCTGTCAAACAGTAGACAGTATCTTTCTCAGCCCTTCACAACACTTGAAATCATATATGACATAGACTTATAGACAACTGATATTTACCACCGTACATGTTCTTGGGCATGTTTGGCTGGCTTTCTCACCTTTGCCTAGCAAGTGGCGAAGCTAGAAAAAAATAAAGAGTTGGCTCAAAGTATTAGACTAAATTGACACAAACGTATTAAATAGATTATGTTATGTTCTTATTGGTTCGAGGGTTAGTACTAGTACTTTATTATTTGATAAATACTCATGCAACGTTCGCTTATGAAGCTTTTGCAAATCAACGAATAACTTAACATCAATTAATCAAACAAATCAACTAGTATCTCTATTCAACAAATTGACATAATTACAATTAACAACAAAAAATCATCAAACCGAATAGGGGCTCGTAATACCTAATTGTTGTTGTGGTCAACCTACTCAGCTGGTCAGGCACTCGCCGACTAACGCTACATTGCCTTCCCTACCCGCTTGCCATCGCCATAGTGGGTTGCCTATCACCGCACACCTATGCTCTCGTTGGCTCCTTGGCATCTACTCAACGTCTTCACTGTGCCCTTGTAATCGCCAACTCCTCGCAACGTGTGTCAAGCATCCTCGACTTGGTGGACTACCATATCCTCGCGAAGAAGAGAAATCACTAATTGTCAAATTAGACATCCAATAAGTAGCAGCTCATCAAACCACATAGCCAGAAAGCAGCTCTCACACCCAACAAAACTTCTTCTTCGGCCTACCTGAGCGCATATGTATTCACTGCTACTATGCTAAAAACATAGCGTAGGTGCTAAAGTGGGTACTTGAATTTCGACGGCCGAAGGGTGAGTTCAAGCCTAATGAAGCCCACCTATTGGCTAGGCTTCTAGTCTAGCTAGCATGGACATTGAGAGCGACATTAATTTCGATATTTGAGTTCATTTTGAACAAATTAGAGGATGATCAGGGCATCCCCTTGTGCATGACGCAGTCGAGAGCGGATGCGGCAGCGACGCGCACGCAGGCGACGATGGCCCAGCCCACTATACTGCACGGAAAATTAAAATCACCAAAATTTTCGCTGTAGCGGCTAGTGTAGTAATGCACGAGGGCTTATCTGAATCATTTGATGTCTTGATCGGACGGTCAGAGCCTATAGGACGTAGGGACTGCACCTGATCTCTGTCTTGTAACCATACTTCCATAGTACATACTACATAAGATCAGAATATTGAAGCAAGCACGCAGAAAGCAATAATGGCTAAACTATAATGGACACTCACAACCGGCGCTGTCTAGTAGCAGGATTACATGATCAGAGCGAAGGACGTACCGGATGAAGGGCTGCTGGGAGGACAGCGCACAGCAGCAAGCTTTCGCCCGGGGAAGAGCGAAACGAAGCAGGAATCGAAAGGGAAGACGATCTATATATGGCACTGGCGCACGATATGGCTACCTATCTACCCTGGCTATGGCAGTGCAAGTGAGGTAGTGCTGCAAATACTCAGCGAGTGTGTGTGTGTGTGTGTGTGTGTGTGTGTGAGAGAGAGAGAGAGGGGGAGGGAGAGTAAAGTTGGCTATGTTTGTACTCCTACTTGAAGACAAGCTTCTTGGCGATCGAGCTTCGGGAGAAGAAGCGATGCTCAAGCTGATCTCCGATGTCGACGACCGTGCGCGGCGCCCCGTGCTGGTGCAGCAATGGTGCATGGCCCCGCCCACGTGCAGCAGCAACTCCCCCGCTGCGCACGCACATCCCCACCGTAAGCAATCCGTTTCTGCCCGGACGACGCACCTCCACGTGGCCTTCCCGGAGCCGCCGCCGTCCGCAGCCACAGTGTGCCTCGGACGCTCAGATTCGACACGGCGACGCACAGCGCCCCGCCCACGTTGCCCAGCGTCACATGTCACCTCCGCCCGCACGGCGGGTCCCGGGCTGCCGGGCGCCACGATGGAGCCCGGCCACGGCCCAGCGTGAGGACCTCGACGCCGAGGCTGTACGCCCCCGCCGCGACGTCGTGGGCGCGGTAGTGGTGACGGACGACCTTGAGCGCGCGCGCGGCCGTGTCGCACCAGAAGCCGAGGCGGTCGATACCGCTCCGGCGAGCGTTGCAGTTGAGCGCGCCGCGCGGGAGCTGCACCGACTCGCCGGTCGCTGGGTTCCACGCGAACAGCTCCGCCGCGTTGCAGACGATGAGGACGCTATCGCAGTGCACGACGCTGCGGTCGTAGCTCTAGGGACGGCGGAGCAGGATCCGGGACACGAGCTGGGCGCGCTCGCCGGACTCGCAGTATCGGTACAGCTTGAGGAGCGGGCCCGAGCCGGGGCTGCACGGCTGGACCACGGCCATCTCCGGCTGCCGCCGCTCCGCCCGCGTGCGCGGGGGCAAAGGCGGGGGTCATCGGCCATCATGGCGCGCCAATCCTTGCAGACGACGCGGAAGCGGAGGAGGTCACCGACGGTCAGCAGCTCCAGGATGTCCAGCACGAGGGCGTCGGGCAGCGGCGCCGGGACCGTCGCGTCCGGACAGAGCTTTTTCCTCTTACGTGGATTAGCAGCAGTCACGGTTGTACCACGTACGACAGATTCCACAATGGTAGTATACTGGTATCTTAACGATTTGGGGTTCACGAAAGCAGAAATCATGGCAGCTCAGTGGTGAAGTATGAATCTTGATAGGATTCAGTCAGTTTCCTGTTTCAATTAGGATGACTTCTGCGGCATGAAAGCCAGCATTGAATTCATCAGAAAGAAGTACATAAACGTATCCCGTTGCAGCACTAACCTGAGTTGGATTTGCAACCACCCACGAGTGGCACAAATCCGTAAGCAGTTTGATCGAAATTTTAACGCATGAATACTTTGATCGAAATCTAAGACACATGAGCATCTTGAGTTTGCAATGAAATGAGAAGCAACCATGCTGCTATGGAATATTGCATATTGGAATTAGTCTAACTAATTGCAGATGGCATTATTATTTAATTTAGTATTACAACCTTGTAAGCACTGTACTAGTGTTACATGTACGCAGGCATTTGTGAGTTTCCTGTACTGACAGAAAATTCTTTATTGTGTCCAAATTACGAATCTGGATACACGATCCTGAATGAAAACTCAAGCTGGAAGGACCCAAAAATCCCAGCATAGCATCGCAGGAATTAACCGCAATGGCTCGACCTGAATTCTTACCTAGCTGACATTATGGAAGGAATCGATGAAGGCGTCGGCAAGATACTCGCATTTTGCAAGGGATAATCCAGCCAACGAAATTCTCCCAGCCATTTATCGGTCATATTATCACTCTGCAAACACAATAAATGAAATTAAGAAAATGCTGCAGTGCAGTATATCAGTATGTTTGTCCAACATGATATTTGCAAACACATTGGATGGAGAAATTGCTAATCAGTAAAATTTAGTGCGCCTTCTGTGAAAATGTAAAGCATGTCACCTGGGTTTTGTTCAAGCCCGTGTAGGAGAACATGCCTATCTGCCTCAGAATAAAAGACCAGTCCTTGCCACTCTTGTCCTTCGCAGACAACCTGTCATAAAGCTTCTGCCTTACATTCTTGATCCGCCCTGCCATTTGTTCCATCTCCTGTTTCCATTCACCAAACATGGTTGGGTCTCCAACAACGTTGGCAACTATCCTAGCACCATGAATAGGGGGGTTCGAGTACATGAGCCGTGCCAATCGTTTCAGCTAGCTCTTCACCCTGCAAGGAATGTGACATCAGACAACACTAAGCTTCAGATGTCATAACAAACAAGAAGATAATTTCCTACAGCTTCTTACAAATCAAGCAACTATTGCAAACATTGGTTGTTACTTCTTGTCCTTAACCATGAAGGAGAAATAGTTCATCAAATGAAAATAGCCAAATGCAATTAACAATATTGAATATAAATGCAAATGCAATTCTCTATGAGGATATTCAAGTACCTGTATGTTAGCTATCATTCCCTCAAAATCCAACCCAACAGTCTTTGGGTCATAATACCGGTACTCTGACCAAAGTACCCTGGCATCATTGAAAATGTTATTATGGTTCCCTGTCAACATATAGATTGGACGAAGTTAAAAGTTTGCCAACAAAACACTCCTCGAAAAACAATGAAAATTCAAGAGTAAAGACTTATGCACATGAACTCATGAAGAATAGTTGCATCGGCATTTGGTGGGAGATGATACAAGTACTTTTGCTTCAGGGAAATATCTTTGTATAAATGCTGCAGCAAGACGTAGTGATCCAGTCCCTGAGAGAGACTGAAGGGTAGCAACCTACAGTCGGAGCTATAATTAAATCAGGGTAATTGGATAACTAAAAATAAGCAAAGGAAATGCCACCCTATTAAGAGAAAACTAATATTACAGTAATGACAACAATCTACATAGTACATACCCTTCTTTCCTTGATGACAGGATTATCAGCTCCAAACAATAGCTCTGCAGTTGCTTTGTTAAATGCAGCTAAGCCTTCAATAGGAAGATACTGCACAATAAACCATAGTTTTAGCCTTTCACTTGCAGACATAAAAACAACAGATGGTTCATGAAAATTGATTCCTTATGATCCTGCCATACCTCCTTGTTTTCTCCTTTCTCCAACATAAGATTTTCAGCCCATCACATGTAACAATAGCGCGTCACAATCGGAACCTCAATTATTCAGGCAATGTTAGGGATGGTTAGGCTTACCTTCTTGACTACATTGAGGACATAGGGCTGTAGCTCTTCTGTTCTATAGGCACCAACGCCGAGGTTAAGTTTCAGGTCATTTTTATCCGCTTTAAATGCTTATGAAACCCCAAGAATTGGGTCTGGAGGTGCCATCGGCACTCCTTCAAAACGAGAAACATCTACCACAAGGGCGGCCATCATGACACGGCCAAAATTCTTCATTCAAAACAGCAAAGCAGTAATCAAATTTCAAAGCACATACCATATCAAGAGATGTCAAAGCTTCACAGGGGATCAAGCTTTAAAATACAGTTGGCATCACATACAAAAAGATCATTCATAGAGAAACAGAAAGTGCTATCCTGTCAACAGTGATGTGGCTTAACTTGAAAACAAGAAATTACAGCGTACTCTTGTCAATACACTATGCGTACTCTTGTCAATACACTAAAATATATATACCCTACTATAAGACCTTGTTGTCTTGTGGAATAATTGTTGTGTGTTGGTCCATAGGACCCTCACACCCTTTATTTATGGAATAAGGATTACAACCAAGGTTCAAAATCTCGCCGGGGTCCGAGATTCCAAATCTCAGTAGAATAAAAAAAAATGGAAATGTTCAAAGTGCTACAGTGATTTTAGTAAATTTCGGTCAAATTCGCCTAGAATTCAGGTATTTTGACCAGTTTTCATGTTTTTTGGACCGGATTTGGCACCAATTTTTTTGTGGATAATTGTAATGCCTTTTATGAGAAATACATGTAAAAATTTTGCCAAAAAATATATATATACAAATTATGTAATGCCTGTACTCCATAGATACCAGGATCCAAGCAGCAACAATCTCAAAGAGTAGCAACAAAACTCAGGGTTGATTTTGGAATGGTGGTCAACCTTATCAATGTACATATCACGGTAAGGTAAAGGTATATGATATACCATATATTAGAAGGTAGACCATAATAATTAGCCCAGAACCTCACCTTTGTGTTCTGAAAATTATCAAAGGCTTCTGAATCATCCCATTGTTCTATATTCTTGTACATTGGAACAAATTTCTTGTTTTCACAGAACCTTTGCCAAGAAATGGCACCAACATAACTGGGTCTGGGTGGTGATTGTATCCTGTAAATATTAAAACAATATTAGATTCATGGTAGCAGGAAAATAAACAAAACAGTATAACACAGTGGTATAGTAAGGACTCCAATGTAATTAATCTTGTCTCTCTCTCTATCTTTAAGTAAAAACTCCAATGTAATTACTCTCTCTTTAATCTTGTCCAAGAGAATCTACTCCCCCTGTCCACACAGCTAACTCCCAAGTAGCTAACTCAAGGTCAGTGTTGTCACTCACTCACGACCTCACTTTTTCCACCCTCTCTCGAAACCTCTCACTCACTAGCCCGAACAGGAAGCCTTCGGTTCTGGTGGAGATCCGGCTAAATGCGGCGCTACTTCGGCTGAGTCCAGTTAGGGAGAAGCCAATCTCGGCGAGATTCACCGAGATCTCGCCCATTTGGGCAGAAATTTCACCGAGATTCAGCTCCTCCCGAAGGTATCAGCTTTGTCTGAAATTTCGGTTTTCTTGTCCGAAATTCATCGTTTTTGTCCGAGATTTCATCATCTTAGGCCGGAGTAATGCTTGTACGTGGCGGATTTGTTTGCTTCATGGTCGGATCTGGCCGGATTTGGGGATAGTTTCATCACTTGGGGATCAGGCCGGAGCTGCTTGTGTTAGTGGCATGTATGATTGTGTTAGTGTTAGGAGCTGCTTAAGCTACTTGGTTTTACTTTCGGATGGATGATTGAGCAGCTTGTGTTAGTATCCTTGTACTGCTATGGTTTTAATTTTGGCAGCAAGCATGTACTTAGTGTTCATGTTAGTTGTGTTAGTTTTAGTGCTCATGTTTCGACAGCAAGCATGTGTTAGTCTATATGTCAGTTTTAGTGCTCATGTTAGTCTACATGTTTCAGGAGCAAGAGAGCATTTGGTATATGCATGCAAATGCAATCATAACGCAGGTTGCTAGGCTATATCAAAATTGGTTATGACATATGAGGTTATATGTGGCGACCCGTATAATTAACTCATGGTAACAACTGTCACCTAGAGTTAACCATACGGACCTCAGCATAGTAACTACCAAAACATCGGACTTTCCGATGCTTTTTTAGTTACTACACTGTATACAGAGTATTGCAGCAGAACAATAATTAAAGACAGACAATGGAACTTATTAAATTCCATTAGCCAAGCAGGGCTATTGTCCATTACATTACCTTAGTTTATATAGACTTGATTACAGCAAAAGACATAGATATCTACTACAACCTCCTACTCCCTGAGGGCCTGCTAGAGCTGGAATACGGTCTACTAACACTACTACTCCTCTTGATAGTAGTAGTAGTAGTATCCGTCCTCCGGTAGGTCCTGCTCTTGCGGATTATCCTCCAACCATGCCTCAGAGGATTGTCCATGGACCTCACCGTCTAAGCAAGGGGAGGATTAAGCAAGGGTGAGTACAACGTACTCAGCAAGCAATAATATATGAATGCAGAAATGATTTTTCCCTCCCATAATAACCACACCTAATCTAACTTCACTCAAAACCACTTTTCTCAAAATACTCTTGCTACAGGAATTAAGTTTTAGTTAGAAGGTTGGTTGATTTTATATTTTTAGAAAACTCTACTAACACTGTATATGAGATAGCCGAAGCTGACCATAGTCTCTAATCCAAGAGACTGGCTTGAATTCAAGATTTACCCTGCGCAAGTTTGTATCACTTTACCCATAGTGACACCCACAAGAGATGCCCCAGAACGTTTATCGCTACTCTAGTATTAGTTCTCCACCCTGCGCTTCGAGTTTGTGACACCTAACCCAGGCTGCCACACAACTCCAAGACACAGTTGAATTCCCTCTCAACTAGGGGTACACCGTTGGCTTCAAATATACCGCCATCCAATTGGTCTTGCACCTCTGAGGCTAACCGGCATTCCCAGAGTGCACCCTCTATACATACCCAATGTGGAGAGCTCTAATACTTTCGTAGGACAACCTTTTCTGGCCGATTTCACACACCGTGGTTGATACTGATATTATGGCTCAATGCCCAAGTGTTAGTTTGTTGAAACTTATATTATAGCCTATGTAGAGGACCCCGCCAGCCTACCTCCTTCGCATTGGCATCCTCTACCATCCATATTAACACACACAAACCCAACCATTAGCTAGACACATTAATCCCATACCCACTTCCATTTTTCCAACGATCACACCCATTCCAACCCGGCGACCATCTTTCCAAACCCTCTCTCAGAACACATCCATTTTAATCATTTCATTAAAATTAAGCTTTCCCATGCAGTGAGAGTAATGATAAATATATAAAAGCAGTTAAAACATATTAATAAAGCATGATCAAGGGGGTTCTGCTTGCCTGGAATATACTCGGAAGGTTCTACCTCGCTCAAAAACTGGGTCTGACTATCGAGCGGGTTCTGTTCTTGTCCT
Source organism: Otatea glauca (assembly GCA_036346275.1). Classification (NCBI taxonomy): domain Eukaryota; kingdom Viridiplantae; phylum Streptophyta; class Magnoliopsida; order Poales; family Poaceae; genus Otatea; species Otatea glauca. Next base: position 53,519,879 of record CM070714.1, on the reverse strand, counting down.
GAAAAGTATAATATATTAAACTACAGCAATTTTATTAAGTATGAGTTACAGTGTCCATCCGGTCCAATATTTATATGCTCATTTTATAGATCTGATGGTTTCTATTTAGATGCCATGCATGATTCATTTTTATATTTAACTAGATAGTCACTTAATGCCATTAATGATGTTATTTCTTAGTTTTATGCACATGCATGCATATCCAATTTTATAATTAATCACTAATCATCTAATGCAATATATGCTGTTCTTGACAGATCTGCATGCAACTAATCTATTCATTTTTCAACTCCCCTCATTTTTCTCATTTTCTTTTCTCTTCTTTCCTTTTCTTTTCTTCCTCTCTTCTTTTTCCTTTTTCTCTCCTCTGCTTCTAATCTCAGCCGAAGCCTCCTCCCTGCTCGGCTCTCCCTCCCGCGACTCTCCTCCCAGCGGCGACACCTCCTCCCTCTCTCCTGCCAGCGACACCTTCCCTCACGCCGGCGCTGCTCTCCTCCTCTCCTGCCGGCGCAGCCTCCTCTCTCTTGATCGACCGGCGCAGAAGCTACTTCTCCTCCCCCTTGCTAAGTCCCCCCCCCCCAACATCTATTTACTCTACTTGTTGGCCTTTAGAATCGGTTTCTATACTACTAGATCTATGCATTTGCAACTAGCATTAGCTGCACTTACTTGAGCTCCACTGATTTGATTCGGTTTTGGAAAGCCAGGGTTGGGGTTGACGTAGTGCAGAGGTGAAGCGGTGTAGAGGTGGCCGAATCCTAGCTCTTCCCTTGCTCAGCCGGCTAGAGATCCCTTCCCCTTGCTCCCTGGCCGGATGAGCTCCTCTTCTGGCTCCTCCGCCTGACTCTTGGCCGTTCTCCTCCTTGCTACTGGATGATCTTGTTGGCTGCCTTCTTCTTGCTTGATCTTGGTTCGATCCTTGGACTGGTTCTTGCTCCTTGGTTGCCTGGCTACTCCTTTCTCTGATGCTTTGGTTTGGAAAATGTGGATGGCTCTTTGTTTGAAATGGTTAAGGAAGTGAATCCTTGCTATCTCTGGTTTTGGCGATGGCAAGAGGTTGGCTGAACTTGATGAGAAATGAGGCTATGGAGAATAAAAGCACCGTTGGTCTGCTCTCCTTGGTTACGCGAAATGAACTAAGGGAAAATATCTCTCTGGTGGCATTCTTATCCTTTCACCGCATTAATCGCAATTACCCTTTTGCCCTTACTGTTTTACACTCTTACTACTTTACTCATTTACCCATTTACTGCCAACTCATATGCATGCATGCAGACTTGATGCTTTTGCTCTCATGCTTATGCACAACATAAAATGCATTGATGCTCAATAGATTAGCTAAGGCTTATGATTATTATGATGATTATGCTTAAGGATGATAATGATGATGATTACAAATGATGCTTATGCAAAACCATGAAGATGCACTGACATTTTCCTTAGCTTAATTATTACTCATGCTCAATTAGCAATTCTTGATGCAAGCTTAATACTAATGATGATGCTTATGATACATTTATGCTTAATGATGGGATGATTAGGGGGAGAGTCCTCACATTATACCCAGTCCAAATTGATTAAGCATGCTTGTTTTGTTACATAACACACATGTTCATTTCAATTCCATGAAAGTAACCACATATAGGACATATATTCATTTCATTTTAATTCTTCAAGATGATGATAATGGCTGGGGGGAGGGAGCCTATGCAATTCTTACTATTGCAGACTGGTTCAATTCGTCCATGTCTGGGGGGAGCCTCTGCTCGATGAGGACACTGCGTATGACCAGCCCCTCCCAGCAAGATTTGTGGTTGACAACATCCCGCTGCAAGAGCTCAACAAGGTCACAGGTAACGTGTAATTATGTTTTGTTCTACTTGGTTATGATGTATGTGCTGCATCTCACATCGGTGTTACTATTATTTCGAACTGGCCGCTGGTGGGAAGAGCCTCCTAGATTGGGCCTAGTTCTCGATCGACGATACCCACAAAGGGAAGAGGAAGCGTGTCAGCGACGACGACAAGTAGGACAGACTGGTAGACGCTTTATGTAGGTTGGCGAAGTTGTCGATTAGTCTACGTGGCAAGGGAAAAGGAAATGCCCAAAGCGATGATGAGCCAGATGTGGGTAGCGACAAAGACACGGAGACAACCCCCGGGAAGGTGCAGTTCCAGGAGTCTGCCGATAGCAACTCGGTGACAGACTCTAGAGGCAACGATGGCCGCTACTCCCTCTGACTCCGTACACAGCCACAGTCACAGTCACCAGGAGGATCACAACAGGGGGGAAGTGCCCCAAGGCAGGGCTCAAAGAGGCAAACTCGTAGTACGGCGAAGGGCATGACGAGTGGTGGGGAGGGAGGGGCAGTAGGCAGGACAGTCTCAGGATGACATGGGCTCATAGTCTAGTAGCCAGTCTTCGAGCCATTGGGGGCTTCCCCAGTGAGCAGCCTGGGTACCCCGTGTTAGGGTATGGCTTGATGCCCTACGAAGGGGATCGGGGTGGGTACAATCACTTCCGGAGTCACGACGGATCGAGCATGTCGTCGTTGTTCAACTATACTGATCCCTATGCCGATCCGTACACACGACACAAGCTTGTCAGGTACCTGCACCAGTCAGAGAATCCTTCGGCCTGGATGGCGCATTACGAACACTGGAAGTCCGCCTGGCTGCCGTGGGACATGGACTGGGATGAGTAAAAGCAAGCACATAAGAGGAAGCATGGCGAGATCATTGTCGATGACGCGGAGGTGGAGGTTGCACCATACACGTACTACTACTCGTAGGTACGTCAATGCATAGTTGTCCATGCTTTACATGTTCATACTCCTTTAATTACAACTCTTCTTGCAATACATGTTCACGCTCATTTAAATTATGCTTTACATCTTCTTGCAATATATGTTCATACTCCTTTAATTATGCCTCTTGCAGGTGATTCGCGCCGACCGGTGCGTTGTGGCGTCATCCATGCTTCGACAGGTATTTCTCTCGTCTATTATGTTTGATACAATTGTGATGGATGAATTGTGTAATGCACGGTGTGATTTCAAAGTTGTAATGGATTTTCAAAAGTGTTTATGAATTGTGAATTGTCATGCAATGGGATGGATGCAACGGCATGATGTTGGTGAATGTGAATGTCATCCATGTCAATTTTATTTCATGTTTATCATTTGTGATCATAAAATTTAAGTGCTAGAATCTGAAATTATGTCGAAATGTTGTAGAAATTTCTAAATTTATGGTCTTTTATGTGCAAATACTTAGTATTTTGTATTAAAATAGATAAGAAATGTAGATAAATGCTTGCATGATTTTTTCATATTTTTTCTAGCCTCAGGAGACCATTTCACCGAAGGTTGAAAATTGGCAATTTCAGCCGAAATTTTGATTCTATTGTTCTCACATTTACAGGATTTTAAATTTGCCTTTTGAATTTTGTCCAGATTTCGGTTGAAATTTCGGATTTCGGCCTACTCCAAGATGTTGTCCGAAAACGAAATTTGAAACCTTGATTACAACCAACTTGCAATCAAACTCTATCCCTGATTTGACTCTAACTAGAATTCTATCCCTAACATGATTTCGAGTCACACACGACTAGAACTCCTATTTATCTCTAATTCTCCAACACTCCCCCTCAAGATGGGCATGATATACTACCATGGCCATCTTGTTACATAATGCAATACCCTCACTAGAACATTTATTTTACCTATAGTCAACACACCAAAGTTGCTTCCGAATACCAACACCAATATAATAAGCGACTTCACCAAAAAATCCGTCTCCAAGATCTACCAACTGCTCCCAGCCTCAACCTCTTCCTCCTCTACCCACACACCCACAGCCATCTCGGCCTCCACCATCTCTACCCACACACCCCCAGCCTCGGTCTCCATCATCTCTGCCTCTACCATCACCCATTACGCTTGATTCCAATCCCGATCCTCTTCCCAGTTCTCTTTTCCCTCCTGCAACTTTTCCGATTGTGCGGTCTTCTCCTCTGTCATGGCTGCATTAGCCCTAGGGCCACCTCTTCCTCCACCTGACCTCCTTCAATAGACCTATTCTTCCCACCACTACCTCCACTAGGGCGAGATGCCCCATACTTTAACACTCGGCCCTTCTCACAAAGTTCAAGTTGCCACATCTTGTATTATGGCAAATCCAATCATCATCACGACCTCCAGTTTGTGAGAGAGGACACACCCAACTCAAGTGTTCCGTTTGCTTAGAGTTGTAGCACTCCCTATCATCAGCTATGGCGTATGCTGACCTTATAGGGTTGTGGCCAACCATCACTCTCCGTCGAATTTCCTCAATAACCTTTGCTAAAATAGCCTCCTCCATAGTTGGCAATGCCACCTGATGACATATTGCAGCCCTCCTACTCTCAAACTCAGGGTTTAAACCTTTCAAGAAGTGAGTAACCCTCCTACATTGCAGCCACGGCTTACTGACCTCAATATCACCAGCACATGTCAGATGCAGTGGATCATATTGATCCAAATCTGCCCACAACTGTTGTAGCTCACTAGCATATTCCTGCACAGTCTTATCCCTCTATTTCAGAGCATCTACCTTGCCCCGAACCTCCACCATCATCATCACAATGCTAGCCCCGGAGTACATGTTCCTGAGCATCTTCCATATGTCCGCTGCAATCTGGATCACCTCCACCATCCTAGCAATGGATGAGAACACCGAAGTCAACAACCATGCCACTACCACATTGTTGGTGGTGTTCCACACCTTACAATCCATACTCCCCCTGTCTACAAGCTCGACACAAGTCTCCTGTAGGTAGTGCTCCACCCCCTTCGTCTTCAAAATTAACTGAGCCCTCCTGGACCAACTCCGATAATTCTTGCTCACTTTTAGCTTCACATCATTCAACATTAGCTTCAGCCTTAATTCATATGATCCCGTTCCAGCCCTAAGACCTATCAAGCCCATGGCAATGAGGTCCTGCAAATATACCTCTCATCTCATCTTTTGTGACCAAAGAGGATTCTCTCCTTCCCCCATCTACGTTCACAATACTCTTCTCCGCAGCTTTTCGCTCAGCTTCTTCCTTAGCCTTCCTTGCCTCAATCTCCTCAAGGGTCAACTTGTCTGAACAACTAAAGTAATGCCGACCACAAACCTATGACGCGCGTATCTCCATGATTACAACAATCCTTCAATTACCAATGTCTACACAAATCATAGATGCAGCGCCACTGATATACATAAGATTAAAAACCAGCAACAAACCTCTTTTTAAATGCAAACCTCCTTTCTTTTCTCCTTTTTTTTCCTTTTCTTTTTGTCTCTCTTCCTCTTTGCCCCGGCCTTTGCTTCCTTCACAGCACGCGTTCGAACCCCTTCTGGTCCACTGCACCGACGCGTGCAACAGCGGCGACAGCGGCCTGGATCCGAGATGACGGCCGGCGCGGTGCAGCTTGGTTACGACAGTGGCTCGGTGGCTTAGAGCGGCAATGGACCGGTGGCAGCGGCTTCTAGAGCAGCAGAGGCAACTCTAGGCAACGACCTCTAGTGATGGCGGTGGTGACCCAGGGCTCCTAAGCGGCAACGACGGCCTGGCGACCCCAAGCAGCGGCAGTAATTCGGTGGCACCGAGCGGTCGGATCTGGAGCGGGACGGCGGCATCTCACAGGTTAGGGCTCTAATACCATGTTGTTTTGCGGAATAATTGTTGTGTGTTCGTCCATAGGACCCTCACACCCTTTATTTATAGCATAAGGATTACAACCAACTTGTAACCAAACTCTATCCCTAATTTGACTCTAACTAGAATTATATCCCTAGCATGATTCCGAGTCACATACGACTCGGACTCCTATTTACCTCTAATTCTACAACAGAACTTTGTGGCTAGACTGAGCACACCATGCTTTTACTATGAAGGTCCACACAGAACTCTATTGCAATTCCATATTAGCTCATGCATCAACAGCTCTTTGTTCTTATGTGATGTCTATGTTACTCTATATTATGATTTTTCTAAATGGAAGAAAGTGGTTATTAACATATGACACTACTCATTTGAGACCTAAGGCCGATCCTAAAAATTGATTGATTCCTGAGTACCGAGAGCTGCAAGACCATTTAAACAGCCAAGGTATCATAGCCAAAAGCGGACAACGTCCTGAGTCACTGTTGCTCTAAAAGCTTGCTATGCCGTATATAACCGGAAATCACATCGCCAACTACGTCCCCGATGCTGAATATTACTCACAAAACCACCAGCAATCCTGAATTGCCAATAAAAGAAGCTATCGCTACTGAATCGCACACAAGATACATGGCAAGACCCATAACCATTTCAAACTACAAAACCAAAGCAATTCACCAAATCAGCTGTGAGATCTAGGTAAGCAACAAGAGATCACCTTCCTCGTGATCCCCACGCGGCAGCCAGTCCTCGTTTCGTTCTTTCCTCCTCCAAACACCTGCGTCCACCACCAATAGAAGGTCAAACCCCAACCAAAGAAACAAACAAATGGGTAAGAGCTGAGGGTTGAGGAGAAAGCGAGCCATGCCTTGGACCGGGCGGCCACGGCGGAAACCGCCGGCGAGGAAACGGCGAAGGCGACCGATGCCATCTCCGACCAGGCGAAAAGGCAGGAGGAGAGGGAGGGAGATCGGAGGTGTGGGCTCCAAACTACTGTACTGAGGAGTAGGGAGGGAGAGGATGCTTCGCGCATTTGGGATCAAGCAGGGAAGGAGAGGAACTGAGCGGATGGGGATCGAATACCACCTACCTACCAACCTCTGCATCACAGCGGGAATGCACTCAGCTCAGGCAGTCACCTATCGATCGCCCGTCGCGGAGACACTCTTGTAAAGAATCTGAGCGTTCGTCCAGGAAATGGATGATTAGAATTTACATCGCTGAACTTGTAGTCGCAGCAATGACGGTAGATGATCCCGGTCCAGTGGATGGTGATGGCCTTGGAGTCTCCGTCGCAACTGTCTTGTTGGACGGATTTTGAGTGACTGTTTTTGTGTATATTTTTTCTTCATTCCTGAAAATTGAGAATCCGTGGGAAGCAAGCAAGTGGTTAAACACCAGCTCTAGGATTTTATTGATCGTTCGATTCAAAAACGAAAATCGCACGATCAATGTTGATTCTAAAGTCTTTTTTAATGGCATGAAAAATTGCGTGAGCTACAACGAACACCAGGAGCCGGACGTCCGATCTGTGAATGTTTCGTCGGACGCTCAGTGCAACATTTTTTTCCAACGTCTGTAACATTTTTTTTCGTGCGCACATTTCTACTGTTATCGAAGAAAAATGTTTCATGCGTAGGAAAAAAATGTTGCAGCGATTCGAATCGACATGTCTACTGTTATGGAAGAAAAATGTTTCACACGTAGGAAAAAATATTACAGCGTCCGAAAAAATTAGACTTTCGACTCCTAACAATTCCGCAGAAAAATAAGACTTGTATAGACAGATCAGCCCACTGGGTCACCCAATTTGGGTGAAGTAGCAGTGTAGCACTATTTATTCGAAACAGGGGCTTCGAATACCGGAATTGGCAGTAATCTAACCATCAAGATAATTTTGGATTTCTCATTTAGATTAGTGGCTGTTTTACCAAACGACTTCAATCCATCAAAATTACTACTATAGAATTCGTGAAATCCTTAACAGATTCTGACAATTGAATGTATGCAACAAACAGGCACACACAAAATATTGGAGTTATTTTTTAAAATAATATTTGAAAAATGAAAAATTATAGAAATAATATGCCAAAATTAAAAATTATAAATATACCTCTATGTCGCTATTTGAAATAGCGACAGACAGAGAGGTATATTTGTAATTATTAATTTTGGCATATTATTTCTGTAATTTTTCATTTTTCAAATATTATTTTAAAAAAAATCGAAAAATATTGGCCACGAAAAATGGGAATTTGCATCCATGGCCACAAACCGGGCCCGTTCTACCATCCAGGCCCAAGACTACATCATCCGAGGCCCAGATCTCTTCCCCAATCCTAAACCGCCCGGCAACGAGCAGCCCTCCTCCCGCCAAAACTTCCAACGCTTTCCCGCCAAATCCCACCTCTATTACCATCTTCCCGCCACCTTTTCGTCGCCTTCGCACCCTTTCTCCTCATCCACGCCCGTGCGCACCCGCATCTCTTCCTCGCCGCCGGAGCAACCGCCGCCGCCGCCGCAGCCATGTCGGGTTGGGACGAGGGTGCTGTTTTCTACAGTGACCAGGCGCAGTTCCCCCGCGGCGGTCCCGGCAGCGACCCCGCCGCCGACCTCACCCGCCATTCCGCCCTCCGCAAGTTCAAGGAATTCCTCCGCGGCTTCACCGGCCCTACCGGCGACTTCCCCTACCGGTCCGCCCCTATACACCCTCCCGCTCCTCATCTCCCAGATCCGAGTATTTGATCCCCTCGATGACTGAATCAATTCAATTTGTGTTTTTCTTTGTTCCAGTGAGAGACTAGTGCACAACCGCGACCAAGCCACCGTCGCCATCGAGGACCTCGACGCCTTCGACGCTGAGCTATCTGACAAGATCCGGAAGTCGCCCGCCGATTACCTGCCGTTGGTGCGTTGTTTTCCCTGAATTTTTGTTTTGGTTTATGTCGAGTTGTATCTAATTCTTCATATGGGTTGTGTAGTTTGAGACGGCTGCAGCCGAGGTTCTTGCGAGCCTCCGGTCGAAGGTCGCCGGTGAGACCGGGGAGATGGAGGAGCCTGTCGCCGGGGATGTGCAGATCTTCTTGTCTTCAAAGGAGAACTGCCTCTCCATGAGATCTGTTGGGGTCAGTTCTGAAATAATTTATATTAAATAGCCTATTTCAGAGCGTTCTATATATTCCATTTTGACAAAAAAAATCAAAATTTCAGGCTGATTACATGTCGAAGCTGGTGAAGATTGCGGGGATTGCAATTGCCGCATCAAGGGTGAAAGCCAAGGCCACTCATGTGACACTGCTCTGCAAGAACTGCAGGAGCGTGAGGACGGTGCCGTGCAGGCCAGGCCTCGGTGGGGCTATTGTCCCACGATCGTGCGATCATGTTCCTCAGGTATATTTCTCACTAACCATTTTCAATTATTGCCTTACTGTTTTGGTTGTAATGTTAATGGTGGTGCATGTATCTTGTTGTTTTATTCCATTAGCCTGGAGAAGAGCCTTGCCCCCTGGACCCCTGGATCGCAGTCCCAGATAAGAGCAAGTATGTGGATCTCCAGACTCTCAAATTGCAGGAAAATCCTGAGGTTAGTTACTGTAGTATATATCCTTGGTGCAATGCGGTTGAGTTGTAGTAATCCCACTGATGTTTGTTCATCTCGGTTAACTATCATAACATGTCTTCAACAATAATCAGTATTTCTTAATCTTGGCGCACAGGATGTTCCAACTGGTGAGCTCCCTAGGAATATGCTGCTTTCTGTAGATAGGCACCTAGTTCAGACCATTGTTCCAGGGACTAGATTAACTGTAGTCGGTATCTACAGTGTCTACCAAGCATCTGCCAAGTATGTTGTATCTAAACACGGTTTATTTATTAGCTAGACTGATTACATGGCTGATGCTGTTGTTATGTTCATATTGCAGCCAAAAAGGTGCTGTTGGAGTTAAACAGCCTTACATTAGAGTTGTGGGGTTGGAGCAGTCTCGAGATGCTAACTCAAATGGCCCCTCAAATTTCACACTCGACGAGGTAGTTTGTTTTCCAAGGTTTTCATAGATGAAAGGAGTTGCACCTTTTCATATAATATTAATTTTCTTGTCGATTTGTAGGAAATGGAATTCAAAGAATTTGCGCAGAGGCCAGATGCATATGCCAAGATTTGCTCAATGATTGGCCCTTCAATTTATGGTCATTCTGATGTCAAGAAAGCTATTGCATGCTTGTTGTTTGGGGGATCAAAAAAGGTATTTCATCTTATCCAGTGGCTAATATGTTCAGAAAAATAATGTTTTTTCCTTGAAAAATTTAATTTTTACCCCAGTGGCTAAGTGGTAGCGCTCTCACGCTGATTAAACTGTTGTCTACTTCAGAGGTTGCCGGATGGTGTCCGTTTGAGAGGGGACATTCATGTCTTGCTTTTGGGTGATCCATCCACAGCAAAATCCCAGGCAAGTGTTGTTTGAAGTTGTCATAGCATTTCTTTTGATGGCATATAACATGACAGCAAAGCTCATGTCAGTCATGTATGACCTGCACTCTGGATTCATATGAATTCTGTACTCTAGTTAAGTTCATGTAATTTGCCAGGAATAATTGTGTGTGAGTTTTGACACTATTAAAAACCAGTGCTTTCTGGATCAATGACACGAATTTCTACATTTTGACAGTTTCTCAAGTTTGTCGAGAAGACAGCACCAATTGCAGTTTATACATCTGGAAAAGGTTCATCCGCAGCTGGTCTTACGGCATCTGTAACTCGGGATAGTAGCTCGGTAAGCTTGCCTTCGTTGAATTGCTTATCGTGTTACTCGAAGTTTGATTTTCTATGACTAAAGAACTTTTCTTTTCCTGTACAGCGTGAATTTTACTTGGAAGGAGGGGCCATGGTTTTGGCTGATGGTGGAGTGGTTTGTATTGATGAATTTGACAAAATGAGGCCTGAAGACAGGTAAAAGTCAATCAATTTAGACTTCATGGTTGAAACTAGAATAAACATTGGCACACCTGGTATCTTTTTGTACTATTGAAATAATTTTAAATCAGTCTCTTTTTTCTTCTGCAATTCCAGAGTTGCAATTCATGAAGCCATGGAGCAGCAGACCATATCTATTGCCAAAGCTGGCATTACAACAGTACTCAATTCAAGGACCTCAGTTCTTGCAGCTGCCAATCCAATTGCAGGGCGCTATGATGATCTTAAGGTCAGTCAATCTGTTTTGTTAGTGACTTGTCTACTATTTCCATATTTTCAAAAAGTACCATCTATTCCAGTCCTATATATAGAACATGATACATTGTCTTTTGCTGTTCATCAGACTGCACAAGATAACATTGATCTGCAGACAACCATCCTTTCTCGTTTTGATCTAATCTTCATCGTTAAAGATATCAGAATGTATGATCAAGATAAGGTATGAAGAAAAATGCTTTCTTGAGCTTACTTTTATGCTGCAGAGACTAAGTGAGCTTCAAAATACAGCGAATAGCAAGACACATCATTAAGGTGCATGCCAGTGGTGCTGCAGCTTCATCGAAGAACACAGATGCTAGTGAAGGAGAGAATTGGCTGAAAAGGTGTGGTTGGCTTTGTGTTTTCTGTTTCACATAATTTGACTTAACTTTCTTGGATGATAATATTCATAATCTTACTAATGTATAGGTACATTGAGTACTGCCGCATTACTTGTAAACCGCGGCTTTCAGAAAAAGCAGCAGAGATGTTGCAGAACAAATATGTTGAGATTAGACAGGTATTTATAGATTTTCCCTTAATTAACTGGTTATTTCGACTTTCTTATCTATTTGTATTATTCATTGTGCAGAAAATGAGACAACAAGCTCATGAGACAGGGAGGGCTCCAGCTATACCCATCACTGTGAGGCAGCTTGAAGCTATTATACGTTTGAGTGAATCTCTTGCAAAGATGAGATTGTAAGTACTAGTTGATCACATACTAAATGTTCCGCAAACATTGATTTACAGGTAGCTTAACTAGCGGTATATTTGTAGATCATTATAATTTTATATATTTACTTGTCATTCCCGATGGTTCTAATTTGCAAGTTCCATGACATTCCTGACTGTCATATGAATTATTCTTAGGACAAGTGTGGCTACACCAGAACATGTTGAAGAGGCATTTAGACTGTTTAATGTCTCCACTGTTGATGCCGCGAGATCTGGGATCAATGAGCATTTGAACTTGTCACCAGAGATTGCAAATGAAATCAAGGTTGTTCTTTGCTTCCCAAAATTAAAATTATGTTATTAAACCTTGCATTTTCTGAGTCTTCCATTTTGTCCTAACAGCAAGCGGAAGCACAAATAAAGAGAAGAATGGGAATTGGAAGCCACATATCTGAGCGACGGCTAATGGATGAACTAACTCGGATGGGGATGAACGAATCCATTGTAAGGAACCTATCATAATACGCATGAAGTAATAATTTATAACTAAAGGTTTCTCACCACAGCTTTCCACTACAGGTGAGAAGAGCCCTTCTGATCATGCACCAAAGGGACGAAGTGGAGTACAAGAGAGAGCGCCATGTGATTGTCCGAAAGGCTTGAGGTGGACTGGTGTAATCATAAACCGAGGACATCCTCTATTCAGATGTGTATAAGTTTCACTGAAACTGCAACCACTGCCAGAGGACGAGGCACATTTCTTTCGGCCGATTGCTGACTAGACTATTGTATTATGCAAGATCGGAAGAAATTTGTTGCATCGTTAAGATGCAATTGTAGTTGTACTACAGTTAGCTGTAGCTGTAATCCTAAATTGTCTTGTGCTAGCACATAGGTGAAACGTTGTAACCAAGGTTCTGAAGGTGTATTACAGTAAGTTAACAAATTTTGCATTCATGAATTTTCTGTAGTACCGAGACAGAATAAGTAGTAATCGGTTCATTCACTGCAGGATAAAGTTGTCTCAAGAAAAGCATGTAGCAAAAGGGAGGGAAGAAATGATTATCTCTAAAAATACAGAGATGAATTCAGGAAGAGTTTACAGGTTACAAGGAACATATCATTGCCTTCAATGCTTTTTCTTTTCGATATAAATTGTACGGATCTTAAAGCAATTGAAAGGGTAATCACTATTTACCTTTCATTTATGCTTGAATATTAAGAAAAGCATAAAAGCATCTCTCAATACATATTACTTCACTATACTCAAAAGGGCACCGGTGTTCGGGATTCTTCACACTCAAAATACAAAAACAAACATCTAAGTCAAAAAATAACTCGAACTTCCCCTCTCTGATCGTTTGCAGAGGGGGGGAATATATATCCATGGATGGCGTGCGTGTTACACGGTGTAGCTCTGCTGGATCGTCTCGATGTCGAGCCCCTTGAGCTTCACCACTGACTCGACGTGGCCCTTGAGGGTGTGCAGCTCCCTGAGCCTGCAACAAAAGCCAATTCTTTCAGTAAGAACGACATGCTAGAATGAGTTGAGCGGAATGTTTCCGGTTCAGTTGAGGCGGTGGTGGTGTGGCGTTGGTACGTACCTGGCGACCTCGGCACGCTTGGCGGCCTGCTCGGCGATCTCGGAGAGCTCGCGGTAACCGGAGTTGTCGTTGAAGAGGTCGGAGGTGGTGCTGGGCTGATTCAGGCCGTGCAGAGTCCTCTGCGCCGTCGCCCACTGCGCCTCGCGCTCGCCCTTGCCGTAGTCGTTCTTGCTGGTGAACGCCGTCTGCGAAGCACCAAGAACAGAAAAATCGTCATGAAGTCCACATGTCACAGCACGGAAAGATGCATCATGTTCAAAGGCGCAGCAGCTAAGAAATGGGGCAGTCATCAGTAGCTTGCCTTGTTGTTAATGTTGTTCCATGCCCTGCCGCTGAGCGCGTATCGGATGATGAACTTGAGCACGTCGAGCGGGAGGTAGGTGACGATGCTGAACAGCCAGATGGCGGCGCCCCACCCCCACCCGATGCCCTGCATGCGGCAGAACTCCCAGTTGGCGTACACGGCGATGCACGTCGCCACAAGCTGCGCCAAGAGGAAGGCGACGACGAGGAGTAGGCCCGGCCGCTCCACGAACGACCAGCTCCTGGACCGCGTCACGAAGATGAGCGCCTGGCTGATGATGCTCACCTGGAGGTACAGCGCCGCCATGAGCTCCTTGTCGTTCTCCTTGATCGACCTCACGCCGAAAGTATCCTGCATGGCGTCATCACATGGGTATCAGTATCAGGTGAGCATGAATTCATGCAAGAAGAAACCTCTTCGTCCTAGGTACCGTGAAGAAGTCGGTGTCGTGCGCGAGGTAGAAGAAGAGGACGGTGACGAGGGCCATGTAGGTGCCGAGGACGACGCCGGTGGCGAAGATTTCCTTGAGCTTCCACGAGTCGGGGGTGGGCGACGGCTTCACGCGGTCCTTGGAGATGGTCATGATGGTGCCGTCGTTGAGAATGGCGATGATGAGCACCATGAAGGGCGCGAAGTCGAACTTCCAGAGCAGCGCCACGAGCATGAAGCCGAGCACGATACGGATGGTGATGGACACGGCGTAGATGGTGTAGTTCTTCATGCGCTGGAAGATAGCACGGCTCGTGAGCACGGCGCTGATGATCACGCTCAGCCCGGGCTCCGTCAGCACGATGTCCGACGCGCTCCGGGCCGCATCCGTCGCGTCGTCCACGGCGATGCCGATGTCGGCCTTCTTCAGCGCCGGCGCGTCGTTCACGCCGTCGCCGGTCATGCCGACGATGTGCTTCCGGTCCTGGAGCCGCTTCACGATCTCGTACTTGTGCTCCGGGAACACCCCGGCGAACCCGTCGGCCTTCTCGATCAGCTCGTCGATGGGGAGGCCGCTCATCTCGCTGCTCTTGTCGCCCAGCAGGGTGGTGCTCGGGTACATGTTGGTGCCCATGCCGAGTCGCCGGGATGTCTCCTTGCCGATGGCCAGCTGATCGCCGGTGATCATCTTGACGTTGACGCCGAGGTGTAGCGCGCGGCGGATGGTCTCCGCGCTGTCGTGCCTTGGCGGGTCGAAGAGCGGCAGAAGCCCGATGAACTGCCATGGGTCACCGGCGCTTTCCTTGCTCTTCTCAGGCACCTGCTGGTACGACACGCCGAGCGACCGGAGGCCACGGTCAGCGTACTGGTCGATCAGGCTGTGGATCCTCTTCTCGGCCTCCTTGCCCATTCTGCAGAGCTCAATGATCTGCACACAAACAAGCCAAACCACCAATGTTACTCCGCATCCTACCGATGATGTTGTGCACAAAGAGCTAAGTACTACCTGCTCAGGGGCGCCCTTGCTAATCCTGTGCCAGTCGCCATTGCCGTCGATGTAGGTGATGGCCGTGCGCTTCTCGACGGGGTTGAATGGAAGGAAGTGGACCTCCTGGATGCCGGCGCGGGCCTCCTTGGGGTCGGCGAGCATGCCAACGATGCAGGTGTCGATGGCGTCCTGGTTCTCGACGCGAGAGGCCCTCGCGGCGTAGAGCAGCACCGTGTCCTTGTCGACACCCCTGCCGCACACCTCGATGAGGGTCTTGTCCACGGTGAGCTTGTTGAGCGTGAGGGTGCCGGTCTTGTCGCTGCACAGCACGTCCATGCCAGCCATCTCCTCGATGGCGGTCATGCGCTTGGTGATGGCGCCCTGCTGGGACAGGCGGTGGGAGCCGATGGCCATGGTGACAGAGAGCACGGTGGGCATCGCGATCGGGATGCCGCCGATGAGCAGGACGAGGAGGTTGTCGATGCCGTCGCGGTACGCGCGGTGCTGGACCGGGTACATGACGATGATCTCGGCGAGCATGCCGACGGCGATGGAGACGATGCAGAAGTTGCCGATGGCCGTGAGCACCTGCTGGAAGTGGCCGACGTTGTTGGTGCTGTCCACCAGGTGCGCCGCCTTGCCGAAGAAGGTGTGCACGCCGGTGGCGATGACGACGGCCTCGATCTCTCCCTGCTTCACTGTGGAGCCGGAGAAGACCCCCTGGCCGGAGTGCTTGTTGACCGGCATGGACTCGCCGGTGAGCGCCGCTTGGTCAACCTTCAGCGGGTCACCCTCGAGCAGCCTAGCGTCGGCGGGGATGATGTCGCCGAGCTTGACGCTGATGATGTCGCCGGGCACTAGGATGGAGGCGTCCTGCTCGAGCCACTTGCCGTCCCTGAGGACCTTGGTCTTGGGCGCGAGCCCCGCCATGAGCGCGGCGGCCGCGTTGCCGGCGTTGTTCTCCTCGATGAAGCTGATGGTGGAGTTGATGAAGAGGAGGACGACGATGCCGACGAAGTCCTGCCAGTCCGGGGGCTTGCCGCCCCCGTTGGCGAGCACGATGGCCATGATGGCCGCGCACTCCATGACCCAGGACAGCGGGTTCCACATGAAGCCGAGGAACTTGAGGAGCTTGCTCTCCTTCTTCTCCTCGAGCTTGTTGGGGCCGAAGATCTTGAGGCGGTTCTCGCCCTCGGCGGCGGACAGCCCCTGCTTGCTGCATTTCAGGTGCTCGAACACCTCCTGCACCGGGATCGTCTCCTGCACGCAGAAACACAGGCGCGCACATGCGTTGTCAAGCAAACATGCACACGAGAGGACTCGTGGAGGGGAGGAGGCGTACGAGGTCGACGGTCTCGTTGCAGACGTCCACGAGGGAGATGGACGCCATCTTTATTAGTTGTTGTCAATGGAGTGGGTGGGTGGTGTGGTGCGCGCGGGGAAGGAAGCTCCCGGTGACCGCCTTCGCCTCGCCGCGCGGGGGTTAGGCCTTCATGGAACGGAGGAGGAGACGAGGGCGGGGCCGGGCCTGCCTGCCTTGCCTCGGTCCGCGCGCTGCTTGAAGACGAGATGGCCGTGCCCCGCCCGGCCGCCTCTTATACCGCGCGGGGTGGTTGCGATCGAGTGGCTGCATGCAGCCTGGGGAAAACCGAACCGCAGCGCGAGTGCGCGAGCGCGACGCGATCGCCGGGCGGCGCGGCTGACCTCTTCTTCGCACTCGCGTCTGCCGTCCGTTTGACGCAACTCACGACGGTGCGTTCGTGCCGTCTGCCGTGCCACGCCTCCTCGGCTCGGAACGTTGCTTGGTCGCGCAACTCAACTCGACGGAATCGAGCTGCAATGTGCTGCTGTTCGTTGCTGCAAAAGCTAAGTTCGTCGTGCGTAATAGAACTTTTGCAGAGCACCTCTGTATGTAGCAGGCATGGAGATAAGCAAACGTTGTTTTGCATCTCTGGAAAGACACTCCCACAATTGTGTTCGTGTAGCCGTAGATGCGCTAATCCAGTAGTAATATGTTACTCCCGTTCGGAGCTACCTAAACAAGCATGGCAAAAACCTGGGTGCACCGGCCACCTCGGCTCAGTAGCTCACTACTCTTGAACAAAGTCAGAAAGAGATAAGCACCAGTTTGGGTATGCCTTTCTTAATTTCTTTACCTCAAGAACAAAGTAGTACTGTGCAGTAAGGAGCTTACTCAAAGACCACTCGCACGAAACAAAGTTCGAGACGAATTCTGCTCCACAAAATATCTTCCAAAGAATTTCCTTCTGCAATCAATGGATAATGTGCAACTAAACTACGATCTTGACCAATGTCCTGCGATACTTGTACTTGTTTGACAGATCCTAGGATCCTGGAAATCTTACTGGTTAGTAACGATAGATGTTAGAACCTAAACTACTTAACATGGACCAACAGCATCCAACCAGTGCTATTTCAAGCTGTACATCCAACCAAGGACCAACGGCAATGTTGACCAGACTGCCAATATAACCACATCGGAAATACAAAACAAAATTCAACGCAACACGATCAACAAGACACAGGAAATATTTGGCATCAAATTGCCGTGTAACCTTTGATGAAACATTTTTTCCAATTCTAACAGAAGAGCTAATAAACTGGTTATAAGACTGCTGTACTGCACGGAAGGATTAAACAAACTAGAATCTAATCAACTTCATCTGCATACTATGTAAATGGACAACAGTCCATATAACTTGGAACATGGACATGCTTACACCCAAGAACATATCTAGAGTACGGTTCTTACATACATGGACTAAAAATTCAGTACATAATCAAGTCTGACATCGTTCTAGACAGTTCATATTATTAACAGTGAATGGCTATAACAAACAAAAGCAATCCATGAGTAGGGTTCAACATAGAAGGTTCACTCTAAAAGAGCAAGGTCAGTTGGAAAGTCAATACAAATCATAAAGGTGCATAGTAACTGATCACAGTTGTCCTGCACAAATCACTTGGCTGATTCAGCATATTCTCAAAACCTTAAAACCTTTTCTGTGATGATGTGACCTGAGAGCAAAACCAATATTTAAGCTACTACCCCAAAACAGTTTATTCACCAGAGGCCAAGTTTTCTCAAGTACCATAGCACGCTTGCGATACAAAACCAACAGTGATCATCTAGTGGTCGTTCTTCGAGTAAGAAGTGATATTTCACACCAGAACCTTCATTTCGAAATTCTAGAAAGAGGCAACTCGCCACTACAACACTCCTATAGTGCAATTGCTGTGCATTCCTCGGCAAGCCCAAACATAGCCGGCAAGTCCTATTTCTTGAAATTTTCGTGTATGTAACGAGACTACCATACAGGAATAAAGTAAATTGGGTATTGGCAAGTGAAAGCATTGAGTACTGGTATACGTACAACTTTACGTCACCTATAACATCGTTAAATTAAAAGTGACCTCACAACTATACAACATCACTTAGGGTCTGTTTGGTTGCTTGTACCAAATGGTACGTGTATGAGATGATTCAAGAAAAAAACCATTCATGTGTTTGGTTGCTTGAATAGAACCATCCTATTCTAGATGGTAGGATACAAATTTGAAGAATATTCCCTATAGATGCTGAACTATTTCATTCACACAAAACAATTGAACCAAATGGTACAGGACCATCCTATCCTATTCAACCGCATCCCACCAAACATGTAATTGAAAACAAAGTTAGTTACTACAAGCCCAGGCCCTTCTAGGAAAGATACCAATGACATCTAAGTTTCCGACACATGATGGCTGCCAAATCGATCCTCTAAATTACAATCCGCAGCATTTAACCCACAATCTGAAATGAATCAGTTGAGCTAATTTAGTGCACCAATCTAGCCAACTAAATACCTTTCTGGAAACCAAGTTCGTCATAAACCCAATATCCACACAAAAGCACTTCACATTCTTGTACCTATGAAATGGCATGTATACTCCTGTATTCTTTGGTCTAAAGGACTATCCTTACATTCTAGCAGAATCCAACAACGTAGCAATCAACTTCGCAATGATACAAACAGATACTCACGTCCCCAGCCATGCAATAGAGTTAACCAAAAAGAATCAAAATTAGGCCTTAGCAAGGGTTCAGAGTTCTTTACTTAGCATAGCATGGTATCCTCAGTATACCAGAGTACTACCAACTCTAGTTAACATCACCAAAATCTTAATAAAAGCATCCTGGAATCGCTTCCTAGCTTGCATAAACACTGAAACATCCATGAAACAAAATGCAGATAACTCTTAAAACCCTAGCTTTCCCACGCAGCAGCCGGTACGTCCCCAGCTCAGAACCCAAGCTTGGTGCGGCGCCAGTGCCTGCGCTTCGCGTTGTACCTGAAAACCCACAAACCCAAAACAATCGCAGGAGAGGATCAGCACACGAACGCCTAAGCCGACTCGAACAGAGGAGCGAGACGAGCGAGAGGTGGGGGTGGACGCGGCCATTACCTGATGGTGTTGTCGGTCCTCATGCGGATCCAGTAGGGGATGGGGCGGTTCTGGCGCATCTTCTTCGCCAGCTTCTTCTTGATCCGGAAGGTCTTGTGGGACGGCTGCGCGGCGCAAGAAACAAACAATCACATCAGCGAAACGTCAAAACCATAACCACACAAGACGAACTTCATGAAAGTCGAGGAAGAGAGCTAGGTGGATACCATCGTTGCGGCGTAGACGAAGAAGCGGCGGCGGCGGCGGCGGCGAAACCCTAGGTGCGTGGAGTGTCCAACTGGTGGACGGTGGGGCTTATATACTGGAGGCGAGTATCGTTATAGGTTGGGCTCGTTGTTGCTTGATATTCCAATTTTGCAGGGCAACAGTAGTACAATGGCATTTTAAGCCCAGAGCGAATTTTTTGTGGCCCATACATTTATTAACTGACTGGACAATTATTTCGAGTCCCCTTGTTAGGGGCTTAGGGCCCGTTCAGATCCTGTTTGATACAGGAATTTTCCCGGATTCACATGTTACAGCTCAATTCCTATATGTGAAATTCTTAGAAACTAGCCAAATGTGCAGCAAGATTAGTTATAATTTATGTTGTACTAAGGGAGTATTTAGGTGCTTTAGACTAGTTATATATTGTTACAGTGTTTTGAAATTATTATATAATTCGTTATAATATATGTTGCATGCAGTTACAATGTTAGAGTCCTATTTGCCATCAAAGTGTATTGTTTATTTATAGCTCATTAATCCATACGTTATAACCGAACTAACCACAATCGATGGTGTAGATTTTTCTCCTTTTTTAACCCAGTTCACACGGTAATTTCTAGTCCATGAGAGCAAATGTGGTGGCTTCTTTGCAATTTACATGTAGGATTTTAATTTGAATTCATATTAAAAAAATGAAATCGCTAATTTTCCTTTGTTTTCTTCTAAATATGTGTATTGTTGAACTGTACATGGCATGGAGTTTTTTAATATTGTTTTAGATTGGAATCGTATACAAATCCAACTACTAATTTTTATTCCAAATTTCAATGGTTTATTTTGAATTTACGTATTGTTGGATTTATATGACATGGATTTTTTTAGTTTTAGGTTGTAATTTGTATGTAAATACAATTAGTATTTTTCATTTTATTGTTATTCTTAATTTTATATATTTAGATATTTTAAATTCAAACTCTTATAAAAATGAAATAGCTAATTTTCCTTTGATTTTCTAATTTTCATTTTGTTGGATTGTACATGAAGTTTTTCTAATGTAGTTTTAGGTTGAAATCATATACAAATCCAATCACCAATTTTTATTAATTTTTTATTATGAATTTAAGCTTTACTTTGAAGTTTGTATAGAAATTGAATTGCTAACTTTCTTTTTTTTATTCCGAATTTAGTTATTTTTTTATTGTACTTTAAGTTTTACTTTGAAGTTTGTATAGAAATTGAATTGCTATTTTTTTATGCGAATTTCAGTTTTTTTATTGTACTCGACATGGACTATTCCTTATCTAAATCAAATTGCTATATTTTATTTTATATTCCGAATTTCAGTTTTATGTTGGAATACATATACAAATCCAACTACTAATTACCCTCTCCGGTCACAAATAGTTATCGTTTGGACATCGACACGTTCTCTAAAATACAACTTTGACCGCTAATTTCTATTATAATATATTTATAATACATAATAAAATTATAATATTATGAAAGTACTTTTCGAAATAAATCTACATATATGATTTTTCTTGTATCCAATTTAAATATTTAGAAAGATATTGACAGTCAAAGTTTTAAAATTTTGACTGCACCTATGTCCAAAACGACAACTATTTATGACTAGAGTGAATATTATTTAATTTTTATTCTAAATTTTAGTTTTATTTTGAAGTTCACATAGAAGTCAAATTGTTAATTTTCTTTTATATTTATTTTGAATTTTAGTTAAAATTTTATTTTATTTGGCATGGACTCTTTCTTTAAACATAAGCCGTTATAACTTAGTCCACGAGATGGACGGGTAGATCTTTTCTTTTTTTCCTCAGAGTAACGTGGGAATTTCTAGCCCTTTAGAGTGAATGTGGTGACTTCTTTTTCTCTGTTGTAGTAGTAGCAACAGCAGTAGTAGAAGATCCTGTGTTCCAAATATGTCTTGAAAAACCGTTTCCTGCGCAGTTCCTACTTGTGAAATTCCTCCAGACAGTTCGTTGTGTTTGAGAATAGCCAAAGGAATTTTGGTGTGCCTTATTTTTCTACATTTTCTAGTGTGGAATTCTTCCGTTGCAAAGAGGCCTGCGAACAAAAGATCATGTCAAGCCTGAAGATTCCACTCCAACCCATTCAACGCGCCAACTGCTCTGCAATAGGCAGTTAAATGCATGTCAGAGCTTCATTCGTGAAATGTAATGTATTTTTTGGTATCAAATCTCCTGCTAATGTAGTATCTTTGCTTTCCTTTCTTAAATACATGACAGAGCTCCTGTCATTCCTTTAAAATAAAAATAGGCAGTTAAATAACAACCGTCTCCGCATCTGCTAGATAGATCCCTACTATGTTGTGACCGCAATTCCCGGGCCGTCCAGATCTCACCTGAGCCTACAAGAACGTAGGCGAGTTGATCATGGCCTAAACAACAAGCACAAAATGCAGACGTCCCCCTCAAAGACAGCTCCTTGATCGAAAGCGCGTCGTGGGAAGGGAAAGACCGGAAGTCTAGCTCGAATGGGATGCAGTCTTGGACAAGATTAAGATACATGCATCGGCCAGAAAGAAAACGCAAGGTTAAGCTAGCTCTGCACAGCCTCGAGACGTCGTCGTCGTCGTCTTCTTGTGAACATCGCAATCATGGATTCATACATGCTCACATGGGGATTTTGGATGCTGTCCATGCGTTCACCTGAATTCATTCGTTACTCCGTTCATGTACCGACCGAGATCTTCTAAATACCGACAGTGCCGATGTACCCCCAGCTCCATCTGCTGCGCATTTCGCATGTTTTGCAATAGCTCCCCAATCCCCATGATTGGCTCTGGAGCTGTGCCTGCTTGTGATCATCGTTAGCCCAGTTATTGTGTCGCAATCGCAGCCACGTGAGCGTTTTACATGCTGTCTGCCATGATCCATGGTGCATCGCATGCCATGCATGCGCTTCCATCAGCAAAACAGTCTCTGCAAAAAAAACACACACACACACACACACATTTCTCCTGCAATTCACCAAGATTTGTAGGGAACAGCAGGTCGTGGTGAAATGCGTGTAGTCCACTGAAACTTCAGCTTCTACTACGCCTAAAATACAGCTGAAACCATGACTAGAAAACGGGGGCAATATTTTGACCGGGGTTTCTGAATTAAGGCACTACTGGTTCACTAATTAAATCTCGTCAAACGCAACTAGTTAATGGCATCCTAAGATTGTGGACCGATCATTAGATCTCACTGGGGTCAAGTAAGATCCCACGAAACGCGGATCATATGCGAGGGCTAATGACTGCATTTGACCAATGGGAAACTAATTAGCAATCATCCATACGATCAGATCAACCTGACTTCAGCAATCTAACAAGTACTCCTACTAGACAATGATGGGTAAGCTAATCACAAAACTATCCCCGAGTCGACGAGCTGTTTCTCACTGTCGTCGTGGAAAATTTACAGTTCTTTGCAATGCTTTGAAGCTAGCTTAACGGGGATTTTATAGGGAGTAATGAAAAATAAAATCTTTCAAGATATCGACTTACCGTTATTTTTACTGCCTTGAAATGTGAATCTTGTAGCTGATCAGTGTGCGCTATTGTCCACTGTGGATTAGGTAGAATGGTTGGAACTCGTAGTTGACAGTAACATGACTATGTCAGACTCAGCTGCCCCGAGTTTGTTACGCACTTGGACCATGGTTTCAGCCTTCAGGCCTTCAATGTGTGCATGCAGTATGAGCAACAGCTGAGCTTGGTTTCAGTGTGATCCAGACAGGTGCAGCAAAACTTAAAACTCTTGCAGCTAGACAACTGTATCATCTGATTTCTCAACTTTTGTGAGAGCAGCCTGACAAAAGATGAGCTACTTGCTATTGTACTATATATGCTCACTTCTTTTCTTACTTACATATACAGTGGAGGGAAAAGAAAAACAACAGCAACAGCAGCAGCAACAACAACAACAACGATCTGGAAAGAATCACAGATCCACCGGAAATGCTACGATATGGCTAATGAGTTCGGAATAATAATCCTGAAAGTTCTTCGAGCCAATGATTAGGACATTTATTTTTCGAAAACAATGGATTAGGATAGATCAAGATAAGATTTCGATGGATGGGTCCTTGCATCGCAAAGCAACCATGGTTAACAGAAGAAAAGGGGTTAAGAACAGCGATGAGGGCATGAGGCTGTGTGGTTCTGAAGGAGCCTGAAAGCTGTGGTGCGCAGCTGCCTAACAGGACAACGTTGCAAGAACTGAACTTTGTCCACACTTACAGCTACGAAGCTTATACTATGCCGTAGGCTTTAGCTGCAAGTTTCAAAGTCTTCTTCAGGATATGCTATTGTTAAACCACTTGTAACTTCGAATTTCAGTGTCCCGTCTAGTTTCACAATTCAGAGTGCCATCCAAACGAGGGGTGAAATTAAATGACTTCCCTGCAAGCCTACTTGCTGAGGGAGAGGAGAAGGCACTCGCTGTCGGTCACTTATCATGCAGTATCGTTAGATTAGACCAGCTGCTTACCGCCCTAACGAACTAGATCAATTCAGCTAGGCAAATAGTCTAATGTGCCATGTGGCCATGCATGCTTGTCCCAACACCCCTTCATCATGGTGTTCAAGAAGCACAAATAGTCGTGAACTCTGATCGATTAAGACCGTCCAAACAAAAAAAAATCCATGCTTCGAATAGATAATAGAGACATTACATAGGATTATTCAGAATTTCCTGCTTGCCTTAATAATCTCCATGATCTCAGCCATCCGGGACTCAACAAAACCACTTGTCTACAGCAAACTGCGCTGAAACAGCCGTTTGTCCTTGGGAGCAATTGCAATTTTGCAAATGATCTGAAGAGCCTGAAGCCCACCAGGACACGACCACGAGTCCACGACCAGGCGCTTCCCTTTCTTCAGAGGAGCGCGCCATGGGGACGGGCCTGCATCACGCACTGGACTCCACGTGGTGCAAGAGGCTCCCATGACCGTCGCCCTGCCACTGCGTGCGCTGTGAAAATGGCGTCCGCTCCCTCCATTCATCGTAAGCTGCAGCCTAGCCTATAAACGCAGAAAGTACGGTCCAAAGGCACAGGCAGGCAGGGACGCGCCCGCGCGCGCGCTGGATTTCGTGCGCTGCTGAAGATGAATGCGTCGCATCGCATGAACAGGCCGCACATGCATGCGTTGCATCGCATCGCATGCACGCCGATCTCGGCAGTACGTGCTCGCATCGCATGGATGGTTGCCTGGCTTGTTCCTGCATGTATCACCAGCATGCATGCTCTTCTTCCCAATGCAAGGGGCATGGAAGTTGGCGCTGGTTCTGCCCCCAATGTGGCTGTCTGGCTCCATCACCAGTGACGCAGTGGTGCACATGACATGAGCTGAATATATTGCGATTTGCAAACTGCTCAGTACCTAGCACAGGGACCATCCAGCTACACTTAATTTGCTTAAAGCAGAACAGAAAGCGCATGTAAATTAACTACCTGCCTGTCCTGGCTCCTGACCATGTGCATGCGAGGCTTTTGGCAAAAGAATTCAGACAACTCGGTTTTGTTTCTCTTTTTTCATATAGGAATGGTGTCATCTCGACTTGCGCATATATCTCTTCAGTTTGAGTCGTCAGGCTTGTGATGGATGGATGGATGGCATGCATGGTTGTTGGAAACCTGAATGAATTAACAAAGAGGGAGCTTTCTGTTAGCCCATCCGTATATTATGTAGGCCAGTGGCCTTATTGGTGGATTCCATGTTCTTCCGTCTATCTGCAGGTTGTTACCTGATGCTTACCTACCATCACTGACTGACCTATTGAGGGTTGCAGTATTTATATCTCTATTAGGCCTAAATTCCTTTTCTTTTGCTCATTCGGTCATCGAGTTAGGCAGGGGATTTTCACCGGATAATATGATTCTAGGATCTTGTTGGTCAATTTGGGCTATCGCATATACTATTATAGCAGCTAGTACACAGCGAAAGTTTCTTGGATACGCTTGTTGCTTAAGCTTTAAGATAACAAATCATTAGCAAAGTTGCAGACAGTTAACAAGGGTCTACAAGCCAACATGCGTGTGCATATGAGCAACACAACGATATCCCTTCTTCCTGCATCGTGGGCGACTTCTAGTCTTGCTAAAAATTTCAGTCACTGAGTGGATTCCCTTAGTCAAATAAGGGCGTACGCCGTTCAGGATTGAGAAGAGAAATTCATTCAGAGAAAGTTCAGAACTTCAAACGGCACGTTCGTGCTGTTTGAACTGACGGCAGAGGATCCCACGACTATCATGCACGAGCTATCTAGAGGGGGGCGCATGTGGTGTGTCCTCTACATATTCAAGTAGATCATACTTATCCCATATGTTTTTCTGGATAGCACACCAAATTTGGATGCATGGTGAATGTGAGCCTATGGCCCTATCGGACGGCCTTTCCCCGGCACGTCATGCGATGGTGTGATTGCATGTGAGCTTATTTGTCTGGCATGCACGTTCCTAGCCGAGGCCACAAAAAATGCCATGTCCAATCTTTAGCATGCTCAAATTGTCTCTAGGAAGAAAAGGCTAGGCAGAACAGAGGGGGAGCAGGGGAAGGGAAATTCTTGTGTGTTATCTAGATGCTTATATGCCTTTACCTTTTCTAGCCCTTTTGTACTTTTTTTTGTTGGCAAATCTAGTCATGTACGAACACAATTGCAAAAGTAGCATCCTTCCCGACCGTAGAAACGCCGGTGTCACCTGTCACGCTCGTGTACTATGGCAAGGGCCAAAACTAAGGCAATCCGGACGCCAGCTCGAGCGTAACAAGCTCCTGTCATGCTGCCTTATCTCAGTAGCACCGTCTTGCCACGGTCCACAGCCTACCGTAATTTCGGCTTCCTGTCGCAGTATACGAGCGCGGCAGTTGAGATATGTCACATGCTTACGCTTTCACAGTCGGGGAGAGGCTATTTTTGCAATTTGTGTCCGTACTTAGGCTAGATTTCCACACCAAAAAAAAGTGCGAGGGGGGCTAAAAAAGCTAATCTTGTTTTTTTAAAAAGAGCGTGGTGTGGTGTGGCATCACACCATGTTGCTACCATGGTTTACCTAAAGCTAAAAGAAAGTTCAGTGCAACTCTCTGATTTAGTTCGTATGATCTGTATAGTGCTTATCTTTATCAATACTGTAATGCGTGGTTTTATGAAGGGCGGGTAAACCATGGGAATTATGTATAAGTAAGCATGCCATAATATCACGCATAGGTTTATCCTAGATTTTTCAACATGCATGATATCTTTCTTAGCTCTTTTTTTTAGACGATGATATCTTTCTTAGATAGTGAATGAAGGAAGGAAGATCGGATCCCCACGCGAAGAGCTCAAGAACAATCAAACCAAACTAAAACAATGATACCGGTGGGCCCAGGCCCAATGACATCTTCCAAAAAGAAATGTGGGCCCAGTGACCATACACCCAATGCTGTGAGACATTTTATCTGGGTCCCACCGAGCAGATTCGCACTTTTCCCTCCTTATATTTATAGCCCCTCGCCATGTCTCACGCACCACACTCCCCTGCACGGCTGCACTGCACCTGCTCAGCTGCTCTTCCTCACGCGCCCACCGAGCGAAAGAAACCGAAGACCAAGGGTTCCGCCGATCCATTGCCACCCGACCCGATCGACACGACCAGCGAAGGCAGCGTACGTTGCCATCAACGACCACCACCGTCAGCCAATGGCTCGGCCGCAGCAACGGTACCGCGGCGTGCGGCAGCGCCACTGGGGTTCCTGGGTCTCCGAGATCCGCCACCCTCTCCTGTGCGTAGCCATGCGTGCAACATACATATCTTCTTCCTCGATGCGCGTCCAGTGCTTCTTGATCGTTGCGAGTGGCTCATGGTGGTGGTTCGTGGGGTTTGCAGGAAGACGCGGATATGGCTGGGCACGTTCGAGACGGCCGAGGACGCGGCGCGGGCCTACGACGAGGCGGCGCGGATCATGTGCGGCCCGCGCGGGCGCACCAACTTCCCCGTCGACGCCAGCGCCTCATCCTCCTCCGCGGCCGCCTCCTCGTCGTTCCTCTCCGCTGCCCTCGTCGCCAAGCTCCACCGGTTCAACCTGGCATCCGTGCAAGCCGCGAAGCGGCAGAGGGAAGCCGCCGCAGCAGCAGCCTCGGCCGTGGCAGCTTCGGCCGCAATGCCGCTGGGCAATGCCGGCACCGACGATGCAGGGACACCGCCGCCGTTGTCATCGTCCACGGAATGGAGTGGGCGGTTTCTTGAGGAGCAGCACGTGGAGCAGATGATCGAGGAACTGCTCGACTCCAACTTCTCCATGGAGATCTGCTACTAGCTAGTAGATAGTGCTCTGCCTCGGCTTCCTCTCTGTTCTTGCATGCGCGAATGATCACAGCATCTGCATACCCGTGCAAGTGTGTTGCCTTGCTCGTACGTGCTAGTAGCTAGTTGCACCATTTGGTCAGTAAGACATGTGAAGAACTCCATATTAGTTTGGTTATACGAGTTCTTCACTAGTACGTGTATAGTACCTAGTATTAGTATCCATAGAGTATTAAGTATTAACAAATTTGAGTCTTCTTTTATTTTTAACGGTGTCTGAATTAACTTGAGGATTTTAATCTGCATGCTTTTATGCAGTTGTTTTAGGTGTGCAATGCAGCAGACTGAGCAAGCAATCCACTAATCTAGTAGCAAAATTGCCTCAAGAGTCAAGGTATCAACATAAAATACAGCATCAACATTGCCCAGCACTAGTCGCAACTGGCGCCAATCCTTTGTGATGTGAATGCTTAGCTCTTAACTGAAGTACTACTACGCTACTATGCATGTGTTGAGTAAACCAGACAAATACGATGGAGGAGAAGAAGCTACTGAAATGCAGTATCCGCGTGCTTCATCTTGTGGTTCAGAGGACAAAAGAGAGGCTACTTGAGATCCATCCCATGGACTGAATTTTCCTCTTACATGCCATGGGCTGCATTTTCCTCTGTCGCGACTCTTCGGCCGCGCCGGGGTTGCGGCTTGCCACAAGCGTCCGAAAACGGCAGATAACGTGGGGATGCGTCTGCATGTGTAGCTAAGCTAGCCATATGCGCCGGCCCAGTGATGTATTGACATGCATATCATATCATCAGAGTGGGTGCTGTTCTTTTGTGCTTGCGACATGATGATATCTAGGGAGGATTCACTTCATCATGCCCGGCATGTGCTTCCACATGACTTGCCAATTCCGGTCAGCCCTCCCCCCTTTGACAGGACCCTGAAACTTGCAAGTGACATCAGGCGTTGGGTGTTTGTCAAAATCCCTACCTGATTGATTGGCCTGTGTTGTGTTTGATAGCTTGCTTTGGGCCAAGAGGGGACGAACTGCGTGCGTGCACCAGTAGGTAGGCTAGTAGCAATGTAGCATCTGCTATATCGATCACCATTTTCTGGACCCAATTGGTGGTAATGCATGCAAAAGGGATATGCTTTTGAGTTTTGACCCAAGGCTGCATGTTGGGCTGGTAAACAAACTCCTTAGGACTCGAATCAAAATTGTTTCGATTACACTAGTTAATGAGTTTAAATTTTAAATGAGTCTATTTGGAGCAAAAATTGTTAATGAGGCTCGGCTCGATAGTGATTCGTTAGTTCAAATTTAAAATAACCACTTAAATGATAAATAAAATGATTTTATATTAATTTTGAAAGAAACTCGATAATTTTTGTTTATGTGGGTCAAGTAGGCCCGCCCGCCCATGGGGTCGAGCCAGCCCAGCCGGCTGCGCCTTATCCACTTACTCCTTACCTTAGCTTGCTTCGGTGTGACCTGATGGGAGCTGTTATTTAGGGGAGTGAGAAAGAGGCGATGGCGCTTGAGTTGCTCGGCACGATCTCCCCACGTGCGGCGGTGAGATGGCGGCATCCACGGCACCCGCCTCAGTTCCTCCTCCTCGGCTTCTCCTATTTAGGGCATGGTAACCCGCCTCAGCATTGCAGCGGCAGTATTGTTTTCTAGGACGTGGTCATCGACGAGCCTAGCCAATTGACACTGACATCTAGTCAATGCACTGTAAGTAATTCATTTGCGCAATTTACTGCATGCTTGTAAAAGGGCTAGACACTTGGATGTCTTGGGGACCTTGCATGGGGACCTTGCATGCTAAAGTGGCATTGTTTTATGAAGATTGGGCTATAGAGAGACAATTTGTAACAACATTGTTTCAGTTTTCGTAACTTGCAATACTTGGTTAGATCAATTGTATCGTCTGTTGCTTATATATATATATACACAATATATATATATATATATTGTGTGCGCGCGCTCGCGCTCGCTCATATTGCTTACTGTCAATACATCATTGTTGGCTGGCATTGTTGTTACATCCTAGGTATTGTCGGCTGGCATTGTCATCCATGCTATTGTCGGTTGTTATTGTTGTATATCCAGTATGCAATTTTGAGTTTTGGTTATATACATAGGCGCTATTTTTCAACTACGTGTAGAATAGTATATTCTACACATCAACCAGTTTACGCAGTCCGACTGAGCCATACATGCAACTAATCAACGCAAACTACTCTAGTTGACCGAGCCATGCATCAGGGCTAACAAACTAATAAATGGGTTCATTGTTTGTACATGAATCATTTTTTCTTTATTTTAGCCATATATTTTTATTGGTAGCTCCGATTCACAAATGATTTTCACCAGTAAGTTACTAACGATGAGAGGAACAGAATGATACAAGTGTCGCTGATAAACAATAATTTTGCTTCATGGTAACAGATTTTACTACATCTATATATATAAATTATTACATTTCTATATATATTTTACTATCATAGAGTAGTAAATTGATGTTTATTTGGCAGTAAAATTTGATTTATACAACGTTTATTAGCGAGATTTATATCATATTGTTTCTCTCGTCGTCAGTAATCTAATAGTGAAATTTGTTCATGAATCGGAGCTACCAATAAAAAACTATGACTAAAATAAAGAAAAAACATATTCATATACAACTAGAAAACACATTTATTAGTTGATTGGACACGTGAGTGATTTGGTAGTAACTTCATTCATTTTTCTATAGTAAAATGTAGTAAATAAGATAGTAAATGTTAGTGTATTGGGAAACCAACTAGTAAATGCGTTTGCTTGTTTGTATATGAATATTTTTTATTTGTTTTAGTCATAATTTTTTATTAGCAGCTCCGATTCTTAAATGATTTCACCACTAGGTTACTGACGATGAGAGGAACATAATGATATAAGTCTCGATAATAAACAATAATTTTGTTGGCTAGTAACATATTTTACTACATTTATATATAGAAATTACTATATTTTTATATATATTACTATCATATAGTAGTAAATTGATGTTTATTTGGCAGTAAAATTTGATTTATGCAATGTTTATTAGCGAGACTTATATCATATTGTTTCTCTCATCGTCAGTAATCTAATGGTGGGATTCGTTCATAAATCGGAGCTGCGAATAAAAAGTTACGACTAAAACAAAGAAAAAAACATATTCATGTACAACTAGAAAACACATTTACTAGTTATTGGTTTAGATCACACACAGTTTGCACGGATTCATACGCGGGATGGTTTGCACGCAGTGGCTAGTTCTGCGACACGGGGGTTACTACTCGCACGTAGAATAACCAGCACTACGCGTAAGAGTAGAATAACGCTACCATGTGTGTGTATAAATGGGGCACTATGGGGCATGGGCACTATGATTTCAAATGCGCGAATTTAAGCCAAATTCGGGTATATTTTTTAAAACTTTCAGTTTTAGGGATGTACCCATCTATAACAATTCAAATGAAACACGTACATTTTTAAAAAATATACTCGAATTTAAAGATTTGAACGAATCTAGATCACATGCTTTGCTGATTTATATATAAAATCAGTACATACCTACAATCAAACTATCATAAAAAAACTCTAATTTGAATTTCAGTTCAAACTTGTTTAAACTAGTTAGTAAACTGGTTAAACTCAATATCCTAAAACTTTCAAAAAAATTCGCATACAAATACATAGGAAAAATACCCATTTTGGATCATGATACTCAGGCACCATGGTTGTAACATTCCAAAATTTGAGTTTTAGAATGTTTAAATTTGAAAATGAACCATTTACAATTTCTTTGAATTAATAAAAGCTTAATTCGAATTTTATATTAATAAAAGAATTTAATTTGACTAATCTATTTATCAAAAAAAGATTTTCAGGTTTAGTTGGGTTCATTATGCTGCAAGGATTTGTTTTGTATTTTTGGAGATTTTTCTGAATTTATTTGATATTTATTTGAATTTATTTGAATTTCTGGAATTTTACTAATTCCGAAAATGTTTTATTTTCAAATCTCCGCGGGCCGAATCCGTTTGCGGCCCATTACTTTTCCGCCACCCGGCCCACTCTGCGTCTGGCCCAGCTCCTCTCCGCTCGGCCCGCTTCTCGCGCTGGCCGGCCAGCCAGCCCGCTTCGCGTCGGTCGTCGGATGGACGACACGTGTGCGGCTAGGATGCAGCTGCGTCGCCCTACGCCGCCGCCGCCGTCTAAACCCTAACCCTAATCGCGCCGTTTTCGGCGTCCGTGCCGCGCACGCCTCCCGAGACCCCTATTTAAGGAGCTGCGCCCCCTCCGAGGTTCCCCTTCGTCCGCTGCGTTCGTTGCTCCGTCTCGCGTCGCTCGAGAGCCATCCGTCGCAGAGATCGAGATCGCCGAAGTCCTCCGCCGCCGCCGAAGCCTTCCACCGCGACGATCTCCTTCTCCGATGAGCCTCCGCCGCCGTCGCGTGCACCGCCGAACTCCCCGCATTCCCCGTGTTCTTTTGCCCTAAAAACTCGAGCCGATCCATCGCTCTTCTGCCACATCCCGTGCTGTCTTCCTCGGCTCCGGTAAGTTGTGCCGCCGTCCTCACCATCGACCTACATCGCTAGATCTCTACCGTCCGATCCGGCGCCGCCGATTGGATGCGCGACGCGTGGTTGTCCACGTCAGCGCCTGCGTTCAAGTGTGCGCTCGCGTCAGCGCCTCGTCAGCGTGGTCTGCCACGTCATCCCTAGATCTCCTCAGTGCTCCCGGTTCACCGTGGACCGATCCACTGACGCGTGGGTCCCACAGGTCAGTCGGCATTTCTTTTTCCTTTTTTGATTTTCCAGAAAATCCAAAAGTCCAGCCAATCACGTCTTGCCACGTGTGAGCCTTCTGTTTTTTCTGAAATTTCTGATCTGGGAATCTTCCAGGAGCCCGTTCTCCTTCGTTCGACCTCCGATTCCAATGATTCAAATTTGTAAATTCATCTAAATTCAATATCTATCTTTCAGTACCATTATTTTAAATTTTTGAATTTTGTTTGAATTTTTTTATTTATTTGCCTCGTTTCGCGTGTAGACGACGCGGTCGAAGATCAGTCGAATCAACAATTAGAGGTAGAACCAGCAAGAGGCAGCGAAGGCAAGTCTTCCTTGAACATGTTGATCCCAAATTTTATGAAAATGTTATGTTGTTTTTAAATTATGCATGCTTACTTTTATGCAAAGTACTTTAAATGTAGTCTTAAGGTTTAGTTAAATTCCAGTTTGTTATACCCTCATTGGTATTGATCATGTCGAACCTTTGACATCCTAGATGATATATACTAGCTATTTTATTTGGGATATCCAGTAGATTAGTATGGAACGGTAGAATTGCTTAGTCCAGCTTAAGCGTTTCGATATTGTGCCATTATGGGAATCATTTCAAATATTGTTTAAACTTATTTGTGAAATCGCGGTAATTGGTGTTGCTGCTGTGATGTAAGTAAAATAAAGTAGAAATGGTTTAGATCGGGGCGGATGGATGTTTGAAGGGTGCAGAAAGCACGAGACCTTGGTATGTGAATGTTCCGCCCTAGTCAATTAAGGACCGAAGCGTGTATTACCATGGACCGAGTACTACCGTACAACCACAAGTCTATATGGGTACGACCTGGCTAAATAATTTGCGCGTCTCATTATTAGCTTCGTCAGTTGGTGAGTGCCAGATGTTGGCAGGCGCAAGAGGGGGCTTCTGTACTGGGCAGCTAGAACCCTAACAGTGGTGACACCTTAGCGGGCGATGCTAATAGTGGGGTTGTACATTGTAAAGGCCTTGTCATGATCTCTTTGTCGACACACCAAAGGAAGTGTGTTAATTGTATGGCAACAAGAGTCGATCATGTCTTGTGGGTAAAGTGTACACACTCTACAGAGTTAAAACTACTTAAGTAGTCGTGTCCACGGTCAAGGGCAGGCGAGGTACGCTTGCACATTGTAGATTTCATGGTTTTGTTTTAAATGAAAATGATGGTTTGGGAATCCGTGAGCAGATGGAACTCTCGGGTTATGGTTTGGCAGATGGAGTCAGTCAGGTAGCTAGAACCTGCTTTAATTGTCATATCAAATTCAATTACTATGCTATTACCTTTTTGTCAAATGATGCTTTGTGAAATTACTATTGGTATTTACAGTTAAACTTTGCTTTATGCTAAAAGTGCCATATTATGCCTTCAATTGTTTAGCCTTGCATATAGTTATCATGCATTATGTTTCCAAGACTTGCGGAGTACATTTTGTGTTCACCTTTGCAACATCCCCAACCTTCCACATAGGAGTTCACAGAAGCTGAAGGTGACTACGATTTCTACGCTTGTGGTTACGACGAAGGCGATCCGGAATGCTAGGACGCGAACCCCAGTCGATTGCCTATTGAGCAAATGAATGGGCTTACTTTGCTTTTGTTATTTCGTTTTCGCTGTTTCTTATTGAACTCAAGCTATGATGCTGCTTATTTGTAATAATTGGCCATAAGGCTAATACTCTTTTGCTTAATTAATATTATGTGCTTCGTGATATGGATGTGTTGTCATCACTGTTTCCACTGTGTGTGCTAGCTTTTTTTGGACTAGCACAGGTTATACACAGAGGGTTCGGATTCGGAAATCCGGTCCCGACAATGGTGCCCTAGATAATTGTACTATATATATGTGTGTGTATATATGTATATATACATACATATATATTGTTCAAAGTTATTCAATTGATTAGGTCATTATTAAGAGTCATGTATTGAAATTATTTATTGTAAAACTCCTGGTAAGGTTATCACAAATTAGTCTATGATCTTATCTTTAGTGATGAGGAGGCCTTTTAATTAAGGCAGCCCGACATTTGATAACACTTTCTATATCAACTTGAGCAATTGTTGCTAGTTGTATGCCTCAATTATGATTCATTGTCATATATATAATTAAATACCTGATTATGAGTATTTATGCTTTGATATTGTCAAGTATCATGTTTCGGTTCATGCATATGCTTTTATGACAATGTTACCCTATAGTTTTTCTCTATGTTTGGAATTAAAGTAATAAAAAATTTACTAATGCTGCTTTTACTCCAATAATAACAACTCATTAAGCTCGACAGTCCGCCCTCATGCCAACTGCATTTGCGATGGAGAGGTGGGACATGATTCAGGAGCTCGAACTCTGCGTGAAAGTTGCCGCTCTGTGCTTCTGAACTGTGACACCACTTGACCTTGATTCCTTCTTCTATTGAATCATTTTTCATTTTATCGGTGAGGCATTCACTCCTGTCATTACCCACACTAATTTCTGAACTTTCACGCAGATTTATCTTGCCCTTCAACATTGCTCAAAACTACTACACAGTAAATGGTCGAAATTCTTCCTGGAACGAATGAAACATATATAAACACTCAGGCATAATGGAGCACCTGTTAGTTAATACCACTTCTTACGCTTTTGATTCAGACCGTGTCAAATGTCTTCCCCCTTTCACTGAAATCATTGGCCATCGCTTATATCTGTTCAGGCCTGAACTGATTACCGATTGGGTTGGATTTGCATACTTGCTAATCAATCGATTGCTGGTGCAACACAACAGCTCCATTAATTTGATGTGGGACTATAAATGAGTGACCAATTGATCCATGATAGCTAGATTCCTTGCATTTAGCCAGTTTGCTGTCTCTGCGTTCCTGCAGAAAAGGTAGCTAGGTCGACACCAAGGACATGCACCTGCTGTTCCTTGAGACTGGGGGGCAGCCAAATCTATAGGGAGAAAGGAGACATGCACCTGCTAGCTAGAGATCGCCTTCCTTTTGATCCCCCTCCTCCCCTGAGTGCCCTCAGATTTTCCAGGAACATATGATTGAGAGAGACAGCAGCAGCCAGAGGAGGAATCATGCATGATGTGTTTGGGAGACAGAAGCACCCCTTGTGTTCCCGTCTGCTGTCATTATCTCCATAATTGCATATTCCTTCCTCTTAAGAGAAAGTCACAATGTTACTCATTGGCAGTTGATACTCACCTGCAGTATGCATACATCCATCCATGCCGTTCAGGGATACCGATCGCGCGATCGTAATTTTCCATCGGTCGTCACCGTCCATCAATAAGGGACGGTCCACATCCATCCATGGTGTGTTTGATTAGTGGGATGAAGTTGAATGTGATAGAATGGTACTGTACCATTGGATTTCATTGTTTTGGTTAAATGAAATGGTTCAATATCTATAGAAAATATTCCTTAAATTTGTATTTCACCACCATTCAAAATAGGATGATTCTATTCAAGCAACCAAACATATGAATGACTTTTTTGAACTATATATATATATATATATATATATATATATATATATATATATATATATATATATATATATATATATATATATATATATATATATATATATATATATATATATATATATATATATATATATACTGTTGGTCCACGACACCAAACAGTCCTTAATGAATCGTAACCGTCAAATTTTAGATGAACGGTGGTCCAATACGCTACGTGGGCCCTTAATGATGGTCCTTCTCTGCCCAGTCGGCAATATAATGGGCCTTTTCGTGGGCCTCGTGAGCGTGACGCTTCCTTTAGCTTTTTTCCATCAATCCCCGCTTCTCCGTTCAGAGGGAGCTCACGAGGGTTCGTCTCTCCCGAGTCGCGAGTCCTCAAATCTGCCCTTCCTTCCTCGAGATCTTCCCGACAAATACGACGGGATGCCGCCGAGGAGGAGGCGGCGAGCGGTACCTGTCACCAAACAGCAGCCGCCGGAGCCTCCCGGCGCCGACGCGCCGTTGCAGGAGCGGATTCGATGGCTCAACGACCAAGAACGTACGGCGCCTCCAATCCCTCCTCCTCCCTTATTATGCATTTACGCTGCACGAAATTATAGTTCCGTTTGATGTGTTTTGCATGTGGCATGTACTTTAGCGTTCTAGTTTCTGTTACTTGGGGCAAACTTGGCTGTGATTTGCGATGCGGCTGGTTCTTAAGAATTGCTTAGCTTTGCGATTGATAGTAGTGGTCCAGTCTAGTGGATGGCTCGGCTGGCTTGGTTTCTGATTAGCTCTCATGTACTTCATTTTCTAAAAAAAAATAAAAATAAAGGCGCATTTTGGAGACCTAACAACAATGTAAGGGTTACTAGTTAAGTGCCAGTGCGTTGCTACGAAAATTCTCAAACACAACCTTATTAAGAAAAGTTTTTCGAAGTAACAGCCAAGTTGGTTGATGAGAAATACATGTATAAAGCGAACTTGTTAGCTACTTAAGAGTGATTCAAATTATCAGTTAATCATTCATGCTAGTATTATTTTAAAAAGCCTCAACATGATAGTACAACGGCAACTTTAAAGAATTTGGTCTTTTTTTCTTTTTTTTCTCCTCCTCTTTTGTCTCAAGTGCAGTCTTCTGCACCTTGTAACTTTAAACTTTGTTTTCTATCCCCATAATTTAATCACAGCTTTAGCTGTCTTAAAAAAGAGAGAGAATGAGACATGTCCTCCTTCCATATCGTTTCTTGCGACCCCTTGAATCTTTTGTATTGCTTCTTTCTCTGTTTCTCTTGTGTGTGTATGAGCCTTCCTCTCCTCTATCCCTTCCTGCGTCTCT
The DNA here is from genome assembly GCA_036346275.1 of Otatea glauca. Taxonomy (NCBI): domain Eukaryota; kingdom Viridiplantae; phylum Streptophyta; class Magnoliopsida; order Poales; family Poaceae; genus Otatea; species Otatea glauca. The sequence continues at coordinate 53,482,318 of CM070714.1, read as the reverse complement.
TCATATGTCCTCGATGATGGAGATGAAGGTGGCCTTTTATAGGTGGAGGAGAGGGCAGCCAGGCGTGTGAGTGCTCAGCCTCTATGATACGGTGCCTTGTGATCTCCGGGATTGGCACGTGATTTGATTATGCAATTCTTGCCTTTTAATCTCTGTATTTCCATCCGAATGGGATACAATGAAATATGATTTTCATGTTATGGGATATGGTGAGTATGTCATTCCATCGAAGCGGGATATGATGAGGAAACTCTTTTATTTATAAGAGATATGAATAAAATCCTTCCATTTTAAGGAGATGTGATCAGTAATATTTCCATAAAATAGAGGGAATCCGGATCGGGTGGGAGGCTGGCTGAGCGAATAGAAGGAAAGGCTGAGCGAAAAGAAGGAAAGGGGGTGGGGGCGGGCTGAGCGAATAGAAAGAAAGAGAGGGTATGAAGAACGGACCGCTGCCACCAAGTCGTAATTAGAAGTAGTAGAGATTATTATTCTTAGCTAAATTGAGTTGTGCTATTGGTTTAAGAATTATCAGAACAGAAAGTCCAAGGGTTCAGTGAAGCAATCATAAGAACAACATGTCTATATAGACGATGGAAACTGTTATTTTCGTTCAATGCTGGTTTAGAAGAGATGCCTGTAATTTCTTTCAAAAATAATAAAAGATGCTTGGAACAAGATTGTTGAAGTACTGAACTTTAGGAGAATGTGATTTTATATGTACACCCGCTGCTGATATTGAGTTCGGTTGGTCCTGATGTTGCCTTCGTCCTACAATATAGATGTTCGTAATCCTTCTTACAAAATTCGTATTCTGAAAGTGAACCGTCACATCACATTTTTTTTTCTTTTGAAAAGGGATAACCCCCTATTTTCTTTGCGGAAACAAAGATTCACAAGTTTCAGAGAACATAACCGAAGGCTTTTGCCTCCTGGTGTCCAGAGAGCAAAAGGGCAGGAACTTACGAAAGACACCGTTTTACTAGAGAATGAAACAAAAAAGGACACAATGACTTTGTGAAAATTGAAAAAAGCATGAGTTGCTCGCATCATGTCTAGTAGGTACACCTGGGAACACCTCGATCCACCAGAACCAGCGCTCCTTTGCTAATCAGCTCTTTTTGAATCCTGATTCCTGAGTCTTAACCCCTGCATTTGTGCCTTACCTCATTAGCCCGCAATCTTAGGCATTTGCAAACTGCCCAGTACTCAGTTCAAGTAAAAGAGCAAATTTTGTGCACCACCACTCCTGGTTGGCTGGTTCTTTGGTAGCTTTCCCATCAAAGTAAGCACTCTTTACTAAGCTCACTGCTGTAATTTCATACTAGTAGTAATATGTCTTGATCCAGATTCTCAGCTCACTGCTTCCAGGCAGATAGCTGTAATTTCATACTAGTAGTAATATATCTCTGTATCTGAACCATCACATAACTAGAATAAAGCTTGCTTAGTTACTCTTTACTAAGCTTGTACAACTTAAGTGAATGGTTTAGCTCAATCACCTTTCTTGCTCACATAAGAAGTAGTGTGTCTGACATCACTGTTGTCAACTATGTGCTGTGCTTTTTTTTCTTTGCTTCTGTAATGGTTGGTTAATGTGCTTTTAAGTATGACAGCCCCAAACATGATTATGGGTGCAGCACACACCAATCTTAAAGCTTGCTTAGTTGCTCACATTACTAGAATAAATCATATAATATATATAAGCTATCTTGAGCAAGCAACAGAATAATTTCATGTTGAATTTGACTCAAGCCTGCTTTGAAGGATTTACCACCCACAATTTGTTCAAAGATGTGATGACAACATTACCAGACAACATTACCATTGTCCCCAAAATAAGTAGGCTACAGCCTACATTCTGCAATTGAGGTTGAAATTTGAAATCCAATGTTAATGGAAGGTTTTAAATCTAGGCACATAAATTATGGTATATCACTCGAAGTCTCTTGGTCTTGGCAGAATGCATTGCATAAATGCACTGTTCATTTTACTTAATGTAATGATCAGGATTCCATTGCTAATCCAGTGTCCTCAATAAATAGTTGAACGTCGGACTGCTGCCATCAAAGCTATTCAAGCAGCAGAGACTGAGAGCGTACTTTCTCGGTTGCGATTGGTGCAATCCTACATTTCCAAGGAGCAACAAGAGACATGTGCCTTGCAATTTTTTCAGGATAACTTGCCCAACTTATCAGTTGTCTGGAACGAAAAGCACAAGGAGCTTGAGTTGAAATGGAAAGACTGGGACAGTCGCATATTTGGGGACCAGAGGGATGATAAGATTTTGCGAGCTTCAATCGCGTCATTGCCAAGTATTGGTAGTCTTCAATTCTCAGGGGATTCAGGTTCAAGAGCGTTCTCTACCTATTGATGATTTACTTTTATAGACACAAAATAATAAGCAACGATTTAAATGATTTTCTCATCCTATATGATGCGTGCAGTGCAGAAAAACTTCATCGAGAACACAAGTTTTGATTTTAATGACTTTGTAAGTATTTCTTTGTAGTTCTTATAGTGATATCAGATATTTCTGCTCTACCCTGCGCTACTCTTACCATTGGTCTGTTGCTTTGAAGGTTTGGAGTGAGCTACCTGAAGGTCAAATGACAGGAACAGCAAATACTTTACAGACACCTGGGGTTTGTATTCTACCCTTTCCACGTTTGGTGAAATGCTATTATATTAATTATAACTCTAAGGATCATGTTTGCCCCAAATGAATGATTCAATTTTGAATTGCCTTTTGAGCTTACCAGTTGCATTGTAACATAATCCTGAACAGGCTGTAAGTAATCGACTCTCTTTTGGCATGACACCAAAAACTGTAAGGTTACCCAAGAATGGTGAGATGCTCTTATCTATGCACGGCTCACCTCTCGGAGTGTATAAGGAAGACAATTTGGCAGCTATTCATGGTATTTATTATATTTTGCTTGCTCTTAATATCATAATAATCCATTACTGTGGTCCTATTGACTAACCAAAAAATGTTGCAGAATCTGAGAATGGAAGTCAAGATGCTGCCCCATAATGTCAGTGGCCATCTATAGTAATAGTAAGAATGCCGTGTGATTCATCCACTCTTTTTCTTAAAGTCTTCTATCTCATGGTTGATGTTATCTTTGATCTTACCAGCGCTTGATATGAACTTTAGGAGTTTGATGTTTTTTCTCTGTTGACTGGAGCTGGGATACTCACCCAGAATCAGGACTCCAGTCACTAGTTCAGGGTATTGCCGTATTGGCATATCTAGTATCAATGTACCATGAGCTGCAGTGTATCTAGGTTATCCTTTTTTGTAGTTTGATGAAGCATGTTGTAGTGTGACGATTTCAGTAAGCTGAAACCGTGCATCAAGAACTCTAGCACAGTGTTGTTGTTAATTTCGCTGCCAGGAAGCCGGCAAAATCAGTTGGAAGTTTTTGTGGTGCCTTTGTTCGTTCACTCAAAACTGTTGAAGGCTTTGTTGACTGAGATGAGATGTGACAAGGTGTGCTGTCAATTGTTATTACCGTATAGTTATATAAAGTGCAACATCGCACTTTCAGAATTCATCTACATTTCGTTTTTGAATCACAAAATGAAGCAAAAACAGGGCAAATACTAGTCTTATTTGTTTTAAAAATTAATATAGTTCATGTGTTTATTTATGTATATCTATCTCTACATACAACCGGTGAGATTAAAAGTGTCTCCTTCGCTTTAGTTGATTAGAAAATCCCAAAATAATCCTTAAATCTGGAAAAAGTAAAATTTTTAGAAGTTCTCTCATTAGTTGGGAGAAAAGAAAACGATATTATGCGTTCGTTGGATGGCCCGCCATAATTATGACGGTGAGGATCTGTTTATCTCAATAAAGTGAAAGAGTCCTTCATTAGCATCAAAGAGTTTAAATCTATCCAATGTATAGAATTAGAAAATAACTTATAATGCGTACGCATCTCGTTAAGCCTGTACGAAAGGACTGGAAAAAGGCGAAACCTTGTACAAGGGAAAAAGAATCAAGAGAATGCAACAGCCACCTTCGTATGTAGCGGCGTTTTGCCGTGAATCTAGTTTCTCCTGGGCGCAATCACGTTGCTTACACCTTGGCGCTAACGCTGGCTGCTTTGTTACAGGTTTTCTCTCTGCGAGTCAAGCATACGTGATGTTAAGCCTGCGATTTACATGTTGGCACATGAGCAAGCCGTAGGCAAAGCTGGCATGTTGAGCACATGACATGAGCAACCAAGTTATGCACCAAGGAGCGCATCCTAGCAGGCTAGCATCTTATTTGCCTCTGCAAAGAGATTGAAGAGGTATATGCCATCTTTAATTTAGTTTCTTACGGTCATGCAGATTCTCTAATTTAGTTTATTTCATTCATATTTTTTCAAGCTCACGCAGATTATTTAAACCAAACATGCTTTATTTTCTTTTCTTGAGAGAGTACACGCGCATGCGCATGTATACAAGGCTCCAACCCTCATGGAATATGGGCACATTATTCCAATTAACACATACATAGTCTGATTAAATAAGAAATACCATATGTTGATGTTCAAGACCTAGGGTCTAGAGACCGAGCTTATGAATGAAAATGGTTGCGAGCCTCTATAATCAAATATTATGAAAAAGGAGAATAAAGGTCTGCTTTCTTATTAACCGAATGGTTTAAAAAAATATATAGTCTATGAATCTATCTCGGTACGAATGCTTAATGCTGAATCTAATTGCCTTCGATGGTACAAATGGCCTCTCTATTTATACATAACTAAAAAGCGGCAGATGCTCTTCAAAAGGGTGTCTTCTGGCCAAGAGATGTCTTCCCGCCAAAAGGCATCTCTTTATGGGAGGTGACTTTTCAGAATAACGTCCAAACGGTTATTTGTATATGTCAAAAGAAACTGTTCGCTTGATATGCACGTGCAGAGATAACTACATGCCCGACTAGTTTAATCTAGTTAGGGCGGGTGAATTACTGGTTAGGGTGGCCCAGTGTGAGCCAGTAGAGGATACGTTAGCTAACTGGTCGGAGCCGTAACCGAATAACTGATCGTTGATCTTTTTTCTTTTTTATGGGCTTTTTCTTATAAAGTTGTAGGCCTAAAACAACGTATGACCTTTAACCGTTACATGCCCGAAATAGAATATGACCTTTTATCCTCGTCACCATGCTGATCCTAGGGATCAAACTTTGGTTTATTGGATATGAACACCCTCACTCCCACACTAGGCCAGTGGCCTATCCTTAGCATATCGCTCTAGAATGTGTGCTTTCAAACTTTAAAAATCTGTTAACTAATATAAACGATAATATTTAGATTTTTACATGGGGCTTGTATTGAGACATTTTTTTTCATTAAAAGTATTTTCATATGTTTACAACTACATCTATATAAATACATACAACTTATGGGACTCTCACATTAATCAAACCGTGCTACAAATTAAACACATTAATCAACTTGCTAAGGGCTAACATTCTCACATTAATTTGTAGAGAAAAACATGTAAATCGTCTTATTAATCAAGGGAAAAGGGAACTTTACACATTTATTTTGGCACAACCAATACAATTTATTTTCAATCATAGGCATTAGAGTTGTACAATAAGTACAACTCAACATATGCGGTCGAAAAAAAACTATAAATCACGGAGACAATTCAATTCCTCTAGTTTGAAAAATAAATCTATACCTCTTTATAATGCACCTAAGCAAATTTTCCTACGACCACCCTAAATAATGCACCTCATTAGAGATGGCTCAATGTTCATGCACCCAGCAAAACGTCCCCAGAAACTTGCATTCATCAAAATGAACGTCTCAGATCTTTCCTCAGTTTTACTCACCCACATCTGATGGTCATTATTTAGTGTGTCTAATCATCCTGTGGCCCACAAATGCACCTCCCCACCTACATATTTGGAAGGAGAGCGAATCAAACAAGGAAATAAATAAGGAGGATCCGCATGCAAGGAAACCATATTTGAATTTTTTACTGGCCAAAATTGTACGTAATACATATTTGGAAGGAGGGTGAATCAAACAAGAAAATAAACAGGGAGGATCCGCATGTAAGAAAATAAGACTTGAATTTTTTATTGTCCTGGCATTGTGATCGTATTTTTTTTCGAATATTACCCTTCTCGAGACTTTTTTACGGATCTAGCCCCATAGAGCCTAATTTCAGCGCACAGAGAGTGCTGAATTTCTGTTTTCCTTTTTTATCTAAGGGACCAACTGTCTGTGAGTGCTACTTAATTTTTTTTAATTTTTTCTCGCAGAACCAGTGGCCGGCGAGCACTGTTTAATTTTTATCTTTTTTTCCTTGCGGATCCAGCGGTCGGCGAGCGCAGTTTATTTTTCCATATTTTTTCGAAATCATCCATGCGGCCCATAACAGACCTTCCCTCACCTCCAGCATCAACAAGGAAAAGGAAACAAACGTCTTGGAATCAAGGAAAAGGAAACAAACGTCCTAGAAAAGGAAAGGATCATACATTACGTGCTGGAAAAAGGAAGCCAGGAGATGGGGCAGCGCGGCCGGGAGAACGCAGGTCTGCAATGGCTCCACGGTCGCCATCGGTGGCTTTGCCGACGCGGCGAGGTTCTTTGGTCACGACCTCGCGCGCCGCGTCTCTCGGCAAATTTATAATTTTTTTTGAAAATAATTTTATTAAGTACAAAATAATCGAAAGTTTTTTTGAGAATTTTTCTAGAATTTTTTTAACCTAATGTGCTATCTTTTCAAATATCCTTCTATATTTAAAAAAAATGAAGGCAACTTACGTGTAGCTTCTTTTAGTTGCAAATTTGGACTGCAGAAGCTTCTTTTCTTCCCTCTCTCCATTAAAGCAAGAAAGAAGCTCCAAAGCTCCATCAATCCCGCACCAAATCTCCTCTTTCCATCTATGGTGTTAATTCCCCAAATTTCGTGCTCTATTGCCAAAATTTTCTCCCAATCGATTTGATACCAAATTATGGTTTCCATAAATATGCTTGTTTGGTGCTATAAAAGCCGTGAGCTCTCCTCCACCCCATCGACATGTAAATCCCAAGTGCTCCTCTTGTAAAGATCACGGATTTTGGAGGTAACCCAAGCCATCACCGTCATCTTTCGGTGAAATTCACCGCAATCAGAACTCCTCCCCGCAGACGTCGGTTCAATGATCTCGCCGCACTGATGTTGACCCATCTGCGACCGCGCCGCCACCCCGGCCTTTCGTCCCCCTTGCCTCGCTAAGCAGAAAGCACGCTGTGCTCTCTGTGGAAGTCGCAAAAAATAATCTAAGATCAGAAAATTCTTTTTTCTTTTTCTTTCTTGATTTAAAATCTTTTGGGAGCCCGTTTTCGCCTATTCGACCTCCATTTAGGTCCGTTTTTCTTTCTAAATTCATTTAAAATTCTAAATTTTTCTTTTATTATTAAGTGTTGTATTCATATTTATCTTCTCATTTAATTGATAAGCGGGTGTACTGCTGTCTAGTACTACTGTAGTTCCTAAACGGCGAGAGAAAGGTTGAGACGCGACCGTGCAAAATCCGAACTCTTTTGTTCCCTTCAGGACGGAAACGGAAGCCAGTTTCCACCAGTACCAGCGCGAACCAGATGCGGGAGCGCGAAGTAATCCAACCCCGAACCACGTACACACGCAGTCTCTGAGAGCCCAACACATATCACAATATCACATCAGCAGCTCAGCTTCGTGCCTTGGATTCAACCGTAAAGGCGTAAACCCGATCGCCTCCGCCCCACGACCTAAACCGGAAGCGAGAAGCAAAGCGAAGCGAAGGCAAACCCACACCCCGGCGAGCCCCGACCGCGACGGCGTGGGCGGGGAGAGAGGAGGAGGGCGGGGCCGGCGATGGGGAATAAAATCGCGCGGACGACGCAGGCGTCGGCGACGGAGTACTACCTCCACGAGCTCCCGTCCGCCTACAACCTCGTGCTCGTCGATGTCGTCAGCCGCGGCCGCTTCCTCAAGTCCGTCCGCTGCAAGCACGACGAGGGGCTCCTCCTCGTCAAGGTCTACTTCAAGCGCGCCGGCGAGCCCCTCGACCTGAAGGTAACAACGGCAGGCTAGCGTCCCTGCGCGCCCCTCCTCTCTGTACCTGGCGAATCCCTTCGATTTGGGGGCATGTGGAATCGCGTTGTGAGATCTGGCTGCTGGTGTCGCAGGAGCATGAGCGGAGGCTGGAGCGGATCAGGAACGCGTTCGAGGGTTTGGAGGGATCCCACGTCTGGCCCTTCCAGGTGAGGATTGCGTGCCACGGTCTCACGCTAAGCGGGATTCTGCGTAATTTTGACTGTGCATTACGTACGAGGGGAGATTGCTCGCGGTTTTTAGTGCATTATTTTGTGGCATTAGGGATTTTTTAGTTGGGTTTTAGCGTTTTTTTAATTTCATGAATATCATCTCTGCTTGATTTTGGTGGGAATTTTAGTGCGTGCGTTTAGCTGAGGCAGTAAGGTTGGATTTTGAGTAAATTAGTTTTAGGGGATTGCAAGAGATATCATTTAGGGGTTTCTAGACTACGATGCCAGGTAAAATTATGATGGGAAGTTAGGAATATGCTCACTTATTTGGATGTTTTTGTACAAGACGATACGGGTTTGAATATTGCAATATGACTGTACATTTTATCAGGATGTTAAGAGAAAAGCTTGGTTTATGCAGATTTGCTTTTTCCTGGGTTGACATGCTGACATGACTTTGGTGTTGTACAGGTTTGGTTACAAACGGATAAGGCAGCGTATCTTCTGAGGCAGTACTTCTACAGCAACCTGCATGATCGACTAAGTACACGCCCTTTCCTCAGTCAAATTGAGAAGAAATGGCTTGCTTTTCAGGTGTGCCATCCTTTTTTTTTTGTCGTTGTTGGGTGGTCATTAATATTTACAAAGATGCAGTAGTCAATCCTGCTGGTGACTGTAGAAAGTTGTTTAGTCTCACTGCGAAGTGTAGCTATAACTCTTGTACTTCAAATTAGTGGCACATGTAAGAGTCGATCTTCATTGTTTCTCCTTTCCAGATATGGTTGTCAACTTAGCTCATTTGGTTGTGCAGTTAATCCATGCTGTGGAGCAGAGCCATAGTAAGGGAGTTTGCCATGGTGAGAAGGTTTGTCTGAGTTGCATTGGCAGTAATTTTGTTTTTGGTCATTGATGCTTACACTGTTTTTTTGTTAGGTGACATAAAATGTGAGAATGTACTCGTTACTTCATGGAATTGGCTATATCTTGCGGACTTTGCATCTTTTAAACCAACTTACATTCCGGATGATGATCCATCTGATTTTTCATTCTTCTTCGACACTGGTGGAAGGCGAAGATGCTATCTAGCACCTGAAGTTAGTTCCTTGATCAAAATTATATGCAAAAGTTTTATGCTCTTTTATCCATAGCATCTCAGATTATTTGTTCTCATTGGTGTAATTGTTACACATGTCACTAATATTGGTAGTCATTTTTGCATCTTGCGTGTAACTGCAAGATGATATGTTTAAACAACTGCTCAATCCCGTTCAAAGAAAAAACACACACAAAAGAAACACACAACTACTCAATATGTTAGTTGAGAATGGTTGTTGTCAAGGACTCAAGGTATCATCTTTAGTTGGATTCCTTATTTCACTATTGTGATATTCAGTTTTTGGTGCTACTGTATTTTAGTTTAGTTACTTTTACTATTGCTATCTTTAAGATTGTTATTTGTTCAGCAGCAGATACTGCAGAATCCTGTTTTGTTACTTTTGATAAAAAGAAGCGACATTGGGAACACCTGGTGTTCGAAGGCTCTGTGATTGGATTATTGGAAAAGCTGTAGTTGCATAAAGCATGTTGAGCATGAATTGGGTACAGTTTAGGCTAACGTTTACTAGTCTGTAAACGTGTCGATGGTCTTTCAATTCTAGTTACAAAGATTTGGTTCACACACAGTTGATTGCTTAAATGACATGGATACTTGAACAACAGTTACTAGGCTTAAAGAAGGGTCCAGTTAGTATTCCTGTTGTTTTCAAGTAGTTAAAATTAATAAAAATTGGTTCGGTAGCCAAACAGAAGAAGATCGCAGTAGGGCTTCTGTGTAACTCTGCCTTACAATCATAGTGCTATTACCATGTATCTTGACAGAGGATGGAATAGCATAAATAGTATCATGGGGAACGTTGGTTCACATCGGGATAACTGCTATGCAGAGGATGGCCAGACAGCATTGACTTGAAGGGGATTAGGGTATTATTAGATGGGGGAGATGGACATAGATTGGGATGAGAGAACTAGAGGGGTTGAGAGATAGCCAATAGAGGAGAGAAATATTTCTTTCTTGCTTGCCCAAAACAGAGATACAATGCACCCTTATATAGAGGGTGTTTCTTGCATCCTTACCTGAACTGTTAACTCTAATGCTTTCCTACTCAGTTAAGAATTGACTTCTTTACTTCTTCCTGGACCTCTACTTCCTAACCAATGGACTCTATATGCCCTGGCCACTGTTATCACGTCGTCACCTAGGCAACGCCTAGTCGCCTCCTAGGCATCCAGTTGCTGGTGCAGGATTGCCAGGAGGGCTCGCCTTGCCTAGAGACGGCAAGTCGTCCGCCTGGCCGTGTCAGGCATCGCCCGGGGCCACTAGGCGTCGTTGCCGCAACGTCCAATCGTGCACCAGATGGAGATGAGCACGTGGAGAGGAGACGACGACAAAGGAGCTCTACCCGTCCTCCACCGCTGACGACTAGATCTAGTAAGATCTCGTCGCTTGACTCGCCTCCACCTCCGTCGCCGCCACTTCCATCGCCTCCACTGTCGCCCTGGGAATCTGGCAAGGGGGAGCTCGATGTCGACGGCACGCTTCAGTGGAAGGAGGCGGCGTGTCCGGCGGTGACCGCTTGGGCGAGGTTGACTCGGTTGTGTGCGCAGCGAGACAGAGGAAGGGGGCGGCGCCGAATGGATGTGGGGGATAGAGAGCGCTCGTCTAGGCCGGTTGGGTGGGCTGGCGAGAGAGAGAGAGAGGGAGTGAGGCTGGGCCAGCTGGGTGTGCCGGCGAGAGAGAGGGGGAGGGAGGCTAGGCCGCTTGGCTGGGCCGGCTAGGTGTGCTGTAGGTGGGCTGAGGGGATTTAATGAATTTTTTTGGTCGCCTAGGCGTCCAGGCGCTCCGGAGGCGACTCGCCTCGTCGGGGCGCCGTGATAACCATGGCCCTGCCTTTCATAGCCAACGGACAGTATGTCCTGACCAACTCCTAAACAACTCTGTTGACTGTTACTCTTCTCCCTTAATTCATTCGTGAGCTTCGATCTCCTCACTGCTGGTGCAGTGGTGCTTATCCTTTAGACCATAGAGCTGGCGGCCGGCCAGCCATGGCATTTGCTGCTGCTGTGCACGTTGGGCTTGCTGCCCACGTCCACAACATAGTAGCCCTCCTGTTATGTATAAGGGAAAAAAAATCGTATTATGATGTTGAAGGCAGTCTTTGTGTTTTCGTAATTTCTTTATATTTTCGTAATATGATGTTAGATACTTTTATGTTGTATCTTTGCTTGTCTACTTTTTTATTGCTCATTGGCTATTTTGTACTGTGAAATAAACCAAACCCAATTTCTCCAGAGATTCTACGAACATGGTGGTGAGGTCCAAGTTGCAGCAGATGCACCTTTGCAACCATATATGGATATATTTTCTCTCGGGTATGCGACATTGTCTTGTTAGAAACCTTTGTTAAGTTGCTGGAGAGTATATTTGTTTCATTTGGTTATATGTGCTTTCCATCTCATATATTAATAATAGTTTGCTCACAATTATCTATTTCTTGAACATGCCAATTTGATCTCATGGGATGTATTGTCATTTGACCTCTTGTATGACAAAATGGACATCGGTATTTTGTTGTCAGATGAAATTTGATGATTAGTAAAGATCATTCCTATAAGTTAATGGACAGACTAGCTGTTGTATCAGCAATATGGATGTCATTGTCGCCATGACGTATTTTGTTGCGACACATTGTATCTTGACTCTTGAGACATGCCCTTCACAGAAATACTGAATTTTTCAGTTTTACCGTTAGACTGGGCAAGAATTTGAAAATACTTGGATCCATTTGAGGATGCATGCCTATTCACCAATATTGCTTTGCATATCATTTGTTCTCGTGATTGAAGGGTGCTGTTCAGTTGTAAATCAGAGGAGTTGCTTTCAAAAAGAAAAGCTATAGTTAGGACGACTTTTCCTCAATACCTTTTGCTTTGTCTACGTTGAATATTTGCACATTTCATCTGTATTTTAGCTTTTTGATGGCCTGAATAGATTAACCCCAAAAGGCGATCAGCAGTTGCTAGAACTCTGGGTTAAGAAAATGTTTTTTTCCCCTCCATTTCTCCACTAGCTCACTATATTTTCTGCAGTACTCTACTATGTTATAATTGTGCATTGGTATGGGGTATTTTTTTTTATTTCCTTGTTCATCAAATGTAAATGATTTGTCTCCTTTGCAGGTGTGTTCTTGCTGAACTTTTCCTGGAAGGCCAGCCTCTTTTTGAACTTTCACAACTTCTTGCTTATCGGCGTGGTCAGTATGACCCTATGCATACCCTAGAAAAGGTTTTTCTGTTGTTCTTTGCTGTATTTTAAACAGTTTCATCCTCTTGTTTTTTTCGAATTATTTTGGAGTTGGTGTTCTTCTAAAATAGAATTTGTTTTTGTCATGTCTTGTGCTCACCTCTGAGCAACTGTATATCCTTGTTGCTCCATGAGTGCCTGCACAGTTACTTCTGGTTATAGGACCAGTAATTCTTTTTTTAAACAAAAGTAGAAATAGGACCAATAATTCATTCCATGAGTGTACTTGCTTGATAATTTTGAGACTAAAACACATGCAACACAAAACTACGTGGGTATTCTGTTCTAAACTTATAATTTGCAATATCTTCTTGGGTTATGGAATAGAACATTAGATAACAGTACTAGTAGAACAAGAGAATCGAGAATGTATACTATATGATGCATAACTTTGGATTGTGCATCTGCCCAAATATTTGTCCTAAAACTAAACTGTTTATACCTCTTGGATTATGCCTTAGAATAGTAGCTACTGCCTATTGGAGCATGATTTTCCCCCCAAGCCCTAGGAAGATCGATGTGGAGAATTTGAAACGGATGGTAGAATATTTGCTTAATTAATTTTTATGAGCCGGATCTGTTGTAGAATTTAATGCAATATAGATCTATCATCTGCAATCCTAGAACTTCACCTGATTGGATTTTCCATGTTCGTGTTTTCCCATTAACTGAATTAATCACAGGGCATTTGGTACTCAATTATTTTTTCATACAAATGTTAGAATTCACCAACCAAAGAATCTCAAGGGTCTTCCGCATGAGTTTCATAAATTAAATTTTTACACTGCCAAATGCCAATAAAATAGCAGTCTACTTCAGCATGCCTGAAAGTACTTCCATCTTCCAGTAGTCTGTCAGAAGGACAAAAAAAGTGGATACTTTGTAGACCACTGGACCTAAATCAATGAATATGAAGTTATGGGACTCGAGGTATACATTTTTTTTGTTTGTGATTCGTTTGTGAAAAATATGTAGTCAAAGATCCATGGTGTAGGCAGTTGGCTTCTTTGCATATGAACATGCTTCCATTTTCATGCAATATCCCACTGATTCTGCTGCTATTTGCTGATGTTGTTTGACATTAGGATTGCTTCATTCCTTTGAGATATACCATCAGTTCTATATGTCCACTGTTGCATCTATCACAGGACAAAGTGGGTTACTATTAATTTGTGCTTGCAGATACAAGATGCTGGTATCCGAGACATGGTTCTTCACATGATCCAGTTAGACCCAAAAGAAAGGCTACCGTGTAAAAGCTATTTGCAAAAATATGAATCTGTTGTTTTCCCAATCTATTTTTCAAGATTTCTGCACAAGTTTTTCTCGGATATTGTCCCACTCGACTCAGATGCTAGGGTAAGGATCGTTTAAGTTTGTTAATTTTCTGGTCCATCTGCTACTGTTCACCATGAGCATCCTAACATACATTTCTTATTACAGGTTGAGAAGACGCAAGAAAATTTTGAACGGATACATGACATAATAATAAGTGGCTCAAAAATTGAACAACTCCAAGGATCTGCTATTGTTTCTGAGCATAGTGAACTATCTGGGAAGAAAGGCGTTGGAGGGCAAATTACAAACTCACCAAGAGAATCTGCCAAAAACACATCTGTAATTAAGAAAAACATTCCTGGAGACCATCAGCAGATTGTTGGAGATCTCAATTTCCTCCTCAAGGAAGTGGAGCAAAGGAACAGCCATACAGGCACAAAGGTCAAACAATACACAGACCATTACGTTGCTCCAAATGCTTCCCATGCAAATGGTATTCAGTACTTGCAGCAGGTTAATAAAACAAATCAAGCAGGAACACAAACTGCAAGTGTTTTAATGGGCCAGAACAATTATGTATCCCATGTGCAGAAGATCTCAAAGAGTAACGTACTTGCCTTAGTTTCTGGTTATGATGACCAATCGGATACCTATAGTTTTGACATCTTTCAACAAACAGATTCCAAGGTGAGCTGTGAAGGCATGGTCTTGCTTGCATCATTACTCTGCTCATGCATACGAAGTGTCAAAAAACCAGAGCTGAGAAGGGCCAGTCTCATTCTTCTGAAGATTTCTTCCACATACATAGATGATGATAGTCGCTTACAGCTGGTTATTCCCTATGTTATTGCAATGCTTTCAGATCCAGCTGCCATAGTCCGCTGCGCTGCTTTGGAAACCTTGTCTGATGTTCTTTGTCTTGTTCAAGAATTTCCTATCAGCGATGCAATGATATTCCCAGAGTACATCCTCCCAATGCTCTCATTGCTCCCTGATGATACAGAGGAGAGTGTAAGAGTTTGCTATGCTAGCAACATTTCTAAGCTGGCTTTAACAGCTTATAGATTCCTGCTTCGTTCCCGGAGCATAGCTGATACTGGGCCTCTAGACAAATCAGTGGTAGCTGCCGTATCACAGTCTGCAGAATCACTAGTGAAGAAGCAGCAATATAATATTGATGGTCAACTTGCACATCTGAGGAGATGTATTTATGACATAGTGCAAGAGTTGGTAATGGGACCAAAGCAGACACCTAATGTTCGTAGAGCTCTTCTGCAAGATATAGGTTATTTGTGTTACTTCTTTGGGCACAGACAAAGTAATGATTTTCTTCTTCCTATACTTCCAGCATTTCTAAATGATCATGATGAGCAGCTCCGTGCAGTTTACTTTGGTCAGATTGTCATTGTTTGCTATTTTATTGGTTCAAGAAGTGTCGAGGATTATCTCTTGCCCTATCTTGAACAGGCACTAAGTGATGATACAGAGGCTGTGCTTGTAAACGTACTTGATTGCTTGAGCATGCTGTGCAAAAGTGGTTATTTGAGGAAAAGGGTAATCGTTAACTTATTTGGAAAGGGTCTTCCCCTGCTGTGTCATCCAATACAGTGGGTTAAACGGTCTGCTGTAAGGCTTGTTGCTGCTTGTAGTGAGAACTTGGGGCCTGTAGATACTTATGTATACCTTTCTCCACATCTAAGGCATTTTCTACACAGGGAGCCACCTTCATTATCTTCTGAAACTGCTCTCCTTTCATGTCTTAAGCCTCCAGTCTCAAAATCAGTCTTATACCAAGCTTTAGAGGATGCCAAGGACACAGGAGACATTTTACTGAAGGGTGATAGTAAAAAAGAACTGACAGTACATGGTGGAAGGTATCCTGCTACAACACAAAGTGTGTCCTCAACCGTTCTTGAAGATGCTGCAAGGTTGAGAAGATCTAATTTGTCCAGCAACGTGTCTTTCGACATCAAAGATTCAGTTTCTTCTGATAAATCGCTATATTCTGGCTTTGCACTACATGCATCTGCTGGGGCTAGTTCGTTTTACGATGGATTGTCTAAAGGAATACCATCTTATTCTGTTCAAGGCCTAAACATGCCTTGGGAAATTAATCGACACCCAGGTTTATCAAGTTCAGTTCAAGGCCTGCAGACTAGAGAAAATCATTTCAGTAGCAAGCACCGAGATAGTAGCAAGCACCGAGATTTAAGCATCAGTGACTCAATGAAGAGCAGCTCCTCTATGCCTGCTGATAGCGTCTCCAACTCTGAGACTGCAGGATTGTCGCCCTTCACCAGATCAGCAGTGGTTCCAGAGACAGATTGGAGGCCTCGTGGAGTTCTAGTGGCACATCTCCAGGAGCATCGCTTGTCTGTCAATGATATTGCTGTATCGAACGACAATACCTTTTTTGTGACTGCTTCGGATGACTCAAGTATCAAGATATGGGATACAAGAAGGTTGGAAAAGGACATTGCCTTCAGATCTAGGTTAACATATAGCCTGGGCAGTAGCCGTGCTCTATGTACGACAATGCTTCGTGGTACTTCACAGGTTATTACTGGTGCTAGTGATGGTACATTGCACTTGTTTTCTGTTGACTGCGCACGTGGTGCTGGGAGTTCTGCAGAGAGGTATTCTGGCATTGTTGATGTAAAAAGGAAAGATATGAAAGAAGGTGCAGTTCTCAGTGTCGTGAATTGTTCATCGGACAGCTTTAGCCCAACCATCCTTTTCACCACTGAACATTGTGGCATCCATAAATGGGATACAAGGACCAATTCAGAATCTTGGTCATTTAAATCCTCGGCGGAGGAGGGCTATATATCGGCACTTGTGGTGGGCCAGTGTGGAAATTGGTTCATCTCAGGGTCTTCAAGAGGTGTTCTTACATTGTGGGATCATAGGTTTTTGCTGCCTGTAAACTCATGGAACTATTCCACAGTAAGCCCTATAGAGAAATTGTGCTTGCTTATACCACCACCAAACTCAATATCTTCTGCTGGAAGGCCACTGGTTTTTGTTGCCGCAGGCTGCAATGAAGTTTCCCTTTGGAATGCTGAGAATGGAAGCTGCCACCAGGTAATTAAATAGCTTTGTGTTCTAGTATTTTTCTGACATCTGTTGATAGAGTATTTCATTTACTCACCTTTGAGAAATTACTGATCCCATGCCCTGATAAGTAAACGGCTATTCTTTCCTGATTTGCTATTCTTTCCTGATTTAAAAGCTCCTGATGCATTATTTGACAAGATTTAGAAAGTGGGATGTCTAGTCTATTTTTCTTTCAGTGCTTTCATGAGCTTTATATCATGTTCTAAAGTATCAGCACCTTTTGAAAATTGGATGTATCTAATACTATGGTTTTATGCCGAAAATTCAACACACTATGCAGATGTTTAGAACGGCGAGTACAGAGAATGAAGCTGTTATACCGAAGACACCATCAAGACCTCTTAACAAGACAAATATCAAAGATGTGAGACGAGCAGGAAATTATAAATACAGAATTGAGGAATTGACTGATCCGCCTGCACGCCTTCCAGGCATCCGCTCTCTGCTTCCTTTACCAGGGGGAGACCTATTGACTGGAGGAACAGACTTGAAGATACGCTACTGGGACCAGGCCAGGTTCAATATTACTACTATGTGCTGTTGCTTCTGCAATAATTTCCCCCCCTCTACTACCTGTCATATAATAATTTTATGTTTGATGATTTTGAAGACCTGAGCAAAGCTTCTGTATTGCTGGTCCCTCGGCGAAAGGAGTTGGAAACGACGAGTGTTATGATATAAGATCCAGTTTTGGAGTACAAGTTGTGCAGGTAACTTCCTGTCCTTTTCTGAGTAGTTCTTTCACCCATGTCGTTTTTTGCTGTTTATGTTTCTTATTTCAAGTTTCCCTGTTAATTAACTCGAGAGCCATGTGAATCGACGCTAGCGAATTTGCACAAGATTATTTGATTGCATCAGTCTAGTCTCAAGTTTTAGTGTTTGTGAGCAGCGTAATTATCTCTTGTCAATCTCAACTATTGCATGTAAGCCAGAGTATGTTATGTAGGTAAATTGTAGATGCTAACAGAATATCGCGTTGTGTGCAGGAGATGTGCAAACAGCCTACAACGGCGCCCAGGCTGACCCACAAGACGCAGCTCGCTATCGCCGCTGCAGATTCCGCCGGCTGCCACCGGGACGCGATCCTTGCGCTGGCGTCCGTCAATTTTTCGAGCCAGAGGTTGATATCGGGCAGCAGAGACGGCGCCGTCAAAGTGTGGAAATAGCTGCTCCGTCTCGGATCCCTTGGTGTAACATACTAGCCTCTGCTTACACATGACACAGTACATATTATCATTACTCACTGCTGTACAGAAGATGATGTACAAAGCGAAAAGTGCCATGTATCCTTCCGGTCTCGTCTGGCATAGACAATTGTTTATTACTCCAACCCATCAAATTCAAAACGACGATGACACCTCTTCTTCCCAAAAGGAAGGGGATATAAGTAGCGCAAGCTGTACCGGTGTGCGCAGATCCGAGGCGCATCGTTTGGAGGGAGAAGCGAATCCAATGCAATGCGACGCGACTCTGCCTGGGCACCTGACCCGGTTGCTTGCCGCCCAGTGGTGGGAGGGTACTTGGCTGCCGCAATGCTATTCACCACCTGACGCACTCAGACGGAGTGTACTACTCCTACGCCCACCTGTGATGACTTGTCCTAACCATGCTGCTGCCTGCAGGAGCCCTTGCCTTTGCGTTGCGACGTCTCTTGCCCGCTGCGCTGCGCCTGAGTCCAGCCAGCCAGATGTAGTGCATGCCACGCCATCTCGACCCTCGCTACCGCTACCACACGTCTTCTCTTCCGTTTCCATCACCTGCGGATTGCCACGCTTTTTTTTTCCCCACATGCTTCTAGCCATCGGAATGCGTGCACCGTAATGCTCTTGATCTTCTACTTTCTTCCTTTTACTCCATCTCTTTTGAACTAGCCTCCCACCCACGAATGATTTGCACATGCTTATTGAGTTGATACACTCATTTCAGTACATGTTGATCACGTTTCTCGAGATTGGTTGTACGCAAATGTTGGAGCGTAGCCGCATCCGTGGTTGATTCTATTCTGGTACCCACATGCAGCCCGGGTAAGGGCACCCTCCCGTTGACTGCTACCTTTGACCACATCAGACCTCATGAAAGGAAGAGCCAGCTGCATGTGGTCCCGGACTCCCGGGGAACATTGGGCGTGGGCCCCACCTGATAAAGAAAGGGAAAAAGGGTATGATGAACTGATGGTCCCATTTCTTGGCCACATCGGTGTCATTGGTGATTGGTGTCGATTGTCATATTCGTCGACAGTATTCAGATCCAATATACGTCACTGACGACCAACCACAGCTCGCAAATCCAGGAAATAAATAAGAGATGCATACTACTCCCTCAGTCCTAAAAAGTAAGGGACAGAAAAAATTCTAAAACAGATTATAGTTTCTGTCAAAAAAAACTCTAATGTCCCTATTTAATACCGTGTCTCTATTAATCGGCAACATATATGCATTAATTAATCACGATTATAGGGAATAACATGTCGCGTTTTTGTTTGGAATATGTGTGGTCGCATGTATCTGCATGTATGGGTATAATTTAAGGACACAATTTGAGAGGGGAGAGCTCTCGATCCCTAATATTAGAGGACACAATTTAAACGCTTCTCTCCCTTACTTTTCAGGACGGAGGGAGTACTTGCTATACTACGAACTCGATTTTTAAAAACTAACATATTTTTAAAATAACCAAGAAAAAAAATAACTAGATAATTGTTTTTACGAAAATACACCTTCAGCAACAAAAAAAAACTATCACCAATTGAATTAGCAACAATCTTTCTAGCCAAATGAATTGGCGCCAGATACATCAACTGTTGACCAAATGCATCTGAGACAAAATAACCTGTCGATCAATTCAATCCGCTACAAAATAGACATTTTGTCATAAAATCAAATGGCGACAAAGCTTCTGTTGTTAAATGAATTGACGACAGATGTATACTTTGTAATTTCTTTTAGGGTATTATTTTTTGTAAAATTATTTTAAAAATATATTATTTAAAAACACTTTTCTAGCTCACCCGCACTTTTTTTTTTACAAATCTAACCCAAGGTTTTAAATCATGATTTTCGTAACTTCACGGTAAGATCTTAAAAAAAGCTGCAACAGCTATCTACAAACAAATCATAAAATCATGTACCGTAGAAGGAGTATTTTTATAATAAGGATATGAGTCAAGTCCGGAATCAATAAACATGCTAATACATGTCTCATAGTTCAGTCTTATAAGAGATGCATTTATACCTTCCAGTAATGTTGGATTTTAAAATGGGTACAATGTTTTAGCCCGTGAGTACCTATGTAGGATATTAGAGATATTGCTAGCTACAAGTTTAGTCATATAGCGGAGATATTGCTGGCTACAATGCTTTTAGCTAATATAGATGAATATTGACCTATAGCTTTGCGTTTAGAATCCCCAAAAAAGCTATAGCTAGCTATTTAGAACTAATCTCATACAAACACAATTACAAAAATTACCCCTCTCCGACCGCTGAAACGTCAACAGATAATACATGTTACCTGACAAGTCCCATTGAGCTATGGTGGTGCGGTAACAGTGGGGCCACTAGCCTAGTGAGCACGTGGTGCACGGCACATCCCGAGCTATAGCTAGCTATTTAGAACTAATCCCATACAAATACAATTACACAAATTGCCCCTCTCTAACCGCTGAAGCGTCAGTAGGTAATATGTGTCATCTGCCATGATAAGTCCTATCGAGCTATGGTGGTGCGGCAACAGTGGGGCCACTAGCCTACTGAGCACGTGATGGGCGGCACATCCCGAGCTACCATTGCTCAGCATTTTTAGCTTAATTAATCAACTAATTAAGTGAGTGATTACTTGGCTTAATTTAGTGATTGACTAATTAGGCAGTTACTTCGGTGATTATTTCATGGACATCACGCTGACCTACGGTATCTCAGAAGGTAGTGGATGTGCTGCCGAGCACTGGGCGCTCGGCATGCTAGTGGGCACCACCACCGCCCGCACTGTCGTAGGCTCGTAGCTCGATAAAATCTGTTGGGGTGTATGAGCGTGGCAGGTGATGTATATGACCTATCGACACTTTTACGGGCGGGGAGATGGTTATTTTTACAATTTTGTTTGTATAAAAGCTAAATTTGCAAAAGAAAAAAGTGTGATGGCTAGAAAATCGTTGAACTCCTGTACTAAATGTAGCAACTTGAGGTATGAAAATTCCGAGGCTTCACGGGCGTTTGGAACACAAATGCTTTAATAAGGACTAGTTTATGCTAGGAATTCCATACAAAAGAAACGTATATTTTCAGAATGCAGATGAGTTGTATCGTCGGAGTGTAATAAGTGTTACCTGAAATAAGCCGTGATATTCTCAACTTTTTGGAAAAGTGAGACGCATCCATGGTCGCAACCAGGGCCCTGGCACCCAAAAAATTGAGAAACTTTAAAAATTTTCACTTTTTCAGTTGGCTAAATCTGTTGATTAAATTGGTTTTGATTTTGATGATTTGGGATTTTTAAGACTTTAGAACTATTTGTATTATATTTTTATCAAAATTTAAATATATATATTAGATTTATAATGATATCAAATTATTACACAAAACTATAGAATTATACATGTAAAATATGCACCCGTCAAAATTTTTGAACCTCCGCCACCGGACGCATCAAGGAGTTGCATGTTTCCGAGAATGCTAAAAGAGCATACACTCAAAAAGAGAACAACAGAAAGGTGAGCTTGCATAGCTGTATGGACTATGTAGTAAATATGTGTTTATCACAGGTTGTTCATCATTTCTACCACTAACAATCTTGCCATTCATATCCTAATTTTAGTTAGTGGCAGATTAATAAAAGAGCTTATACTAGTAATGCAAAAGAAAAGGGCTATTCCAATCCTACAGCACTTTGAATTGATTGAGACAGCAGTTGAAATGTGGTAAGTGGTAACTGGAGGCAGTGGCTTTTGCATGTCAACCGATTCTATTTGTATCTACTAGGCTCATATGCATGGAAGGAAGCATGGCCGTATGGATTGGACTAAAAGCTGTCGATTCAAGGCAGGCAGCAATGCCCGTATCTTTTCCATGGTCAGACAACCGATGGCTAGATGGATGCATTTTTCTTTCTTTTCCATCCAATCATATTCTTCTGGATGCAGAGGCTTCAAAAGATAAGCACGGAGAATGTTCTGTCCAGTGTTCTACGCGCTAGATATGTAAGCGTGCCTTTATTAGTTTGGCAATCTCCTCCCCTCCTCCCCAGACTCCCAAAGGATACTAACACTTTGATCTTCGGAATAATTACTGATCGGATGTCCTATCTAAGATTTTTTTTTCCGAACGTCCGTAATATTTTTTTTCATACGTGTAATATTTTTAATCACTGTGTGCAACATAAACACGCGATGATAGTAGGAATGTCCATAAAAAAAATATTGCACACAGTGATTAATTTTGTTGCACGTATTATTAAAAAATATTGCGCCGACCGTCCGACAAAAAAACCTCGCATCGGACGTCCGACTCCTAGCATCTCCCTTTGATCTTTGGTTATATTAACTATCATATGCCGAGACCTTAGCCGTGCCACGTCACGGCTTTCGCGGAGAGGCGCTTGGTGAATTTCGGAATTGTGTCTACCACCACCCGCCTGGCCGCACGTGCCCGTCGTCCGTCGTGGCCTGTGCTAGAGATGTCCAAACGGGGCGGCCCGGGGCACGACACTATTGGCTCGGTCCGAGCACAGCACGGCATGGCCCGGTGCGGCCTGACACGATTAGGGGTAGGCACGGCCCGTTTAGCCCGGCACGATTCGAGTTTTTCTAATTATTCTAAATTTTCCTATTTTTTCTGAAATTTTTCATATTTTTCTAATTTTTTCGGTTTTTTTATTCTTTCGACGCTAACGGGCCGACACCGTCCGTTAGACCTGTGCCAGCATGGCACATCCCGTTAGCTCTGCAGGCTATATTTGGACCAGATCCTCAACACGTGGGTCAGCACGGCACGACCCGTTTATTAATCGAGCTGAAACGAATCATATCATTTTTTAATCGAGTCGGGTCGTGACGGGCCGCCTATTTGGACATGTCTGACCTGCGCTTCACCGGAGCCCTCGTACTCTTCATCCGTCGCATCCACCTGATGCTTGCAAGTTGCAACCAGAACCAGCCATACATACGGACATCTCTGAAATTTCCTGAACCTAGCCCTTCCTTCCCCATCATGCAATGCGGTCACACCCGTTTCATCAAGCTTGTCGGGATGGTGATCATCGTTTTCATTAACATGACCGATGGTAGGATTGTACCCAAAAGACCAAGGTTTCCCCCCATTTTTTTCAAGGTAAAGAACAAGTGCTACTTATGACTCCAAGCGACTATGATCAGATGCATATGGATCGTGAATCGTGATACTGGTAACGTTAGTTTCTAAATCTCCCTCCGTTTAACTGGCCGGCTTCTTCAACCAGCTGGGCACACCAAATAGTTGAACGCACAACTAGTATATACTACATATATTAAATCCCGTAGGTTTGCCGGCCTCTCGCCGCGGTCACGCAGATTTCAGACCGACGTGGTTGCGCGTAGTCACGTCACATCGCCGCTTTGTTAACACGTGAATACGGCTTAAGTATTTTCTCCTCTCCTCTCGGATGTAGCGCGTGCGTAGCACAGCGGTAACGTCCTTCGCTACGAGACCTGCGACACGCGTTCGACTCCGCCTACTCGCGCGTGCGGAGCGCCCTGGCAGGATTTTTGACGCGTGACGCCTGTTTTTTTTTTTTGCGAAAAGGTCCCCACATATTTATAAAATTACATACATATCTTTTTTTCCTGAAAAGGCCCTAAAATTTCCTAAATGCCCACCATAAATTTACAGAGTTACATATAAACCATTTTTCCCGTGTAAATGCCGAAAGTTCTCTAAAATTACAGAATAATCTATTTTTTGCTAAAAGATCCCCGAGACTTCTTTCGTTTGTTTTTTATCGCCCCATTTTTTACGGAGAGGCGATTGGATTTTTCCACAGGCCCTCCGGAGCTTCTAGAATTTATTTTTAACACGTTATTTTTTACACAGAGGCGCTCAGATTTTTACGTAGAACCCCCGGAGCTTTCGCGGTTCATTTTCAAGCACGTCAGTTTTAAATGAAAATTTATCCAAAACTTTTAAAAAATACATATTTGTCGGGGATCGGTCATCCTGACACGTGTCCAGGCCCCCTGGGGGGTTTCGGCCATCCTCCCCTAAGCTCAGAGGACTGTTCCCGAGCTCGAAAAGACTATTCCCAAGCTCAGGCAAGAGCTTCCCAGACTGCTGCAAAACCTCGATGACCTCATCGACCTCGGTACCTCTGGTCCAGACTTCAATGTAATAGATCTCCTCTCTTATGTATGGATGACCTCTGTCCTCTGCGTGGGAACTAGGGTTAACCACTCTCGTTAGTCCCCCTGCGTGGGGACTAGAGGCTATCTGCCCCTGTCAAAATCCCCTGCGTGGGAAAGGGTCAACCACTCCCCCAACAGCTCCCGTCAGCCCCCCTGCGTGGGAATTAGGGTTAACTGCTCCCGTCAACTCACGACCGGCCACCTGACGTCAGCCTTAAAATCAGCGCCGGGAGCCTATAAAACGCATCGACCGTCCCGGTCGGAAGGACCCCAGTATCCAAAGAATCGAAACGGTAACAAGATCGCACAAGGCAACACTTACATACTCCACCGTTCACCGTGCCACCCTCGGCAGCGGGCTCCCCTGTAGTTCTCTCTCGAGGAGCTTTTAGACATCTTTCGCCTACGGGCAAGACTGGAGTAGAGCTGTTACCCGACCTAGGGGGCTCGAACCAGTACAAACTTTGTGTCCCCTGTTTGCTCGTTCTTCTTCCCGGTGTTGCACGTCTCCTAACCCCTCTTCCAGGACGAACGCGACTCTAGGCCTCGCCCCTTCGTGCGATCCTTCCCCTTTCTTTTGCGGTCGACGGTTCCGATCGTCGACAATATTATTCCATTTTTTTCCCGTTAGACCCTCGAAACTCACGCGATTTACACTGCTTGTCTTGCGGTGGTTGACGCGACGTATGCCGTGCTCCTGCATCTAGTATTATATTAACTCTTTTATAGCCCGTGGATTTCGAGGTCTCCTATAATTTTAAAATTACGTTTAGACTCTTTCATCGGTTCTTTTGTAAAAACAGCTCGTAGTTCCGCAAATTCATGTCTAACTTTGGACCGAGCTCTTTTACGAAAAAATTCTTTTGGTTCGAGAGAATTGCACCCTAACTTGGATAACGCTCTTTTGCTTAAAAAAAAGTCCTCGTGGTTCTAAAAATTACGTCAGTTACCAATTACTACTAGTAGAAGAACATGTTGTGCTGAGCTGCACATCATCCATCTCGCCATAGATATATCTTCTGCCTCCCTCAATAACAATTCGGCCATGCCTGCACAGATTGAGGTATCATTTATCAACATCACGAAAAAAATGAGTGCCTAGCATGGAACAGACGTCCACACCACTATCCTTTGAAAGCGGCTTTGCATGATAGCGCGGCTTGGGCACCATCCATCATTCTGTTCACGCCAAACAGGCTGCAAAAAATCTTGTTGGAATTCTTCGTTTGCAACACAGCTAAAGTCGACCAATGGTTACCGCCTCAATCAGTATTAGTGGTGATCTCAAAAGGAAAAAAAAAAGAAAAGATAAGTAGTAGTGGCCTCTAGCTATGAAAGGCAACTCTTTGCCACAGGGAGACATGCATTACGTGAGGAAATAGCAGGCATGAAACAAATTAGACAGGGTCGTGCGTTACGCCGGTTGTGGGAAATTCGGTTGTGCGACGCTGCGACACGCGAAATTTGGTTCGACGATTATTTTAGAAAAAAATGGGTCTGAGGACATAAACGTGAACTCGTTTTTTCGCCGGGGTTTTCTAAAAAAATGTGATAGCCTGGAGTCATCGGCGAATTTGCAGTACCACGAGTCATCTTTGTGCAGCACAGAATCGATAGGAGTCGTCGTCGAATCTGCGAAAACATATTCTTTTTGCGCAATTTCATTTTTCTCTTTTTTTTCTTAAAAAAATTGGTTGCTAGGAGCCATTGGTGAACCCGGGGATCGCTAGGAGCCGTTGGCGAATTCGTGGAACCGCGGGTTCTCTTTTCTCTGGAAAAACGGATGCGAAAACGTGTATTTTTTTTTTTTGCGCAAATTCGGTTTTCTTGGTCTCTTTCTTAGAAAAACGGGTTGAATGATAGGAGCCATCGTCGAACTCGTGGATTACTATGAGCCGTCGGTGAATCTGCATATAAACGTAATTTCATTTTTCTGGTCAATCAACGTAATTTCGTTTTTTCCGCCATCGAATCCACGGACTGCTATGAGCCGTCGGCGAATACGTAGATTTGTCTAAAAAAACTACGAAGGGATATAATTTTTGTGGGAAAAAAACTATGACCCGTCGGTGAATCTACATGTAAACGTAATTCTAGTTTTTGGGTCAATCCAATTAAAAAACGTCTTTTGGGACCTAAATATAATTTTGTTTTTTCCGCCGTCGAATCCACAACCATCGGTGAATACGTAGATCTGTCTGAAAAAACCGCGGAAGGATATAATTTTTGTGAAAAAACGCGGAGGGATATAAACGTAATTTCATTTTTCGGGTCAATGCAACTAAAAAACGTCTTTTGGGACCGAAACATAATTTCTTTTTTTCCGTCGTTGAAGCCACGTATTGCTATGAGCCGTCGGTGAAAAAACCGAGGAGGGATATAAACGCAATTTCGTTTTTTCGGGTCGATTAAGCCCAAAAAAACGTTTTTTAGGATCGAACGTAATTTCGCCTTTTCTCGGGACTATTTCGCTAAAAACCGACGTGAGGATCTGAACGCAAACGCGAAAGGACCTAAACGTAATTTTTTAGGGTCTATTTTATTAAAAACGGCAGAAGGATTTAAACATAATTTCGAATTTTGCGGAGAAGCTTTTCACGAGGGTGACGACATGACATGCCTCGTGAGCCGGCGATCTCACCAAAATAAGTATACATTAGCAAACTGATAATCAGGATGATCATTACGATCTAGTTGCACACTCGCTATCATTGGACCTATTCTGCCACGTTTGTCAGTAAACATAGGCAGGAGCTAGCTTTTTCAAACATAGGCAGGGGCTAGCTTTTTCACGTAGGCTCAGGGTTAACAATACCATTTTGAACTTAGATATCGATCATCTAACGGTATCGAAAATGTTGAAAAATCATTTGAAATTCGCTCAAAATCGAACGGTATGAAAAGTCAAGCGAATTTGTAATCTGATCAAACTAGTGAGCGATTTTCAAATGAAATGGATGAAAACCACTCAAAAAGTCTTGAATTTCGAGTTGTTTTTGGCGAAAACCAGCCACAGTCGGAGAAATATGAAAAAATTACAAAAAATGGAAAAAATTGCAAAAATATATTGTAACATTTGTAAAAAGCCATTAAAGATAAAAAAAATAGAAAAAATGTAATAAATGTATAAAAAATTATGAAAACACGAAAAAAATTACGGCATGATCTTTCCTAAATATGGAATTTTTTTGACATGACCTTTACTATATTTTAGACAATTGCGTCTTGTAAAGTAGACATTTAGCAATAATATGTCAATAAATAATCTTTCATTTCAATACTACTCACATATCAATCCAACAAATACAAAAATAAGCATTCACATGATGACATACTAATACCATTCACATATTAATACCATTTACATATGAACACCGTTTACATTTCAATAATTTCCATTTGAAGTTGTGAAGTAGGCATAGCTTCATTGTTCTTCCATTGTCACACATATGTTATGTTCGACATACATGAATAGAATATTAATAAAAAAATGTGTTGAAATGAAATGAAACATACAAATGAAATAAAAATTCGGCATGACTTTTGCTATATTTTAGACAATTCAAAGTTGTAAAGTAGACATTTAGCAATAATATATGAACAAATAACTTTTCATTTCAATACCATTCACATATCAATCCTACAATTGCAAAAAATAGGCATTCACATATCAATACTATTCACATTTCAATACCTTTCATTTGAAGTTATAAAGTAGGCATATTTTCATCGTCCTTCCTACAAAAATGCCATGTTAGACCTGCACAAACGCTATGTTAGTAAAAAATTAAGTTGCAATGAAATGAAATATTACCTTCGAGGCTACGAGTAGTATTGTTGCGTGTACACTTGGTTGGCCATGTTGTATTCCTCGATGGACATTAAGGCCAATCCTCGTGTAGCTAGCAACTTCGCCTTGTAATCGTACTAGCTTTGTCCCGTTCATGTATTTGTCATTTGCTATTATTGGTACAATATGACATAAAAGTCAAGGCCATGTCACTCTTAAACTCATTGGGTGGGAGGTTGTGCATAAGCATCGGGGATGACGTAGTTATAGCTGCTATATTTGTCATAGCTCACTTGCGTCTCGAGGACGCCATAGGAGCTAGAGTTATCGTGTGGTGCGTCCTTTCCCTTCCCTCCAGCAGCCGTTCTCTGTGATTGGGGAGCGTCATGGTCTCTATCTTGTGTTGCATGGATGAAATGCGACTCCCCTGTAAATTTGACGGGACGCTGCTCTTCAGATTGGTGCGTGGGAGGTATGAAGGCATCGCCACCGAACTCACCACCATCGGTGTTCATCTTGAAGCTGCTATCATTAGACTCTTGGTATGGTGGGCTCCAACAGTCCCCGCTCTCAGTGGAGTCATCACTCTCTACATAATGCGGCTCATCTGCGGGATGCTTCCCCTTTCCTTTAGAGGTTGTTCTCCTTTTTCCTGTATCCCTTCTCGACACTGATTTGTTCTTTCTCTTCCCTGTGTGAGTGTCTTCGACTGTCCTGTCTGCCCATTCAGATATGCCTGCAGCTCCAGTACCCTTTGTTAACACAGTAGAGTGAATTAGGTCTGTCACAAGCTGTGATGGGAGAGGGGTGTCACTTACTGTATCCTTCTCATCAAGTAATGGGTCACCATTGGACCTTCCTTTTTCCATCCACTGTCGGATCGGATTTGCATCGTCGCATAGTGTAAGCTCCATAAGACGCTGGAATAGATCGTCTTTATCTGAGCGCCTTTGATTTTCTACGGCTTGAATTTGAAGCCAAAGATTGTAGTTGACACCATTATCCGTAACAATCTGCATCATATTTGTCGGACCCACATCATCGACCACTGAATATATTTCTTGTGTGAGTAAACAAAACCAAGTACCTCAATTACGTGATGCATACGTTAATTATATTTTAGAAGAGGATCAACGAAACCAAGTACCTTTCGCAAGTACAAGGTATCCTGAGATAGGCCCGTAGCATCGACATACTTGTGAAAGAATATGGTGCCATTGGAATAAATTATGAAGTTAATTATGCTCATGGGTATTAGCTTTGTCCAAGAATCACACATGATTGTTACACCATACGTAAGCCATTCCTGCCTGAACTTTGTGAAGTTCTCCTTTTTGTATGCTTCGTTGGCGTCTAAATATTTTTCATATATTTCTCGCCCAATCGGTTACAGGACACCCTCACCTGCAAATGAAACATAGTATAAAAATGTTAGCTATGAATCGGCGTATAACTGAACGAACATTTTAAAGCTCACTTACCATATTTTAGCGTTACCCTCATGGTGCTAACAAAGTATGGATTATCTGCTTTTCGCCTCGTGATACCAACAGTGTGAAAAAATTTGGCTCACACCGAGCCAATGGCCTGCTTTGCACTCTTCCCCTTATGTGTCCACTGATGGCTATCAATCCTTGGTTGCAAGGGGCCATGAGCCGTGCCAACGTTGTAATCCCCATCGCCTGCAGTCTTTTTCGTTCCAAGGAACTCCGAAACATCTTCGATAACAGACCGCAGCGATCTCCTCCAACCCTCTTAGAGGAGCCACTACCAACACCGTGCTTATATTTGCCACCTGTCCGGCTTATAAATTCTGCCTTCGCCCTAGAGGCAGCCATGGCATGCTGGAGTTGATCTTCCTCATCAGCATCACCCATGTACTTTGAATATACACTTAGCCTCGGCGGGGAATCTCTAGTTTCTTCTTCTTTCCTTGGCCCCTCCTCTCTTTTGTCCTTCTTCTTATCCCTCGTCTTGTCTAGGTCACGCTGAAAGTACTCACGAACTTCCACAGGAACTTTATTATAATGCACGACACTCGTACCGTGCCCTACCAAATGTTGCTTCAGTCGGGTTGCACTGCCTCATTTCTTCTCTTAGAGACAGTGCTTGCATCGAAATCCAGCACCCAATTTCTCGCCGTGCTCCCACACCATGTTGATATGGTCTACCATCTGCTAATAGAAAACAATAAAAGTATGCATGCATACAAATATCGCTACTTGATCAAATAGTACCATTTGCGGGTGTCGTTAATTGCTACTAAATATACTTTAACAAATATTGCTACTAAATATAATTGAACAAATATTGGTACTAAATATACTTCAAAAAATATTACTACTAAATATAATTGAACAAATATTAGTGCTAAATATACTTCGATAAATATTGCTACTAAATATGATTGAACAAATATTGCTACTATATATACTTCAACAAATATTGCTACAAAATGTTGCTACTTGACAAAATTGAACAAATATTGTTACTTTACATATTTCAAAAAATATTGCTACTTAACATACTCGAACAAATATTGCTACTAAATATAATTGAACAAATATTGTTACTAAATTATGTAGAAGTAAATATTGCTACTTGACATACTTGAACAAATATTGCTACTAAAAATTCTTGAACAAATATTGTTAGGTCATCATTTCGGCATGACCAAAGTGAGCATTGCATGCCAATTTTCCAACCAATTAAAATACAAATACATGCATGAACAAGAGATAGCTCCAAGTACCGAGCGAAAATCGTGCCAAACTGAGCGAAAACCGAGCTTATTTCGCGAAATTCGTGGAAAAGCTCGAAATTCATCGAAGGGATCGATTTTCGCTCAAATTGAGCTGTTTCTAGAGCTTATCGCTAAAAAATCGTGCGAAACGGTGGGACAACGGCGAGCGGCGGCCAAATCTGAGCGAAGGCGACGATGTCAGGATGAACGCGAGAGGGGGATTTTTCGATTGCATTCAATGTGTCGGGCGATCGGTGCCATGTGCTTGCCAGGTAATGCCGTCGGGGTGGGCCAGGTGGTCCGGAGGCCCATTGGCGGCTTGCCCTGTGGGCTCAATGCCTGCAGGCTAGGCTGAATTTTTTTCTTTTCCATTATCTACATTTTGAATGGCTCGAAAACGTCTCTAAACTTCATTTTTTCAAAGAATATTCACGCCAGAGGTCATAAAGATATTGTCGTATGTTCGGGAACAAGATACGAGAGTGAGGATGGACACTGGCCGTCTTACGGGCCACCGTCCAAGAGAGAGAGAGCATAGGCACAGGGGTTTATATGTGTTCGGACGCTAAGCAAACGCCCTATTCTTGTCAGTGTATTCCCCGGGGGGAGTAGAGAGTGGTCTCTTGGTCTGGACTCCCGGGGGGCACACCAGTTGTGTAGTTGGTATTCAATGAGAGTTTAGGTTACAAGCGTGGTTACAGTAGGCTTTTATAGGCGCCAAGCCTGTTACACAAAGTATTATCCTACCTCTACTACAGTAGCTTAAGTGGAGAGCATCCTAGTCATTCCCGCGAAGAGGTAGTGGATCTCACGTCATCGTCCCGTAGGGGTAGGCCTCTGAATTTGGGGCCATAGGGGACTTTGGGACCCCACTCGACGGTTGGTTCCAAGCGGCTCGAGGGTGCCCACCCATCTCCGTAGGCATCTAGGGGGCGTCCTCTTGAACCAGGAACCTTGTCAAGTGTCCTGCGGTCAGAGGGCTTGCCTAGTGCCCTACGATCAGGACCCTTGCCAAGTGCCCCGTAGCCAGAGGCCCTTACTTTGCAAAGTGCCTAGCGGCCAAGGCCCTTGCCAAGTGCCCCGCTGTAAGGGGGCTTGCCAAGTGCCTTGCGGCAAGGAGCCTTTTTGGATGCCCTGCGGCAAGTGCCCCGCGGCCAGGGGACTTGCCAAGTACCCTGTAGCGTGTCCGTCGAGAGGGCATGAGGGAACCTCCCGTAGCACACCTGCCGGGGGCATGAGGGAGTCTCTTGTAGCACACCCGTCGCGAGGGCGTGAGGGAGCTTCCCGTATCGTGCTCATCAGAGGCATATGGGAGTCTCCCGTAACACGCCCATGAGAGGTTCGAGAGAGTCTCCCGCAGCGTGCTCGCGAGATCGGGCGGACGTGAAAAGAACCAAGCACTTTATCCCTTGAGAGGAGATGGAGTCCTTCAGGGAGGTGGGAGCTCCCTTTCGTGAAGTTGTAGGTAAAAAGACCTCCTTCATAGGGCCATAAGACTTTCCCCAACAAAGATTAATACTAATTTTAAGAATTTTTTTCGAATGTGAATTTGAACTTTACCGGTAAACGAGCGGTACAACATTTTGAACCGACATGGTACGGACGTTCGCGATTTTTAATGGTTTCATGAACCTTGGTCGGAGTCATGAATGATTGATTATACTAAGGGAATGTACAATAAGGTCATGTCAGCTAGCTCTTAACCTGTACACATCAGCTTTGGTCTATGTGGAGGAGTGAAAAAAGAGGAAAGAGAAGAGAGCTGGCTCTTATTTAGTAGCCAGCTTTGCACGGGAGTATAGGTAGATCATTTATGTACAAGAGAGAAAAGATAGTTATTGCACAATATCTAGAGACAATATTTAGAGACAGTTATTGTAAAAACTGACTTTTAATTTACTATTAGCTAGTAGTTGGCTTTGCTATTGTACTCGCCCTAATAGCGGGTGCGTCCTGGTCAATCGATCCTTCAGTCAGTTCGTGCCGCCAAAAATGTCTTTTCCCAGACAAAAAAAAATGCAACCTTCCTCTGCCCCCGCATCATTCATCAGGTCCCCTGCTCTCCTGCATGCAATTTTCAGATATATCGAACATACAAAAAATATTACCTATCTTTCTTACCACTAATAATAAAGTTTAAGAGTGTAAGTAGCTGCATTATTTACCATCGTAAATCCGAAATGCTAGTAGATGGAAGTGCCATGCATCCACAGGGTGAAGTGATATCAATCATCACTGACACAAGGAAAGGGTAAGGAAAAGGAGGAAAGAGAACAAGAGATGGCATCAGCGAGAATTTTGAGGGGATGACAACAGACAGCTAATGTGGGGTCAGGGCCACAGTGGCTCACTGACTCGCTCGAGCAGCCAGCAGCAGCCATCACTCTCTCGTCAGTCACTCATCAGTCATCACAAGCTAAGCTGCACTGCGCTGCGAATTCTCTAACTTTTGCTTTGCTTTTGACCGAATCTTGACCACCCCTCACCCTCTGCTGTACCACTAGCCAAATTAATTACCTCTTCTATTTGGATCTTAACTACGGTACCTCGCTGGCTGATGGCAACCAATTGACGAGTTGAAGTAGTTTGTTTGTTTCTTAGCACTGCATTTGCTTCCTAATTAAACTTCCTTTTTCTTCTTCCCAATTAAACGGGCGTTCTGTGGTTCGTTTTCATAACGCGACGACGTTCTGTCACCTTGTGGTGGCTGCCTGGTCAGGACTCAGGAAGTCAGGAGGACCAGGAGGCGCCATTAGTGTCTTCTTTAGTGGAGTAGTTTGTTCAGCCAACAATGATGGCAGCAAGGATCGATCGATGCATCATGTATGTCCGTCTGTGGTGTACTATGAGTACCGGTTTTGCTCGCCTCCACCTTGTTGCTCCAATGTAAGTGGGCTATTCCTGAAAAAGTAGGGCAGCTGAAGTTGTTTTTAAGCTCTCTTCAAACACAGTTTAGTTTTTAAATGACTTCTAGCATTAGTTAGAAGTCACATATAACTAGCAAAAACTAAAAGCTGAAAGTTGGATAGGATCTGGTTTTGTAGCTTTTTGATGATAGAAATTAGTTATTTATCAAATGGCCGCTTATAAAAAGATACGGCTGCTTTTTAGTTCAGAAAGTCAAAAAGTAACTTTTCAGAAAAGCTATAGCTCCCCTAAATAGGCCTATAATATTAGTCAAATATTTTCAGTTTGCGAGGCTGATTGCTTCGATATTATGGATTTTTTAAGAAGACTATCGCAAGTGCTCGATAGCTGTTCATCGACTCAAGACGACAATAACGGTCTCTTGACTAAGAGTGGAGGAAAATGCATTTCATGTGCATATTTATTTCCCGGCCCAACGGTATTGACAAGAATTCTTGACAATTTAATAGAAAGCGGGTCCATATATTAGGGGCTCACTTAATATAATAGTTATGTCTAAGATTATGATTCAAAGGAATTATTTCTCCCTAAGTAATAAACTGATCGGAACCAATGACGGCCAATTGTGACCAAGAGACGACCAGTTCCAGACAATGACGACCAGTTATACGATTTTATAAGCCCTGACCAGGTAAACTGGTCGAAAAACATGACAATTTCTCATATAATTAATGAAAGAGTGGTTATTGGCGCATTTAGTAACTTGCGAAGGTTAACCAAGGGACATGATGGTTGACTAAAGAATGTGACGGTTTAAGACTCAACGAAGACACGTGTGTGAAGACAAAAGACACATTAGCAGTCAGTTAGATAGGCATAAATGGGTGGCCTACGTGCCCTAAAAGACAATTAGAAATCATTAATGTAACATTTTTTTATCCATGACAATAAAGTCTCTAATTGATTGTGCTATCTCATTTTATTTTTGATAGAGGGTCCTAGGCCCCGATTATTGATAGTTGATGCTATAAGGAGGCATGGATGTGTGACTTCTACCTTAAATTTGTTCCTGAGAGAGACCCTAAGCCATCCGCAACCAATCCGTTAAGACAGAGACGACAGAGACAACATTTCTACCCCCAAGCAACTCCAAGGCCGAGTACTTTCCCACTCCTGTCTCAGTTGGAGACACGTGTAACCATAGTGTCAGCACCATGGTGTCCAATGCTGTGGTTCCGGTAGAATCATCTCCAGATCATCTACTTCGAGATTTTGACTACTACCCCTCCTTCGAGGAGGTTGGGATGTTTTCACCCTCCATCTGCTCTAACTTCCTTGTATGTGCGACCATCAACGCTGATGAGATCGACAAACAACATGCGTCACGTGAATAACGTGAGGCCCATGAGCAAGCCGAATGTTTGTGCGGGAATAACGCAACAGCTAGTTGCTTGCCACCAAATAGAAGGCAATGGAGGAGGTCCGTCGCCAATACCATACCAGTGTGGTAGGGTTGTCCAATAGGCTCAATGCTAACATAGGCAGAGATCGTCCTTAACAACATTCGCCAACCACGCCCCAGGTCATCCACAAGACAAACGGTACGAGATCTTAACACAGTACTCCTTTGCAAGTTGAGACCTCGGTGGACCACGTTCGTATGCTATCAAATGTGATCCTTAACCACCTCTTGGTCATTCGTTCATGTGATGCTGACCTACAATAGGCTGTTGCATAAGTGCGCAGTCTTTCACAATCTTTAAGATTCTAGACCGATTTCAGGGCAGACCATTATGCCTTTGGACATCGTCATTGCGGCAATGACCACTGTCCAGAAAATAATCCACACTGACATAGCATTTTTGAAAGGGTAGGCCTAGGTGAGCGATATAACCATGGTCAGAGACGACCTAGTTCTCCTGATAATCTTGATGAATGTCGTAACATCCAACCACGTTTGGGGCCATATATAGGGTGTAAGGCTTTCTTACACAGACTTGAAGAGTTTTGATGGGACTTAGAATCCTTAAGAGTTTCTCCAGACCTACACTTCTGATGTTCAATTTACGGGCGGTGACGAGAAGGTAATGGATACTTACTTACACATTGTGTCGGCGTTTCGAGCACCGGCAAGTAAATTTGTAAGTCTAAGGGGCCGCGCGTTCCACTCCCTGAATGGTTAGACTCAGAAGTCCAAGATGTATCTTGGTTGGGCGAAGGTCCTACTCCGGTCGTGTGGCGGCGTTGTATTCCCTTCAATCTGATGAGTGCACAAAGTTTACAAGCGAGTGCTAATGGCTTAGCGAGATGGGTTCGATTGCGATCCTCCTCTCCTACGGGGTTCCGCCTCCTTTATCTGAAAGGAGGCGAGTTACATCGAGAATTGGAAGAGGACAAGATGACCTACACTAGGAGCTTGGTCCTTCGTTCATTGGACCGATCATTGCCCGTCTTGCCCATCTTTGGTCGGTAGCTTAGTTGGTCGAGGCGATTAGGTATTTCCGGAAGCTGCGTACCGCCTCTGCGAACCTTACGAGTGTTGGCGTTGCTGCGCTGGCGTGGCGTTGCCTCGGGAGAGGCGTGTCTTCGTCTTGTATGTGACTCTTGATGGGATGGGAGCATGACTTGGTCGATCATTAAACCTTCTTGGGAAGGAGTTACGCCCTTGTATAGTCGCCCGATTGACCCGTTCGTAGGGTGCGTGGGTCATTGGTGGTAGAGGCTTCGACACGCGCCCTTGGCGGGGTTGTCTTGACACGATCGGTCGGGGATCCCGACCATTGCAGGGTCGGGAGCTCGCTGGTCGAGCCGAGGGTCTCGTCATTGCGGGGTCGGGAGCCCCGCAGTCGAAACACTTCCTCGATCGGTCGAGAAGGGATGTCTCGTGTGGCCTTGTTGGTGCTTCGGTCGGTAGTGGGCTGGGAGCGGCCTGTTGGGCTTGAGCTGTGCTTGAGGCCGCCGGTTCGTCGCTTTGGGCCGTTGGGGTACTCCTGTTATAAGTATTCGTCACATTGTATTAAAAAGATATGCTCGGACATGGTTATTTAACCATCCAAAAAGTTCTATTTATAGTTGGAAAAATTTAGATCATGCTATTTTAAACAACTTTTAAAGTTACACTAAACTAGGAAAAAAAGGATGATTTACATTGTCTTAGCTGAACTTTTGGAGAAAATTACTTCAATATGTTAAGAGGTTTTGTAGAAGTGCGCAACTCCTAACATTAGTGATTATTATGTTATTCAAGCATTTAAGAAGGCGGTGCGTTACAAGAGGTTCACAAAAGAAATAAACATCCACCCGCGTGTTATTCGACATGGTTGATGGTCCGCATTGTCAACAAAGGCTATATACCATGACAACATGGTCTAGAAGGCTCCAACAAGAAAGAGTTAAAAGAAGCTAATCTGATCTAAAGATCACAAAGGCAAAGCTAAAAAGAAGAACAAGATAAAGAGGGAGATCGAGCCTCCTGCCGCAGCAAATACACTGCACGCGCTACCGCCTTGCTGTAGCGCCCGTGGTGTTTGATACCTGGCTAGCCGCGGTTCCAAGCCTTTGCCGTGGTACGGGTGTTTATGTGGTGAGATAAGTGACTATTTTTGTAATTGTGCTAGCATGGAAACTAGATTTGCATGGGACTCCAGTACTTTCCTCCACCTCCGTTGAATGAAACTCACCATCTCACCTGTATTTTTATCCGCATTTATTCGCATGCATCCAAGAGGAATGGAAGCAGGAAAGCAAACCAAAGGAAGTGGCCGAATCCAAATCCGTCCGGGTCGTGAACCTGCCGTCCTCCCCGTTCCACCACCCCGACAAGTGTACGCAGTAACGCAGACGCAAGCAACCAAAGCCAAAGGAACACACGAGAGGAGAAGAAGAGAGAGGAGAGAGAGAGAGGCCCAACAAAGAGAGGAACACCACGCTCTCCTCCACTCCACCGCCTTCCTCATAAGAAAGAAAGGAGCAAGCAAGAAGCACCTCACGTTGCGAACCCCACCGATCGCCTCGCCACCCCCGAAATAGGCAGCAGCCATTAGCGAGGCTCGGAGGGGGTGGGGGCGGAGAATGGGGAACGTGACGTCGTCGGTGGCGGCTCGGCTGGCCTTCTTCCCGCCGGAGCCGGCGACGTACGAGGTGGTGGCCGAGGACGGCGGCGGGCTGCGGATGACGGGGTTGTCGGCCGACGCAGGCGTCGAGGTGCACGCGCTGCCCACCAGGGGCGGCACGCGCGTCGTCGCCGCCTTCTGGCGCCACCCCTCCGCGCGCCTCACGCTGCTCTACTCCCACGGCAACGCTGCCGACCTCGGACAGATGCTCGGCCTCTTCCTCGAGCTCCGATCCCACCTCCGCGTCAACATCATGAGGTCGGGGACCTTGTAGCTTTACCCCACGCATTAGTCCTCCGCCATTGCTTCCGCTAATTTTCTTCGCATTTTCTGGCTTCGAGTTAGTGGCGCATTCAACCCCGGTGTTCTTGGTGTTGTGATGCGTGTGGCGTGCGCTCTCTACTCTGCATGGCTAATTAATTAATCGAACAATCTTCAGTTTATTTTTTAGGTTCAGCATTTTATTTTTATTTTTTTGTAGAAGTTCCGTCCGGTTGGATTTGGCGGGATTTTCGTTGTTTTCTTCATAAGATTCCGTATGTGGAGTTATTTTCCTCGCTGCAGGACATGCTGCTTTGGTTAGAAGAGGATTTAATTGGAGTTATTTTTGTTTGTTTGCTAGTCAGCCTAGTGTGATTAAATAATAACTTGGTGGTGTTTGGAACTTTTTAATTGACTTGAAGAAGATCTAGCTTTTCTTTCTATTGTTCTTGTAAGAATCAGTTGAGTTAAATCTTCCATGAAGGTGTTGAATTGATAGTTTTGCTTAACTGTTCCTTTAGTTCCGAGAATTATGTTGAGGGTGTATTTGGCCATGAAGCTGATTATAAACTTCAACGTTAGGAATCAGCTGCTAGCCTGCTATGTTAATATATCTTTAAATCCATGTCTTTTGTTTAATCACTCCTCTGAATAGCTTTAATTGGTTATGAAGCCGATCCCATGCTTTTTTTAGTTTGATTTACATCAAGATGATACCTTTAGTACTTCAATTTAATTCCTGCATGGAGGTCATTTTCTCCAGTAATCTCCTAATCATGATTCTGGGGTTTCTTACTTTTTCTAAGTACTTGGTTTTGTGTGATTCCATATTTTTTTTGAGCGGCTTCAATTATTGTGCAT
This sequence comes from Otatea glauca, assembly GCA_036346275.1. Taxonomy (NCBI): domain Eukaryota; kingdom Viridiplantae; phylum Streptophyta; class Magnoliopsida; order Poales; family Poaceae; genus Otatea; species Otatea glauca. The sequence goes on along the minus strand of CM070714.1, from coordinate 53,443,313 downwards.
TTGTACTACTATATTGTCAGGTTCCGCTCTGATGCTGATAAATGCTCCTCTGGGTGTTCTACTGTTCTTGCGTTCGGCGTTCCAGTTACCGGTCATTGATCCGCCAACGAGCGAGCGTTAAAACGTACGGCTGTATTTGCGAAAATCGCGTTGTAGATGGGAAAATCACCTGTTTTTTTGGGTGCTATTCATCGTTGTGGTTCTGTAAAGGACTCAAGAGTATGTTTTTCTAGATAAAAAAACACCAGGCCCCTGAGTGTTATTATAGTCAGATAGTGTATTGTATGTAACCTTATGGTGTTTGGATTGAGGACCGATAATTTGCATGCTGTCTTGCTCGGTGAAACTCCGATAGACCTTGAAAATCTGCATGAATATATTTTCCATGGGTTATTGTCAAATTTCATATTCATTGTTTAGATAACCTTTTTGGCGGATCAAGTTGATGACTGCTGCTTGACTTTGAGAACAAAAGCATTTCCACCACCAGAAAAGTTGCTATCTGACTGATGGGATTGTGGTTTTTCTTTACATCCAAAAACATATAAACCATGGACAATTATGTTGAATTAATACCCTGACATTTTTCGTTTCATGAATGTAAGCAACATACTGTATGTTGCATGTGGCTAAAGCTGTTCGCTTGGTTTTCTTTTGCAGCTATGATTATTCAGGATATGGGGCCTCTACAGGAAAAGTAAGAATCTGAACTCTTAAGTAATTTTAAGAGCCCAAACGTGATTCACTTATTACTTAAATTAGCAGTTAAGTTGTCTTTCGGATATAGATTGTCCAGTCGTATTCTCACATAAACTTTCTGTTTTGCGATCATGAGGTCTTCTGTCTATAATTATGCCACATTTTCAGCAATGGTTCAGGCTGACAATTATTGGATTGGGTTGTTCCCTATCCTTTTTTTGTAATCAACTTCATGTTCTTGAATAGTTGTATGGGCATCCTTTCTCAAAGCAAATCATTATTATTCACTCTATCTATCTTGGTCTCATCTAGAATAGGACTTTAACGAATGGCTGGTTAGGCTCTTCCAATTTTTACATTAGCTACCAATACCCAAAATAGTCATATTGTCTTTCTGCTATTCTAGACCGTGATGGTATCTTTGTTCTGGTAGTAATCCTTTTGTCAAAGTTGTTAAAGTAAGGGACCAACAGCCCCAACTTATAGGTAATCAATCCCTACTAAAAAAGCTTACTGGGTCAAGTAGATAATAAATTAGCATGTGTGCTTGGTACCATAAGCAGCACATAGTTTTGTGAATTGTTGAACACTTTTCTAAGACAACTGGAGTTGGAACGGAATAAATGATAGTTGGCACGTTCCTGTGTATGCACTTAGATTAGGTAGCTGATTACAATTTTCCCCTGTATGGAATACATACCCTAACAATGTTCCTTTTTCAATCACGTTTTCTGCTTCAAAAGCCTTCGGAGTACAACACATACTATGACATAGAGGCTGTCTATGACTGTTTGAAAAAGGAGTATGGGATAGAACAAGAGGATCTAATCCTGTATGGGCAATCAGTTGGAAGCGGACCAACATTGCACTTGGCCTCACGTTTGGAAAAACTAAGAGGGGTTGTCCTTCACAGTGCTATACTATCAGGCATACGGGTTCTCTATCCAGTAAAAGTGACCCTTTGGTTTGATATCTTCAAAGTAAGTCTGGATCATAATTTTGCTTTGGTTCTGAAAGGGAGGTCATTTATCGTCCTAGTCTTCTTACTGTCAATATGTTTGCAGAACATCGACAAAATAAAGCAGGTTGACTGTCCAGTGCTGGTTATACATGTGAGTAGGCACTTAACTCTGCATTCTTGATGTCCAGTGATCTTTTTCTCAGAGTGAGTCTCTGTCATTGATTTCTGCATTTTCTGTCATTGGTAGAACCGATTTTGTTCCTTTCAATAAAAAAATCAGATCTGCTCAGCTTCTGAAATTATAATGGATCAAAATATGATAATTCCTCAACTGCAAAATCTTGTTACTAGCGTGCTGATGCACATGGACCATCCGTGTTTATGTACAGTGTTGGGTTATTACGAGTCACGTCAATAAATTAATCCTTGCTTCAGTATGCCTCTCAAACTAGTAGTATATACTGTAGATTTGGTAACCTGGAAGGAACCATTTCCCCTATGAACCTTATTCTGAATGTCAGCTCAATCTGTTTCCAAATGTCGTGTTTAAATATATCTTTCAATACATGTCCATTGAACTAAAGTTCAACAGGTCATGTGCGTCATTAATTTTATTTCGAGAATACGATGTGCTTCATTATCACTACTCTCAAGTGGGTTTTTACCTGATCTGGACTTGCTGAATCATATGGCAGGGCACAGCAGATGACATTGTCGATTTCTCTCATGGCAAGCGCCTTTGGGAGCTAGCAAAGGAAAAGTACGAGCCTCTATGGATCAAAGGCGGTGGCCACTGTAACCTGGAAACTTACCCTGAATACATCCGGCATCTGAGGAAGTTCATAAACGCTATGGAGAAGCTTGCGAAAACTTCGAAGGCGCCCCAAATGCTGCCATCTTCGAGCATCAGCGAAGTAAAACACAACAAGTGCTTGAGATTTGGGAAGAGATGAGCTCCCCCTTCACCATTTTAGCTCTCACTAACCATGCTGTTGCTCATATAGAAGATGAAGAACTAACAGAAGAAGCCAGTCGAGCGGAATGAATTTCTGGTTGACTCTTGATGCCACACAGGGAATGCCGCGGCCTAGCTTATGGTCGGCCCGTATGGGTTCAGATTAGACAGACTTATCGCTACAATGTGCTGGAGATGCGATGAAAATTTATATCCATGATCTGAGTGAAGAGAAGTCTAGTGGAAACGGGAAAATGTTGGTAGTTCAGTTACGAGCCCCTGAGCTCTCTTTTTTTCCTTATATATTTTTTTACTTTGTATTAGTTGTTGTGCAAAAGAAGTAATTAATTATGATTGATTGCAACGTGCATTGTGTGCTGTCAGGTAGCCTTTTAGCGACCGGTTAGATTTGGTTTGGTTATATATTGAAGTGTTAGTCATCGATACATATTTCATTTTTTAGTCGGTAATGCAGAGCCATTAACTTGTCACATGCATTAACCTTGTGACATTCGTCGAGGTGAAAAAAGAGGGTGCTCCAGGGAAATTAAACATCCGGAGACAGCCGCGTGACGTGATGCGGTTGAGAGTTGGGTCCCAGACGAATTGGCGTTTGGGGCTCTGGGCGTGGACGACCTGTGCTGTGCCGCTCACGGGGACAGGATGGGATGTCTCCTTCTCTAGCTCTTGATAAACCTTTGTTTTAATAACGAAGGTAACTGTAAAAATAGTTCTATTTTTAACTGTAAAAGATATATCGTCTGCTGATACTTACATGGTTGAAGATAATGTTAATTTTTTGTAATCGTACTCGTATTCCGAAGCCAGATTTGTAAAAAAAAAAATAGTTTTGTCGCGGGTTAGTCAAAAATAGTGAGATTTAGGCCTTGTTTGGTAGAGCTCTAGATTCTGGCTCCACGTCAGATCTGAATCTTGTAGGCTAAAATAAATAGAATTAAGTTTATATTTTTAGTCTAAAATTAAATAATATGACCTACCTAAACACTCTTAATATATCCACAGATCCAAACTTCACGGGATCGTGATTTCTAATCTGCACCGCACTGAGATCCATGAATCTGGTGGGTGAGCCCATCAAACAGGGCCTTAGTCCCGAGGAGGGCGGCTCGGTGGTGCTGTTCGTTCTACTAAGCCAACAGTAGGGCCGCGCGTGCGCCAAGGCCTAACTCACGCCATCACGCGCGGCCACTCTCTGGGCCATGTCCCGCGGTGGGCTAGTCGTCGGCATGGCCGTGGGGCGGGGAGACCACGCGGCGCAGGTGAGTTGCGGGGAGCTGAGCTCGTGCTCGGTCCAAATCCAATCCTCGTAAGCGCTTAGCCCGGTGCTCAATCGAGTCCGTCGTTTAATTACTCCTAACGTGAGCAAGGAACTTGCTACTGGAGTTCTACTTTGATCCAAGGAGAAAGACCTCTACCATTTCGATGGGCGCTTTGTTCCCGGAGCTCCAGGAATATGTCAAAACTGCCCGGCGGCGTACCTCTTCCGGAGTGAGCTCCAGGACCATTTTGATATATGCACCGAGCTGGAGAGGAACCCGAGCCTGGAAGGGAACGACAATCCCCACCCCGCAAGTGTGCTTTCTTCCTTGCTTGCATATGCATTTGCTCGCAGACCATCCTCCGCAGCTCCGCTGCTCCGGTCAGACTGCTGCGCGCCATGCATCCAGTGGGGTTACATCCTACTGAAGACTAACGTAATGGCAACGGTACCCGGGGTCACAGCAAGAAATTGCTCCTCTCCCGCGCTACGTACGCGCAGTATCCCTTGCTCTGACGTACATTAAGGCCGTTTGATCTGGGATCAAACGACATGCGCATGTATGCCGACTCAAAGGAAATATCGATGATCGCTGCGAGCAGAGTGAAGGACCTCTGCCGTGCAAGATTTCTGTGTAAAGGAAAAGCCGCAGAGGAGATCATAGTCCACACCGTATTATTTTGATCCCGTCCTGACCTCTCAGCAAGGCCTGCAGGCACAGGCACTACTGCTACATGTACAGTTGTTGCTCACAGGCTCATATATGTCTGATCTTGGTTAATTACACTGACTTTACCCGGACGTACGTACCCGGGACCAATCTTTACCTCAGAAAGAAGTAAATATGCCCGATTTGGTAAAGTGATGCTTGCTAGCACCGTGCACCTTTGATTTTCTGTTTACCGTCTCACATGCTACCGACCGACCGATCCTACTACAACTTGACCAAGAGCTATATATGATCTGCTCGTAGCATCTCATGCTAGGACAAGCTAGCTATGTGATCGATCTACCAAGACAGCGAGTACCTATATATATATGATTTATATTATCTCAAAAGTTGCAACTTTAGGAACGCAACCGCTAGACCAAATCTAAGCTATATGACAAAAAAAAAACTACAACCACCTTTGCTTTCACCTACCGAGACATGGAGAAACGGATATCACAATCCTCAATTACATGTGTGAGGTTGGCCGTTGGATGCGCGGCTTAATTTGATGGTGAGGATTCGCAGCTTACGTACGTGCCACAGACGAACAGGGCCGTGCATGCATGCGTGTGAAAGGCGACGCATGAGATCGATCGACGGATGCGTACAGTACGTACGCGTTAATTGCAGCCTGGACCAGAGAACATGGTGTGTAGACTTCGAAAGTATTTGTATGTCAAGCAAGCACTTAAAACAGTGGCACGAAAAATTTGACAAAACACTAACCTTTGTTGGCTTTTATAGTAAATGAGACCGATATATATGTATACTGTAGGTTTGGTAGGAGCAAGGGTGTGATTATATGTTTGTATGTTGATGATATATTCATCTCTAGGGCCAGTACTCCCTCCCGTTTTAAAAAGGAAGACGTTTTAGACTATAGTTAGAATAACAATGCTTTGTTTAATAGGGAGTGTTCCTACTCTTTAACCCTTATTAACAATGCATCATTAATTAATATGGTCATAAATGGTGTCTAGCATATCTGGTGGGACTACGTACTCTCTAATCATGAAGTCTAGGGATCGAATCTTCAACATGAATTGGTTGCATGCAACATGTTTTTTTGCTCCCCATTGGTCCTGTTCTGCATGGCGACAGTTTTGCATGCAGGCGCGCTAGTCCTTTTCTGCATGCGGACGCCGTCGAGGTCGTTGTCCATTGCGCCATCGAGGGAGCCGTCCATGGCGCCGTCGAGGGAGACTTCTTGGGCGCCGTCAAGTGACACGTCCGGGCGCCGTCGAGGTAGCTGTCCTGGGCGCCGACGAGGTAGCCGCGGGCGTTGCCGAGGGAGTCGTCCATGGCAAAGGTACGGTGGTGCTTAGAGGTGGGCACTCGGCCGTGCCTACGTGAGCTCTTGATAGACTTGTTGATGGTTGAAAAACAAATATTGGCTATTCTTGTGTGCTGTGACAATCAAATTATGATCACTAAGGTTAAGAGAGCAAAAGATAATTTTTAAGTCCCCAAGACATGCGAAACAACGAATCAAATCCATTAGGAATTTGAGAAATACAAGAGTGATCGCCGTGGATTATATTAATACATCTAAAAACCGAGTGGACCTTTTTACAAAGAGACTATCATGTGTAATGATAGATGGAATATCGAGAGAAATTGAACTGAGACCCACCTAAGTTGCTTCACAGTGGAGACACAGCCTATGTGAATGGAGATCTCGTAAATTAGGTGATGGGAACACAAGCTGCCGGGGCAACCATAGAGTATATTCTTACTTAACTTTTCATGTTAGGAGATGTGTACCCTAAATTACTTGATGAGAGGATGGACTTTATGTCTTAATGTGCTCTTAGGCCCATCTTTATGGTGAGGTACTATCCTACAGAGTACACTCGAAAGAGCACAACTATGTGAGCTTGATTGTGAGGTCGCAGTCTATGTGATTTAGGTAATCTATAATAAGCTCACGAGAGGACATGGGAGTATGACCATAACACTCCAAACTGTAGGCATGACTCTAGGCGTCCTAGTATAGCTGATGCCTTCAAGTGAACCTTTCTTGCAAAAGACTGGCAATTTAAGGCTTTGGCTTTTGCATAGTTGTAAGTAAGTGGATCTTACCGTGCTAGTTGTATCTCAACCCGTCTACATTGCAAAACTGGCATATTAAAAGTGTTGGGAAGCTTTTTCTTGCAGTCTTTGACTTCTTGGTGGGGATTATTGGAATTAATTTATTGTTTAAATTAAGAAGCCAAAGGGGTGTTGAGTTGGGTGTGGGACTTTAGTCCTATATTGCTTAGCTTATTGGGAAGCCAACATATAAAGAGAGCTTTTGTGAGGACTATAGTATGAGTTGGTGGTAAGGTTGGAAATTCACATGGTTGGTTATATTAGGATATGTACACACACTGAAGTGCACATGTGTGTCACCTATTTCACATGTTTATCGCGTGACTTATGACTTGCAACGATATGCGACTACGACTTGACATGTAAGTGTATTTAACCTTTTATCACATGTACCGACTATACCACATCACATTACACATCGACTGTTGATGTGGTGCCGCGGTCTTAGCGAGACACATGTTCTCGTACGGTTAGTCAGTTCACCCATGATACCATATACAAGTGGGCGGTTCCTAGGATCGTGGCAGTTTGTTTTTCATAACACTAAGTTCTTGCGAGGCAATTTTGGCTTGATGCATCTTTATAAGGAGACATCCCTGTACATGAAAGGAAGTGATGAAAAATTGATGTCGTCTTCCTCTGGTGCTCTCTACTGCCACCGGTAATTGTTGCCACCCAAGCCATTCTGTCCCTTTGCCCGTCATCCAATAAGCGTGAGGGAGAGCAGTGTCTTCGATCCTACACCGGCCTTTGACGATGTACACAGGAGACCAATGATCAGTTTTATGGGAAGCGCCATATCGTGCAACTGCTCGTCTTTGTACTTGATTATCATGCCGCTCCTATATAGTTTCCTATTCTTCACCAAACCCGTTGTAAGTGTCTTGGATCGACTAGTTGTTGGTCCAAGTAATCTTTCTTTTAGTTATTAAATTTGTTGACAATGAATACTGCTATGATAATATTGTTTACTTCTAAGTTCAGTTGAGCTATCTAGTATATATGTATGTGTGCCTTTTTTACTAGTATTTTATGTATTAATCGAATATTTGCTAGCTACTGGTAATCTTGTCATAGACGTAATATTTAATTTCATGTTTTTATCGCGTAACTATGGATGTAAAATAATGTTAGGCCATGTTAATTTCCTAACACCTCTTGACATCGCTGCCCTAATCCCTCTCTCTCTCTCTCCTTTTGCCCTTCTCCTATTGTTGGCAATCACTGCCATCTTCTTAATACCGCTCAGCATCGACCTCTCTATTCTGCTGTCTTTGTCCCACGCTAGCTGTAGCTACCATCCCTCTCACCCTCCTCTCTGTGCCAGCTCCCCTTTCTCCACCTTCCTCCTCCCCATCACCATGCACCACTATCTCCAACCTCACCACCAAGCCGAAGGAGCCCAAATCAAGTCAGACCTGAGTCGGAGCACCGAGATCTAGTAAGATCTGAGTAGTGGTCACCAAGCTCTTCGCAAGCCATGGCCATCGGGTGGCGTCTTGGGTGTCAGAAGCGGCATTGATGTCGTGGAGCACCATGGCGTCAGTGTGGAGGTGAGCGGACAGCGTGGCGAGTGCTCACATCGTGACGACGAGACGAAAGTGAGATACAGTAGCAGTGCGTCAGTCCTGATATGTGATGTCCATAGGCAAGGTAATGGCAGGAGATGATCATGGTAGTGATGAACCATGCAGTGACCACGACGACGGGTGGCGACGGTGGGCTTGTGCTAGCCACAACTGGCAGTGACAACGATGGGTGGCAAAATGGAAATGGCAGGCGTGCAATAGCCACGACGAGCTTGCGGTAGCCACTACGGGCATCGATGGACGTGAACTTGTTCTAATGGTTATGATTCAACTTGCAATCTTTTGGATTAGGTGGCATCTTCAGGATTGTACTAAGGGTTATGATTCAAGAATTTCCTCCCGTTGAATTTTTCATCTCCCTAAGTCATCTAATCCCATTATAACGAACACATATTTGGAAACTGGATGTCGACAAAGACAGTAAATAAATCAGCTAGATTTTCAGATGACTTAGTTTGTATGATCTTTACCTCATCTTTCTTCTGGAGTTCATGAGGATAGAAAAGTTTAGGGGCAATATACTTCGTGATATTGCTCTTAACATAACCCATTTGTATTTTTGCAACACAAGCAGCATTATCTTCTTAAATAATTGTGAAGTTATCAACGGTATTAATGCCACAAGATTTCTGAATATGGCTAATCACATATCTTAGCCAAACACATTCACATGAGGCTTCATATAGTGTGATAATCTCTGAGTGATTGGAAGAGGTAAGCTACCAAGGTCTACTTAAACGACCACCAAGAAATGGTTGTACCATCATAGAGAAAGACTAACTCAGTCTGAGATTGGCACTATAGGAATCAGACAAATAGCCAATATTCATATATCCCACCATTGTTGAGTCTTGGTCCTTCCGATAAAAGAAGCCAAGATTCTGTATACCTTGGAGGTATGTGAGTAGTCTTAATACCAGCCCAATACCTGTGTCTAGCGAATAAATTGATTACAAATGCAATATCAGGTATGGTACAATTTACAAGATGCATAAGTGCTCATATGGTGTCGCGACTTAAGCCAAGCAAGGTCCCTAGCGTCTTGAACGTCCTTTGGGACCTTGCCCCGCTACTACGAGCCAAGCCATGCATGTCTACGGACATGATGCAAGGACGTGGCTGCGACGAGTGGGCAGTGCAAAGCCTCGGGAGGCGGTGCCCATGGCCAACGACACATGCCAAGCCCACAGGTAATCCGCATTAAAACCCTAATTAGTAGATTAACTAATCTAATCCGGGGTTCTAGCATTAATTAATCGCAAGATTAATATAATCGAAATAAGGGGATTGAAAGGAGGGAATGCAGCGACATATCGTTCGGCCTTAGAGAGATTTATGCTGATAATGTGTGAAGATGATATAGACCATCACCAAAGATTAATCTCAATGTCAATCACCCAATATTGAGAATACTCCAAAGAACAAACACAATGATTGATGAATAAATAATATTGAGGAATTGGAATCTCTTCCCTTTTGGTTCATCCTTCTCTATACAATGGAGTGCTATATTAATAGACTAAACTCCTCGATGGTAATTTCGAGATTTGATCACAAAAAACTGTAAATGTTATATATATAGAACTAGTGATATTCAAGACGCCTCCTTCATTTTAAGGGCAAAAAAATCCCACAAAAATCCTAAATTTTAGAAATTCTCACATTAGTCAAAAGAAAAAGAGAAGGATCTTTACTACTTATTTTAGTGGGGCCAGATTACAACGATGGAGATTAATCACATATAACAAATACAATTGTATTTTCATAATTGGAAGTAGAGTTGTATATCAAATAAAAGATCTCCACCACTTATTTTGATGGGACCAAATTTTAGAAATTCTTATATTAATCGAAAGAATAAGAGAAGGATCTCCACTACTTATTTTGGTAGGGCCAGATTATAACGATGTAGATTAATCACATATAACAAATACAACACTTATTTTGATGGGGCCAGATTATAAGGGTACAGATTAATCATATATAAATAGAGTTATCTAACAAATACAATTATATTTCAATCATTGGAAATATAATTGTATATTAAAGGATCTTTTATATCTTAGTATCTAGACACGCTAGTTTCTCTAGCAGTATTGATGTATTCTAACTGCGCTAGCTAGTATTGTCAATGCGCACATATTAATTAGTAGCATGCAGTGCACTGCGCGCACGCAGAAGTGGCCACATGCATACGTGGCATGTGTTTTCTGCATTCATGCGTATTAAATGCATGGCTTAATTATTACGTACGTTGGGGCTAATCGATCGCATGCGTTACTCGCGCGTGCATATCTTCTTAACCAGGGTTAATAATACTGTTTCAACGTTGATTTTCGACAAGATCAAAATTCATGAAAAACTGAGTAGTTTTAAAAGTCAATTAAATTTAAAATCTGATTAAACAACGGAGAGAAATTCAAACAAAAAGGTCGAAAGTCGCTCGAAAAGCGGCGAATTTCGAGCAGTTTTCTCGAAAAACTAGAAAAATATTTTAAACTTTATTTTTTAAAAAAAATTCACACCAAAGATCATAAAAGCTATTAACACTAATTTTAGAGAATTTTTAGATAAATTTTCTCAAATATTTTGAATTTTTGAATTTAAATTTGAACTTAAGTGGTAAACCGAAAGAAAAAGTTTTTCCAAACCGACACGGTACAAGTGAAATTCAAGAAATTCGAGCTGTTTTCGTCGAAAGGTGAAACCCTATTCGTAACTCGTAACCACATCATGGGAACGTAACGACGTACGCATGTACTACGTGCGTACGAGATGGAGTGGTAGCTGGTAGGTCTGACACGAAATTACGAACAGCTGCGTCCGTGTGCATGCATGGTAATGAGCGAGTAATCGCTGCACGCATGTTGTGCGTACGTACTATCCTGGGAAAATGCCGGCCTGCCGTATTTACTGACCCAGTACGCACCTACAGGGCTACAGGTGAGTACGCATGTTGTGGCGGCCTTCTCGTTCAGCTAGCCGCACCGATCGAACTCAACCCATCGTTCGGCAACATATATACCTGCAAGCAAAGCAGCTAGCTCGATCTAGCCCATTTCATCGATAAACTAGCGTATTTGCCGAGATGTATAGCCCAAGAACAAATATTATGCATAGTACGTACCAGGGACGGAGCTAGGCCTCGGACCAGTGGACCAGTGGGGCTAGGACCCGAGGCCTAGCCCAAGTAACAATGGGAGAATGCAGCCTATCCAGAATAGGGCCCGAGGCCTAGCAATCACACGCCCTAGTCTAGCCTAGCAGCTGCACAACCAAATTGCGGCCTAGTCTAGCCCATCAACGCACATCTTGACCCGGCAGGAGGCAAGATGACGCCCTAGCCAACCTCGCAGTCGCACGCGCACGCCCGAGCTCCTCGCGCTGTCGCCCCGTCACACCGCCCATGCCTTGGTTCCCGCCTGCCGCCGCTCCGCCCGTCGCTCCCGCCCACAGCTCCAGTCCGCCGCCGCCCTCTCTCCCGTCTCCGCCCGTAGGACTACTGCCTGGAAGCCTGGAGCTTCGAGTAGCCCTACCTGTTGCCCATTGATCGGCCCACTGCCCTGCCGGCTGCGCGCTCCAGCGCTCGGCTCCTCTACCCGACTACCACATGCGGCTCTGGGAGTAGAGGCACCGCGCCACCGCCGCAAGGAGGGCCGGGCGGGCGCCGGCCGCCGCAACTTGCATGCAAGGAGGTCTCTCCACCCGAGCAGCAGCAAGTGGACAGACGATAGTGGAGGTGATGAATTTTGTTCCTATCTTTTTTCTTTGTGGAACGTGGAATATGGAATATCGAATTATAAATCGAATGTTGATTTGAATAACTGACGGTGCTCTAATGAATTTGGTAGGATGATTGATCAGTTAATTGGGTAATGGTTAATAATTGGTTATACTTTGTCTTCGTGAATTGTGAAGTACTAAAGATTGGAGGAGCATGCTTTGTGAATTGTGAACGGCTGTGTAAATGGAGCTAGTAATAATTTGTTATACTTATGGTTTGCCAATTATATTAGCCATTAGCTAGTATCCAAACATGATAAGAACAATAATTGATTATGGTTTGTCAATTGAATTATCCATTAGCTGTGTAAATGTTCGGTTTCATTTGTAGTTATGTTTAATTGCTAGATTCAGACATGTTGATTTGAACTTATACATTTCGTGATTAATTGATTGGACTAAATTTGATGTAATAAAAATACATGATGAAGAGGTCGAAGACATTGTCTTCTCGTAACTTGCTGATCATAACAAAATCTGTTGGTTTCGATATAGGGAATGCTTTTGTTTCTGATTGGTGATGATCGAGAGAAACAACTGTATAATAGGGCATCGAAAGGTTTGATTTCTGTAAGTATTGTACTTATTTAAACTATCGTAATTTGTACGATCCTCTTTTAATGATGCTTCATGGACTTATCATGATCAATTGGTTAGCGCTTCTATAAACCTACACCAGGCATGATTTATTTTTTCTCTCGCATATTTCAGATTGCTGAGTCTGCCATCATCAATGCCTTGCAACCCAGACTTAATTTGGACCCTACTCTATGCCTTGAAAGGCTTTGCAGCTATGTTGTTAAAAAGGCAACCCGTTCTTTATGTTTCTGGATATACACTCACATATATTGTTTAGGCTTGGAAAGTATCATAATTTGGCTTGCACTTTTGTACCAAACTGTATGTAAAATAGATTGATTTAGGTTTAAATTTGAATTCCATGCTTAACATTTCAACAATTCAAATTTATCTTTAATTGTGTATTTGTGATGTACTTTTGTCATGCCTTAACGTCTGTAATCTTTGACGTTAGTAATAGTCGCTTATTTTTAGCCCGAGGCTTACTCAAATCCTGACTCTGCCACTGGTACGTACCCACCTGTGCGTGTATTCATGCATAATACTCCCTCCAGTCATAAATAACTATCGTTTTAGACATCGATACGATCCCAAAGCTCAACTTTGACCGCTAATTTCTATTATAATATATTTTAAAAATCCAATAAAATTATAATATCATGAATATAAGTTTTATTTTCATGCACCCAATCTAAATATTTAAAAAGATATCTATAGCTAAAACTTTAAAAGTTTGACTATACATACCCCAAACCATAAGTTTTTATGAATAGAAGATGTAAGTACTAAAGGAGTAGCTTAATTGGCCACATGTACACACACTTGCATATACCTTCTCGGGGCCAGTTTGTGATCACTGTACCATAGTGTGTTGCCCTTGTGAAATTTATTCACGGAGTTTTACCATCTATAATGCATTTTGTAGTTACAAGTTAAAAAAATATTTTAATTAATTACTATCATGTTTCAAGCATGTATGATGCCTGTAAATCAAATACGCAACTAAAACCACCGCACGCAGAAATGAACTAAAGATAATCGTGTGACGTCCATAAGAAAACAAACGAGGGATCGATTAATTAGTGCGACGAATCAACCTAGCTACGAGAGCACTCAAGTGAAGCTAAGACCATGGATCAATATACTAATCACCAGTGCGACGAATATTCCTCCCGTCTCATGGAAGCCCTCCATTACAAGCAACTGGATGCATGCATTCAATCTCCAAAAGCCGAGAAAGGTAGAGATAGGAAGAAGAAATGGAGGAGGAGAATTAACAACGACCTCATGAATCATATGGTGCTTTCTTTTTTGGCTTGTGAAAAGGATGCATGAGATGTCATGTTCTATGCTCCATGCATGCATAAGAATTGGGGATGACATAATGTTTGGTCATCAATGACATTTGTAAAGCAATCATCTTATTAATTTGGAGTAAAAAGAGTATCAATAAAAGGTCACATCTAGGGATGAAAACGGATTGGACACAGACGGATAATGGCTCTACCATATTTGTTTTTATATTTTTTCTCGGATACGAATACGGATAGTCCGGATGCAGATATGAATATGAATAATATCGAATACAGATACAAAGCGAATACGAATCAAAACATAAACGGTCACGGATATTTACCAGAGCATGATAACCCTTTAGATTGTACATAAGAAATCAACGAAAACACATAACTAGTTGATTTGATCGAAACATTATTGAAAATTGAACAAATATTAGCATTTGTATTCACTTAGACAATAGTTAGATACCATGTCGCAAGCAAAATTATGGCAACTGTATTTATCGGTCTCACCAAATGGTTGCAGTGCACAAATTCACTGGAGTGTGATCATGATTCAAAAATTTTATGAGAGCTTAATGGTATAGTACCATTGTAAGAATTTTATAAATTCACTGGAGTGTGATCATGATTCAAAAATTTTATGAGAGCTTAAGCATTGCATCAGCACGATTTTCTAAAAGTTTTAAAAATTCTAACCCTTTTTTGTTTCTCAATAAAATCTATCTATTGATCATGAGGCTTTTATCCAGACACAATTTTTTAAAATTTGTCACGCATGATCATCATATTAAAATTTTATGAGAACTTTAGTGATACTTCAGGACAATCCAAAAAAAATTCAAAAATTTATAATGTGGTTTGAACCATTTTTCATTCGATTGAAATTTGCAAGTCAACCTTCAGTAGCGTCGTCCTAATTTTTAAAAATTCTTCAGGCTTGATCATCATTTAAAAATTTTATGGTAATATTATTGATACGTCAATACCATCCAAAGTAATTTTAAAAATGTTATAATGTGGTTTTCATAATTTTTCATTCGGTTGAAATTTTGTCGGTCGGTCTTTTATCAGGACAATAGCACTGTGAGAATTTTTAAAAATTCCTCAGACTTGATCATTATCTGAAATTTTTATGGAAATATTAGTGATGTGTCAGGATCATCCAAAAAAATCAAAAAAATTTAACATCATTTCAACCATTTTTCTCTCGATTGAATTTAGTCGAGATTTCGGCATTTCTCAGCGAAAGTTCGGTTCAAAATTTCAGATTTCAAATTATCTTTTTGAATTTTGATTGGATTCTATCCGAAGTTTCAAGATTTCGCCGAAATTTTGGATTTCGCCCACCTCCAAGATGTGTATCAAAAACTAAATTTGAAACCTTGCTCCAAGGCTGCCGCTGTTCGTCACCAGCCATGTCAAGTGCTACGCCGTTCACCCAGACGGTCGCACCCTCTTCGTGTCTGTTTAACGAATATATCGTAACATTTTACTACCGCACAGGCTGTTGAACCTCTGGGATGGTAGTAAAATATATGTATACCGATAGTAACATTTATGTATACAGATAGTAAAATCTGATTTATGCGTCAAGACTTATATCAATGTGTTGCTCTCGTCGTCAGTAAGCTACTCGTGAAAACCGTTTGTGAATCGGAGCTGTCAATAAAATTTTATGGCTAAATCACAAAAAAAACATGTTTACTATCAAACACATTTTTATGGCTAAATCACAAAAAAAACACAATTGCACACAAAAGATGGTCTAATTAGACACCAATTAAAAGAGAAAGCACATGTAGATACACTTTTAAGATACTACTAGATAGTACTTGTAGAACACAATATAGATCGATGGAAATAGAACCATACAGATTACATGCATTGCAAGGTGTAATTGATGCATTCCAGGCTCCAGACTTTCTCTGGTCTTTGGTACTATGTTACTCAAGAAGACTGCTTAAGACGTCCAGCATCACAAAAAAGCTCCACGTCAAGACTGCGTCAACATTTGTACACAACAATATATAATCATTAATTTTCCTCTTTCTCTATCAAATAATTGAAAACTGTGAAATAAAAAGAACGTGCTCTTCTGTTCAACATTTTGTTGGCCTGTTCTTGACTTGGATGTAAGTATTTCTGTCTAAAACAAGATTAATGTTTGTCCAGTTTCTGCAATTTGTCGGTTGCATAGGCCTTAATCCCTTTCAATTCTCCAGTTTGGTAATCAAGTGCTAATGCTTGTTGAGGCTATATGCTTAAATTTCGCAATGGGACTAGGCTCAACGTCCAACGAGATTCATTAAGGTGAGGTCGTGTGCGTACTCCCGTAGTCCTATCTAATAAGATTTCGGATGGTGAAAGACTTCCACTTAATGGTGAGAATCATGATACGCAGTAGAGAGAGATGAGAGCGTGTAAGCCCTGAACTAAGGTAATATGAAGTGTTGTTGGTACTGAGTCATACTCATTTGTATCGAGCGGCGCTTGGTGTCGTCCTGGTGGCGCCGGTCCAGGTCAGGCACCATGCGGAAGCTGCGGTGGCGGTTCCTGATGATGGTGCCGACTGCTTTGCGCCATCGCCGCTGCGCCTCCTGGGACGGGTTCTTGGGCGGCAGGTGGAAGTGCTCCTGCAGATACATGTCCACTCCTACGGAGACTGGAATGGAGTTGGAGAGGCCGAGACTCCGAGAGACAGTGTATTGGCCGGATATCTGAATTTATTCTTCATAGGATGATCCGGATCCGTATCCGTATCCAACGGATAATGAGCTACCCAATCCGTATCGGTATCCAATAAAAAATTTCTGTAACCGTATCCGATCTAATACTATCCGACATAATCCGTATCCGAAATTTATCCGGATCGGTCGAAAACTATCCAATCCGTTTTTATCCTTAGTCACATCGTGTGGTGTAACACCCTAAAAATTTGCAGATTTTTGGTTTAATTATTATTTAGAATTTTCTTGTAGTTTTGCTGATTTTTAAGGATTTTATAAAACCTTTTTGTCATTTTCAGTTTTACAAAACGAATTTCTGCAGAAAATTTAAAATCTGAAAAAATCATTTATTTTTTTGAATTTTTCCAAAATTTTTAAATCTTTTCTTCTATTTTTACCGAACCCGTTTTTCTCTCAACGCAAATAAATCCGAAAATGACAGTGGAACCGAACCCCACTGTCAGGAGCATCTTCAATCCGCTCGTTCTCTCCCCCCACCATTAAAACCAACTTTTGAACTTCCAAATCTCCGCAATCCTTCTTCCGTTTCTTCCCAAATAAATGCGCAACCCAATCCTAATTTCATCCTCCACGTTCTAAAAGTCGTTTCCCAAATTAAATCCCCGCGATTTGTCCCCAAAAATTCATTGTTCTTCGTTTCCGGCCGCCGCCGTTCCCGCTTCAAATTCTGCCCCTCCGATCCTCCTATCGCCCTATAAATAGAGCACCGGATGCCTCACTCCGCGAGGAATCCATTTTTCCACTTATCAAGTGCTCCCTCGCCTCCATTTCGCCGGATTTCGCCAAGGTCTGAGCCCCTCCTTTTCCTTGTTTTTCCGCCACCACCACCACCCGGCTGCCCCCACCTGCCTCCTCCGGCATTGGTGTGCCATGGGATGATATGAATATTGATATGGTTTAAAACAAAATGAAAAGGTCCTTTTATCGTCTGTTTTACAAGAAAGACCCCGTAATTTCACAAATCGACCCGAATGCCGGTTCTTTCGACCCGAAAAATTTTGAAATCGCAAATAGGTCCTTTCACCAGTTATTTTGCAAAAACGAAAAACCCGTAGTTCCGCAAATTCGACACGAGCGCCGGTTCTTTCGACTTGAAAGATTTGGAACTACGTTTAGGGCCGGTTATTTTGTAAAAACGTTCTTCCACAATTTAACCCGGTTCTTTGAACCCGGTTATTTTGCAAAAAAAAAATGATCTCACAGATTCAACACAGGACTGGTTATTTTGTAAAAAAACGTGGTATCGTAAATTCAACATGGGCGCCGGTTATTTAAACCTAAAGATTTAGAATTTTATTTAGGTCCTTCTACCTTTTTTGCAAAAAATCCGAACTAGAATTTGCGCGATACGACGTAGCGCGCTATACTACATAGTAGTTAATTACACGATAAATGTAGCTAGTTATGTTTATAACAATAAGACAGCTTAATCAATCAAGCCACACTTGGAGTACATGCATGCATGCATGCTGCTAGCTACCTGCCAACAAGTGACGATGGAATGTCACTCACAAATGACAAGTATTGTTTCCTACGTTTCGGCTGCGTCTATCCAAAAGCCATATCTATGGTGATTTAAGAGTGATCAGTGCTTGTAATAAACGATCGAGTACGAAGTTTTTGAGTTAAATATCACACGTTCCACGGTGATTCTGGCCGAGACTAGTCACACGGTGTAACACCCAGCTTAAATTCATCTAAAGCTTAGTCTATCGTGAGATGGGTCTACACATGTATAACACCTTGCTTACACTTTCTTCATCGTTTCGTGTAAAACGGTTAACCCGGGTATGCTACTACAACTCAGTTTAGTCAAGCAATGTGGGGCTAATCCCACCATCGCTCCATATGAGCCTTCACATTAACGGATCGTGGTATCACATTCACTCCCCTTAAAAGCTGATGCCCTCGATGATACACAGCATACGCAATAGATACCTAGAACCACCCATCGGTACATATCCATGTGTCCAACCCTGGCATATATGCCATACCGTGTGTAGGGATGGCAATAGGTCGGGTCGAGTCGGGTGCGGGTTTGACAAAACCCGACCCGACAGAAAACTCGAATTGGAAAACCCGACCCGAACCCGAATACCATATAGGGTAAAAAATTATACCCGAACCCGGTAGGTACCCGAAATCCAACGGGTACTCGACGGGTTTGTGCATAGGGGTGGCAATAGGTTGGGTCGGGTATGAGTTTTGCAAAACTCGACCCGACAAGAAACCTGACCCGACAAAAACCCGAGCCGAACCCGGCGGGTACCCGAAACTCGACCTCAAACCCGGTAGGTACCCGGAACCCGATGGATATATGTGGTATGTCGGATACCCAATGGGTACCCGCGGGTAAAAATTAGAACCCGAACCCATCTCGAGTATCCGACCCGAAGAACCCGCGGGTAAAAATTAGAACCCGAACCCGACCCGATCGGGTGCCGAACCTGCGGGTTTGATTGCCATCCCTAACCGTGTGGCCACTCTGGGCCCACACGCGTCTGCGCCATATGGCCACACCTTTGTCCCACACGCGCACGCGCAACGAAGATTGATGCTCTGATACCATCTGTAACATATTGGCCAAATACGCTCAAAGCCTAGCCCACCTTGGGGCGAGTCCACGTATGCATAGTACTCTGCTTACACTTTCGTCATTGTTTTGTGTAAAAGGTTGACTCGGTGTCCTATATTTGGACCAACCGTTATTATATACTAATATAACTCACTTTAGACGAGTAATGTGAGACTAATAACACTATCACTCCATATGGTCACATAAGCCTCACAACACCAAAAAACGTCATCAGTGGCGGTTCATAACCGCCATCAGTGGCGGTTATTGAACCGCCACAGATATAGTGCCACTGATAATCGAGGATTATCAGTGGCGGTTTTCTAACCGTCACAGATAAGTGTTATCGTGGCGGTTCTACATACTAACCGCCACGATAACAATACTATACGTGGCGGTTCTATCCACCAACCGCCACAGATAACAATACTATACGTGGCGGTTCTATCCACCAACCGCCACGATAACTACACTATACGTGGCGGTTCTTTCCTACAACCGCCACGGATAAAAATATTATCGTGGCGGTTCTTCCCACCAACCGCCACAGATAACTATATTATACGTGGCGGTTCTATACATCAACCGCCACAGATCTATATTATACGTGGCGGTTCTATCCACCAACCGCCACAGATAGTGCCCGACCGAAAAAATAAAAAGCGCATTTTGGGCTAGCCTCGAGTCTTTGCTAGCCATGCCCTCTGAAACATATAATACATCAATCACAGATTTTGCATACACGATTACAATGTACAACAATCACAGATTTCGCATATACACAACTACAATATAATACATCAATCACAATTGCAATTTTGCATATGCACAATTATAATGTACAACAATCACAGATTTTGCATATACACAACTACAATATAATACATCAATCACAATTACATATAATACATCAATCACAATTACAATCACAGATTTTGCATATCACAATTACAATATACACAATTACAATGTACAATTAAAGTGTCTCATGCATGAGGTGCTCGATCATGGTGATGGTGTAGGGCATGCCTCCACTGGACTGCTCCCTTCTCCTCCAGTTCAGTCATCTTTGCATCAATATTTCTCAGAGTATGTAAATGAAGTCATTATATATCATACTATGGAAAGCTAAATAGATCACTTTTGTTGTATCACAAATCTAGCCGATCCATTGCCGTCTTATTCCATGTGAATGCCGTGGCATCCTCCGGATATTGTACATGCATTAGCTAGTTTATACTCCTCTATTTTTGAATATGTGACATTCTATTTTTCAATTTTTATTCCTAAATACATATCATTCTACAATTTTGATCCTACTTTTTACTATTTTTCCTTCTATAATCTCCATTTAGCTATTTTTAATGGCATTTACTATCATACATTAGAGTAAAACACACCATCTAAAAATATAAGGACCATGTAATCAAATATCTTATGAATGGAAGGTAAAGATGCAAAAGGAAACTTCGGCAACTAAATCAAGCAATCAAATAAACCTGCTGTAATGGTGCAGTTTTGAAATGAGCTCTTTCCGTATTCATCCATCACCCACGTCTATAAAAAGCTCTACTAGCCATCATGAAAGGGCACAGAGAAAAGCAATAGAGGGAGAGCTCCTCGTCTAGAGCGCACGCACGCACGCACACACACCACCCATCAACACACACACACACGGAGAAGGGCAACAACACAAGCGCAGATCAATCACAACTTCTTAAATGAAATGACAAAAATTAGAACATATGCAAGCCATGCCATCCAATACTAAACTTGACATTCAATGAAACATCAATTTACACCACCGTACGAAAAAAATTAACTAGTTTTGTGAACTATAAGCCTACGAGTCTTCACTTTGTTGGTAGGGGCCTCGGAGGTGGTAGATGAGTATGGAAGACTTCATCGTTATTATCTGGTCATGAAACTCGCCGTTCTTGTTGAGTACTTCCTTCATAATGAAGTAGGCGAGCTGTCCACTGAATGCCTTGGATTTCATTTGGAACCGATCCTCCCATAGGCAACTTCAAACGCTATAGATAGAAAAAGTTTGTCTTAAGAGCTTATATAGAGAATGAGATGTGCAAATCAATGTGTGATGTTAGCGTGACAAACCTCTACGTCATTGTTTACTATTGTAGAGCCTAAGATTTCGCGCATGTATTGGCACACGAAGTACCCACATAAATTTGTTCTGGCGGTGCTGTGCACCGCAAAAATTGAATAAACTTATACGACATTGAAGGAGTTATTGACTACGAGGTGCGATATAGACAAATTGTTTTTGTGCGTACCGGAAATTTAGTACGGATTGTCAGTGATTTATGGAAAGGACGGTGTCTTGAGCACTTTTACAATATGCTTTGAAGGCCCTATTCACTAGACTTGTCATATCTTTGTAGTCTTTTGGATCTTTGTCCCGCTGGGTCCAAGATCGACATCTTGCTTTATCCGGATGAATTACTACGAGAATCCGGTGGAAACTACGTACACATGTATGATGCCGTAGTCATTAGTCCTAACCTGAGCAAAGAACGAGATCAACAAGTAATTGAACTAGCTAGTGAGCCACTTACTTGAAATTGTATGGTAAAAGTATGAACTCCTTGTCTTGGAGTTTGATGAGAGCGTTATATCGTAGTCCTCGACCTCCTTTGGTACTCTTTTGATTTCCGGTGGCAAACCGTTCCGGATCGAGGAACGCCATCGCCCTTTGGTTCTTTTAGTTCGATCAACTCGTATCTACATAACAAATGATTTAGACATCACATTTATCGGTATTACATGAATGTAGACAATGATTTTTATATTGGACACTTACGGTGACCGACATCTCATAAGAGACACGTCGAGGGCATCTTGATAGTACATGTTGTGCAACTCGCTGAATTCTATCATGAAGCAGCCAGTCCCCTCATGGTGGAAATGTTCCTCTCTGAAAATGGCGGTGATCACCTTCGGAGTACATGGTGGTTCGATCGCTCCATATACCATTCATGTAATCGCCTTATTTGCCTTTGTTAGACTATGAAGCTTGAAGGGGTGACAAACGGCTTCCCAATTCGTATTTGATCTTTCTTGACTTGTCCTTTGGAGACCGCTTTACCCTTACTTTTCTCGCACACAACATCATACTCCGTTCGCTTCGCTGACCTCCGATATGGCTTGTCTATTACGCCATGCCTTGTGAGGAGGGTTTTAAGTCGGTCAACGAAGTTGTCGCACTAACTTTCATCTGCTGATGTGTTGGTGACGATCATGACGAGGTTTATTGTAGGAGAGGCCGAGTTCATCAGAGGAGAGGCCGGCGAGTTCACTGCAGAGAGGTGGCGAGTTCACCTCGGGAGGGGTGGCGAGTTCACCTCGGGAGGAACAGCACTTCATGATGGTCCAAGGTGATGTCACGTTTGCGCCATGGATGAATGTGTGGACGACACTTCCTAGAGTTGTAACCTCGTCGTTCGGGGCATTTCTAGCCCGAGGTTGGCGAATCGGGATTAACCGTGTCCACTGAACCTTTGCATATCCGGCGCTTATCGCAGAGTTGTGCAATACACCTCCTTCTTGGCATGGGTACGCTATGCCCGTATCAACTTGAATGAATATGTTCATGACGGGCAAAGTGAGCCGCACGGTGTGGGGTCATGTATGTCGTCCACGGGATAATGACCCATGTCTGTTCTACAATTGGGGCGGATCGCAGCTCGCTGCGACGATTCGGAGGGTGGTCGTAATAATGTTCTCGGCTTGTGATCGCGCATGGCTTGTTGTACTTGTCGTTGTACTTGTTGTTCAATTGTGCCTTGTAATTCTCAAGCATCTTTTCCTTCATCATTTCTATTTCGCAAACGCTTCTCTAGCTCTCTTTCGGCTCTTGTAAGTGTGAAGGTGCTCGGGAATCTGTCTTCCACGGAACCTTAACCCGACACCTCTTGTTCGTCCAGGATGCTCCTTGTTTCCCGTGGCACGTGTTAGTTCGTCGTTCTCCCTATCCGGTTGGAATGTTCCTTGGGAAGACTCGACGTCTGCCTCTGGACCCTTTGTGACATTGCTTCGTCGTCGCTATTTCGAAGGATAAGCCCCACCAGACGTGACACTTGCCCTCGCTAGCACGTAGTGCTTGACTCGGTCCGTAGTCCCGCCAATTGACTTGTACGGTCGATCGTAGTGATTCGCTTCCTGCCTCTCCCATTGAGGATTTTACCGTACCCACCCGTACCAAGTGCGTGTGGATGGATGTTCCTTCTTCCGATGTTTATGTGGTCCTCATTGGACTTCTTCTTCGCTTCACTTTGCTTCATCGACACGAAATCATCCCAATATGGTTCTAAGTTTGGGTAGTCCCGATGGCCGATCGGTTTTTCTTTACATAAGTAGTATTCACTGGCCTTGAAGTTCCTCCATGCCGCATCCATGGTCATCAACGCATCCCGACCACGCGGTGTTCATCTTCTTGAGGAATTGAAGGTTTGTTTATTTCGATCCATAGATCCGTTTTGATGGTATCGGGCACTTTGTGCCAATCCAAAAGGTGATTGGCACTCTCTCCTGCGATATACCCGCAGGTTGTTCGTACTTTGCTACGAACTTTGGCGGTGCACTAGGGGCCCCGACTTCCGAGACCTCCGAGATGGTATACCGCCTTGGGCTTCTTATTTCTTCCTCGGCCACGAGGTCTTGCCACTGGTATGTCAAGATCGGCGGCAACACCGGTGGTTGGGTGGAGGTTGAGGAACCTGGTAGGGCTAGGGCTCGGGCTCGGGTGGATTGCTCCTCCATATCGACCTTGGATGTGCGAATGAAAGAGGTAAAGTATGGGCATTCAATTGATGGGCTGAAGCACCGAATTGTCTACAAGAAGGGTAAGGAGAATGTGGTTGCCAACGCATTGTCATGAATTTGGACAACTCATGAATTTGTCAATGTGAAACTTTTCAGCTAGCAACTCATTGCGCCACATAAACAATACCATCTTGTGAAACCAGATCAAGATGTTATTTGAACCAGATTATAAAGTTTGATAGAGTCAAATGTCTGATTTCATAGTTTGAAGTGCTATATGGACTTTCGTTCAAAGTTCCAGGTGTCTTATGGACCATCTAGAATACTCATATGAACATTACATGAACAGATTTGTCTAAAAAACAAACATTAGCAATATTACAACATCACTAGATTTTATAAATATATTGTAATGCAAATTTTGTGGTCAAAGATACATTTTAGAAACCGTGCCTAATGCGAAACATCACTTTTTTAGAGAGGAGGAACATGCGGTGGTAGATCATTAGTAGTTCATTAGTAATCAAGTTGTTGGTGAGGGTGCAGAAGAACTGCACTTGGCATGAGAATTCAAACCAAAACAACTTCACTCGTGCATTCAATGCGATAGTACAAATCTCCTCACCACCAACACCAACTCAAAGCCAAGAACTAGTTATTCCAGATTCTCTTAACTTTTCACTGGTGATTTGATTTTGACCCAACCTTTACATTCTTCCTCTCTTTCCTACACAAATCCCACCACAACATGCACACACACGTTGAGGTCACCTATGCATCGACACCCAAACAACAAGAAGAACACCTTACTCTCTCTTTTTGAAGGAACTCATGTGTGTAGAATGAAGGTAGAACATACCTAGGAATGCGTGGCGTCGTGTGGTCGGGGCGTCGTTCGAGGGCGCGGCGCCGGCGGCGTCGAAGCGGCGTCAGGCGCGCGTCGGTGGAGGCGCGAAGCGTGGCGTCGGGTGTCGAGGCGTCGGGAGCGGCACGGCGTCGGACGGCGTCGGCGCGGCGCGCGGCGTCGAGACGGCGTCGGGGCGATGACCGTGTGGCGTCGGGCTCGGGCGAAGAGTGAAGCGGCAGGAGTTTAGGGGTTAGCAACGGTGAGAAGAAGAATGATATCGACTTTTATATGTGGGGCCTTATACGTGGCGGTTCTTAACAAGAACCGCCATCGATACTATCTCGTGGCGGTTCTTCAAAAGAACCGCCGATGATATAATTATCTGTGGCGGTTCTTTATACGAACCGCCATCGATCTTTTATCTGTGGCGGTTCTTCACAAGAACCGCCACTGATACATAATTATCTGTGGCGGTTCTTTATACGAACCGCCACAGATTCACTTATCTGTGGCGGTTCTTCACAAGAACCGCCACTGATACATATATAATCCGTGGCGGTTCTTTATACGAACCGCCATCGATAATGGATCGTGGCGGTTCATTAAGAACCGCCACCGATAAAGTTATCTAACATAGCTTTTGCGCGGACTACTTCAAGTGGTCCGCGTGAACAAGCTTTTGCGCGGACTACTTCCAAGTGGTCCGGCGTGAACTGAAAAACGAGTAATGACCATATATATTTCTAATATAGTAATATACCCTATATAATCTCTACTGTTTATTTTCATATCTTCTAGGATGTATACCAGGAATAGAATATTATTTCTAAATATGTTCTAATATCATAAATGCCTTATGTACTATGTACAATATATTTGGTTTTAATTCATACCGGAGGAGAAACCATTAAAACTTGTGTAATCGAATATAGTAATTACCCTATATAATCCTAATATAGTAATATATTAATGACCCACATTTCCATTACTCCACACAAATGCATAACACCATATTTCCATTACTCCATACAAATGCATATTGTTTACATCACATTGCCATTACTCGTATATAGCTAATTATTTTCTTTCACAATTTGCCCTTCTTCATGATCGTCGCGATGATAGGTAGTTTCTTGAGTGGTTTCTTCCTCGAGCCGATGTTGCCATCTACGAAAGGAGGCAACTCGTCAAACCTGGTTGTACTCATCCTCATCCACGACATTCTCAACTCCGACGATCCTTCTTTTTCCTGAAGAACTACATGCCGCTTCTTATCCGTCGGTCGATTACATAGAAGACTTGTGCTACTTGCCATGAAGTCACGAATGGTTAAATCTCAGATCCGACATGTTCGATGTCCAAAGTAGTGAAGCCGTGCTTGTCCACCTTGACACCCTTTGGGAGTTGTACCCAACGACACGAAACATCGGGATCTTAAAAATACAATAGTCGAGCTCCCAAATCTCTTCTATGAACCCATAGAAGCTAGTCTTCTTCTTGCTGTGTTGTCATAGGCATCTATGCGACACCACTATTTTGGTAAGTGCTTTTGCTATCCCGAGATCTCGTGTAAAAGGTATATCCATTTATGTCGTATCCTTGCCATGTCAAGATTGTACCGATGGCCCTTTTGCCAACCACCTCAACATAACACTCGTTTCTTTCCAGTCATATGCTCTTTGAACCAATGATTGAACAAGCGGTTATGCTCTTTTGTTACCCAAGCCTCGATCGTCCACGATTTTCCTCTCGTAGCTTATCCTTGTGCATGTCCATGTACGAGGACACCTCAACCGATCGTTGCAAGATCGTGAAATGAGCTTTTCGAACAATCCATGATCGTAAGAATTTGTTGATTTCCTTCCAATCGTCCCTTTTCCGGCTAGCCTACCCTCATGGCGAGATCTGAGCACTCCTACCGGTTCCACCCCTCCATGTAATCCACGCAAAACTCGATAACCTCCTCGGTTGCATAACCTTCCACAATGCAACCCTCCACGAGATCGATTGCGTACATACTTCTTCAGATACCCATGTACCTTTCGAACGGGTACATCGATGCAGAATACGGGCCACATACATTTATCTCATTCACAAGGTGAACAATGAGATGAACCATTATATCGAAAAATGATGGAGGAAATACATCTCTAGTCGGCATAGTGTCTTCACCACATCATTTCGTAGTTCGAAAGTCCGATGGGATCGATGACCTTCGTGAAATCGTGTTGAAGAAGAAACACAACCTCATGATTGCTTCTCGGACCTTTTCGTGCAAAATACCTCTAATTGCAATAGGAAGCATTTGTGTCATCATCACATGACAATCATGAGACTTCATGCCGATTAACTTCAAATCTTTCATGGACACGGTTTCTTGATGCTTGCGGAGTAGCCGGATGGAACTTTCACACCATGCAAGCATTTGCAGAGGTCATTCTCTCTTTCTTGGATAGAGTGTAGCAAGTGGGGAAGGTAAAGTCGGCCTTTCCCGTTGTCTCGAGGATGTAGCTCACTCGATTTTCATATCTTCCGGGTCCCTTCGTGCCTTGATCAGTCCTTAGTTTTGCTAGGAATATTCAAACAAAATACCAATCAAGTCATCACATACATTTTCTCTACATGCATGACGTCTATGCGATTGTCGAACTTCTAAGTCCTTCCAATAGGGCAAGTTCCAAAATATCGATCTCTTCTTCTATGTGATCTTCTCAAGATCGAGACCTCGATTTATTATTACTCTCTCCTTTCCAAGTACAACATTAATATCCTTAACCATATCATATACCTCTTCCCCACGAGGAGGCCTTGGAGCTATACCATCCTCTTTTGTCCCGTCGAATTGTTTCTTCATATTGCGGTAGGGGTGATTCCTGCGAAGGAACCTGCGGTGATGCATGTACACAGTTTTCCTTGAGTTATTGAGCCACACACTTGCAGTTTCATCCATGCAATGGGGGCATGCTTTGGCCCCTTTTACAGTACGACCGGATAGGTTACCAAGGCGGAAATCATTGATGGTGCAAAACAACAATGCGCGTAGGGTGAAGTACTCGCTTGTACTCATCCCATACCTGTACACCTTCGTTCCACAGTATCACAAGATCTTCCACCAATGGTTGTAGGTATACATCAATATCATTGCCAGGTTGTCTCGGCCCTTGGATAAGCAGCGACATCATAATGTACTTTCGTTTCATACACAACCAAGGAGGAAGGTTGTAGATACAGAGAGTCACAGGCCAAGTGCTATGAATACTACTCATGTTACGAAAGGATTCATTCCATCCGTACTCAACCCAAACCTTACATTCCTCGGTTCATTCCCAAGTCCATCCTAAAGAGCCTATCGATGGTTCTCCTTTCGCGAGAATCGCAGGTGTCTCACTTTCCATCCTTTTACGCTCTTCCGAGTGCCATCGCATCGATTGGGCATGCTTTTGTTTCCAAATAAACGCTTCAACCGAGGTATTACCGTAAATACCACACCACTTTAGCGGAGCTCCTTTCTTCACCACGGTGCCCTCATTGTCATGGTCTTTACGCTTGTATCGCGATGATTTGCACACGGACATACATGCATGTCGTATACTCTTTGCGATAGAGTATACAATCGTTTGGACATGCATGTATTCTTTCTACTTCCAATCCCAATGGACATACAACCTTCTTAGCTAAATAAGTGGTTATCGGCAATACGTTTCCATCCGGAAGCATGTCCGCTAAGAGATGTAATAGCGCCGTGAAACTTTTATCGGACCAACCATTGCTTGCCTTCAATTTTAGAAGTGAAAGCACGGTGTGCAACTTTGTGTATTCCTCCTTGCAACCAGGGAACAAAGGTGTGTCCGAGTCGCCCAACAAACCCTTGAATTGATTAAACTCTCTCGACTAGTGTAGTTCCCTACGCATCGCGCAACATCTGAGCAAGATTATTATCGTCATCAATGTCCAACCTATCCTCATCAGATCCATAACTGATGTCAGCTGCCATAATGCCTTCTCCATCATCCAATACGTTATCACCTTCATGTACGTTTTCCTCTTCACCGTGACTTGTCCAACGTGTATAGCCAAGTACAAAACCTCTTCGAATCAAGTGCAAGTGGATGTGCTCTTTGTCTGAAAACATTTTCTCATTCTTGCAATCAATGCATGGACAATGTATGTACTCCGTCTTCTTATGCAATTTGTTCTCCTCAGTGCTCTTAGAAAAGCAGATACCCGTCGATGTAATCTCTACAGAACAGTTCGCATTGTACATCCATCTCCGGTCCATCTAAAATTAATTAACATATAAAAATTGATTAAAACTAATCTAATTACTTATCATCTAAATGAGCTAGATAATAAATTCATCATCTAAAATGATGAGCATCCACCTACCAAATTAGCTTAAATTTCATGTATATCAATATCCAATAATCTTAATTAAATAAATTTAATATATGTCCACACTAATGGAACCAAATTAATAGTAATTAAAAAACTAATCAATACTTTTCTGTAAAGAAGCTAGATAATAAATTCATCATCTAAAATGATGAGCACCCACCTACCAAATTAACTAAAATTTCATTTATATTAATACCCAATAATCTTAATTAAATAAATTTATTATATGCAAGATGTATATGTTCGTACACTAATGGAACCAAATTAATAGTAATTAAAAAACTAATCTAATAACTTATCATCTAAAGGAGCTAGATAATAAATTCATATATATGCAAGATGTACATGTCCGTACACTAATAGAACCCAATTAATAGTAATTAAAAAACCAATCTAATTACTTATCATCTAAAGGAGCTAGATAATAAATTCATCATGTATCAAATTAACTTAAAATGCAATTAATATTAAATATATGCTTAATCATAATTCATCATCTATAAAAGGAACACAACATCATCTAATGAACCTAGCTAGGAAATAAATTCATCAACTACAAAATGGTACCTAAATAAAAATAAACAAAATCTAAACTTTTCATCTCATCTACATATAAACCCTAATTAAACTTGGTTTAAAAATTAAATTGCAACAAGATTAACACAAATCAAGAGAGGAGAAAAAATAACTCACCAAGGAACAACTAGAGGAAGTACAAGCACAAGAATTGGAAAACGAAATCAAATTTAGAAGTTTTGGTTTGCTCTCGGGAGGAAGAAGACCGTCTTGCATCGACCACCTATTTATAGGCAATATTATCGATGGCGGTTTTTAACTAGAACCGCCACTAATAACATTATCCGTGGCGGTTCTATCCTCGAATCGCCACTGATAATTCATTATCAGTGGCGGTTCGAGGATAGAACCGCCACGGATAATCCAATAAATCAGTGGCGGTTGGAGGATAGCACCGCCACTGATAACCTAGTTATCAGTGACGGTTCTAGCCTCCAACCGCCACTGATAATGTATTTGTTATCAGTGGCGGTTCTACCCTCGAACCGCCACTGATGAGGATAGAACCGCCACTGATATTTTTCCCGCCATTTATGAAATTGAACCGCCACTGATAATTATCTTTGTGGCGGTTCGAAAAAAACCGCCACAAATAGACCGTCACCTATTGCAGGTTTTGGCGTAGTGCCTTCACTTAACGGGACGAGGTATTGCACACGGTGTACTGTTAACTAGATAGATCGATCACATGCATGTAGCTAGCATCAACTTATGGAGCACCCGATCGACTCTCAGGGTAAATTGCTCATATAATAGCCCACAAGTTTGCAAATAAGCGATTAATAACCTGTACGACAAATCGATCAGCTGTAAATTAACTCGATCGTTTGATTAATGCACGAACGGATCGATGATATTAATTACTACATTCTGCTAATAATTAAAGAGTTACAGGCTTAATTAATTTAAATGATCTAAGTGTATATACCCTCTACTGTTAGAAATACATATCAATTGGGATATATACAGTCAAATTTTTAAAACTTTGGCTATTTATATCATGTTAATTAAACATTTGGATTGGATACATGAAAAACATGTGTATAGATTTGTCCGATAAAATATTTTCATAATGTTATAGTTTTATTGGGTGTTATAACAATATTACAGTAGAAATTAGTAGTCAAAGTTGTGTTTTGAGGACCACGTCAATGTCCAAAATGACATGTATTTGTGACCAGAGGGAGTATCTATATCTACATGCATACATAAAGTAGCAAACCCATGCATGGTTCAAATTAAGAGAAAATGTCATATATATATGACCTTTATTTTTTTTCAAATACTCTCTCCGTTCAAAAATACACGGCATATTTGGACTTTGCACAAGAATTAAGATTACGGTGAAATTGAGAAATGTATAAGAGAAAATGACTTAGATATCTCACTTAATTGTCTTAGATGAGACATAAAACTTTATATGGGTGGTGATGGATATATGTCTATGGTTGAGAGAGAATAAATAGGGATACAGTAAAAAAAAGTCTCATTAAATCTATACGCAACTTTTATATTTCTAAACAATACTATTCAAATTATATGACTTATATTTTTAAATGGAGAAAGTATATGTATCGGCATCGTGTATATAGGAGAGATATATATGGGATGGAATAAGAAGAGCTTTGGATGATAAGGCGTCGTTGTTACGTACCCTAGGTTGACATCATGTTTCGTCATTTATGATCGAGTACGTACAAGAAATGCATTTACTGAATCTTTTAATGTATGCCGGCGCATCATGAATTGGCTGCTCCCTCCATCTCAATTTATAAGATTTATTTTTTAAATGATATTTTTCATAAATATAAAGTGTATTTCATATTCCAAAGTAAAATTAGTGTAATTTTCCCTCTATTCTCCTAGCAAATATCCATTTTAATTTACTTTATATTTTTTACATGTATACATTAAGTATAGTGCTTTATGATAATAATTACGAGTAATTTAGTTATTTTTAATGTTTTTTAGTCTGTGTCAAGAAATGACGAGAAAGTAAATCAAATCGCTATAATTCAAGCATCCCTCATAATGGTGGACGCGACGACAACGTCACAAGAGTTAAGCGATGTCACGAGTCAAATTTATTTTTGCAATAGTCAGTACTACTCGGTGTAGTAATTAAGTAGGGCTTAGGAGTGTACTAGTGCAATAATTCGTAGATTGGGACCAACATACTTGCTAGCTAGGGGTTAGCAAGTGGGCGCGCATCGTCGATCGACAGGTATGTTAAGGCGGATTATACATTTGGCACTTAAATGTATAAACAGGATAGTGTTAATTACATGTACTGCATTAATTGAAAATCATAAAGCTCTAGACCCCACTGCACGTATATATGGCCGCGATATGCATGCGTGGCCACGCACATGGATGAATCCAACGGGGCTTCATTAGACTTGAGCCTACTCTCCATGTTAGCCATAGTCCATAGGTTTTGCAGTGTCAAAAATAAGAACAAGGGTGGGAGGAAGGACAAAACGAGGAGGAACAAGTTGGAGAATGAATTTGTCAGCCTGTGTCAAAGCCTAGAATGCCGCAAATCCCAAAGTTAGCGAATGAGCCTGCGGGCATGTGCCGAAGCCTAGACGACCACAAGGGCTAAAGTTGGAAATGGATTGCGGGTCTGTGCCGAAGCCTAGAAGGCCACAAGGCTACGACAGTCGAGGCAGTCAGTGCACACCTTAGAAGCTTAGGAAGAAGAAAATAAGAAACCCTAGGTACAGAACAGTGACAAGTTAAAGTAGCTCGGTAAGAACAAGAGAGAGTATCGAACATTGGATGTCCCTCCTCTTTTCCATCGTGATCTCCGGCCGTAGATTGTCCCTTAAGTGGAGTCGCCAGATCATTACGAACTTTGCCGACTTTCCACTGTTCTTCTTCCTCCTCTCAATGGCTCTGTCACTGGGCGCGCGATGGCGCAAGTAGCCAGACCGGACGTGCGACGTGGCAGGTGACAGGTGGCGCGGTAAGACGGCGGCAGTCATGGCTGGGCTAGGGGTGCTAGCGGGGGTTACCCATGGGCCGGACGGTGGTAGGGGGTGCGCCAGCCCCCTGACCCCCGTTGGGTCCGCCCCTGCCTAGGTAGGTGGTGGCAAGTGGCTGGCAGCGATGTAGCTGTGCAGCGCGAGGGGGAAGGAGGGGAGCACAGGCTAAGCACTGACCGGAGAAGCCAGGTGGCAGCGCGAGGAGGCATGGGCCAAGCATTCATATTTGTTGAATGGTCCAACTCAAATAATTGGGCATGCCTTTTCAAAGATATTGGATGGTAAAGTATTGAGATCCTTTCAAGCATCATGGTTTGGTTTAATAAGTTCGATTGCTTGGAATATAGTATGAAAAAGGATGTTGTTTTGTGTTTCTATTATTTTATTTTCAAGAAACTTGCATAATCCAACACGTTTGGATTGCACAAGAGTAAAAGACTATATTTATGTTGATTTAGCTTAGTCCTCCAGGCCTACCATTCATTTTCATCTTAGCTTTGCCATAGGCAACACATCCACTCATGAGGTAAGATTTTATAGATCACTCAACTTTCGTACACACTACTACAAAAGGACTTATATTAAACCCTTCATCATTGACGATTTTAAAAAACAATCTATGATGAGGTATCATCACAAATGTTTTTTTGCAAAAACAGTCAGTGATGACTCTCGGGCACATCACAGACGATTTTTAGCTAAAACCTTATGTGATGAGGGGCACATCACTGACGGTTTAGCCAAAAAATACGTCTGTGATGAGAGGGGGAATATCACATACGGTTTTTAGCTAAAACCGTCTATGATGAGGGGCACGTCATAGACAGTGTTTTAGCCAAAAATCGTCTGTGATGACTATTTTTAGGAAATAAGTACAGAGAGTGACCTCCTCTGCATTTTTAGGGTTTCATGACCTCCTCTCTTTGCCGCGCCGCCCTAGCCCATGCCACTATCCGTCTCCGTCCTAGCCCTTGCCGCTGTTCGTCTCCACCCGCGCCTTAGCCCTAGCCTCCCCACGCCCGGCCTCCCTCCACCCTAGCCCTAGCCTGCGCCTCCCCACGCCCTAGCCCTAGCCCGCGCCTCCCTCCACCCCGGCCTCTCCCTGCACCACACGTCGCCCCCCGACCGGCCTCTCCCCGGTGTCGCCTGGCTCCGCCCAGGCTGGCTTTGTCTCGGCCGGATCCGCTCGCTTCGGCTTCGTATCCCCCGGCTCCGCCCACGTTGGTTGGTGTAATGGTGATATCATTAGCAGCATGCTCATGCCATGGTTAAGCTTACAGCGTTCTTACATGGTCATTCCTATACTGTTCATGCCATGAGCTCTTACATGTGCTCTCTGTTTATATTCTTGTATCTTGGAGGCGGTGGTACTCTCCTCTCAATAACATGTTGAGTATGCTTTTCCATCAGATCATAATATTTCATGTAATTTCTTTACTTCATATTTTGGCTAAGTCTGTAATGTGAATCGCTTGGATACTCCAAATTTGCCATGACTTAGAAATGGTAAATTTGAAGAAGCATCCATGTCATGGCAAATTTGAAGATTTAGTTAAATTTGAAGTATCCAAATCATGGCAAATTTGTTAGATACCGTTTCCATTAATTTGTGAACCTTGTGCTATAAATTTGTGAGTTGTAGTTCTCAATTCAATTGGTTTTTATATATGTGAGTTGATTTCTTAAATAGATGCGCTCTACATTGTAATGTGCGATCATAGTTGATTTCTAAAATCGATGCGATGCATGTTGATATGTGATCGGAGTTCATTCCTGAAATATATGTCATAATAATGCTGGTGATGCTCTGTATTTTGTGTTTTGTTTAAGAGGGCATGGCTAGTATTTTCTGAGGCTAGCCAAAAAATTAAAATTTAATAAAAAGTAGTGAGTTTTTTCACTGACGGTTGCAAAATTGTTTGTGATGATCAATTGTCATCACTGACACTTCGGTACAGACGGTTCACAAAACTGTCTGTAAT
Source organism: Otatea glauca (assembly GCA_036346275.1). Lineage (NCBI taxonomy): Eukaryota > Viridiplantae > Streptophyta > Magnoliopsida > Poales > Poaceae > Otatea > Otatea glauca. The sequence goes on along the minus strand of CM070714.1, from coordinate 53,408,473 downwards.
ATGTTTTGTGAACCGTCTGTGATGTGAGCATGTGTAGTACTGATAGTATATACTGGAAAGAGCTGAAACATTTAATTTGATTTTTTGCAATGGGATAATCAAGTTGCAAAAGATTATATAGTAAGTATACTAACACAATAACTAAATCGAGTTAAAAAAATACACCGACTAAATCTTTATATGTACTCTACGATTAAGAACCCCTGACATACGTGCACACCCAATAGTGATCATATATAGATTGTTAAAGTTGTGCTTTATAAAAGGTTTTTCACTCCAAGGAAAAGTAGTAGTATATGCATATGAAATGAATATATATCTATTGGCACCAAAAAACGTGAAGAGGGTTAATCGGCTGTAACACACCTGACGAACACCGAGTTCAGTCGATCAAAGCATACCAACCGATTTGATCCTGCAATCGGTAAGATGAATATATGATGTGCTCAAAACCGATCTATCACGAGACAATCGGCTTAGATCTAAACAGCTAAAAATCGATTAAATTAAAGGGTAACGATAAATCTAATTAACCGATTGGGGTTAATCAGACGGTAAAAGTAGATTTTTTCTTGAAGAATGCGATACACAACAAAATCGGATAAGAATCAAATATGATGACGTAATCGATAAAGATCGATAATCTGCGCTGAATCAATACTCCGTATCGAGGAATTGAAGCTAGATAGCCGCCTAGCTGTTATAACTCTTAGAGTAACACCTGGGACATTGGCTGACGTCAGTGATGTTGCCAATACTATGTGACACTTCAGCGTAATCACCCAAAAAACAACAGTGTTGATGTAAAAAAAATTCAACGTAGTAGGTTGGATTGAGAACTTTTCTTTTGTACTATGTATAAATCATATGAGGACTGTAAATTGAAACAACCAACGTGCGTGGGCGCGTGGCAACCGGCTGGTGAGCTACAGACTTTTTTTTAGGTACACACTCTGGTATATCACATTTATACATCATATACACGTGTCTCTTAGATAGTTAAGGAATTATTTGAAGGCTTCACGATCTTTGTAGTATTTACAGTAGTTCACTTTATAGTGTAAGATGTCCAGTTTTTATAGCAGGGTTCAACCAAGCAGAGACATGCATGGAGCTTTTGAAAGCCCGATGCTTGTTTATATATATACAGCGCGTGTATCTAAAAAATGAGGATTCACATGCGTACGTAGGTGCGTATCTTTGCTTAGAGAAGCATGCGGGTTCTTACTGCAAACTCAATGGTAAGAGTAATCATGCATGCAAACTATTTTGATTTAGACACTAAATGATAAACACAAAGTTCTAAAATGTCTTTAGAATGTTTGGTGTTAATCTGGCACCTGAACCAACCAAAATAATATGTGTGATTGCACCTAGCCGCATTTGAACAGGCTATATATAGTACGTATAATCCAACCAATAAATTTTCCCTCTCCCTTGTACCAGAAGAAAAGGAGCAACAAAATCATGCTCACATGCCTCACATAACCCTTTTGATTAGAAGATAAATCTTAGAAATAACGAAGCTTTCGATAGAACATAAGGGCGGAATTAGGTGGGGGTATTAGGTATGGATCGGCACCCTCAAAAATCACAAAAATAATTTGGGATCGGCTCTTCTGTTGGGGTTACATTTGAAGTACTTCCTCACAGCCTAGCACACGACAGAAGGCCTACTACTAGCCAGTCCACGCTAGCCCACCAGGTTACAACAACATTCCATCCAATCTTGCTCCTTCCCAACCCTAATCCATGATCGAGCTCCTTCCCCAATCCCCCCTTCCACCATCCAATCGGTGACACGGCAGGTCGGAACTCCCCAGCAGGGGCTGGCAGCACACGGGTCACGGGCATGCGGCACGTAGGAGGTGAGGTGCGGCGTGGCAGCGATCAGCGGCAGCGTGTCACAGTATGTCCTTGAATCCTTGTCTAATTTAGTGGTTCACTTTGTCTAATTAAATGATTCACTGATTTGGGATTTATATGAAATGACAAAATGCGAAATGACCTATGATGTTGTAAACCATTGTAAAATATCATAAATTGTGCACGTGAAATGTGTATAAAAATTTTTTTACTTCCGACAGAACATTTGACGATCGGAAACGAGCAACGTGCCGAGATCGCCATTTCGCCAAACCAAACCACCGCGTTGTCAACAGATGGTACGTACGAGCAAAAGAGGTATAGAGTGTGCGCCAGCCAAGCCAAGCCAAGCCACCCCCGCGTCGTCTCGTCTTTGCAGCAGCAATCCCCGTGGGATGGGATTGGGAATCAAAAAGGCTTTTTCGGCCCGTCCGCCCGTGCAAAAACCACAGAAAACACCCGTGCGGCAGGTCCCCGCGCAGCCCCACCGTGTGAGGCCCCGGCATTGCTCTCCCTCCCCTCCCCTCTCCTCCCCTCCCCTCCCCTCCCGTCGCGCGTAGGATAGGAGGAGTACTACGCAATCAACCCCCCGCACGCGCGGCGCGCGGGATACAACCACGGCGTACCAGAGGCGCAAATAGTTGAGCGAGGCCGAACCGCCGAAGCTGAGGCGAGACGCCTCCCATCCTCGCTAAGCCGTATCACCGCTTTAATGCCGTGCTATTAAAGCCTTAAAGGATGGCATTCAAGTCCCGTTTTAATGGAAGCGTAATGAGATTACTACTACCACTACCAGCTCGAGAGATCTATTCCTCTAGATGGAGCACGTGCACGACGAGCTGGTGTACCAGCTCGTACTGCTCGATCTGCTACTACCGATCTTACAGGTAAAATCTCCTCTTTTACGTCCGGTCATTCTTTTATATCTAATAAATCAGATTGGTCGGTATTTACTTTATTGGTAAAGTAGTAAAAATACATTGAATAAATCAATGACTACATCTAATTTTTACAGTTCATTATATATTACTGGTATAATACACTGTAAAATTTCTCAAAATTAGTATAATACACGATTAAATTTCTCAAAATTCTTTGTGGGTAGGGTAGTGTCGTAGATCGGTCAGTCGTTCCATCCGCATCCAGAACGGTAGAGGCATGTTTCAAGGGGTGTGCACGTTAAGCATTTCGATGTACAGTTGCAAGTGACTTAGACGTGTAAGCTCGATCGTGTCAACACCATCATTTCCTGGTCCGCTCTATCACATCTTAGAACATGCTATTACTAGATACCATCATCGAGGAGCAAACGCATTGGAAAACAAATGAGACAGCTAATCTACCTGCCAATGAGTCAAAAGTGTTACAATTATGTTGTAAATAATTCTCACCCCTCAAAAATTTCTTGTTCATCAGTTTTTTTTTTTTTGTCGTGTGTGTACACTCACGAATGTTGCTACCTTATTAAGAAAGATACAACGAGTCATTAGCAATTCTGTGCGTTGCTTTTTAGTAAAGATTTAGGAAGTCTTTTACTAATGCACAGGCTCTAAATCCCAGGCCAACTCGTCAATGACAATTGGGCCATCTACAGCGCGCACAAGCACCCTTTAATTCTGTTTGCTGAAATGATCAAAATCACCAGAGACTCAAATACAAGAAGCATCTCTTTGTTGTGCGCCACAGAGGATCGCATCTGTAAGGATCAATTGGAGCTTGTGGATGAGCGGGGCCCACTTCTGTTGTAGCCTTGCCAGTTGCCACCACCATTTTGACCCCTTGTTATATCGATGGATGCCCCTCTCAAAACATTCCCTTCCCATCCTCTCACTCCTCAATCACAAGAACCGCGCTTGCTTTCTTCTTCTTGCTCCCGTCGAGCAATCCGTCCATCTCATGTGTTCTTCTTGGTGTTTTGAGCCGTGGTGGAGGGGAGAGGGGGACTGCTGAGCTTGTGATTCATGTGTGTGAGCTGAGACAGAGGTGGCCTGGCTATCTGGAACAGTCACCATCTCTGCCTTTTTGATCCTTTGTTTTCCTTGCCCATCTCTTTTGGCCGGCCTCCTCCTCCAACTCCCCCCCTTTTGCTTTCCAACCCCTCTGCCTCAATAATGATGGGGTGGTGGGTTTGGTCCTGAAGCTCCATCCGCCACTCCCTCTCCCCAGTCCAATTCCACCAGCCGCTTCTTTCCATTCTGCTTCCCCCTTTCTCTTTGGGCTCTGATCTGCCTGCTTCCCCTCTTTGCTTTGCTTTTCTTTCCTTGCTGGGGATTGGGAGGCCTTGAAGCCATCTCCCCTGTCCACATCTTGGTCCTTGTTGGTGCTGCTGCTGTTAGCCTCCTGTAATTGGCTCAATTGGACTTCTGATTTCTTGATTGGACTATCGCAACCAACAAGTTGTCTTGTAGGCTTCGTTTCTTGCTGCCTGTGAGGAACCGTTTCGATTGGTGTTTCGCTGGAACAATAACCTATTCCTGAGCCGGTTTCTTGGTTTTCTTGCTGTGAATTGGCTCAAGTTGGGGAGGCTGGCATGAGGCCGGAGGAGAGGACAGGTGTGCTGACGAGGGAGAGGGACCAGTTCCCCGTCGGCATGCGGGTCCTTGCCGTAGACGACGACCCGGTGTGTCTCAAGGTGCTCGAGACCCTCCTGCTGCGCTGCCAGTATCATGGTCAGGACTTACTTCAGCTCAGAGTTGTGATTTTGTTTCGGAGCCAGCTATCTTTCGAGTAGTCATTGTTAGATATTCTGTTTCTGAATTTTGCCTAATCCTCAATGTCTAGGACAGCTGGACAGGCATTAAAAATGCTGCTAGTAGTTGTCACAAGTAGATTTTGATGTACTTATTGTATATAAATGCTGCCTGTAGCTACGGAGGTGTGTGTACATCTAGATCAATTGCATTCATTCGATTATATGATCCGAATTTATGATTTCACTATTTATCATATAAATGCATGCTGCATTATTTTGCGCTTTAGGATGAATTTCTATTATGCAAAATGTACAAGATGCTTCTGATTTCTTCTGGAGTTACTCACTTGAAAGAGTAATTTGTTCTGCGTTTCCAGTCACAACAACGAATCAGGCTGTTATCGCACTGAAGATGCTAAGGGAAAACAGGGACATGTTTGATCTAGTTATCAGTGATGTCCACATGCCAGACATGGATGGCTTTAAGCTTCTTGAGCTTGTGGGGCTTGAAATGGACCTCCCTGTGATTAGTAAGTCCGAAATTTTATTCATCTCACAGCTAGCCACTTCTCACTGATCTTGATAGTAAGATATTCTCGTATCTTCAAAGCGTCAATTTAGTACGGCAAATCTTGGACACTGTACTTATATCCTTCTGTTAGGGGAAGGTTAATGTTAACCAATTATTTTCCATGCAGTGTTATCTGTGAATGGAGAGACAAAAACTGTAATGAAGGGGATAACCCATGGTGCCTGTGACTATCTCCTAAAACCTGTTCGAATTGAAGAGCTTAGGAATATCTGGCAGCATGTTGTTAGGAGGAAATTCAGTAACCGTGACCGCGCTAATCTTGATACCTATGAAGAGTGCAATAAGCCATCAAATGCGGATTCTGACCATGTGCACGGCCAAGTTACATGTGGGTCGCCTGACCAAAGTGGGAGGCCCAGCAAGAAGAGGAAGGAATACCTTAGTGAAGAGGAAGATGAAGGTGAGGAGAACAATGCTCAAGAGAATGATGACCCTTCAGCTCCAAAGAAGCCAAGGGTTGTTTGGTCAGTTGAACTGCACCGAAAATTTGTCGCTGCTGTCAACCAGCTTGGAATTGACAGTAAGTAGTCACCACTAGCTTCCTTTTGTGCCGTTACTAAGTTTTTTACAGTGACTCATGTTACATCCTAATATTTTGTGCTGATGCAGAAGCTGTGCCAAAAAGGATACTTGAGATCATGAATGTTGACAAACTCACCAGGGAAAACGTTGCAAGTCATCTACAGGCAAGGCACCCACTTCACTTTCTTTTATTTATCAATACTGTACTGGTAATGCTAAGAGTTGCAGGAGCGTAAATCTGTACTGCAGCTAGCTGCTAGTATAATAAAAGACACTATCTATGTTTTTCGTGTACGGAACAAGTTATAGCTAACAGAGATATTTTTTCACTGTATCTGACACTAGGCCCTGAAGAAAAATACCATCCAGATTCTTCCCCATACTAAATAGTAAATTCTATAATAAATAGTACGCTGACTGTTTAGCATTATTGCAGATAACCTGAAAGAAAGCCATTGTCACCACCCTGATTAGCCCACAACTATTGCACGTTATAACCGGAGTTTGAAAAAACAAGTGTATTTTTCCTGGAATACTTAGGCTTTGCGATTTCAGGAACAGGTCCTGAAACAAGTAAATGAATAGTCTGTAAGAGGTGAACCTGATTTAGCTTAGTTCTACACCTTTTAACAGATTTAGGAAGCACATGTGTGATGAACCAGAAATCAGCTATCATTATTCTATATCTCATGCTGAGACAAAACTAAATGTGAGATGTTCATAAAAACATTAGAACTTGCTTACCGAGTCTAAACCGTTTCCTTTGTGCACCATGCAGAAGTATAGACTTTATCTCAAACGACTAAGTGTTGTAGCATCACAGCAAGCTAGCATTGTTGCTGCTTTGGGAGGTAGAGACCCCTTCTTGCGCATGGGTGCATTCGAAGGGCTCCAGGGTTATCAAGCTTTAACCTCTTCTGCAGCTCTATCATCTTTTAGTCCACATGGATTGCTAAATAGTCCTAGAAACAATCCAATGGCATTTGGGATTCAAGGGGTGGCTGCTTCCAGGTCAATTCAGACTGCAAGTGGCAATCGCACAATGAATCGTTCCATTGGTGACGCAAATAAGTATCATCTTAGCTTACCAGGAAACCAACAAGAAAACTTGGCACAAGGTTTGGCAACATCGCTTGGGCAGGCCCAACCGCAACAAAAGTGGATCCATGAAGAAACAAATGAGCTGTCCACCATCCTTTCTGGGAATGCCCTGGCTAATGGTATGCCTGGCATATTCCAAAGTGTCTCAAGCAGCCCTTTGCTGCCACAAGAACTTATGGAGTGCACACAAGCCAAAGATGGCATCCAGCCATCAATTAGAACTCCAACCGGAAGTTCAGAACATCTTGAAGGCACTGTTGGAGTTTCTTCTAGTCTCCTGGAATCTCGTGTATCCCAGCAGAGTGCTCTTCCTTTATTTGGATTTTCTGCCAGCGGGTTTCTGATGCATGGTTCATTCGACAATAATAGCGCAACCAAATTGGGTGCTACATCTTCAGCAAGCATGCCTAATCGTCCTTCAAATGACCTTACGGTAACAAGAGATACCAAAGTAGGAGCTAGCTCTTTTGGTAGCACAATACTTTTACCCCCGGATACCGAGCAAAAGTACTTGAATTTTGGAGGTGAAAACAGTTTTAGACAGAGGATGGATGAAAGGAATGCAGACAGTCTACTTGATTCAAAGCTTGTATGGAGTTCTTTACCGAGCTCTCGACTGCCAAGTAATATTGGAGCTCATCATTCTGTGAGGCCAAGATCGAATAATGGCAGCATTAACAGCAGCCTTGGTGCCAGAATGATTGGACAGACAAGTGCAAGTGCTTCAACAGATGCGCCACAAACGAAGATCGATGTCCTCATTTCGGGAGATATGCTGACGCCAAAGAATGTCTCTGATTTGAGCATTCCAAAGCTGCAGAACGAGCTTAGTTCTAGTAGCTGCAGTTTCGATGGTCTTCTCAATTCCATAATCAAAGTGGTAAGGGCCTGTTTCTTTTTCAATTCCCTACTAGTATATCATTCATCTTATCAAGACAAAAAGTGATACCTGCAAACTTTTGAACCATTTCTGTTTATCATAAGCTCATTGCAAACTATACATACGTCTTTAGCGTTGCTGACTCATCTAACAGCAGCCTTACTAATACCCATGCAGGAGAAGGATGATGTTTCCTTCAGTGACGATCTGGGATGCGGCGATATCTATCCGCTCGGCGCTTGCATATGACAGCTACCATCTTTGCCTCTACATCTGTGTACATCTCCCATTTGTATGCTGTGTAGCTAGTGTTAATCTTTAGGTGAAGTGCTACCCTGTTTGTGCTGTTCCTGTGCAGTTACTAGGGCTGTATCCTGTATGTAATGTAGAAGTAGTGGTAAGATATTTGGAAGGTAAATTGGATGGCTAACTTGAGCTAGAGACCATTGATGGCTTGTATGTAACCTGGGCTCTTCGTTCGTTCTCCCTGAGAGTGGGTGATGATGAATGGAGTAGTAATAATTAAGCCGCGGGCTTGTATTTGGACTTGTGTCTTCCAAAACTTTCTTGTCCATCAGCCATCGCGACGAGATTGGGGGAAATCTCCTCGAGTTTTTGTGATGATCGGATTATCTGGCTTGCGTTGCTTGCGGTGCGAGTGGTATGGCCGGCGCCAGCGGTGGGTTTGGGCGGTGAGCCCGCAGCGGTCGGCGTGTGGTGAGGCCTAAAGGACGACGTGGGCACGTTCTGGGATTTGGAAGAGGGGGTGGCGGCGCGGTGGCAATTGGGAGGTTGCGGTGGTTGATTTTTGCTCGCAGCGGCTGCCGATGGTTGGGCGCGGCCCGTTTGAGGGTGGCAGAGCATCACGCCCGCGTTCGCGGGTTGGCCCGGCCGTTGGCCAGGCTGCGCGCGCGTGGATGGGCCGGTTCCGAAGGAGTCGACGTCCAACTTGCGGACGCTGCACCCCAATCTCCCAGCCAAGGTATCAAAAACTGCCGAAATTTCGGATTTCGGCCAACGATGAGATTCAAAATCCTGATCGGATAAAAAAAATTTAAAAAATAAATTGCTACAAAATTTTTGGTAAATCTCACCGAAATCTCGGGGGTTTTTTTTGACCGGATTTAGCCCAATAACCCTTAAGAATGTCATCTTCCATAAAAATTTATCGGAAAATCAAAATTTTGAGATGTTTTATAATTTCGGCAGAAACACTATCAGATTTTTAAAAAATTGTAAAAGATTTATCATGCTCTAAAAAAATTATGGTACCATATTTACAAGTCTAGGATCATACATAATTTTTTTCAAAAGAATTGAACTTCATTTGTTATCTTTAAAAATATCAAAAACAGAATGAACGTAAGTGAGATATTAACCTTGTTAGAATTTTATAAATTTGCTCGAGTGTGATCATTGTCCAAAAATTTTATGAGAGCTTAATCATTGCCTCAGAACACTTCTCTAAAATTTTCAAACAATTTAAACCATTTTTGTTTGCTCAATCAAATCTATAGATGCATTGAACTTCATTTGTTATCTTTCAAAAATAAAAAAGACAAGGAACACAAATGGTATAGTACCATTGTAAGAATTTTATAAATTCACTGGAGTGTGATCATGATTCAAAAATTTTATGAGAGCTTAAGTATTGCATCAGCACGATTTTCTAAAAGTTTTAAAAATTCTAACCCTTTTTTGTTTCTCAATAAAATCTATCTATTGATCATGAGGCTTTTATCCAGACACAATTTTTTAAAATTCGTCACGCATGATCATCATATTAAAATTTTATGAGAACATTAGTGATACTTCAGGACCATCCAAAAAAAATTCAAAAATTTATAATGTGGTTTGAACCATTTTTCATTCGATTGAAATTTGCAAGTCAACCTTCAGTAGCGTCGTCCTAATTTTTTAAAATTCCTCAGGCTTGATCATCATCTAAAAATTTTATGGTAATATTATTGACACGTCAATACCATCCAAAGTAATTTTAAAAATGTTATAATGTGGTTTTCATAATTTTTCATTCGGTTGAAATTTTGTCGGTCGGTCTTTTATCAGGACAATAGCACTGTGAGAATTTTTAAAAATTCCTCAGACTTGATCATTATCTGAAATTTTTATGGAAATATTAGTGATGTGTCAGGATCATCCAAAAAAATCAAAAAAATTTAACATCATTTCAACCATTTTTCTCTCGATTGAATTTAGTCGAGATTTCGGCATTTCTCAGCGAAAGTTCGGTTCAAAATTTCAGATTTCAAATTATCTTTTTGAATTTTGATCGGATTCTATCCGAAGTTTCAAGATTTCGCCGAAATTTTGGATTTCGCCCACCTCCGAGATGTGTATCAAAAACTAAATTTGAAACCTTGCTCCAAGGTCGCCATTGCTCGTCACCACCATGTCAAGTGCTACGCTGCTCACCTGCAGACGGCCGCACCTCTTCGTGTCTGCTTAACGAATATATCGTAACATTTTACTACCGCATGTGCCGTTGAACCTCTGGAATGGTAGTAAAATATATGTATACCGATAGTAACATTTATGTATACAGATAGTAAAATCTGATTTATGCGTCAAGACTTATATCAATGTGTTGCTCTCGTCGTCAGTAAGCTACTCGTGAAAACCGTTTGTGAATCGGAGCTGTCAATAAAATTTTATGGCTAAATCACAAAAAAAACATGTTTACTATCGAACACATTTATTAGTTGGCGTATGTATACATAATCTACTATCGATTTGCATTCACAATAAGCGCTTGCGTTCACATTGGCTAATTCAGCGACACAGAGTTATGGCTCACGTATAGAATAGCCTAATCAGCGCGCAAGCACAGATTAGCGCTACTGTGTGTATGTATAGTATAATTACCTAGGACACCATGGTGCCTGGGCAACATAATCTAAAAAGGATATTTTCTCTATGTATTTTCATGCGATTTTTTTTTTAATTTTTAGGATGTTGAGTTTAACCAGTATACTAACTAGTTCAAACAAGTTTAAACTGAAATTCAATTTAGAGTTTCCCTTTTTGATAATAGTTTGGTTATAGGTATGTGTTGATTTTATATATAAATCAACAAAGCATGTGATTCAAACTCGTTCAAAATCTTTGAATTAGAGTATATTTTTTCAAATGTATGCGTTTTATTTGAATTGTTATAGATAGGTATATACCCTAAAACTAAAATTTTTAGAAAATATACTCGAATATGACTTGAATTGTTATATATATATATATATATATATATATTATACATACTCCTTTTTATGTGCGTATATGAAGGTATTTATAAAATATGTTAAAAACTATGTACTCCCTTTTAATTTTTTCGTGTGTTTCATATTGGAGTATCTTATAATTAGTATATAAGTGTACCTAAAGTAATAAATGAATATTTCAAGTTTTTTAATGTGGTATTTCAGATGTGGGAGTAACTACTCCCGAGAGTAAGCCTACAATCCTAAAAACTCACTAACTATCATCACATACATACAATCAAACTATCATCGAAAAGGGAGAGTCTAGTTTGAATTTCAATTCAAATTTGTTTGAAGTAGTTAGTAAACTAGTTCAACTCAACATCGTAAAATTTTCAAAAAAAAAATCGCAAGGAATACATAGGGGAATATAGCGGTTTTGGATCATAGTGTCCAGGCTCTATGGTGCTCTTTTTCAAAAAACTTAATTTTATGGTATATACACATCTATAACAATTCAAATGAAATACATACATTTGAAAAAAATAATATGCTCAAATTCAAAGATTTTGAACGAATTTAGATCATATGCTTTGCTAATTTACATATATAATCAACACATACCTACAATCAAACTATCATAAAAAAGAAGAGAACTTTAGTTTGAATTTCAGTTATTCTACCCCAACTTGTTTGGGACAAAAGATTTTGTTGTTGTTTTTGTAGTAGTAGTTTGAATTTCAGTTTAAACTTGTTTGAACTAGTTAGTAAACTAATTAAACTCAACATCCTAAATTTTTTAAAATATTTCACATGCAATACATAGAGGAATATACATGTTTTGGACCATGATACCCAGGCTCCATGATGCTCAAGTCCTATATCCCCATTTTTATGGGGAAAAAACTCATAAATTTTCCAAAATCTTGTTCTCCTTCACCATTTCTACAAAAAGGCCATCGCGAATTCTGAAATTATGATTATTTTATTTTTCTTAGGTTAGTGCAGGTTTTGCGAAATAAAAAAAAAACATTCACCATGAAAGTTGATTTTGCCAACTGAACACTATCAAAATTCATCCGATATTGAGTAGCGCACAGCTCTATCTAGTATGTTTTTATAGTGGCATATTTTCCATTCTCATCTGTAAAGAGACGAGCCAGAGAAGTTCGGAGGGCTACAGATTTTTGAAAGAGCCTTTTCTTTTCATTTCTGAATATCGTTCTCTAGAGATTCAACTTTTAAACATTATTTTGGATGAAGGAATTAGTCCATCTGCCATGTCTCCTTTGGAGGTTAAAGAAATTCGTGTTTAATCTGAGTATTAGCTCACTTCAATGCCTTCCTTTGGATGTTAAAGAAATTCGTACTATTTAGTGACTCGGAATGTTGCATCCATCCATGATACTTGCTGGTGAGATCGTGCGAGCAACTGTGACTTGCTAACCCCATCAGGTTTCCCCTTTCTGGATACAAAAACAAGTAGTTTGGGCCAACTCCAGTTTGCTGAATCAGAATTCCTGATAAAATGTCACGTGTAAGCATAAAGGTTTTATAGATCTCGCGTGAATATCAATCACGAAATGTCAACCTTAGCAGACATTATTCAATTTGCATAAGCATTACTCGATCCAAGGGGGAAAAGCGATGCCCTTGCTGACCGAGTGTGAGATGCCGATGGTTTGACCTTATCGCTGGAGATAAGTGTGGCAAGGACGCAAGGTGGTGCTGCCGGAGTGCCGGTACCATGCAACGCTGGTTCTGTCGATCCATCTGACAGAAGAGAGTTCGGGCGTGAATCTAGGCACTTGTTTTCCAGCCTTTCCAGTGAACTCCATGCACAACTTCACATGATGTGTATATACAGTATAACACCAGAAATATATCCACTTCAAGAATAACACACCAGAACTCAGGCATACCTTCAAAATTTCTGGCTACTCAAACTTCTCAAGCTTCAATGATCTGTACTTTGTAAGCTCGCTTAATAAACTTTTTTTATATACTAGATCTCTTAGTAAACTGACACAAAGGTCAAACCCTATAAAAATAAATCAGCCATGTTAACAATCAATATAACAAGTAGAAGTGAATAAGCTAAATTAAGGTTATCTAACCTTGACAACTATCTCACGATTGGATGCAAACTGATACAAGCTAAGCCTATTTTTTCCCCAGGAGATCATCTGCTAGAACCTGCATCTATAAGAGGCAGGTGCAAAAGTAAACAGGTAAGTGAATCAGGTAAAAAGAGGGGAAACCGAGATTTCATCTCTAAATGTAGAATTGAGAAGATGCTGTCTACTTCAAAGTTTATTTAACTGAGCTCAAACAGCAACGCAGGCAAATTACACTCCTTAATAACCTTCTTAATTATGAAGGTCATAGTCTTAAATACTCTAGCTTTTATCTCCAAAAGGCACATTTAAGGAGCTGGCTATAATTCAACTATAAGAAGAGCTTATTAGCAGCAAATCAATCAATAGTATAATATTCTAGGTTGCAAAGAAAATTGACCAGCAGGATACATCAATGAAATTATCCTGAAAGTATTCAAATCAGTAGTGAAAGATGTAACTTCTTGTCAAAACTCTTACACCTTTTCAGTTACTAGCAAAGAAAAATAAATGAATGCAATGAAATGGGCATATCTTGAATATAGTTTGAAGAAGTAGATATCCAAATCTAAGTGTTGCAGAAGAACAAGTAAATTAGCATCAGCATCAATAGCTCAAGACAGGCATACTTATTGTGATCCACATTGTATCATGGAAAAACGAGTCCAAGATGAAAATAAACTGCTGGGTCCAAGTTCTGTGCATAGTTGGTACTTGATATAAGTGACATACATAAATGAATTTGAATTGATTTTGAGCTGAACAAAACTCAACACCTGCTATCTCTAATTGACTAATGGTAGCACAAATTTGCAGGAACTACCACATGTAGTTGATTGACCAGCAGTATACAGAAGGTAGATGATAGAATTGATGAAAAGATAATAGAAGACTATAGCCAAAACTCCATAAAATGCACATCTTTCAAGCAAGTCATGGTCTTTCCAGGCTGCTATCGAGGATATTGAATTTTGATAGCTCCAAAAAATGTGACAACAGCATTAGCAAGTAACTTGCATAAATAATTACTGAAATCTGAATGGTGATTGCATCCAGAATCCTGATTGCCAAAAAAAATGGAGCTAAAAAAAGGAATGGTGAGAGACGCTTATTCTCAAGGGTAGATTACAGATTGTGGAGTTTTGTTCTCCAGAAGATGGTGTTGTAATTCCTTTGTTCGGGGTAAATAAACTGCAGCGATCAGGAATAACCATGTGAATATGAATGTCCCCCTTGTCGTGCTATCAAGTTTATATATTTAAGCGCTTAGATGTTCCCTCATCCCACTCTTCTGATACAACCAGTTTCTCCACATATAGGGGCTATACATATCGATGACAAATGAGCAACAAAACCAATTCTTTCTGCCCTGAAAGATAAAATATTAAATTGGACTAAATGTGTTAATGCTAGCGTCCCAATGGAAGAGTCCTCGCATATTCTCTAAAGGTGATTTCCTATTCAATTAAGACAGTTTATTATCTTGCTTGGAGAAAATGAAAATGGGCAGAAAAAGTTAATAACATAAATACAAATCACTATTTCAACAGGAACAACTGAAGAAGACTACAACCACATTGCATCCAAATGAAATGGAATTAAGACAAACTTAACCTACAGTTGAATTGAGTGAGACAAACTTAACCTACAGGTCTTCATTTTGCCTCTTGCTCATTTGTCACATTTTTTCTGTCCAAAATCAATCCATTCAGAAAGCTATAATTCAAAGAGAGCACCATCCATCAATGTGCACTGACACCATTCTCCGCGTTGAGCCCATAAAGCACGCCTGCATATTTCTCAGTTGAGCCAGCAAAGAACGAATCCCTGAGCTTCCAGAACGCACAGGATGTGACAAGGCTATCAGACCCGGCCTGGTGGGACTCCCCGACACGCTCCACGTCAAGGAGCTCGGCGAGCTTGTTCAGCCCGCCGTGCAGGCTGTTGCAGAACTTCATCAGATGCTTGATGTCATACACGGTCGGGAAATATATCTTCATCAGCTTAAAGAATCCGGCTTGCGTGTCTGGGAGGCTATTGCAAGTGAGGACCTTGAGCAGGTACCCAAAATCGTAGCCCGCGTGGAAGGTCACCCAGTAGACGGAGTCGTTGAGCACGACGCCGGAGGACATGAGGAGCTCGGCGAATCGGCGCGCGTCGACGCCGCGCTCGGCGTTGCGGCGGAAGTCGATGCCGCTGAGTCGGAGCAGCTCGATGGAGTCGGAGGCGAAGATGTCCCGCGCGTCGTCGAACTCGCGAAAGTTGAACTGCCAGACGCAGCGGCGGCGGCCGGCGCCGAGGGCGGGCAGCTCGCCGCGCGGCCCGGAGAAGGTGAGGCCGAGCTGGATGAGGTGGAGCATGTCGACGTTGGCCTTGAGGGTTGCGTAGTTGTAGTCGGCGGGGGAGCGGAAGGCGCCCACGGGGCGGCACACGATGCCCGGGAACTCGGTGTCCATGGCGACGAACGGGAACTCGTCGACGACGTCGCGGATCAGCGCGAACTCCGCCTCCAGGTTGTCCGCCCATACCTCCCGGATCTCCACTGACTCGTCGTCGTCGCCGCCACCGTCGGGCTTGGGGATCACCGCGCCCGTGGGATCCGACATTGCCATGCCAGATTCCCCCTCGAAATCGATGGTTTCTAGGGTTCGGTCGGCGCTTCGGATTGGGGATTTGGGGTGAAATGTTCGAAGGGGAGCGAAAGCGAAGGGAAAAAAGGCTCTAGATTTTTTAGACGGGGTAGGTGGGAATGGGATGGGTGGTAGCCAGGGACGCGCTGATGCGGCACTACCTCTATCACATATCAACGGCTGAGACTTGAGATCCACACCGAAATACCGAATGGACGGCTAGGAATCAGCCTCTCGCCAACTCGCAATTCAAATTCTTTGACCAAAAATTGGTTTCTTAATAAAACTAAACATAACGAGATTAGCTACTTCACTGATAATAGCTTAAATGCCTAGACCAAAAACTGTAGACGTGTTTCATTAGTTAGTACTCATTAAAGGCAGTAAACACGAGCAATGTTTAATTTCCCTCGTGATTTTAGCGGAGCTAATTAAGGAGGAAAATTTGATTCTGGGTCGATTACGAAAGGTGTCACCAATTAACATGCACTAATTGTGAGTTTTTGACGCGTTGAGCACGTTTTTCTCTGGAACAGGAGAATGGCGAGAAAAATGTTCTCTTTTCTCTTAAATTGTCGGTGCACACTTGGAAGTTGGAATCTACGTCGGCATAAATAAAAATATAAAGATAGCAACATTAATTTGATATATTCTTATTTATTCGTTTTATCTGATTCATCTCGTGCAATATTTAAACAATCAAGATACGGCAACTAAGGACCCATTTGGAATGTAGGCAATTTCCATTTCCTACTGTAACTGAATTGCTTTACCTGAAATTCCTGCGTTTAAAAAATGGCCTATATGAATGTGAAGAAAGTTGTAAGGTGTTTATAAAAAGGGGAAAATCCACAGGAGGGGTCTTGATCCGCGATGTATTATATTGATAGTATACAGTAGATAGTATAAATCAAATAGAGCTATTAATTCTTTTAAAATATTCATACTACTGTACTATGGGATAAAGCATCTCGTATATTAGATCGAAAAGAATAGTTGATTCTAAAACTAGTGTACAGGCAAGTGAGTCTCCTAACCGGACAGGGAAGAGGTGCAGTTGAATGGGGACTGCAAGTTTAGCAGTCCCCATTCGACTATTGGATCGAGACCCGACGCGTGAGATTTTCTTGAGCACGGTAGCAAAATACTGGAACTTAATCACTATAGCAAAAACACTGTAGCAAACCTTTTTCGATCTAGCCCGCCGATTCACTCGATCCAACAGCTCTAGCGAATGAGGACTGTCAAAGTTGTAGTCCTCGTTCAAACTTCAGCTGTTCTCTGTCCCTCCTAACCATGTTTCCTTTCACATGTTGACGTCGCCAGCACCGCCAAGGCCAGGTATGGATGGAGCTGACACTGACATGTCAAAAGATGACACGAGTAACCTTCAAGCTCCGGCATTTTATACTTCAGTTGCACGCCTCAACAGATACTGCAGTCTGCAGGTGCCTCTGATTTCAGACCAGAATAATTGTGCCACCAGTTTGGAAGCTTCAGAGCCCAGATTCCCAGTAGTGATAACTCTGCACAGTACCCCTTTTCTAGAAGGCTAGGATACTAGTACCATGGCAATCTGAAGTCTGAACATGCAAATTAAGAAGGTACTACTGTGCAGATAACCTCTTCCTCCTTATAAATGCAACAACGGAAATTAGCAGAGTGCACAGCGCTTTTCTTCTTCCCCCGGTTCTTCAGAGTTCAGACTAAAGAAAGTTTGCGATGAGACCGAAACTTCTATTGCTTACCTCCAGATTCATATCAGAGAGAGAGAGGCTCCTGATTGGAAGGTACTTGAATATCACTATCTTCAGTGCAAATGCAACTAAAAGTTTGATAAAGAAGAGGTGGCCCGTTGCTGTGGGATAAAGAATGTCTGCCCCGCATAAGAAATGCACAAAAAAAAACAACCATAAAAAGCCCACACAAGAAGCCACATTCAAGAGGGACATTGCATCAAAGTTGACAAGCTTTACCTGTGGGCTATGGCTATGAAGCCAATGCACTGTAGTTTATAAGCTAAGCAGAGGACTATCTCCGATGAGTCACACTCCGATCTTGGGATGCAGCTAGATGTTTTGTTTATTTCTTAACTCGGAAAACTTTGTTGCTATCATTTCTGGAGTTTTACTGTAACAGCTAATTGCGAATGAGCAAAAGTGAAACATGATGTGTACATGGCAAGTACAATAGCAAAGCCAACTACGGACTAATAGTAAGCTAAAAGCTAGCTTGTACAATAATTGTCTCTAAATATTGTCTCTAGATGTTGTGCAATAACTATCTTTTTCCTCTTGTACATAAATGATCTACCTATACTCCCGTGCAAAGCTAGCTACTAAATAAGAGCTAGCTCTCTTCTCTTTTCTCTTTTCTCACTCCTCCATATAGATAAAAGCTTATGTGTACAGATTAAGAGCCAGCTGACATGACCTTATTGTACATGCCCTTAGGGAAAACGATCCATTGATAAAATCAATAGTGCTTTAAATGTCAGACTTGCAACTATTGTTAGTTTTGCTTAATACAAAAAAAAACGCATTCTACTGACACAACAAAGCTTACATGAGAAGCATCAGCTTTCTGTTTCATCTGAAAATCACCAAAAAGTGAGATTGATAAACCATACAGTATCTCATTTGCCAGATCATAATCAACTCACATCACTTTGTTCGTTTGCTGCAACAGGATTCTCATAGTTGATAGTACTCGAATAATATAATATAAGTCAACAATTAGTTTATGATAGTTTTTACTGTTCTTGGGAGGTACCAATTTTTTTTTTAAAGTAATACCTAATTGGCGACATTTGTCTATTTTGTCACTCATTGAATTGGTCGACGGATTGTTTTGTTACGGATTCATTTGGTCGACAGACCAATACTTTTGTTGCCAAATGAATTGGCAACGTAAAAAAATATCTTAATTTATGAACCAGCAGAACAGTGCCAAGATAGCCGTAAATCCTCTCAACAGAACAACAAGGAGTACTCCTTCCCTAACTTCCATTCAGCACACCATAACTTAGATCCAGAATGCCACAAGATTCCCCTCTGGGTCCGGTAAATCATGAGATGCCGTGTACTTCTTTGCAGGAGCGAGCTCGTTGCGTCGCTGTATGCAGCTCTCCAGCCCTGTCGTACTTGAGACCGAAGGTGGTCATGCAGAGCACACGGCGGGGCGGGAGGTAATCGTGCCTTTCGACGCGGATATGCTCGTCGTCCTTGCGTGCCATGGACTCGACAAGGCAGAACCTGCTGCCACCCATGTACACGAGCGTAGGCACATGTACTCGAGCGTGGTGCCCAAATGCAACGTCGACTTCGGGTCGAACAGCTTGTCCTTGCCAAGCTTCCAGGACGGTGGGCTCTTGAACTCGGCGGCGACAGGCGGGGCGTCGCAGGAGCATACGTACCTGGCTCCATCGTCATGACGGCAAAGGCCGATCCACGCGTCCAGCTCGGTGTCATAGTAGGCTTGGCCTCTGAAGGGCAGGAACCAGTCGCCGTGGTGCGTCCACTCGAGCCGCTCGGTGTCCAAGGAGGAAGTGCCCTGCTCTTTGGGGGTCCAGGTTCAGTTCCTCCGCTCAGCAGATACGAATAGGGTGCGACCGTCTGGCTGAACAGCGTAGGACCTGACCCGGTTGGTGACGAAGGGCGGCGGCGTGGTGATGGTGGTCCAGGACCACGGGTCCCCGCTATCGTGCGGCGGCGGGGCGCCGAGCATGTCGAAGCAGGGGTACACGAAATCAAAGAGTTCGCCACCGACGGAGGCCAAGAGGGGCTTGCCGTACAAGCTACGGCTGGAGGGCCACTGGCAGATGGTCATCCCCATCGTTTCGGTGTCGAAGGTAGGGATGGCCACAGTGGCGAAGCCGGGAAGAAATTAAAGGAATGGTTCAAAGGGACTAAGCTAAATTTTTCTCTAAAATCGGAAGCAAAACAAGTTAAATTAAGACAAAAATAGTATTGTGCAATCCAAATTCATATACAAATATAGCAAATATAGTCTCGTGCAATCTAAATTCATTCGTGAATCGGAGAGAAACAAAAAAGAAAGAATGAACTACAATGAAAGATACCTCACGTGGGTTACCGACGTCGGCGGAGAATGGGCTCGAGCCCAGTAAAGCTTCCCTGGTGGCTACGCCACTGGATGGCAGGGCTGGCTACGACGCAGTGGTGAAGCCATGATGAAAATGAAGGGTGCACTTTAAAGTTAAAATACTAAGTTAAATTAAAACAAACATAGTTTTTTTATCCTTGTGCAATCCAAATTCATACATAATTAGAATTATAGTAGATAGAAGAGAAGCAAAGAAAAAAAAAAGAAATATGTATCTTGGTAATGAAAAGCGCATCCCCTCCGGCTCCAAGCCTCCCCCTCTAGACCTTCGCTCCGACCTCTCCTAATCCCCTAGTCTCCTATGTTGGCATGACAGCTCCGCTCCTGAGCTTCCCTACCCTGGCTCCCCCAATCACCTCCCCTCAGGCATGCATCCCACCTCGGTTTCCTGCCTCGTCTCCTCACACTGGCAAATCCACGTGACCCTATCCCCAACAAACTGTTGCACGAGCCTCCTCCTTTAGATATTTCCCTCCCCAGATTTCCCATCGTCTAAGCCTCTTTTCGTGCTGCTCACCCGCCCAGGCTTATTCGCGCAAACATCCCTTCATCGAGTTGCCTCGCCGCCACTGCCACTTCCCCACACCGCCACATCTCATCATAACAAGGACCAACAAGTATAGCAAAGGAGTGGACTAAGGAATTAAGAAAGCAATAATCTCATCCACAAATACCTCAAAGCATCCAAGCACAACGAATATTTGAAAACAAGGAGCATAAAAGGAGGAAGGAAGGGAAGAAAAACAATGGTAGCAACAATCGTTCTCACATTAGCACCGGTAGCCAGCACGAACTCACCGATCCCATTTGGTTGCCACCCGCATCACAAGTCCCCTCGAGCCGATCAGCCGCCCCTGCATCGCTGCTCTGATTTGTTGACGTGCACGCGAGGGAAGAGGAGTTATAAGTGGAAGTCGAGTTGGGGTGGTTGGGATGATGAGCTGGCCCAACTACTCTCTTCCCTTCAAGCACAAGCACTAGCACATCCTTCTCACTTCACCCACGCAAACCACTGCAACTTCATGCTGTCGTTGTCGTGTCACCGACATTAGCACCGCTCCCTCCCCTTTCATATGAATTGCTACTATTACCTTCACCTCTACACCCACTCAAACCGCTACAGCAGTGGCCTCCATGCATAGGCTGGCGATTTTCTAGAAATCACGGTAGCCACTAGCCGACTAGCATCTACACATCAAACATTGAGGGCTACTAATGCTGATGGAGGGTAGGCTTGAGCTTGTTGAAGCCTCTCGATGAATTCACCCCTGCTATGGTGGGCTTATGTCAAAGATCTTTGTGCCGTGGGCGACGAAGTTCTAGGAGAGCCCGTGCAGGGTCTCCATGCAGGTGACCAGTAACTCTGTGAAGCGATTTGGCCACAGGGGTTGAGAGCCGGCAGCGTCGGAGTCAAAGAAGTCGACATCCTACTTGTGGACGCTGCACCCCTCTCCTAGTCATCCGGCACGAGGTAGAGATGTTGCTTCCGGCTCGAATATTATGTCCCTCTTCAAGTTGCTACTGCCGGCTCAGTTTGGTTTTTGGAAACGGCCGAACCACGCATCGTGCCCTACAACGAGACAACCCGCAAAAAGACGACTGTCGCGCACTGGCTAGCCATTTTCCGCCTTAAACGGCTACGCCCAATCCTCGCCAACCACCACCGCCTCCCAAGTTCCGAATTGCCACAGCATCGCCTCTCTTGCCAATGAATCAATTTTATTGCTTGATGTATCCTGCTAGTCAATTTGCTTTGCAACCAGAGGTGGAACTAGAGGGGTGCTGCTTCTGCATGGCCTCTAGCTCTGACTGCCACGAGCGATCACGCTCCTAGGACAACCGTCGTAGCTCGAGGATGCGGACCTCCTCGGCGGAGGAGAGCTCGGTGAGCTACCCCTTGGAGTCGTGGACTTGCGCAGACACCACCGCGGCTTGCACCCTGGCCTCCTCGGCCTCCTGCAGGGCCCGCTTCTTGGAGAGATCGGACGAGAGGAGCTGCTCCTTGGCCTTCTTGAACTCGTCTTGCAGCTGGAGAGCTGGGACTCCAGCTTCGTCGGTGGCCTCCTTTAACGATGTTTTCATTACACAAGAAGACAAATGCCAATAAGATTAGTGGTGGTACAACAGTCTCTGAACTCTAGTCAACAAACTAGCGATTTCCACCAGAACATTATTACCCAAGGATTACTAGCGGTGAGTTTTAGTATCGAACAAGATGTTTTTTCTGAGCATTACCATTTCCTCGTTTTCATCATTTCTTAACTTTTTAAGACTTTTGTTGGTACTTTTGGTTACATGTTAGGCATTAAAGCAAGGATTAGTAATAATCTTGCTGATAATTTCCACCTTTTTTACAGTGTTTACAACTTTACAAGAACACAGTGGCTAAAATATTGACAATTAGTCTGTAACCTTGCTTTCTAGTTGATACTCAGGGGAAGAATTATGTGACCAATAACTCAAAACAATTATGTGAGCAAAAGAAGAAGGAATATTTGTGCTCTCGAAATGTGCTTAATTAGCTTGCCTAATCTTTTGAGTGTTTGTTAGGATTCAGGAACATAATCAGTACAGAGAATAAATACCGATGTCAATTACGGTCTCCCTAAGGGGCGGTACTAGGGGCATATGGGTGCAATCTCAGTTCTTCGATGGGTCAAATTTGTTGATTGAATTGGTTTTGATTTTGGTGGTTTGGGATTTTTAAGATCTTAGAACTACTTATATTGTGCTTTTAGTAAATTTTAAATATATGTGTTGGATTTATAATGTTACAAAATAATTGTAAAAGGTTATAGAGTTGTACGTGTGAAATGTACACCCCAACGATAAATTTCTAGTTCTGTTACTGTTTGCAACCTAGAATATTAGGTTGTTGATTACTTTGCTGCTAATAGGTTCTTCTTGTAGTTGGATTATTTAAGACTAATGACTTTTGCGCCTCCCTCTTGTGGACGCAGATTCTAGAGCTTCCTGGGGAAAATAAGGCTCGACTCAGTTTGCATCCAAGCTTGACATATTTGTAAGGTTAGATCATCCTTGTGGACAGTGGCGGAGGCAGCTCCCGGGTAGGGTAGACGTCTGCCCGGGCTTACTGGGACACATAGTGGGACCTTCGGTCGCCGCCGGCAGCAGGATCCAGTTGGGCACGCGCCAGCGCGCAGGCAGCAGGAGCGCATGTTCCGACGGAGCTGCAGACAGCTGGAGCAGGGGCTGGTGGAGGCGTGGAGCTGTGGAGCCTTGGCGCTTGGCGGTGGAGCCACCGTGAGCTTTGCCACTGCTTGGCGCTCAATGGAGCCTTGAGTGGAGTGCTGAGGCCCGAGGCGGTGGAAGTCCTCTGCCCTCTATGCCTGGGAGGTTGGGTGCTGGACGCTAGCTGCTATTCGGCTGACACATTGAGGCGCTCATCTGCTGAGGTCGCGAGGCTTGAGGAAGTAGGAGCGAAGGAGAGAATCAGAATAAGACATGCCAAAGACTAGTCGAGGACAAGGACTAAACTCTTGAGGAGCACTGGTTAACGTTTTTTTTATGTTATATAATACACTAATCAACGTTTTTTTTATCTTGTAAGTCCTTTTTAGTGTGTGGTTGGACCCCTTGTTGGTGAATTTTCGAAGCGTTGATAGTGTCGTAGTAAGGTACTTATCACATCTTTCTCTGTTTTTATCCCGGAATGTTCACATGTGTATTGGACTATGCTTTTAGTAAAAAACTTATTACAATTCTTAATTTTGCTTGTGTGATGTGTATATGGATTTTTCGAATTTATGAATGTAGTCATGTTTGCCCATTCTCTCAAAATTTCATAGCTCCACCACTGCCACTGCTTGTTGAGTTTGAGTGTGGTACAAATTCGTTTTCTATCTCAACTCGGAGTCCTACTCTTACACTACACGAAGAATCTTATATGTACCCATTTAAATATGTATCTGTAAGCTAGAATATTGAGTTGCATGCACCAGTCAATTCACCCCAAAGCTTAAGGTGATGAGGAAAGGTAGGCAATTCACTTATACTTAAACACCCCCCTCGCGTACGGCTCCCTCAGGCCTAGGACGTGGAATAGAAGTGAGCTGCAATTATTATTTTTTAATTGCGTCAACCGGGTCTTGAACTCGAGACCTCTTGGCTCTGATACCATATTAAGTTGCATGCACCAACCAGTTCACCCAAAAGCTTAAGCTGATGAGGAAAGACAGGCAATTCACTTATACTTCAACACTCCCCCTCATATTGAGTTGTATGCACCAGCCAATTCACCTAAAAACTTAAGCTGATGAAGAAAGGTAGGCAATTCACTTATACTTCAACACAGAAGACAAAGTAAGGCAAGAAGAGAAAAAAAATAGAATCTCGTAATAAACATCTACTCTGCATATGTGTTTTTCTCGTTCCTACTTTTGTGTGCATTATTTGCAACACCCTCTTCTCGGCAGACAAGAAGATGGCGCAGCCATCCGGGTGCACGGTGTAGGAGGTAATGCGGCTGACCTTGAATGGCAACTGGCTTGTTGTTGGTGGTCCACGACCACGCCACCTTGCCGTTGTGCGGTGGCGGATCTCTGAGGTAGTCGGTGCAGGGGTACATGAAGGCGAGAATGGCGGGGTTGGCTTCGTTGGGCTCCATGGCGAAGATCTTGATGCCGTGGGCGACGAAGCTCCAGGAGTGCGCGTGCAGGGCCTCCATGCGGGTGACAGGCGGCTCTACGCGGGTGTTAGTGTCGGTGTGGAAATTCAACTCAAAAAAATTAAAACTCAATAATTAAAACTCAAAAAAATTAACTAAAAAAATTTCAAATCAGAAAGTTTCAACTCAGAAAGTTTTAACACGAAAAAGTTTTAAATAAAAAAGTTTCAAATCAGAAAGTTTCAACTCGGAAAGTTTCAAGTTAGAAAACTTTCTGTTCGAAAAGTTTCGAATCAAAAAACGTTTGCTTCGAAAAGTTTCGACTAAAAAAACTTTCGGTTCGAAAAGTTTTGACTATAAAATTTCAACTTAGAAATTTTCAAATTCAAAAACATTTGGTTCGAAAAGTTTTAATTCAAAAAACTTTCGATTTAAAATTCAACTTGAAAATTTTAAGTCAAAAAAATCAAATCGGAAAGTGCCAAGTCGAATTTTTTTAAAAAAAATATTCAAAAACAGATCGAATAAAATACACAGCAACTGAATTCGAATTCTGCTCGCTCCGCTTGTTGCGCGCATCAGACCGAGAAAGAGACGCATGTCAACTTTTGGATGATGGAGCGCACGACGGGCTGGCTGCGGTTGACGTAAATTAGCCATCCATTTCCGTATCTCGCGTGCCCAGCGCGTCCTGCCTGGCTCGTCTCTGCGTGCAGCGCTGCGTGCCCCGTATATGAGCCGGGACTGGAACCAGTTCGTATCCGAGTAGGAACGTCCCAGCAAATCGGATGCGTATACCGGTACGCGTGCTCCGTGCTCCAACTCGGACACTGCATAAATCCGCAACACGTATAATGCAAATACAGTACCACGGCGATATGTCATGATCGATTCACCTCCAAAACTGGCAGTGAGTGACAACACTGCCTACTTTTACTGCTTCGCAAGTCTGCAATACTCGGGTCGATCTCGCTCAGAAGTTTGCACTCTCTGTTCTTCTGATGAGAATAAGACGGAGGCCGACCAAAAGCAATACATGCATGCAACCTTGCTGAGAACATAGAAGAACGATGCAAAACGTCACAAAAATGCAGAGGTTAACCATGCATGCAGCATACTGTATCATGTACGTACATTCAATAGTCAATGTTGTTATCCATTATGTAAGTGCACTGAATCAGTAACTACTAACTAATACTCATCTGTCCAAGTTTATAAGATGCGCTTTTTTCTTAGCACATAGACCAAGATATTAAAATGTCTAGATTACCCCTTATTATTATCACTTAGCACTGTATTCGATGCATGTATGTACAAGTTATAAAGTAAAGATGTATATTTAGTAGAGGTATAGAGCGAACATCACACTAATTTTGTATTATAATATAAAATACATCCTATATTTATGGATAAGATTATTAAAAAATACGTTTTATAAATTTGGACGAAATGAGTAGTTTGGAATTATCAGGCTCCCGGTTCTGAGCTTCTGAAAGTAACTGAGCTTATCACTGCGAACTTTTGATAGTGACTGAACTCCAGACACGAACGAATTTTCGGTAACTGAACAGTGGCTCTACACGCACAGCGGGAGCCGGTCGGAGTGCCCTGAATCAGTACATGTTAGTAGCGATTTCCTGAAAAAAGTGTCCTGAATGAATCAAATCAATACACCTTGTTTCGACAACACTACGTCGCTTTGGCGATCTCAAGTGTGAAGCATGCGAGTCTCGAAACTACCAACACCATTCCAATGCGATAGAGCTACACAAGTCTCTTCAACATCCACGGGTCACGGGGAACTCTTGCTCGTTTTGCCTGCTCCACCGGAAAATCGCAGCGTTTATCCAGTTGGGATTGACAAGAAACTTGTTGTTCTGCAGAGCCCATCGCGCCTTATCGGTGCTCGGATCCTTCGCGACGACATGGGTGACCGTCGCATGGACATCGGCCGCGCATACGGCGCCGAGCTGCTCGGCCATCCTCCACATCGGGTGATCCTTGGCACAGACCTCGAACGGGATCACCCTGCTGAACGCCACCGTGCACCCGCGCAGCACCTCGCGCCGCACCTCCCTGATCACCTCCCTGACGTCCGAGCAATGGCCGTCGAGCACCGAGTCGAAGAACCCCCGGTGGACACGCCGCAGGACGTCCAGCGTCACGGCGAGCGCGCCGTCGTGCTCCCTCTCGTCCCGCTTGAGCTCTGCCAAGGAGCTCGTGTTGCTGTATCCGAACTTGCGGCAGGTTGACGCGAAGTAGAGGTATCTGTCTATCAGAATCAGGTTGTCCCTGTGCTCCTCCCAGACACGCTCCGAGTCGTCAAGGATCACCGTCGCGACGCTCTCGGCTGCAGGGACGACGACGTCGAGGTTCTTCTTGTCCAGCCGGGTCGACTCGGCGTTCGATATGACCCTTGCGCCGAAGTAGACGCCGTCGGGGTCGAGCAGCTTGACGATCTCCCTCGCGTAGTTCCTCTCCCCCAACGTGTACACGTACATCTCGAACATGGCGCTCGCTTCTTGCAAGAAGCCCCGGACGAATGGCCTGAGCTTGGTGAGCATGCGGAGGGAATGGGAGTTCAATCGGAACAGGCCTTTGCTGGGATCATCTCTGCTGCGCGGTGTGAATCCATTGTCCTGCTCGATTGTGGAGAGCTCTCGGAGTCCGGTCGAGTTGAGCAGCGTGTGATCCAAGTCCAAAACGAGGATCAGCTTCCTCCCGCGCAGGAGGCTCGCCAGGCCGGCCGCACCAGGGACGCTCGCCGTCCCCGACGTCGGCGCCGTCGGGTCGTCGCGGATGGAACCAGCGGAGGCGTCTTCTTCTCCTCCGCTTCCTTCCTCCTCCTCCGCGTCGTCGTCTGCTTCCTTTTCCCCGCACAGGAAGCGGAGCCTGACGGCGAATCCAGGGCTGGAAGCGCCGCGTGCGGCGCCGCCGGCTTCCTCTCCCCCAAGATTCGCCTCCCTCATGGTGTTTCCCGCGGCGGGATCGGTCCGGTGAGGTGGGGATCCGAACTGCGACGGCAACCGCAAGCGTGCGATGGAAGGCAACGGCCGGTTCGGTCTCTGCCTCTCAGGAAAAATGAAACGGGCGCGGGCGTGCCAATTTGTTCCCTCCCGCCTCGCCTTTTTCCGTTCGATTGCCACCGCCGCTCGGGCTGTGCGGCCCAGATTCCCCGCATTTGCGGCCCCGTATAAAGCAGCCCACTACCTCCCCCGCCATCATCCCATTCCACCCTGCTCCGCGCCCTAATTCTCAGCAGCGCCGCCGCTTCTCCCTTCTCGCCTCTCGGCACCACACCAGTGCTCCTCGCCGGCGCCGACTCCTCGTCCCTACTCTCGTCGACGGCTGACTGAGGTGGGCTCGGCCCTGGTCGTCCTCGACCTCTCGTTCCGCTGCTGATGGTGGCCATGGCGAGGAAGGAGGAGGATGGGGCGCCCTCGAGCCGCGTGCCGCACCTGCCGTGGATGCGGTACCCCGTCGACATCGACGACTTCTCCGGCTGCCCCGTTGGGCACCTCCCCCGCCTTGACCCTAGGTGCCCTACCCATGCTCCCTGTTTGTTTGTTTGTTTGTTTTTTTACTTCAACAAGCGATTCACTAGCTCTGGACGCGGGCTCCTAGTCATTGTTGATTAGATCATAGAGTTTGCTTTGGTTTTGGATAATCTGTTGATTAATGGGCGGGGGACTTGCAGTGCGGATGCTAGTTAGTTTCCATTCTCGTGGGCTAAGAAGTAAATTTGTTTTGTTTGGTTGCGCCCTGAATTTGTAATGCTGGATTCTGCAATTTGTGAGCTATGAGGTATAATTTGAACTAGACAGCAATGGCGCTGTGTCATTTCACTGAATGGTTTGTGCTCTTGTGCGTTTAGGCAGGTTGTAACCGTTCCTACTCGAAGTTCTCTTAGAATTAGATGCATCCATCTTGTTCAGTCAAAGTGAACTAGCAATTTCACTTGTTTCGCCTGTCTCGTTTATCCCCTCGCTATTAATTATTTAATTCTCAAATGCATGTTAAATGTGGTTAATTTGGAGAGCTACAGCAGAAACGGTCCGTTTAATTCTGCAAAAAGCTTTCAAATAGCATGTTTAGTCTTGTGATGGTATGTTTCTGTTGTAGATTGGCTGTGGCGTTGCAGAGAATGGGGATTGAATCATTTTTCCCAGTTCAGGTAGCAGCATGGCTGGAAACAATTGGTCCTGGTGCTTTTGAGAGGGATATATGTATTAACTCCCCAACTGGATCTGGCAAAACTCTTGCTTATGCCTTGCCTATCGTGCAAAAGCTCTACACTCAGAAAGTAAGGTGCTTACGTGCTTTGGTTGTGCTACCTACACGGGATTTAGCCTTGCAGGTTTGTGCAATTTTCTTTTACCTTCTAGAAACTTATGTTTGCTAGTCTATAGAATCAACAGTTGAGTCAGCAATTTATCAATTTTATATTCTTCAGGTCATGTTAACAAATGACAAGTGTTTCCTGTTTGTTTATTTGCTTTCAGGTTAAAGAGGTTTTTGATGCTATTGCTCCTGTTGTGGGCTTGTCAGTAGGGTCAGCAGTTGGTCAATCGTCAATAGTGGATGAAGTTTCAGATCTTGTTGAGAAGTCCAAGCAAGAGCTTTACCCAACACTTGATGAAGAATATGTCCAAATGGAACCGCAGACTAAAGTTGATATATTGGTGGCAACTCCTGGAAGACTGATGGATCATATCAACATGACTAAAGGTTTCAGTCTGGAGCATCTTCAATACCTGGTAGGCTTATTGGCAACTTTTATGTCCTCTTTGCCTACCTCGTTCTCCTTCTCCTTTTGCTTCCTCTGTTTACTTACAGTGATTCAAAGTAACTTTAATTTGCTATGGATCCACTGGTCATTTCCTTCCACGGAATTGTTTTTTCCCCAAACATCATGTATATGGCAGATATTTCAGTGAGCAAAACTTGTTTCTGTTCCGTCTTATTACTAGCTGAACTTGCTAGCCAGCTGTTTTGTATAAAGTGGACAATGGAGTATGTACCTGATGCATTGATAGCTCCTGTCGTACATATTTAAGGCTTTACAATGTTCTAAGGAAAGATTGAGTGCAGTATTGTATGTGTTCATAGTATCATGTAAATTTAAAGAAAGATACCATGTAGTTTTTTTTACTTAGATTATACCCGGACAATGAATTTGACCATAGTGTGTAAAATTTACTTTTTACCTAGCCTATATCAGAAATTCCAAATGTATCATGCAATATCGCGTATCAATGTTTTCACTAATGACATCAATACATTTATTCCAGGGATTTTTGGACAACAAAATAAGTTTCCAGATTCACCCCTTCTTTTAGATCCTTTCTATGGATGTCTTTTCAAAACCACACCAGTGTTACCTCCGCTTGCAACATATTTTGATATATGCTGTTTATGTTGTTTTCACAGAATTATTGGATTGACAGTGTCAGCAGTTTGAAGTATTTGTTTACATAGTCTGACATTTGAATTTTAGTTTTGGCATTAAGAGTGTACTTTTCCATCTTGTTAGTGCCTCATACTTCTACTTACTATCTTGGGATTTCAGGTTGTTGATGAGACAGATAGGATGTTAAGAGAGGCATATCAGTCCTGGTTGCCGACAGTTATCCAGCGTACTCGCTCGATTAATCAAGATCATTGCTGGCTTGACGCTGCTGGAAAAACTCTACTACATCCATTGACTACCATTAGAAGATCGTAAGTCCAACTCTACCTCATTACATCATCGTATATTGTTCTCTCCCACTTCAGTTAAGATTCACAGATTAGATTATATTCTTTATACCTTGCGATTCAGTCTTTGGTCTTTCCTGCTATCACTACCATAATGATTTATATTTCAATTGAGGATTGTATTAATCTACACTATGGCATATAGGGGTGTTGAGCGTGGGTTTAAAGGTAAATGCTATCCAAGATTGGCAAAGATAGTTTTGTCTGCTACTCTAACCCAAGATCCTAGCAAGCTTTCTCAGCTTGAGTTGCACCATCCCTTGTTGTTGAACAGTGGGAAAAAGCGTTACAGAATTCCTACAGAGCTGGAGTCCTACAAGCTGGTTTGTCTCCATCTAGCACTTCTTTTTTTACTGCATCCAAGGTGTAAAAGGGTGTTGGAAACTCTGTTGTGCTTTCTTATTCATCTTGGCTATGCTGCCATTGCAGGTCTGTAAATCTAACTTGAAACCACTGTCTCTCATTGTTCTTCTCCAAGAGCTGCATGGGGAGAAGTGCTTAGTGTTTACTTCATCTGTAGAATCAAGTCATAGACTAAGCACTTTGCTAGGATTTTTTGAAGACCTGCCCTTTAAGTTTAGTGAATATTCACGTTTGCAGCGTGAATCTACTCGAAGGTAAATTACTTATATTTATTTCCCATGGGAAATTAAAGTGGCCACAAGATAAAAAAAAAAGTTTGGAAATACCATCTCTAGCTGAATATGCCTTGTTGAGGTTCTATGGGTCATATTTTTTCAGAATTAAGAGCATTTGAGTGTGAACTCAGGATAAAAGCAGTACTCTTAAAGTACATGTGATGTTGACGATGGGATGAGATAATGATATGTTGAATTTATTCTCACCTTGTGATATTAGTTAAAACTTTTCTCTTGCAGGAAGACACTGGAGGCCTTCAAGGAAGGCAAAATAGACGTTCTAATTGGTACAGATAGGATGGCTCGAGGAATACATATTGATGGTTTAAGATATGTTATCAATTATGATATGCCACCATATGTGAAAACATACATCCACCGAGCAGGTCGGACTGCTAGGGCGGGCGAGTCTGGTTCTTGCTTCACATTTTTAAGGAAACATGAGGTAATGCATTGTCTTAAGTCTTAACAATAATAGGTAGCTTTTCCTGTGCAATAATTGCAGTGGGTTTATTGATTAATATGCCATGTTAATGTACATGAATGAGTATATGTGTAAAAAATACACAGAAACAAATTGATCTCATCCCTGTACTGCTGGGGTTAAACACACGAAGAAGTTGAGTATTTATTGACTTGGTGGATGCTAGTTTGGGCTATATGATTTTTTGTAGAGAAATATTATAGGGGCACTACCTACTGAACACACTGAGACATCCTGATTTGGGTTAGGACTTATGAATGCATAAAGCACTTTGATTTCCATTTTAGAGTGAAACATATGCTTGCACTACCAGATGTATAAATATCTATGGTCTGGGAAATCTGTCTGGCTGACTCCTTTTTACTACCAAATAACGTCCAACTACATTATACCGAGAGCAGGTGCAATCAGATTAATCTCTATATTCTTTTATTTTTATTTGGGTCGCTGAGTCAAATCCTCTGTAGGTTAAAACTTTTGACAAAATGCTCACAAAGGCAGATAATTCTAGCTGCAGTCTTCGTTCACTACCCGAGGAATCAATAGAAACCCTTCGTCCAGTGTTTTCCAGTGGTGAGACAATGGTCCTCTTTCACTTAGAATGGAATGGTGTGTTATTACCCATATCCTTGATGTTTCATTCATTCTAATCTTATCATTTTCTGGATGGGTTGTTAAAAGCTTTAAAGAAACTGGAAGTCTCTCTCGGATCAGAAGCAGCGAAGAAATCTAAGTCAGGAGATAAAATGCCAAGTGCTTCAAAAAGAAAGAGAACCATCCAGACGTGAAGTAATAGATTTGTTGAAGTTTTCCACAAGATGTTACATTTGCATTTGCTACATAGATTTGGTGAGTTCTACTTTCTCAGATGTCATGCAGCTTCTGACATATTTAAAGTGAGCGAAGTAAACTAGTAATGGTCTAATGGACAACCATATTCTTCTAATGCTATTTTTTTGGTGGTCAGCTTATTCGTTGATTATTTTGATGGACAAATTTATCACTTCCTGTGTTTTTAATATGTTCATCTCCTTTAGGCAATTCTCGCCCCTGACAAT
Source organism: Otatea glauca (assembly GCA_036346275.1). Taxonomy (NCBI): domain Eukaryota; kingdom Viridiplantae; phylum Streptophyta; class Magnoliopsida; order Poales; family Poaceae; genus Otatea; species Otatea glauca. The sequence continues at coordinate 53,376,172 of CM070714.1, read as the reverse complement.
TCTGCAACTGGCTCAGCATTCATCATGGTTGTCCAAAGCAAGGGGGGATGGCTTCTTGTGCTTGCCAATCCGTTTGTTGCGCTGTCTCCAAGCAGCTTTCGCCAGGCCTGCAACATGCGGCTCACTTTCGTGCACGGTACAGTGAGTTTCTCCTGCCTTTATACTAGGGAAAGCATTCTTCTTTCCTTCTGCAGCGTCAATCCATCCACTGTGGTTTTATGGCTAGAGAAGGAATCTACCCGAAAGAAAAGTTGGGTACCTTCGCATCAATGTATCAGCAGTCGTAACCTTTCAGTTACGCTTTGCACTTGGAATATTCCTTTCTGCCTTTGTCAATAACATACTTTGTTACTCCATTATTTAGTGCTATCGATTGGAAAATGTCAAACTAGCAAACCACGCAGAGGGCTGAGAATCCCTTCGCTTTTCTTTCGTTTCTTTCTTTCTTGTGACAATGTAGAGAACCCATCTGCACCCCTGCAAAATTCGCATTGTCTTGGGTCCAATGCTAGACTACTATTTTATAGCAATTTTAGACTACTTTTCCTCGTGTTGCCCTTGTTCATCAGAGTTTTTTTTTTGAAATGGGCCCTTGTTCATCAGAGTTGCCAGTGCGATTTTTTAAAAAGCACGATCAGAGATGCCCTTCATCGTATCAAGTAAATGAGCATATATTTCTCTCCTCGATTTGTTTACTTTGACTTGAGCCAGCTCATCACGACGTGCGAGTTGAAGTCCGGGAAGGAATATTGCAGCTTGGAGTAGTACCCTGCATGCACATCCCTTGCCCTTCTCGCATCATTTAACTTCGTTATCGCCTGCATCGCAATCATTGGTGCTGCATGAGGGGAAACCTGCGGAATGCCTTCACCGTCGTATAGCGTACACGGTCTCTCTTGACCAACATTGGGTGTCTTCCCAGTAGCATAACTGTTCCAATAAACATTTCATCTACAAGTATTTCTCGTAAATGTTTTCTGGATGCATCAATCGTTTCTGCTACTGCTGTGCTATTTTGTGCATGACTTTTCAGTACACGCTCTGTTCATAACGTTATCTGATGGCCCGAAAAGCGCCTGAATTTCAGTAGTGGAGACTTTCCAGCTTAGCTTTAATTTAAACAGCATTATCCTTTCTCCTGGTTCCCACATAATCTCTCGTTTTTTTTATTATCACATAGTCATTCAATTTGTTGATCTCACATAACCTTTCAATTTGTCGACCAAGCTTTGCACATATACCGTTTTCAGTCTACTGAAAACTTTGATATTTTCGACCAGGAATATGATCAGGACCCCCTTGGACCAATAATTTCGATTCCTCCTTACCTCCATCCAACAAGTGAAACGACAGCTTCGCCACAAATTTTATCACAAAAAAGGCTAGAGATTAGAGATCAGCTCATAGCACAAAAAGAGGAGGGCAAGAGAACAGAAAAGCTATTACATAAAAACAAGAAAGATGAAACTAAAGGTTGCATGATTAAATACCATTTCTTATAAACAAACAGGAGAAGAAGGGTGGAGAGCAAAAGAGAGCAGCGCCATTTCACAATTCCATCCCTAGAAGACGCCCTTCTGAACATTGAACCTCCCAAGAACTGGACCTGACTGAACAAATGGCCGTACACTTCACTGTTTACCTCCGGCGCCAGTATCCTTGATGGTCCGGGAGTCATCGCTACCCACGCCGTTCACCAATGGAGGCGGTGCAGGGCTGCCGCCTTCGTGTAGGGGCCCTCCGACACATCCCATGGGGTGGATGGGGGGACAGGGAAGAAGGGACGGCGAGGTGGCAGAGGAGATGGCTGAGGCAAGAGAGATTGGCATGAGGCAGAGCCCCTTACCCTGCAGGTACTGCATGGCGGAGCCCATGTCCTCCTCCATCAACCTTGCCACTTGTTGCTCCGTCACCTGCAGGGTGCTGCCACCATTGTCGACGTTGCTGTTGCCATTGGAGTCATTGCCGTTTCCGCTGCTGCTGGTACCATTTCCATTCCCATTACTCTGCAAGAGAAGCTTGTAAATTTGATGTCACTGGCAATTGAGCAAGTGACTCGAGATAATCAAAAACTGATGAGCATTTTGTCAAAAATTGGGGTGGTTAACCTTATAGTAGCTGGGGGTATGTTCAGGAGTTCGAATTGTCCTTAGTGGGCTAGTAGCTCCTACAGCCTAAATGCTTGATCAGTACATTGCACTCACTTTTCAGGCGTGTTTTTCCTTTTTTGGCCCAGTTCTTGAACTACCAAGAGTCCTCTCAACTTTTTTTTTTCTGTTGTGTTGGCACCCACTAATGCTTGGTCAGTTCCTTAAGCAAAATTATAGGGCATCTCCTTTTGATTCGATGCAATTTTTTAAGCATACTATAGTTCTAGTAGCTCTTTTTGGTGACTTTTATTCCTGCAAATGCCATCTTTAAAGATATTTATATTCCATCATATGGACTTCAAGAGGGGTCCACTTTAGACAAAAATAATCATTTTTCCATATAAAACTAAATAAAGTTAAATGGGCCAGAATCAGTACACCATCTTTAAAGATGACACAGTTATGAGTACCTATTTGCACCAAACCGATGGTCAAAAGGCTAATACTTTCCATATACATTTTGCGATGCAATGAACGTCATAAGAGGATTTCAGGGTTCAACATATTTGGCCCACGGAAGTTAGATAGTCTGGCTAGCACTAACTATCAATTGGGCCATTTTTCAAAATGAAAGGTCATACACTGTATAATATAGGTATCTCTAAGGGCAGATACAATAAGGTCACCTTAGCTTACTATTATCATGTACACATCAGCTTTGTCCTACGTAGACGAGTGAGAAAGAGGTGAGAGAAGCGAACCGGCTCTCATGTAGCAGCCAGCATCGCACGGGAAACAACATGCTATAGTTAGTCAAAAGTCTATGTTGGAGCAAGTATGCTTACTCTAGATGGCATAGATGAGAGATAGTTATTGTACAAGCTTTAATGTTATAGCCAAAAATGTTTATCTAGAGACAAATTTTAGAGATAGTTATTGTACAAGTTGAATTTATTGGTTACTCTAGATGACATGAATAAGAGATGGAGTAAGTAGTGACCTTTGTTATTGTACCTGCTCTGATGACATGTTAGCAACTAGTGGGGCAACTGCAGCAGCTCCGCCCAATCGGCTCATGCTGAGAACCTGCACAATTGGAAACATTTGATCAATATTGAGGAGACAAGATTCATGATTTCGATGTTTCAAGGGCCCAACTGATCAGCAACATTTAGGAACCTCATCCAGTAGTAACCTAGATCTAGAAAAGTATGACTACCTTGACTTGAAGCTGCAGGAACTTTACATAATCAATGATCTCGTCAAGCATCGATGCCTTGTCCGTCTGCAAGCAAAATTCCATATTGTCATTTCAATGAGAGTTGATTTGTGCCCACTGTAGTTTGCGCTATGGCAGCTCCATCAATTAAGATATGACGATTGATATCAGTTTTTATTCCAAAGCCAAGCAAACAACATTCATTATTGCCACAGATACAAAATATCAGATGTGCCAGTGGACGCCCCAGAAATATCAACCATGGCGCGTGGCGGTGGACGTGCACTGTCCAGAGTTCGTAGAGAACAGAAGAAGCTGGAGCACTAGACAATGCCCATGTCTCCGGCTCTAGTGTTTTGAAGCCGTCACAAAGTCCAGCAAAGGTATGTCTCGAAGTTCATACATGTGCATATATTATATCAAACCCCTTAATTCATCTGACATTCCCCTCATGATGTATAATACTCTAGGAACCTAGTGGCGAACGAAATGATCATTAGGTCCCTATTTTAATCTACATTCCCCTCAAAATGTGCTGTAGCTATTCATCTGTCATTGCACTAGTTGGTATCAGTTGTGGCCTGATGGGCAGAACATTTCTCATTCCCCTTGGCATCATGTGTGACCCCGCTTTTTCTAGCACCAATTAGAAGTTATTCCCTCCGGTTCACAAAAACTTATCGGTTTAGAAAACATGCGGTCAAATTTTTGAAACTTTGGCTGTCGATATTTTTTAAAATATTTAGATTGGATGCATTAAAAAATCATATGTGTAGATACTTTCATATTATTATAATTTTATTATATATTTTTAAAATATATTTCAATATAATTTAGTAGTCAAAGTTGAGTTTTGGGATCCGTCTCTCGACGTCCAAATCACTAACACAGATCCTCAAATGGAGGGCCGACGCATGCCTTATCCCGCCGATTAGTTAAAGAGTAATGAACCATATGCCTCGACCACCCTGCTTTCCTATTCCATCATGCAGTTGCTATTTTCAATCATACAAACAAGAGAACACCATACGTTATACTCTAATAAACCAACTTACTCTTATCACCTAAAGTTTAAGAAACACTCCACACAACAATGCGGAAATCATGGATGCATCTTCAACAGAATTCAAGGAAAGCTCGCTACTTTGCTCAAAGAGAGTGCAACGAGAAAGCAAAAGGAGAGGAGAAAAGAGAGGGAAATTTTGGTCACCTTGTTGGCATTAGGGACCAGCTCCTGCAATGCCTTCATCCTCTCAGCTATCCTCTCCCTCCGGAGCTGCAAACGAATTAACGAACACATGGAAAGAAAGAGTGAGGAAAGAGACAAAGGACGCACGCCCGTCGTGAAGAAATATATGGAAAAATTGAAGTGTGTAACAGGTCAAACTGACGTGCTAGGTCCAAGAATTGTGGAGGTGTAGGCACAAGAACACATCAGACATGCAGAGAGGCATTAAAAAATGGGGGAGAAGGGCGGGAAGGTGGTGGGAGAGTGGCGTACACGTTCGGCGATGCTGTGAGGGTCCGTGGCCTGCCCCCTCCTTGCCCGCACGCGCTGCTGCCGCGGCGGCGCCCCTCCACCCGACGACGGCCCGGCCGCCGCCGCCGCGGGTGTCGACCCGCCGCTCGCGGCCGTTCCTCCTCCGAAGCTCTGCGCCGGCATCGATCCGCCCTTCGACACAAAAGACACAATTTTTTTGTTAATCCAATTGATCAACCGAGATCCAAACAAAAACTCGCCCGACCACCGGTTCTTGGCGTACATGCCCGAACGGCGGCTGCACGGCGGCGGCACCATGCATCCCGGCTGCTCCGAACCCATTGTACAGCGGTTGGTCACCTCCCTGCAAAGCAGAAACCCCAAAGCAACACCATCTCAATTATCAACAAGCACAATAAAAGGTTAAAGGAATCCTCGAAAGCAAGCGGTAGAACCGTACAGCGGCATTGGGGGGCTTGAAGGCGGCGTCCACGTCCTCCCGCGACCGGTCCGTGAACAGCGGCAGCGACAGGTACTCCGCGGCTCCACCATCCTCGCCGCCGCCGGCACCGGCGAGGCCGTGGCGATGGAGGTCACTGAGGTGGAGCATGACGGGTTTGTCCCCTCCGCCACCGATCTGGTGGTGGCGGAGGCGGGAGGCGAGGAGGGCGGACTCGTGGAACGCCGCGGCGGCGGGCTCGTCGCCTTCCGAGAGCTCCCAGGGGGACTTGCCGGAGCCGATGTCAGGCCACGCCGTCGGCAGCGTGGACAGTATCTGGTCGAAGAAGTCGTCCTGCCCTCCGCCGCCGTGCATTTCGCGGCCTGTCGGCTGCATGGGCGCGTATTGGTCAGGAGGTTCTTGCACTGAGAGGAGAGGAGGAAGCAGGAGGAAACTTTGTGGTAGAAGCTAATGGCGGTGAGGAGAGGACTGAGGAAAGGTGTAGTTGGGTTTGGAAAGGAAAGGAGGCGAGCCTCTACCACCTCTAGTGTGCGGGGTTTTATAATCGATTAGGGTGAAAAATGACCGAATATGTTTTTTTTCCTTAGATATGGATATAGATATAAATATGGATAATGTCTAATATATATATATATATATATATATAGAGAGAGAGAGAGAGCGAATATGAATCGAAACAAATACGATTATGAATATGTATCCTAAATATTCGGATAATCCATATCCATATTCAATGGATAGGAAGTTAGCGAATCTATATTTGCATCTGATAGAAAAAAATCAGTATTTATTTCTGATCTGATGTTATCCGATCAATATCCAAATCAGTTGAATCCGTATTAAAAAATTATCCGAGTTGATCGAAAACTATCCGATCCATTTCTATCCTCAGCTGTTTGTATCAAATAATGGTGTCCGTACGATCTTTCAAAAAGCCATGCCGACTTCGCTATTTCTTTTCATTTCTTTTTTTTTTTTTTGCTTGAACTCGTTGAGAGTAAAAGGAGCAGTAATAAAACCTTTTGTGTAGTGAGAGTAAAGGAAGCTTTTGCTTGCATGTTCACAGCCAATGGCGGAGGCGGAGCCATCGTCCGGGGTAGCACGGGGACTTGCTTGAGCTCGCCAACGAACTATTACTGATAAATACAGTTGAATCTCGTTGTTATCGGAGTTGAAGTACAGGACGTTTTTGAGGTCATAATTAGGCTCGCTCAGACACTGAATTTTTCGTGGCCCCGCCGCTGTTCACAGGAGAGATGGCTAAGTATGGATACAAGTATACTACCTCACCGAGATGTATAACTTGTAAAGCAAAAAGCTTGAGCTCTACTGCACACATGTGTTGACCTTTACACGATTCATGAAACACAAATGGTCTAACTGCAAAGATCCAGCACAAAGTCATGATTTTATCGACATGGAATTACTGTGTGACTGAGTGGGTTTTACGTATCATCGTCAGAGTTACCATGACCAAAATGTGTTTGCTACTATAAAACGGAAAGGGTTTGCAAATATCGGAGCTGCAACTTAAGAAGTCCTTGATCATTTGGATCATGTGATCGAGGCAATGATGGGACCGGATTGTCCAACAATGTTCAGCTATACTGTTTGATACATTGCCAGCTATATTATCAAAATTGGTACAACATTTTGTGAATTGTGCTTCAAAAGATTCTATAGTTTTTTGATCTAATGTTTATATTCAAGTGTTAAATTTGTAGTCGTCAGGAGATCTCGATTCCTATAAAACGGTAGAAAAGGAAAAAGATAGGGTGCTGCAGGGTTCACAAAACCGAAATCGTGAAAAAACTGAAACTGTGAGAACCGCAAAAATCGCTCGAAAAACCGCTTCAAAATCATCAGAAACCGAAGGGTTAAGAAATAAAAAAAACCAAAAAAATAAAAAACCGTTCGGTTTTCAACGAAAAACAGCTCGGTTTTTGCGGTTTACCGCGGTTTTTCACGAAAAACCAGCCGACCAATCGAATGTTCATAAAAAACGGTTTTTCAAGTAGTTTTTTTTATGAAAACTGCGTTTTTTCAACGGTTTTCGAGCGATTTTCAACAAATAAGCTTTTTCAATTTTTTTTGAATTTTTTAAATTAGATCGATTTATCGAACGGTTTTAGATCTCGAACCGGCACGATAAAATTTAAAATTGCGAAAACCAAACTGTTTTTCACGATTTTATGAACCTAAGGTGATGTGATCAGAGGAGGCTAAAGAGAGAGAGACTACAGGCCATCATCAGGTGATTGATTTCGTCGCAATCGTGCACTCGCCGGACGCCGAGCCCAACATTAGTGCCGCATTTGACCGCACGAGCAAAAGACTTTTCTTTCTCCAGCCTTCTACCTGCTACCGCAGGTGCTTTGGTACCCCTTCTAATATTTTTTGCAAAATTAGTTTCCGTTCTAAATTACAAATCTAGTCACTTTCGGATCATAGAAACAATAGCAGATATCTACCATGTTTTCATTTTGATCCTCCTTGATGGAGAAGACGTTTTGATTTATAATTTTACGACAGAGATGACACGATCAAATTTCACGGTCTGTGCTTGTGTGATCTCTTCTTCTCTTTCTTTATTATTATCTTTTTCTTAGGGGTGTCTTTATTATTATCTGACCAGTGATCAGTTAGGAGATGGCAAAGCTGACAGAGGCTTTGACGCGCGCAGTGCCGGAAAGAATATCCATCAGGCGAGATTTTCTTGGGAATTCCGGAGGGAGGGATCACATCACATCACAGCCTGATCTGATGGTCTCAGACAAGGCTTTGGGCATCTCGCATCAGAATAAAGCCATGGGCCATGGTTGACAAGGTAGGTAACCCTAGAGCAGCAGCCACAGCGATCATAGCCTACTCCTACTAGACATACTAGTATATACTAGTGCTAGTACTGTACTAGTAGCGTACCGAAGCTTTTGCTTGTCTAACTTCCTAGCCAAATTTTTTTTGCAAGTTAGGCGCTGTTCAAAGTAAATAATAAATTTGGTCTCTTTCTAGTCCTAGAAGCAGGATAGTTACCTAAGTTAGAGCATCTCCAAAAAACTCTCTATTTGGCTCTCTATCTCTATTTTTTATCGGTTCAGTTGTTTTTTTCCTCTCCAACAGCCTCGTTATTAGACTCTGTAAATGTTACGAGCGGAGAGAGACTTGCTACATTTAGCGAGCCTCTCTCCGCTCGCTATCGGCGAGACGCAACGACAACATGAGGACATCGTCCCCTTCGCGCGGCGGCTAGGACATCGTCTCCTTCGCGCAAACGCCGTCTTCCTCTCCCTTGTCTCGGCAGGAAGAGCTACCCCGACACCCGGCGACCGCGAGTAGGTATTCCCCATTGCGATTTGCTCCTGCCCCTTCCATATTGTTGCAGATCTAGTCGTGTGCTGGTAGATCTGGCTGCGCTAGATAGCATCCCCACGCCGCTTTTATTGGTTCATATCTTGGTAAGGTTCTGGACAGAGCTTCAGGCTTAATGATTTCCAAGTGTGTTTTGGGCTCACAATATAATACAACACTTGAATTGAATGTTTCTACAACCCTCACACAGAGTGAAATTGAATGCACTGAGAGTAGAGTGTTGTTCTTGTCTTAAGAAACCAATGAATGCTCAACCGAACCCATCCAAAAGGTTCTGGACAGGTATTTGTAGCCTTCATCAAAATACATCCTACCAAGCCCTAGATTTTTGGTAATGCGCCGGACTAGATCTTTTCGATTTCATGTTCACGGCGGACTACCTCTCAACTGGTCCGGCGTGAACTGACTAGTATCGCTAACTAGTCCGGCGTGAACTGACTAGTATCGCTAACTAGTCCGGCGTGAACTGAGAACCAAAAACTATAGCAACTGGTCCGACGTGAACGAGCTTTTGCGCCGAACTACTTCTAAGTGGTCCGGCGTGAACTAAAAAACTTCGGTTCAACGCAGGACCGATTTTTAACATGAGACAAGTAGTCCGGCGTGAACTGAAAAACTTTGTTCTAAATGCAGCTTGTTTTTTGCCGAGCTATTTCTATGCCTTATAGGATGGCCTGTTTCAAGCACTACATGCAAGAAAATTGAGAACTTGAGAACTTTGCATAATTCCTACAGATATTGTATTGTTCCTTGCATAATTCCGAAAGCATTCAAACTATTCATGAATCAACTTGGCAATTAAGAGATTATTGGCTATACAAGGAGTTATAAAGTGTGCATATCGATAATTGTTATACCAAGCACACAGTTTGTTACTATGGTTCATTTTTTGACTTCAGCATATTTCCTGTCTATATTATACTATTATGTTGTGTCTTAGTTTACTATTTACTTGCATATAGATGGATAAAGATTCAAAGAAAGTCCGTGAAGTGCATGCTTGGACAATTAATCGCATGGAGAAAATCGCAAGTGATATTAAGAATATAGTGTACGATAATTTTTCTCCTTGCTCAAGCGAAAGTGCGAATGAACTGAACCGACTTTTACTTGAGATCGAACACACTGCTCGCCGCCTTGATGAACTTGCCATACAATCGGAAGACTTGGTGCGAACAGACGGTGTCGAGTCACCTGAAGAAGAAGAAGATACTTTGTCCAGCATAGACAAGCAGTTGTGCCCATACGACTACGATACCGATGATTCGGGTAAACGTGATGTCGGCGTTTCGAGCGCCGGCAAGTAAATTTGTAAGTCTAAGGGGCTGCGCGTTCCCGCTCCCTGAATGGTTAGACCCTGGAGTCCAAGATGTATCTTGGTTCGGGCAAGGTCCCTACTCCATTCGTGCGTTGGTGTTGTATTCACTGGGGTGCGGATGACTGCACCGAGTTTTTTTACAAGCGAGAGGTGGAGTCTCAACACTAGAATGATCTAAACTTAGCTCTCAGAAGGAGAAGAAAAAGAAGAAGAGGAAGAAGAGGAAAAAGCTCTCTTGTAGCTCTTACTCACGCCTGTTAGGAGGTTCCGCCTCCTTTTATTCGATCTGAAGGGGAGTTACATCGAGAATTGGCGAAGTGCCGGCGAGCTACTTCTAGGGCTTCGTCTTGCCCCGCCGTCGCCAATCGTTCGCCGATCGGTCGCTTGTTCGCCGACCGGTCGCCGCCGCACGAGCCTATCTTTGGTCGGTGGTCTAGCTGGTCGAGCGGTTAGGTAATCCTCCGGAAGTGGCGAGGCGCTCTCGTGATCCATGTGGGTGCCGGCGTAGTCGCGTGTGGCGTTGGAGTTGCCTCGAGAGAGCGTGTCCTTGCCTTGTGGGTGGTGGTGATGGGACGGGAGGCGTGGCTTCAGCAGACTATCAAAGCGTCTTGGGAAGGACCACCGCCTCGCCGATCCACCGAATGACCGTTCGTGGGGCACGTGGCCTTAGGTTGACACGGACTCCGGCGCGCGCACGCGCCCTCGGCGGGATTATCATGGTTCGGTCGGGCCGGGGATCCGTCTGCCCGCCGCGGGGTCGGGAACCTGCTGAGTCGGAGTCGCGGGATCCGCCCCGCCGCGGGGTCGGGAACCTCGCTGAAGTCGGTCGGGGATCCGCCCCGCTGCGGGGTCGGGAACCTCTTTGAGTCGAGTCGGGGATCCGTCCGCTGCGGGTCGGGAACCCTCCTGAATGGTCTCGTAGGCATTTGGGTAGCGGTAGGGGACGGCTGTTTAGGCCGGGCCGTATTCGAGGCCGCCTGCTTGCTGCTCTGGGCTTTGCTTGTTGCAATTGGGCCGTTGGTGCACCCCTGTTTTATGAGTATTCGTCACGTGATGACCATCAATTTAGAGAGGATGAAAGTATCGAGTCTAGTGACTGAATTATTCGTGTTCTTGTATTATGTATATTAAGACATGTTGTAATTTTAAGACCTATAAATTCATTTCTGTTGACATGTGTTTTGCTTATTACACGTGTTTTGCTTATTACATGTGTTGCTACGTATTTGTGCTTAATGAAGTATTGATGTCTACAGCTTGTGCAATATGGATGGCTTCTATGCTCGTTTGTTGCGTGAGGGGGGAAGTGGAATACCTTGGGATGAAAGCCCAATTGGGGAGCAACCTTCTCCAGTTGATCACTTCAGTCCTCAGCCGAGAGCTCACAATAAAAGGTCCAAAAAAATTTCGGAGAATGAAGACAACATTTTGGTGTCGGCATGGCTTAATGTTAGCTTGGATCCGGTGCAAGGGATCCAACAAACTCGTGCCACATATTGGAGTAGAATACATGATTACTTCCATGAGAACAAAAATTTCTTTTCGGAGCGTAGTCAGAATTCACTTATACACCAATGGTCATCTATTCAAGAACATGTCAACAAATTTTGTGGATGCTATGACCGCATTGAGCGTAGAAGACAAAGCGGGATAACAGAGCAGGATAAGGTTGGTCCATATCCTTTTTTATTAGCTTCACATGTGTGCCCTTGTTAATAACGCACTGCTGCTCGCAGATTGTCCATGCTAAAGCTTTGTACCAAGAAGAAGAAGGGCGATTATTTACATACTTGCATTGCTGGAACGTATTACAACACCATCCAAAGTGGACCGGTCATTTATCTCAGAAAAAGCAGAAGACATCATCTAATGCTTCTCCGGGTAGTTCCAGTCCTGTTAGCTCTAATGCAAGCCATTTTCATGAAGATGCTCCTACTGCAGAAGCTGATGTGCTCAGAAGGCCAGCTGGTAGGAAGGCCGAGAAAGAGCGGTTACGCCGCGGTAAAGCTTCAGTTGAGAGTGGTGCAATAAGTTCACTCTACATCGAAGCACTGGAAAACTTTAGGAAAGAGACGAAAGAAATGGAGATTATGAAAGAGCAGAAGAAGGAAGAGCGGTACGAACGAGCATTTGCGCAAGAACAGGAGAGGATTGCTCAAGAGAAAGAAAATATTGAGATAAGAAAAAATGAGCTTGAATTGAAGAGAACGATGGAAGAAGAGAGAATTATGAGCGTCGACACTAGTCGCTTGAGTGGGCCACAACAATAATACTACTCGTCCTTGCAGAATAATATCATCACTCGAAGATTTAATAGGTCCGGTTGAGCACTACTTATGATGTATGAACTAATTTGTTGCAAACTTTAGTGCTACTAAACCATGATGTGCTACAATATATGTATGCATTATTTCGTATTTAAATTTCTCGCATTCAAATAGTTGAAGTGCATAAACTAGTACATTATAGTTGAAGTGCATAAACTAGTACATTGTAGTTGAAGTGCAGAAACATTAAACTAGCGCTTGACTACATCCCTCCATAATGGTGCCATAAGTGCTCGACTAGATCTTCTTGAAGCTGAGAGTGAGCTTTTCTATTTCTGATAGATTGATGAGTTTGAATGAACTCAGAAAGCTCTGGTATTCGTTCATGCGAGACTACAACATTTTCTCCCATTGCTTCGTAATTGTAATCAACTGGACCTCCATCTCGCTCATCTTCAATTATCATGTTATGCATGATGATACATGCTGTCATGATATCTCGAAGTGTTTCTTGATACCAAAAACGAGCTGGTCCACGAACAATTGCAAAACGAGCTTGTAAAACTCCAAATGCTCGTTCCACATCCTTCCTAGCTGCTTCTTGAGCTTCCGCAAAATGTTTTTTCTTATTCCCTTGGGGAGCTGGTATTGTCTTGACAAATGTTGCCCATGAAGGATATATGCCATCTGCAAGATAGTATCCCATTGTATAGTTGTGACCGTTCACGATATAATTCACTTCTGAAGCTTGCCCTTCAGCTAACTTAGCAAAGAGAGGGGACCGATGAAGAACATTAATATCATTATGAGACCCTGGTAAACCAAAAAAAGCATGCCATATCCAAAGATCTTGCGATGCAACGGCTTCTAGAATGATTGTTGGCTCGTGAACATGACCAGTATACATGCCTTGCCATGCTGCAGGGCAATTTTTCCACTTCCAGTGCATGCAATCTATGCTCCCTAGCATTCCCGAAAAACCTTTATCCTCACCAATTGTAAGTAATCTGGCAGTATCATTCTCATTTGGAGATCTCAAATACTCATCCCCAAAGATTTCAATAATAGCTTTCACAAACTTTCTCAGGCTCTCTATAGCAGTACTTTCTCCAATTCGCACATAATCATCAATAGCATCTGCTGCTACGCCGTAAGCTAGCATCCGAAATGCTGCGGTTATCTTTGCAAAGAAGATAACCCAAGAATTCCAAACATAATTCCTCTTACGAACGAAATAATTATCATGCGCTTGTACAAAGATGCAATATGCGAAGAAATAAAGGACGATTCATTCGAAACCTATGTCCAAAAGAAGGTTGAGCCATAGACATTACGATCAACATAATATGCCAAGAAATAAATAATGAATAATTCCAAACCTGCGCTGAAAGAAGGTCGGGCCATAGATAGGAGGATCAGCAAAATAATCCTGGAATAGTCTAGCATGTCCTTCTTGTCTATTGCGATGAACGACTTCATGGCTAGGAGTAGAACCGCCATGGCGTGGAAGATTGACACCCTGATCTTCCATATGTGTTAGATATCCTATTGTAAGGAGAAATACGTATTCATTATTCTTGTCAGACTCCTCGTCGTCTGAGAGATATTGTGAGACTAAGTTTCGATGACTCATTGAGATATTGTAGGTAGTGAACAACAAGAAACATGCAAGACTTCAAACTGCGAATGGGTATGTATATATAAACAATAATAATGTAGCTATTAAGATTACCGTTAGAATATAGCCGCTAAGGTGGCCGTTTTAATATAGCCGTTGCGATGACCGTTAGGACATGACTCACTCCGTACAATAATTTTAATAATGACCATTACAACATGACCGTTACAGGAAAATTCAAATTTAAAATTGCCACGGTCAAATATAACCGTTACAATGTGATCGTCAAAATAAATTTCAATTTTCATATTCCTTTATTAAAATATAGCCGTTTGAATTAACCGGTAAAAAAATGGTAGTTGTTATGACTGTTATGTGGAATATGATTAGAATATAGGAGAGAGAAAATAGAGAGTGTGATATGGAGAGTGTTGTTGGAGAGGGAAGAGATATGGAGAGGCATTTTTTTTGGAGAGTTCTCTAAATCTGGCTTTTGGAGAGTGGGTTTTGGAGAGTCTTTTTGGAGATGCTCTTCTCTCGTATGTAGTTGGCAACATAGGATGGTTCCATGTCGTGATATGTGATCTACGACGATTTTATATTACGGTAGGTGACACGTGTTGTCTCTGATTTCTTTTTAAAGAGATATAGGTAGGCTACGTTAGCACAAATTAAAAACTCTACTATAAACCAGGAAGTCAAATAAGTAAATGATCATGGATCGTTACCGCTAAACGCGCAGGGCAGCAGAAAGAAAGTTAGTGCAGTCGATTCAACATATCGTGTGTCCTGTTGCGGTGGTCGATCTTCCTCGTACAGTGGTCAATCATCCCCGTGTGGTAGTCGATCGTCTTGATGAGCGTCGCAGTAGCAACAACATCTTTACTGAAGTCCACACGTTCGGGGAATGACGCCGTGCGTCGGTGTGCTAGCACCAGCACGCAGGGGAAGGCTCGAGTGGTGACGGTTAGGGTTTTTGATATGTCCGACTATGCCACAATTGCGATCACAAACTCCTTTTAAATAGGTGGCCCCTTCGGTGGAACCCTATATTAGGGCCAAACCAAGGTGCAAAGCTCACTTAGCCCATTAATGACGGATCCAATTCGAATCACTGTATTGCAACCCATTAAATGTGTGACCCTGTAGACTCATGCATAATCAGTCATAGGCTAAAACTCCTTTTGGCCTATAAATTAGCAGCGGCCCCTAACAGGACACAGTAACTTTCAAATACACACGAATATCATATTGAACGAACCTATATAGTACTCATATACTGATCCCTTTGCTTCATGATATCATATCAAAATCAAGGCAAGAAACTTACCACCCTATGATAGCTCGATCATTCACATTTGGTATAGCCATACACTTTCTTAATCCAACCACATTGAGGGGCTCAGAGATATCTCTCTCTGTCGGGAATCAGACAGCCTGGCGCGCGTCCCTCTGACACGTGTCCGTTCCTCTCGTGCCCGGGATCTGTTCCTAAGCCAGCAGAGACGTCTCGGTCTCTGGCCCGGTACCGAGCGGACTATTACCAGTCGGGATCCGACCAAAGGTCCCAAGAGGCCACCGGGGACACTCTTCCCCGACCTGGCGGACCTCTCCGAGCTCTTCCCCGACCTGGCGGGCCGGGCTCCCGACCTCCGCAGCGGGACGGGGTCCCCTGACTTCGACCAAGCTGAGCTCCCGACCTCCGCAGCGGGTCGGGATCCCCTGACTCCGATCAAGCCAAGGCAACCCCCGCCAAGGGCCGCGTGTCAAAGCCTCCACCAGCCAACAGCCACGTGCCCCACGGATGGGGTCAATCGAAGTGACTATACGAGAGCAGGTGGCCATTTCCCAAAATAGTTTAATGGTCTTTGAAGTCATGCTTCGATCCCATCGATCGGTCACGACAAGACGAAGACACGCTCCTCCCGAGGCAAAGACCAACGTCATGAACAAAGAACGTCAACACTCGTCGAGAATCACGTATAGGTGTACGCCGCTTCCGGTGAAATACCTAACCGCCCTGACCAACGAGACTACCGGCCCAGCGTGGGCAGGACGAGCGGTGACCAGTCGACAGGACAAAGGACCGAAGTTGCCCCTTCCTACCGTATAAAGGGAGGTAGGAACCCCGGGGAAGAGGGGGGATTCTCCTAGTTAAGCCATGAGCATTCTTGAGCAAGGATCCAATAACTCTCGTTTGTAAACTTTGTACAGCCATCTACACAAAAGGCAATACAACACCACCACACGAACTGGAGTAGGGGTTCGGCCCGAACCAGTATAAACCTTGTGTCCCCTGTTTGATTGCACAGGTTCCCCTGCTTAGTGCGCCCGTCGAGGGTGCCACCCGGACGAGCGAAGCTCTGGGCCTCGCCCTCCATACGATCCTTCCCCCTCTTTCTTTGCGGTCGGCGGTCCCGATCGTCGACACTCCCGTTACATAGAGAGAGACAAATTTCATCTTAATCGTTCACATTCCTCCACATGTTTCATAGTAAACCCGAAAGCTACCTTCATGACTACCCAATTTCAAAGTAGTATTTGGCAACCTCTAAGTACACTATTACACATGTAGAAAATCATGACGATCTCAGGTCTATTAATCCCACATACACTATGTATTAGACCAACCGATGACATATAAGAATATAACAACTCCCGCAATGTTTCATGGTGGGTCACTCTAATATCATGTTTTTCAACGTGTGTCCACATTATTGATTTGATATCCTTACATCCATAATCCGTGAAACATGATCATCAATCAATACATGTGCGAACCTATAAATCACAATTATGCCATATGATGATATAAGGTTTGGGATAATTCAGAATAATATTAAAATATAAACGAGGAGTTTCACAAACAAATCACATACTTATTACGTTAATAATATTTATTTATAAGATAAAATAACCATATTATTATATAAATATAGATATGATATAATCATCTCTACGATAATCTCAAATGTATATCACTGACATTTTTTTAATAGAAAGGACTTAGATTTATAATTTCATTTAGAAAAAGAGAAAATGTTCGAAGAGATCAATTTTGCTGAGGCTTCAATTGCGCTAGACTACTGGTACATCTCGGACACGACAAAACAAAACACAGGCAATTTACTGGCCATTGTCCTCGTCTCCATATCTTTTGCTTCAACAGAGAAAGCGTGCATGGTAAACGTACGCTCAGAGCAGTAGAGCACAGCACATGACTTGGCTTAACTGCCTTGCTGACTGCTGACCTGCCGGAGTGCCGACTCACTCCTGGGTCTGGCCGCGGTAAAAAAGTTTTCACCTTAAACTTTTCACAAGAAAGGGTACAGTAAAATGTAGAGCTGCTTAGACTGGTAAAGTAGTAAGCTAGGTACGAGTAGCTGACTATGGTACAGTACAGGTTATAGTGATACGAATACGATACGGGCGTAGCCTGCGCTGAGTGACGTACGATATGAACGTAAAATATCATAGAAGACGAACGTATGTAGCCCTGCAAGTTCATGTCAAATCTTTGATGGTTGCGTTTGCGTGCATGCTTACTTCCCACTAATAAAGCACGTGCCCTCCGTACGCACAGAAAAAACCCCCACAAAATCTTATAATTCTAGCGAAATTTATACAGAATTCATGCGCTCCAGGGTTTAAGACTTCGCTATTAGCCAGGGCTGTAAAAGAGCTGGATGCCTCGAGATCGGCTCGCTCTAGCTCCAGGTATGATTTGAGAATTGAGATTGATTTAAGTTTCAAAGGAGGTAAGCTCGAGGTTGAACCCGAGCTCATGAGCTTAAGTCTCGATAAATTTACATACTATTTGTTAAATATTTTTACATGTTAACTCTTATCGAGTTTGCTCGAGTCTTACTTTTGAAAAATAATACATGTTATATCGCTAACTGTTTTCAAATTTACTCGAATCCAATCTATAACTTAGATCTCAACTCAAACTCACTTTAAGCTTAGCAGACGAGCTCCTCGAGCTAGGCTTATTTGAAATTTTTACTGTTCTAGCATCGAAAAAAAAACAAATTTCGCTTTTAGCCTCTAATCCGAAGAATTTACAAGAATAGCCTCCATACAGTAAAATCCCGCGGACGGATCTTGTGAAATTTTTTTATATTTTTTCCTCATTTCCGTGATTGCGTCCGAGATTTTATTTTTATTTTTTCTCCCACATCACGCGGACTCCGTCCGCTGGAAAAACCACAAAATTTTTGCCTCGGGAGGCGAGTTCGTAGGGGTGGGGTGGGGTGGGATGCGTTCGATGAGCGAAAAAATATTTATAAAGCCGTAACGAACTTGAAAAATTATGAAATTTTTGTGGAGGTTTGTGACATATCAATAATATTTCCATAAAATTTTGAGAAGATTATCACGTACGAGAATTTTAAAAATTCAAATATTACAACTATCGGATGAAACAACGGCGAGTAACATTGAAGCGAGCGAAAAATAGAACAAACCACGTTGATAAAATCTGAAATTTTTGTGCGAGTTTTTAGACATCAATTATACTTCCATAAAAATCTGAGAATATTATCACGTACAAGGAATTTATATAAATTCGAACTGTCTTGATGAAACAATGACTAGTAAGTTTAGGCGAACAAAAATGGAATGAACCACGTTGATAAATTCTAAAATTTTTGTGCAGGTTTTGAGACATCAATTATATTTTCATAAAAATATGAGAAGATTATCACGTCGAGAATTTTAAAAATTTGAATATTACAAGCGGCTTGTGAAACAACGACGAGAAAGTTTTAAGTGAATGAAAATATAACAAAACACGTTGATAAATTATAAAAATTTTAGTGCGACTTTTGAGACATCCATTATATTTTTATAAAAATCGAGAAGATTATCAAGTTGATGTCTCAAAATATAATCTTCTCGATTTTTATGAAAATATAATTGATGTCTCAAAATCGCACTAAAAATTTTATAATTTATCAACGTGTTTTGTTCCATTTTGGTTCGCTTAAAACTTTCTCGTCGATGTTTCGTCAAGCCGCTTGTAATATTCAAATTTTTAAAATTCCTCGACGTGATAATCTTCTCATATTTTATGAAAATATAATTGATGTCTCAAAACCTGCACAAAAATTTTAGAATTTATCAACGTGGTTCATTCCATTTTTGTTCGCCTAAGCTTACTAGTCATTGTTTCATCAAGACAATTCAAATTTATATAAATTCCTTGTACGTGATAATATTCTCAGATTTTTATGGAAGTATAATTGATGTCTCAAAAACCCGCACAAAAAATTTCAGATTTTATCAACGTGGTTTGTTCTATTTTTCGTTCGCTTCAATGTTACTCGTCAGTGTTTCATCCAGACAGTTGTAATGTTTGAATTTTTAAAATTCCTCGTACGTGATAATCTTCTCAAAATTTTATGGAAATATTATTGATATGTCACAAACCTCCACAAAAATTTCATAATTTTTCAAGTTCGTTACTGGCCTTATAAATATTTTTTTCGTTCACTGTAACGCATCCCACCCCACCCCACCCCTCATCGAACTCGCCTCCCGAGGCAAAAATTTTAAAAATTTTCCAGCGGACGGAGTCCGCGTGATGTGGGAGAAAAAATAAAAATAAAATCTCATGGACGCAATCATGGAAATGAGGAAAAAATATAAAAAATTTCTCAAGATCCGTCCGCGAGATTTTACTGTATGGAGGCTATTCTTGTAAATTCTTCGGATTAGAGGCTAATAGCGAAATTTGTTTTTTTTCCGATGCTAGAACAGTAAAAATTTCGGCTTATTTAGAGCCCTACTAACAGCTAGCCTGATTAAGAAGAAATAATCACGGCACAAAAAATAAACCATAAAGCTACAATAACGAGGGGATCCCACGTCTCCTTCACCAGTCATGTCCTCAACAATTTTTTAACCACAACGCGGTAATAGAGAACTAGCACAAGTGTGGCTCTAATCGAAGGTTCTCTGTCTTGTAAAGTGGTATGATTATCTATGACAACCTATTACTGAACACCGATAAAAGTGTAGATCCTATGCCTTGAGAGGCTAGCCCAGAGACCCAATTCGGATTCCTAGATGAGAAGCATCCGCATCACAAGGGCTTGCGTTGCAACAAACGAAGTTGAGCAGAAAGGGAGTGCTGGTTAATAACCTTTATTATTCCTCATCAGCAACTTTATATCGGATTAAAAAGAAGAGATTACAATTACAAAAAGAGAGATGCTTCTGTGCTTTTTTTTTTATAGTTGCACAAATATTAAAGTATGAATGAATATTAGATAACGATTGTTTACCTATTCGCTTGTTTTAAGATTTGTGTAACTTGTATTAGGAGACACAGCGTTGAAGCACTACTTTTATAAAAAAAGGTGCAAGATTTTACACTATTTTACACTTGTACTAATATAATTGTACATAAAGTAAAGAGAGATTTGGACCACGGTATCACTCAACGCTCAATTCTACACTTGTCTCCCAAAGAAAATTGTACGCATAGCATGCTCTTGCTAGCAATTGGAAGATGTGAAAGCCGTGGCAAGTTGACTCCTCGCTAGAATGGCTTAAAAATGGAGTAACTCACTAGGATTGCACTTTCGCTTAGATTTGGACACTAACCCACTAACACGACAAAATGTTGCTAAGACATGACACCGGGAGGAATGAATTATTTAAGAAGATAAAGTAATGATGTGTTAATTAGTCAAAGGAGATGAATAAGCAGCTCGCAAGCACTAGATGCAAAATATATCATGTATGTGCACATTCTTCGTGTAAGCAGGAGATGGAGGAGAGCTTGAGAAGAAGATGTAGAGGTAGTGGCAGTTTCTGCATCACTAGCATTAACTGCAAGCGTCTTCGCGGCCATTATGGATGTCATACTTGTCTCCCTCAGGTTCACAAAACCGACGAAAACCGCTCGAAGTTTTCGAGCGTACCGCTGAGGTTCGAAATTAAAAACCGTTCGGTAAACCGGTCCACTCAAAAAAAAAATTAAAAATTTTGAAAAAATTATGCGATCGGTTTTTCGTCAAAAACAGCTGTTTTTCGCCAAAAACCGCTCACAAAAACCGTTTTGCGACGAACATCCAGTTGGCAGCGGTTTTTCGCAAAAACCGAACGTTTTTTGGCGAAAAACATCGGTTTTTCTATATTTTTTTAGAATTTTTTTTAAAAATTTTGATTTATTAACCCTTCGGTTTTTGACAGTTTTTGAGCAGTTTTCCGAGCGGTTTTCGTACCGCGAATTTCGAAATTCGGTTTTGTGAACCCTGGTCTCCCTGCCATGCTGCCCTATGAATGCCGGCTTGGGCTAGCTCAACAAATTTCAGGTTTACCGGGGAAGGTTCATTAATCATTAGGCATAACTTGCTTCCGTTAGATACTCCCTCAGATCTTGAATAGAGGGCATGATATTTTAGTTGTCAAATTTTATTTCTAAATACATATCATTATACAATTTTGATATAACTTTTAACTATTTTTTCCTACTATTCGTTATTTCTAATGTTATTTTTTACTCCTCCAGTCTTCAAATACTAGTGGTTGGAGCATTTTGCTGGGTGCATGCAAAAACTAGTCACTGAGTGAATTAATAGAGTTATTTGGACTCTTTTACTCCTAGCATTAGTGCAACACGCACCTGTACTCTTCCAAAGCTGCACTCATGCAATTAATGCCTTGTTATTTTCCAAATGTGCCTCTTCGTTATGCATGCGGTGGCTGCTGCAATTCTAAACTTGCACTAGTACTCATTCGAGACATGAGTTCAAACTACATGTACTGTAAATATTTATTGATTTCGGAGAGCCCTCTAACTTATTTAATATAGATACAATAGAAAATAAACACCCTAATTAACCTCTCCTTATACGTGACATCATGTCTAAGCGTTGTTTGGCGGGGCTTGGCTTCGGCTGCCTGCCAGCCGGAAGCCTTCAAAACCGCTTCACCGCACAGCCCAGCCGCAGCCAGCCTAAGGTGCTTCCATCGCTGCGCCTCCCCCGCTCAGCCTCCTCCTCCCCCGTGCCCCGCTCGGTCTCCGCCTCTCGCCCGCCGCCCCTTCGCCGCTTCGCTCGGCCTCCGCCTCCCCCGGTCGGCATCCTTTCCCAACCAGAACTGCCATTTCCCCCGTCTCCTGTCCTACTCGCGAACGCTCGCCGCCGCCACCGCGCTCCGAGGCGGCTCAGTCGGGAGGCTTCGAGGAGCTTCCGGGGGCTGGTTGAGCGATTTGGATGCCAGCGGGTTCGGTTGGCTCTTCTTGGTGCGTCGCTGGACGTGCCTGCCTGCGTGGGTGGTGATAAGTAAGGTCTGCTCCTGCGTTCTTGGCTCGCGCCAGGGTTTAAAATGCCGACGAAAACCGGCCGTGCCGAGCCGGTTCGGCAAGTAAAACCGTTCGGAAAACCGTTCAGATGAATAGTAAATTTAAAGAATTTGAAGAAGTTTCGCAAAAAGTGTCAAAAAAATTTTAAATTTTTTTTGTGCGGTCCTGAGGCCATCCTAATGATTTTATAAAATTTTCAGATTATTATCAGATATGTACATTTTTTTAAAATTCTGACAGTGATACTGTCACAATATATGCTCTTTAGTTTATTATTTTCTAGGGGCACAAAATGAAGTCTAATATTTCTTAAACTTTTTTTGTGATGTTATAACTTATTTACAATGATTATGTAAAATTTTCAGAAGATGATCAGATATGTGTATTTTTTAAAAATTCGAAAGTGATATTATCATTGTATATGCTCTTCTATTTTTGATTTTATATAGGTACTAAATGAAGTCTAATATTTTTTAAAATTTTATTTCATAATACTTTGGAACTATTTATGGTTACATTAAATTTTCAGAATATAAAAAATCTTTTAATTATTTATAAAAATCTGACAATATCTTTGTTCCTTTTCCTTAATTGTTGTTTTGGATTTTTTAGAAGTAACAAATGATTTAAAAAATTAATTAAATTTCTCTGAGGTGTTTTATAGATTAATTGGGATTTTTTTTAATTTTTTCAAATTTTTTTTGCATTTTTTGCATTTTTCCTTTCATTTCCACCATTTTTCCTTCTGTCGTCGGTTTTCGACGAAAACCGACCGGTTTTCGATAAAAACCGACCGGTTTTCGAGCTTTTCGACCGGTTTTCGTTTTTTTTGAATTGGTTTGACCACCTGTTTGACTTTCGCAAACCGATCGGTTTTTACCGAATTTCGATCGGTTTTCGCGAAAAACCGGTGCCGGGCAATTCTCGAAATTCAGTTCGAAAACGAAATTGTTAACCCTGGCTCGCGCGGCGTCCTTGGCTGGATTGGGTTCGGCTTCGCTGCGGTGGTTGATCAGCTCAGAGAGTCTGCTTGCTTGCTTCGTTTCTCTCTTTGAATTTTGTAGACAAAGATTGTATTTTTTGTTTCTTTTGGGCTCTTGCTGTTGTTCTTCACGGTCTTAGGTTTGTTGTTGACCGAGTAGTTAATTAGGGAGTGTTCTTGCTAGGCCGCTTCCAGTGTTGATTCATCGAAGATTTGTGAATGATTCGCGAGATGAATTAAGGTTCCTAATAATAGACTGGATTTTGGTCTAGACTTTGCTCGTTCCTACGGCTGTTTACTGATGACGAGTTTTTAGTTTACAACCTTGGCCCGTGCGATAAATATGACAATAGTCTGCGAAATTTGATTGGTTTGGGACTTTTGGTTGGATAAGGGTGCTGAGAAATGCAGCACAGGAAGAAATGTGGAAAGGTGTGAGCAACAATGCTGAGATGGAATATTGGACTTTTGGAACATTATTAAGTCTATAATAGTTGAAAAAAAGTTAAATCAGCATACAAATAAGCCTTCAGATCTCTCAAAATTATTTTAGTCATTTAAACACCAGCTACAGTTGCAGCAGCCAACAATTAGCCAGTTTGCCAAACGGACTCTCAAGAAAAGTTACAACCGTCAGTTACAGCTGTTTCACAGGCCAACAAACCTAAATCAGCTTTATAACTCAGCCACAACCCTCCCAAATAGGGCCTAAAATGACTAGTATTTGAAGACTAGAGGGGAACTATAGAATAGACTAAAACACACAATTTAAGAGCAATAAGTGAGCTAATAAGGACGACGATTTAATCATTTCTATAAGTGCTTTGGTTAAAATGTAAAATCCTAAAATGTCATCTATTCATGAACGGAGGTTCTAAGCTACTATTCACTTTGTTCAAGTTTATAAGACATTTTTTATTGACACATAGACTAAGGAGATATTGAAAATGACGAATCTATTCCTAATTATTATCTATAAGCATTATATTAATGCATACATATAGAGAATATAAAGTAAATATGGATATTTATTAAGTGTATAAAGAAAACATCATACTAATTTTTGTATTTAAACATAAAATATGTCTTATATTTATGGATAAGATCATTAAAAAATACGTTCTATAAACTTAGACGAAGGAAGTACTAGTCATCTTTAGTAGAAATCAATTTAGTGACAAATCTTGCAAAGCTAAACAGAAAGTTGACTGGAAAATTATCTTGCGCCTTGTAATCAATCACATTCATATTTTCATTCTTTTTTCGCCTGACAAATGCGGCTCATGCAAAGACTATATTGGCTTAATCTAATGAAGGTTGAACAAGTAGATCAGTATAAACACAAGGTTAGATAACAAAGTGCTACTAGTAGGTAGCCTTTGAGACAGAAGTTTCACGAAGGAAAAAGGGCAAGAGACAAAATTAGTACTACTCTTTTTTTTCCTTTGCCCTGAATGAGTGAAATTAGGGTTTAATAAGCCTGGGCTTTTGTAGCCTCGTTGACATTTTTTTTAAATCTAGCAACATACAAATATAATTATAAAAATAGCTCTCTTCACCACCGTGGAAGTGCTATTAGGTGACACATATCACCTGTCGCACCCGTGTATCACGGCAGGAGCCCACGCTCGCGGCAACAAGGTCGATTGGGAGAAGAGTAGGGTGAGTGCAGCATGAGTTGGCTGCTGAGCTAGGGCAGCTTGGTAGGATCTACTGTCGTGCCCGAGGAGCTCGGCACCAAGCCTGCCGCAGTAGGCTCACCGGCTGCTGCCACGATCAGCTGGGTTGCAGCATGGCCAGACCCCTAATGTGGTACGTGGGCACGACAGGTAACATATACTCCATCCGTTGATAAATATAAGGTCTATAGTTTGAATGGTCTTTTTGAAAAATATAAGGCGTGTATGTAGATTTAATGAGTCTTTTCACATATACCCTTATTTATTCTCTCTCAACCATATGCATTTATTCATTACCACCTACACAAAGTATTGTCTCTCATCTTCCAAGACAATTAAGAGGGATATGTAAGTCATTTCCTCTCATGTTTTCCTCAATTTCACCACAACCTTAATCCTTGTGCCAAGTCAAAATACGCCTTATATTTATCAACGGAGGGAGTATCACCTATCGGCGCTTCCACGGTCGAAAAAAGGTTATTTCTATAATTGATTTCTCATGAAGGCTAGATTTGCACACAAAAAAAAAGAGCTAGAAAAGTTAAGGCTTCAACTACACATGACGTGTAATGGCCACAGTTATGCAGGATGAAGAAAGTGAAAAAGTACCCGTTGAGATCGCCGTGGATCAAGTCTCCTAAGGGCATGTACAGAGATATAGATAGCAGCTGTCTATAATATATCTTTATATCATCTATAGACAACACTAAAAATAACTTATACAATAGATCGTCTATATAGTTGTGTGTAATAGTCTCTCATCTAATCAACAGATTGTCTATATAATGGTATATAAAATATAAAGCCGTTTATAAAACCGTCTGTTAAATAGTAGACAACAATTTCCTCTCTTCTCCTTCTTTCTCCTTCACATCACCTAAAATCTTACGTGACATAATCTTACAATAACTGATATGTACTATTATACATGCTCTAAGGCCGTTAGGCAGGCCTCGTAAATTTCCTTCTCCAACGCTGCATGTAATCAGAAGAGGCCCCGTTATTCTGGAGCCCGGCGTGGTAGCTGGTAGCAGGCCGAATGATGTCCTGGGATTATATTGTGGAATTACAATGGACGTTGTTCACCGGAAATGGCCACCAACGCTTCAAATTCGCATGTAGATTTATACCAAAACACCCCTAGAGCATTACCAGTTACCACACAAGTAGGCTTTCGTTTGGCAGCATGGCCTGCTACATTTGAGCCCAAATTAGCCTCTAAATGGGGGCGAAAATCTGAGCCATACATCACACACTTAGATACGTGGCATCTTCAATTAATAGCGTACAACTGTATACAATCTTGAACATTTTCTCTACCATTAATACGTAAAATATTTTCTCCCTGGTATATTCATTCCAACTTTAGTGAATCCATATTTATCAATGAGTTAAATCTTTTATTTCCACATTAGAATGTCAATATCTTCCGCACCCTATAAAAATGGTTCGTCTCTGCACAGAAATTCACCCTTGAGAATTCTTCGATGGAAGGAAAGCTAGCTATCAGTATTACTCTTTTTCTGTCCTATCTTGTTCCAGCTATCAGAGGAGGAGAACTAGCACACACCATTCTAGAAGAGAATATCGGTTCAATTCTCACCAATAGATACTAGTATAGCGCCCTGTCTTTCGGTTTTCTTTTCTCAGCACGTAATATATGGTCTTTTCCTTTTCTTGAACGTTTGTTTCCTTTTCCTTAATTCCAAGATATTTGTTTCATTTTTCTTGAGATGATGCTGAAGGTGGGGGAGATCTGTTATGGGCCACATGGATGAGTTAGACACATTAAACAATGGCCATCGGATGTGGGTGAGTAAAGCTGAGGAAAGATCTGAGAGGTTAATTTTGATGGAGGCAAGTTTCTGGAGACGTTTCGTTGGGTGTATGAAGGTTAGGCCATCTCTAGTGGGGTGCATTATTTGGGACGAACGTAGAAAAGAATGCTTAGGTGCATTATAAAGGGGTATAGATGTTAACAAGACCATTCAGGTATGAAAAAACATTTCACTTCTGTATTTGACAACATATTTGGTGGCTAACAAGAAAATAAACATCGAAAAAGACCGGGGATGGTGATGTTTACGATTGCATCGACATATATCTTCAACCAGCTTTGAATCATCCATTATTTTAAAACCATGTAATCCAGGTATACTACTTTCCATATAGAAGGATTTGCTATTAGTATATTATTACATGTAAATTTATATCTGTTCAGGTTTTGTGCCTGCGCATGAATGTTACGGATATAAACGTCCCCAGAAACTTGCATTTATCAAAATGAACGTCTCATATCTTTCCTCAGTTTTACTCACCCACATCCGATGGCCATTATTTAGTGTGTCTAATCATCCCTGTGGCTCACAACAGACCTCCCCACCTACATATTTGGAAGGAGAGCGAATCAAATAAGGAAATAAATAAGGAGGATCCGCATGCAAGGAAGCCAGACTTGAATTTTTTACTGGCCAAAGTTGTACGTACTACATATTTGGAAGGAGGGTGAATCAAACAAGGAAATAAACATGGAGGATCCACATGCAAGGAAACAAGACTTGAATTTTTTATTGTCCTGGCATTGTGATCGTATTTTTTTCCCGAATATGACCCTTCTCGAGACTTTTTACGGATCTAGCCCCATAGAGCCTAATTTCAGCGCATGGAGAGCGCTGAATTTTTGTTTTTATTTTTTATCTAAGGAACCAACGGTCTGTGAGTGCTGCTTAATTTTTTCTATTTTTTTCGCGGAACGGTGGTGGCATGAAAGCAATATTTAATTTTATCTTTTTCCCCTTGCGGATCCAGCAGTCGGTGAGCGCAGTTTATTTTTCCATATTTTTCCGAAATCATCCCTGTGGCCCACAATAGACCTTCCCTCACCTCCAGCATCAACAAGGAAAAGGAAACAAACGTCTTGGAATCAAAGAAAAGGAAACAAACGTCCTGAAAAAGGAAAGGACCATACATTACGTGCTGGGAAAAGGAAACCGGGGGATGGGCAGCGCGACCAGGAGAACGCAGGTCTGCAATGGTTCCACGTTCGCCATCGGTGTCTTTGCCGACGCGGCGAGGTTGCTGGTCAACGACCTCGCGGCCGTCGTGCCTCGGCAAATTTATAATTTAATTTTTTTTAAAAATAATTTTATTAAGTACAAAATAATCGAAAGTTTTTTTGAGATTTTTTCTAGAATTTTTTAACCTAATGTGCTATCTTTTCAAAAATTCTTCTATATTTAAAAAAAATGAAGGCAACTCACATGTAACTTCTTCTAGTGCAGCTTGACCACTGCAGAAGCTTCTTCTCTTCCTCCTCCATTAAAGCAAGAAAGAAGCTCCAAAGCTCCATCAATCCCGCACCAAATCTCCTATTTCCATCTATGGTGTTAATTCCCCAAATTTCGTGCTCTATTGCCGAAATTTCCTCTCAATCTGATTTGATTCCAAATTATGGTTTCCATAAATATGCTTGTTTCGGGGCTATAAAAGCCGACGAGCTCTCCTCCACCCTATCGCATTGCGTAAATCCCCAAGTGCTCCCTCTTGTAAAGATCGCCGGATTTTGTAGGTAACCCAAGCCATCACCGTCATCTTTCCCGGCGAAATTCACCGCAACCGTGACTCCTCCCCCGCAGACGCCGGTGTCGACGATTTCGCCGCTTTGATGTCGACCATCGCGACCGCGGCCACCCTCGGCCTTCCCCCTTGCGTTGGCCAAGCCAGGAGAGCACGCTGTGCTCTCTGTGGAAGCTGCAAAAAAATAATCTAAAATCAGAAAATTCTTTTTTCTTTCTCTTTCTTCATTTAAAATCTTTTGGGAGCCCGTTTTCGCCCATTCGACCTCCATTTAGTTCCGTTTTTCTTTCTAAATTCATTTAAAATTCTAAATTTCTCTTTTATTATTAAGTGTTGTATTCATACTTATCTTCTCATTTAATTGATAAGCGGGTGTACTGCCGTCGTAGCGTTAGCACAGGCACTATACTAGTATATATAGGAAGCCGAAATGGGGCACCATGGTGCCTGGGCACTATGATTTCAAATGCACGAATTCAAGCTATATTTGAGTATATTTTTTAAAAAATTTAATTTTAGGGTATATACTCATCTATAAAAATTCAAATGAAACACATACCTTTGAAAAAATATACTCGAATTCAAAGATTTTGAACAAGTTTGGATTACATACTTTGCTGATTTATATATATAATCAGCCCATACCTACAACCAAACTATCATCAAAAAGGGAAACTCTAGTTTGAATTTCAGTTCAAACTTGTTTGAACTAGTTAGTAAACTAGTTAAACTCAACATCCTATAAATTTCAAAAACATTCGCAATAAAATACATAAAGAAAATATATTTTTTGGATCATGGTGCCCAGGCACCATGGTGCCCTAGATAATTATAATATATATATATATATAATCTAGTAAGGTTCCAATTAAGATATTCTGTGAGATATATGCAATAGCTCATCTCTTTCATCGATTGTTGTTTATCCACTGATTTTTCTGTTAGGTAAATCTATTGCTAATGATCTAACTTGATACAGGAAGTGAAACAAAATGCCCTTTTGTATTTGCAGCAATCTGTTTTTATTCTTATTTATATCTTTTCATTTTTATAATTGATTGCTAGATCAATGTAATAATGTATTAAGTAATGTATTAAATAAGGGCCACCCGAAGCTCCCGGCGCTGGTGGAAGTGGTCATGAACCTCGACCGCCCCCCACTCAATCGCTTCCCCTCTAGTGACTTCCTCCTCTCCCACTGCCCCACTAATCGGGTTTGATGGAAGCCATCAACCAAGGTTTCAAATTTTGTTTTCGGATCACATCTTGGAGGCGGTCGAAATATGAAATTTTGGCGAGATTTTGGAATTTAAGATGAAATCCGATCAAAAATCAAAAATCAAATTTCAAATCCGGTATTTTTGGCTGAGGAAAAACTGAAATTTGAGCCCTTTTCAACCCCCTATGAAATAGTCTCCCGAGGCTATAAAAAATTAGGAAAAATATGAAAAAATCATGCCAACATTTATTTACATTTTCTATCTGTTTGAATGGATTCAACCTCACGTTCTTGAATAGAAGGTCCAGTATGTTCCACATTGCGTTCAAATCTTTCCCAACACACGAAATCCAAGTTAGGGTTTAGGCTGAAATCCAAGTTAGGATTTAGGTCGAAATACAATTTAAGGCTAAAATACGTCACTCCTGTTAAGAACCAACTCGACTACAATAAGTATATGCACACTTATACTTGACAGAACTATATATACTACTACGACTGCACTACAAGCACACATGAGACCTGAAATCCGGTCCTGCAAACATGAAAGAAATTGTGATCATCTCGATCAAATTTGTGATCATGCTAAATCCGGTCTTGCAAATACACATGCAAACATGAAAACATGCTAAATATCAGTCAAATTTGTATCAAACATGCTAAATTTCGGTCAAACATGAAAACATGCTAAATCCTGGAATCACACATGCAAACATGAAAAAATTGTGATCATCTCAGTCAAATTTTTGATCATGCTAAATCTGGTCCTACAAACACACAAGCAAACATGCTAAATCTCGATCAAATTTGTGGTCATGAACAAAAAACAATTGCACTACAAGTACAAATGCTAAATCCGGTCCTGCAAACATGAAAACCGATCGAATTTGTGATCATCACGGTCAATAAACCCGAAATTAATCGAAATCTCACCGAAATTTCCCAAAATCCAAGTTAGGGTTACATAATTTGTATATGTATTTTTTTTACAAAATGTTCACATGTATTCCTCAGAAAAGGTATTACAATTCACCACAAAAATTTTGTGCAAAATCCGGTCAAATTTGCGGTCATCTCGGTCCAAAAGCCATTTTTTTTGCGAAATTGACCGAAAAACCCTAAAATCACTATAGCAATTTGAAAATTTGAATTTTTTTTATCCCGCTGAGATTTGGAATCTCGACCCCAGCCGAAATCCGAAATTCTGGCAAGATTTTGAACCTTGCCATCAACCGTGCCTAGACTCGATTTCCTACCCAAGGATGGCTTGAGCATGTTGTATTTGCCGTCACCATGATCAGAGCTCACCAGATCTAGTATTTGTTGTAGGATCTATTCCGGTTTGTTGCAGCATTCCAAAATGTTTTGTGGATATGTTTCTCGATTATTGATTTTGTTGTTGCAATGTGTTTGATTTCACGCGTGCAACAATCATCACTAACCATTGCAACATCGATATTTTTTCCTATAATCGATGGTTTTTATTACAGTAACCATAATCAGTAGTAACCATTGCAACATCGATATTTTTTCCTATAACCAGATGTGATGTGTCTTTTCCGATTCATTTAGTTGCAAGTGCACCCCAAATTGTTGCACACATATTTTTAAAATGTTGTATAGGTTATAACATCTTCCATTATTTTTTTCAAAAACATATGTGCTAGTTTATCAAGTATACCTACGTATATGAGTGAGATTTTATAATTTCAAATGAATTTTGACAATAAACTAGACCTCCTCTCCCCTATTTTCTTTGAGATTCAAACAATAATGTTGCAAATGTTGAAAGTTTTTGTTGCATATGTTGTTAAATATGTTGCACAGGAGAGTACAATGGATATACATAAGAGTCCCCTTAACTTTTTCTACTTTACATTCTTGTTCTTCCACCCTCCAGTGATGCAAACAATTTGCCTTCATTACCATCTAAATTTCACCTTGCAGCTAAAAGTGGACTTTGTATATTCTTCATGAAAGAGCACCTCACATTAGATATATACTATGTCCATAACAATTATAGAGTTCACTTATGCATAACATCACATTAAAGACATGGGGGTTTTATGGTGAGTAATCAAATATCATAATCCCTTTAATGGGTTGTGAATCTATTGAATTATAACTTAACTCCATTGATCAACTATGAAACATTGGAAGAGCCGCTAAGACGGATTTCCATTTTTATTCTTTGTCACCTAAGAATATAAAGTGAATCGCATTGCCTTTGGAAAAATTTGATAATGTTTTGGGATCTTTGATTGTACATATAGTGATTGACTTTTTCTTATTAAACAGATGGAACCAAGCTCTTATCCATTGGGTCTTGATATTCAATCTGAGTTAACATCCAACAGCTCACAAGCACATCTGCCTAATATCAAGTGCCCGTCGGGAACAATTCCAATATTACGTTATGACAACGAGGATATCATGTCTTTATTGAATGTTGGTTTGATGGATAATAAGGAAGGAGAGGTATGCATTTTTAGTCTTTTTTATATGATCTAATAGTTAGAAGGTCAAATACAAGATCCTTTCTAAAATATTTGATAGAATCAATTAAGTTATTATTTATCTTAGTGTGGCATGCAAAGTGATCTGACTCACGTCACATATTATTCATTTACTTTTAGTATGCAGGTATCAAATATTGGGATGATAATATATATGGAACACAGGCTACAATAAATGTCTACGAGACATTTCTGAAACGGAAGAACGGGGATCTTCCTGCATCATGGGCACAAATTGATAATGGGCAAGAAGCGATAGGTGCAGGTTCAATGGTAAGTATTACTCTTCTCTCTAAGTTTATAAAGCGTATTTCTTTTTAGCATATAGACTAAAAAGATATT
Organism: Otatea glauca; assembly: GCA_036346275.1. Lineage (NCBI taxonomy): Eukaryota > Viridiplantae > Streptophyta > Magnoliopsida > Poales > Poaceae > Otatea > Otatea glauca. The sequence continues at coordinate 53,343,723 of CM070714.1, read as the reverse complement.
AAAAATAACTAGATTACCTCTAGTTATTAGCACTAATCACTGAAATCAATGCATGCAGGTAGAGAATATAAAGTAAAAATGAATATTTATTACGGGTATAGAGAGAACATTGCACTAATTTTATATTGAAATATGAAATACGTCTTATATTCGTGGACAAGATCATTAAAAAAATATGCTTCATAAATCTGGACGGAGAAAGTACCCTCGTATGACACGTTTTTAATTTCAGTACTTGAATTATCATCATTCCTTTATTGTGATAAAATCACGGGTTATTTGTTTTCGGGGAATAGCTACCGATCCCAACATGTTCTAAAGTCCTCTCAAAATTGAAACGTCGCTGGCATCCATGCATACTTTTGGAACCATCACACTTATCGACGTGACATAGGATGCAAACTTGATTTTGTATCTGTCTTGATTAGTCCAACAATGAACATATCATTCATAATTTTTGCTACCTATAGTATCTACAACCTTAAGGAAAATAGAATTATACATACAATAATTGTTAGTTTTTTTATCATGGTATTTTCAGGTATGGCCAAGCTTAAATGACGACGAGCTTGCCAGGTTTCATATTCACTGGGTAATGCATACATATTTATCTAGAATTTTGTTTTGCTAGACAGATTTATAATGGCCATACTATTAAAATTTTAATAATCGGTGTACAGCCTGTACACAAACATCGTTCAACTAATGTCCTTGACATAAATAATCTTGGTGACAGGTAGATAATGCAAATAAGCCGTGCTACAACCTCCTTTGTCCTGGTTTCGTGCAAGTTAGCCAGAGCATTTGTCTCGGGGCAAGACTAGAACCAACTTCTGTCTATAACGGACCTCAGCATACAATAATTGTTGTTTTGTTTCAGGTATTTTCCTTGAGTTTAAAACTTTTCATGATCACTTTTATCGATCAGTGGTTAACTCATGTAGTAATCCGGTCGAAGAAACACATGTAAAAATTATCCTCGGCACACGACCCTCACGAAGCACTAACCATGTTATTTTGGATGAAATTTTACGGTACATTATACTGGTAGCATATGATGAGTAGTAGAAATCAAATCTAGGCATTGATTTGTTAAGGGTATTCCTACTACTCTACTAGCAGAGGAATTATAAAGAAATACATGCTAATCTGATTTATTGGATCGAAAATAATGAACGGCCCATATTGGATTTAGTGTAATGTATTTTAAAAGAAATTTTGCAGTGTTTTATACTGACAGTAAAGTATATGACGAGTAGTAGAAACTAGGCCTAGCTAGCCATTAATTTGTTATGATATTCCTACTAATCTAATACCGAATAAAGTACAAATAAATATTAGCCAATCTGATATATTGGATCGAAAAGATTGAACATCCGTATTAAATTTAGTGTGCTCTGTTTTGATTTATGTTAGGACCGAACTTCTAAAGATTGGTGGCTTGTATGGGGCGACGAGACCAGTCCGATTGGGTGCCAGACAATTGGGTATTGGCCGAGTTCGCTTTTCAGTAGCTTGAAGGAGAAGCGAATTTTGGGTTTTGGGGTGGAGTAGTGCTAGTGCATGGCCCGACGGCTTCATCAGATCCTCCAATGATGGGCAGCGGACACTTTGCTTCGGAAGGGTTAGGAAGAGCAGCCTATGTCACGAACATTAGAATCGTGGGTCAGAACAACCAGTTCACCGCTCCAAACATCGGCAAGGCCTCTGTGAGCAGCTCTAGAGTAAATTGCTATAGCGTCGATGGTTTTGAAGTTGCTAGTGGCAATATGCGCGTCCCTAGCGAATGATATAGTATCTTTCTACGTAAAAGGGTAATTTATCGTGTAATAAAGCCGTTGACCACCGTACGTCTTGCCTCTGCACCAGTGTCGGTACTCTGATACGTGACGTGCGTGCGTGCCAGTGTGGTCGCCGAGGCGAAGGACGTAGCTAGCAGCATCCCGTAAGTGCCAATAGAATGAGATCTAGGTCTGATTATGCGTTGCAAACTACAAGGGCGACATGACAATTAAGATCAGAGCAGTGCTTCAATATTTTCCTTCTCAATACAGGTTGTACAAATCTTGAAACAAGCACAAACTAAAGAGTAAGTAATCACCATTTACCGTTCACTCATGCTTTAATATTTATGCAACTGTTAAAAGGAAAAGCACGGAAACACCCCTTTTAAGATCATTAATTGCAATAGAGGGACATGCATATTACTATTAGCAGCAAAACCATCGACGCACGCACGCACCGTGTTGCCTTTCAACAAGCCTAGACAACAACCAAAAGAAAAAAAAAACAAGCACGACAACTCACGAACAAATAGAGGAATAGAATGCTAGTGGTACGGCATATATAACTAACACATTTTCTTGCTCATGTATAGAACAGAACAGAGTACATGGGATATATAATATAGACGAAGGCACAACGACAGACTCCGACTCAGCTTTGGCTTGCCTTACATGTACTCATATCACTGACTACATCGATCTTATACTGAACTCAGAAACTAATACAAGAACATGAGATGGACTCGAACTACATTTTATACTGAACTCAGAAACTAATACAAGATTAACTATATAACACGCGTCCCTGGTGGATTCTCCTAGGGTTCTACCTGAGCCGCGACTCGTCCTTGTGGCGCGTAACGAGCTTGGCGGTGTCGCGCCACCAGCACACCTCGCTCTCCTTCTCCCGCAGCTTCCTCTGCACGCGCTTCAGCGCTTTCTCCAGCTCCGCGATCCGCTCCTCGTGCCGCGATTGCAGGAGCTCGTGCAGCCTCCTCTCCAGCTCGCGGGCCGATACGCCGCCATGGGGCGGGCTCTCCCCCTCCTCCTCGTCGCTGTCTTCGTCTTCCTTGCAAGCGTCGTCATCGACACAAGTGGGCGAGTGGCTCACGGATGTGGCATCGCTCTTCGCCTCAGTCTGCGAGGATCGATCAGAATTCAGCATACTATTACCCCTTGTTAAATTGGCCTAGCTAGAGCACCTTGTAGCTGTAGCTACACAATACCTGGAGTTGATGATCTCGCCGAGGAATCGCGCATTCCTCGTTGTTCGAGGTGGATTGCAAGCGCGTGAGTTCCGCCTCGAGCTCCGCTTCCATCTGGTCCATCGCAATGGCAGCACGGCAACCTGCATTTCCGCCGCTGCGCGCCGAGGCGGCCGTGCGCGAACCGCGGGACAAGGCGTCGTCCTCTTCGCGGACGCAGGCAATGGGCTCCTTCACGACACTAGCGCTGTCGGTTTGATGAGAAGCGTTGGAGCGGTTGCTGCTCTGCGTCTCCGCCTTGACGTCAAGCACCAGCCGCTCCATCTGGGTGCGCAGCTCCGCCATCCTGCTCAGCTCCGCCGCGCTCTTAGACAGTAGCAGCACCAGGCTCGCGCCCAGCCCGAGGCTCGCCGCCGAAACCTCCTCCGCCGCCTTCTTTCCTGCACGTCAATCAACCGCACCACACCATTCGCCACATTTTGGTTACGTGAAGCTGGCGACACCAACAACAGTACAACACCGGTCACGAATCCACCAGTTCGCCATAGACACGTACCCAGAGAACTCCGAGGCGACTCGCGAGCCACTGCTTGGCTGCCCACCACCTTTGGGGTGGCCACCCCCCTCGTCTCCTCCTTGGCCGCATCCTCTCCCGCGGCGTCCTCCTTGGCTGCGCCGCTCGAGCAGTACCGGGGAAGACGCAGGCGGCAGCCGGAGGAGCCGCCGCCGCCGGCCCTGTGGAGGATGCGCGACAGCAGCGACCGCGGAGAGGGGCACTCACGCGCCCCGCCGCCGGTCGCTGCAGCTGCGGAGGCCTTGGTGAGGAGGGCCCCGACGGTGGAGGGCGATGCCGACGAGGCCGAGAGGCGCGGAGGCAGTGGCAGCGCGGGCGCCTTGCTCCTCTCCACCGCCATTAGTGATGGGTTTGGACTTTGGAGTTGGAGGAATTTTTGGAGTATTCGATGGGTTTGGATTTGAGGTTTCGATCGAGGCGTGCGTAATTTATAAGCGGGGTGGCAATCGTGGGGAGTGGAGAGGGGAGGGAGGAGTTTGTGTTGGGGTTTTAAATGTGTTTAAGACTTAACCTTCATGTCTAGTACAATCTGTCCATCTTTATAAGCCTCATTTCTTTTTTTGCACATAGATTAATAAAATATTGAAAATGACAATATTACTCCTAATTATTATCACTGAGCATTAGAATATAAAGTAAAGTATATATTTATTAGAAGTGTAGAGAGAACATCATACTAATTTTACATTGAAATATTAAATACATCGTATATTTGTGGACACGGCTATTCAGAAAAATCGTCTTATAAACATCAACTGAGTGGGTATTGACATATTGGCAATTACTCACTCCATTTCCAAGTAGTATATGGTTGGATAATCGAAAGTTAAAGTCTTTTTATTTTGAGAAGAACAGAATTGAGTCTGCTAATGTGATTGGACACTGATGTCATACAAAGTCAGGTTTAGTTAAAAAAAAGATCTGAATTTCGACTTAGTGTATTCTGCTCTCTTCCTACAGTTTGCAGCAGCTTGTGTTTTCAATCTAAAACTAGGAGCGTATGAATGCTTCAGGGACGCACAGTTTGAACGTGAACGGTCAAATGCCAGTTTCAAATCTGTAGTGCACGATTTCCTATGAATTCGAAGTGCATCAGCCAGCAGCAGCACTGATCGCCTCTGCGGTTCAAAACTTGCACTTCGGCATTTTTTAGTTCGTGAGCCATTTGGCCCTTGTAAATGACGAAATGGGCGGTAGGTTCCCCTTTAATTCCTTAAGCGCGTCCACCATAACTCATTTCACAACTCCAGCTAAGCTCATCGATCTCGCAAATGAGCTTCTTTCAAATTTTCAATTCCATTGGCTCGATTCATCATATGATCAGCACTGCTATGCATTATTTTTGGTGCACAAACTGTAAAGATATAGTATACTAGTACACGTTATGGATGCACGCCGCCTTCAGGTATTTGAATTCATATGATCAGCTACTAGTACTGATGAAATGATCTGAATGCTACATGCGTTTGTGCCCGTGATGCATATGCATTGAGGTGCAACGCCCGTGTGATCTATGGAGTCTCTGCATGGGATGGCAACCCAGTGCAACTCAACCCTGCTACTTCCTGGAGGGTCTCCAAGGCTGAGCAGAGGAGTGCCTCCAAGGCTGAGCAGAGCAGCGGCCAGCAGGCAGGCACCAACTAACTGGAGATGGAGTTAGGTGTGGATATCGAACTAAGTTCTCGTCTTATCTAGATTTTTTTTTTCAAAAGTCGAAATTGACACAGTTTGATTTAATATTAATGTATTTATAGTTTAGAAGTATTTTTAGAAACTAGCTAACGAGTCGAGCCAGAATAAAATCTAATTTCATTCAAAATCAACTTATTTCAATGTTTAACCAACTAACGAGTGTATTTGAAGCAGCGTTGAACCGAGTCAACAAGCACTACTAACTAGTAGCCTTTTTCCATCCCTGGATGGAGTGGATAAGGATCCCATGCAGTAACTGATCGAGCCAGTCTGCGGTCTAGAATTTTGAACAGTGTGAGCTACAGTGATGCTACAGTATTCTTGAAAGATATGGACTACTGCTTTTTGATCCAAAGATTTATGCACAACTGCTTAAGTTGTATCTGATATGTGTAGATGGAGTAGCATAGGAGGGACGAACGCTGGACGACGGTAGTTGGGTGCGCGCGCTCGCTCCAACCGTCATAGGGAACGCGTGAGCCACCTTAAATTGGTTTGTCCTTGCGCCTTGTTCGCCGCAATAAATCGGATGAGTGGGTCTGATCCGCGATCTCCCAGGGATTCCTATCATTGGCAGCATCCGGGCTCACCGTATTACCGCGTTGTGTTCAGCTATTTTACACGTGAACTCAGCATCGAATCCATCGAATCCTGAAACATTTGCTCGCTGAATTTACAGCTCCGTCGTGCTGCATGCAGAGTAGTGTACAGCTCAACCCTGAAGCTGAAATTATTGGACTGAATGCATGTATGTAGTAGACACAGGCACGATGGTAGCAAGAGATTTCAGAGTGCGAACCTGACCTGAAACGATGCATGCTAATCCGGCAATCCCCAACGACAGGAGCATGTTGTTCCAGGGCGTGAAAACACTGGCCACACATGTACGCGAGCTCCTGCTTCCGAGAGAGACGATCTCGGCATGAATCCTTCTCCCTCTCTCGAGAAAAGAGGAGGAGATGTCTCCCTATCGCTCCGTCATGTCTGGACCGCTCGATGGCTGCAAGCTTTGATTAGATAGTCCACGAAAGTTGGAGGCCCATATAATCTGACGATGGCAAAAGGCCAGCTGAGCTGAGCCTTCCGGACGTAATTCCGGCGAACGTCCGGCATACATGTGGACGCCGCCGCCGTCGAGGTATTTTAGAGCCAACTTAATTTTCCAGCACAAGCTTTCTCCCTCGACTGGCTCACAACTCAGATCTCTTTTATTTAATTCAGTTGGACAGTTTCCTTGGACTTGCAATGCATAAGTTTCTAACTTGAGGTTGTCTTGACGAGAAGCCGAAGGAGAGGCTGCTCGGCGACGTACTTGGGCGCGGCCAGCGCCCAGTCGCCGGTGAAAGCCAAAAGTACGTGTGAGCTCACCAAGGCCCAAATTTACCAAAAACTTGGGCCTTCTGTAGTATGGCCTCACGACCTGTTTCAAATCGGATTGATTTTGATTTTCTTCATAATTATAGGTCGATTTTATTCCAACTTAGAGTTGCTTATTATTAAAAATATATTTATATTCCTATAAAAATTAGAAAAAGTCTATATGTAGTCCCTCAACTCTCTGTCGTCTATTTTTCACCTTTCATGTTCAAATAATGTTTAGAACCTGTCCCCCAAGTGACAAAACCATGCAAATTACATCCCTAAATATATCGTGCACATCGTCGCTTGACCACACATTGGCTGCCGCGTTGACTACTCAGGAAAAGAGAAGAGGAAAGGAAAAAAAGGGGGAAAAGAACCAAAAAAAAAAGAGGAGAGAGATGACGAAGAGAAGGTAGGGTTGATGTGTGTGGGTCAATGGTTTTGACATTTGAGGGACATATTTTAAATGATATTGGAGATAAAGGACAAAAATTAGACTTTGAGAAGAGTTGACTATAGATGGATTTTTTTTTTCAAAGAAAGTTATATTTATTATACAACTGTCACAACTGCAATATTTATATCTAATTAAACTGCATTGTTATAATCTAACTCCAAAACACAGTGGAGATCCATCTCTTTTTTCTCTCTCTCAATAGTCCCACAAATTTATCTTAAAGAATATTAGAAAGCCATATATAGGGTTTTTTTTTCTCTTGTATGCATAATTCTTTACATAGTTAAAACTATACTTAATCGATTGAATCAAGTTTGGTAACAAAATTTAATAATTTAGTTAGATTTTTTATTATCTACACAATCAATGGTATATCAAAATGCCCTTTTATAAAGCAATGGTACCAATATGAAAATCCACTTTTTGAGAACTGACAGAATCAAATACGTATACTCAGTTGTTCAATGTACTCAAATTCAATAATTGGCTAGCTGTTGTTCTTCTAGCTTTGACTCACGCAGATTGCTAATTAAAGGTTCGGAGGTGACTGGCGCTGCCAAGCCTTGTCGTTCTATTAGAGCATCTCCATTCTACAATGCACTTAGCTTTAAGTAGCAGGGTGCCGTATCATCTCAAGTTGTCATTAAAAAAACTCCGATGCATAACAACTTGAGAATCTGGCCGTAAAAAATCTAAAGTGAAGCTACCGTGTCTTTAGATTTCCAAAAAATTAATAGTATTAACTATTTATTCCTTTTTTTTAATCAAATATTGCTGTACTGGAGTATGACTTATTTGGTCCTAGTTATCTCTTATTCTTATATCCCCGGCACTGGCTGTAGGGGAGTTGATGTAGATTGCCCATGTTCGACGGCGGCGCCTCCGACCTCAGCTGCTGACCGACAATCGCAAGGAATTGGTGCGGTAAGCGCTCGGCGCTCGTGATCGAGGATCGAATGGCACTGGTGTCGTGTGTTCTTCTTACAGCCGCTCGGCGGCAACGAAATTGGCGCTGATTTTGTTTGGCGATAACAAGTGGCAGAGCTGGCTTCGCGAACTGCGATTGCTAAGACGTCGCGCCTTTGCTAAGTACGGCGGATGTACTAACTACTTATCTCTTCCACTACGGCATTAAGCTGTTAATTTTCCTTCTTCTCTTGCTGCTGCCTGACCCAGGACTCCTTTTTCCTCCTTTAGGTGAAAGACTGCAGGAAACTCTTCTTAAAGCGGTGAAGTCCACATTTACAGCAATAATCCGCCATCTTGGCGAGAGAGAATGCGATTTCAGGATTGGTTCGACTGATTCACACCCCACCGTTGCATACCTAGACTTTCCTACTTTTCTCGGTAAGGCTGTTAATACGCTAGCCTAATATTTTTTAAAGTTAATCTAAATTTACCCGTTTTTATTTTGGACCGGTTAGGACAGACCCAAAGTCAACATTCCTGAAAGGATAAAACCCTACTCTCACAAATCTGTGTGGTCCAAGCCCACTCCATCAATGAGTGGGTAGGGAAGACACGTCACCTCTTCCCTTTGATTTTACGTGCATATATCTGCAAAAGAAAAAAAGAAAAAAAATCCAAGGATAATGCTTCTTTAAAATCGGTCGCTCTTTAGTCGCAGCTTGCTATCACGTGTGTTGTGTACAAGCCGTGCGATATGTTGGGAAATCACGTGCCCAATAAAAGCCCACGATGATCCCTTTAGCCGAAATCCTACGCGATTACTATGTAAGGAGGAGGGGGTCCCCATTGTACAAGAAATTAGAAATCAATAAAGAATTCCGTCGCCGTTCTCCCTATACCTGTGTCTCACTTTTTCTCCCTGTTCTCCACTTCAGATCTGTTCGGGAACCCCGGACTATTCAATAGCGAGGTTCCTTAACACGTTATCAGCACGAAGCTCTACCGACGAACAAATTGAAAAGGTGATAAAGGTCGGTTTCGGCGATTGAATATAATCGCTTGTTGTTTCTATGCATGCATCTAAACCTACGCATCTGTACTGCGTTTGTCGCGTGGCAAGAAGCTACAATGGCACGAAGCTACAGTATTCATCCACAAAAAAAGAGAGAAAGCCGCAGAGCGCCTCGACGTCGCCGGCTTGAAGCCGCGCGTCGTCGTGCGGCGACGCCGCCCGTCCGCCACGCCGCCATGGCCCGGCCACCGCTGACGCCTACGGGAAGAAGTCGCCGCCTCGATTACCGCGCTCGCGCTGTGCGCCGAAGCCGAGCCCGCCAGCGTCACCTCCTCAGCCCTTTCACGCTATGCCCAGGGCGCTCGGCTGCTCATTGACTCCGCGCCGCGACGAGCGCCTTCCGCGCCGTCTCGGATTCGTTGACCGCCCGGCCGGCCTCGCCCCGCCGGCGGCGTCGCCGCCTAACCTCGGCCGCGCGCCGTCGCTGGCTCGGCTTCGCGCAAGGCGCTCGGCTCGCAGACCACCCCCGCCGCCGCCATCGTAGTATTGCCGTCGCCCGCTCGCCTCCGCGACTATCCATCCGGATCGACCTCGGCTCGCGGCCATTGCCGTCGTCGGCCTCGGCCCGAGCGCCGCTCGACCTCCGACCTGCGACCTTCGCTCGGACCGCCCCATGGCCGTCGCCACGCCGTCGGCCACGCCGCTCAGGCTGCTGCGCCGGCGCCACGACGCCTCGGTTTTCCAGCCGTCGCCGCCTCGCGCCCAAGCGTCGTTGCCTTGGTTTCGGCTCGAACCACGCCGCCGGTGCGAGCTCGCCGTCGTCGACCGCACGCGCCGCCGCGCTTGCTCGCCCCGATCGCCGCCGACGAGAAATGTCTCACGAGGAAGGCGAGTGGGCGGGTGGTGCGAGGGGCGCGGGCGGGCGGGCGACGCAATGGTGGCTAGGGTTGAAACCCTATTCACCGGCCCATTTTATGGCCCACGCTCGTGACTGGCGTGGCCCGAGAAAGAAAAAGAAAGAAAGAAAGAAAAAAGGAAAAAAATTGCTAGAATTTTTTTTGGAAAAACAGCAGAAAATTGCCAGAAAATCCAGTAAATTATTTGGCTCTGTTTTTTATTTTCCAGTATTATTTTCTGTGTTACGAATATTCGTTAAGAATTTTTGAATTCATTGCTTTATTTAGTATTCTGGAAATTTATTTCTGCACGTTATGTTTTTGCAATCATTTTCTATTAGATTACACGCAGTAATCTAATGTCGGAATTTTTTGAAATCATGCAGAAGTCCGGCATCGTGAATCGTGAGTTTGAAGAACTGGCCCCGCACGGTCAGAACTACCTCACTTGGACATCGGACGTAAAGATCGTTCTTGGGGGCAAGAAGCTCCGTGCCGCGATTGGTCTAGGGTCCTCGCAGGACGCGAAACCTACCGCCGAACAGAACGATCAAGCCTTGCACTTCCTCAGGCACCACCTCTCAGCCACTCTGAAAAATGAATACATGGCTGAGGAGAGTGCACTTGAGCTTTGACCGCACTTGAGCGGTTCGAGAAGCTTAAGTACACCATCTTGCCCAAGCACAAGCAAGATTGGGTCCTTTGAGGTTTGCGACTACAAAGCAAATGGCCGAGTACAATTCTATCTTGCACAGAATTTGTACTAATCTCTTCCTATGTGGCAAGAAGATCACTGATGAGGGGAAGATTGAGAAAACTCTCTCTACCTTCCACCCAAATGCTATCCAGAGTGCACGCAGTATGTGGAAAAATGGTATCTTGTGAAGCACGCGGTATGTGGAAAAATGGTGTCGGCGTTTCGAGCACCGGTAAGTAAATTTGTAAGTCTAAGGGGCCGCGCGTTCCCTCTTCCTGAATGGTTAGACTCAGAAGCCCAAGGTGTATACTGGTTCGGGACAAAAGTCCATACTCCAGTTCGTGCGGTGGTATTGTATTGCCTTTAGTGCGGATGGCTACACAATGTTTACAAGCGCGAGCCGAGAGCCTTAGCGCAAGAAAATTGATTGCTTGTGCGTGTGTCTCTTCTTCTCCCCCTTCCCCAGGGGTTCCTGCCTTCTTTTATACAGTAGGAAGGGGCAGGTTACATCGAGAGTTGGGGAAGGGTGAGGTGACCTATGCTAAGAGCTTCGGTCCTTCGTTCTGTCGACTGGTCACCGCTCGTCTTGCCCACGCTGGGTCGGTAGTCTTGTTGGGCGGAGCGGTTAGCTGCTTCGTTGGGAAATGGCGCACCTATCTTCTGTGAGCCTGACTAGTGTTGACGTTGCTGTGTATAACGTCGGTGCTGCCTCGGGAGGGAGCGTGCTTTCGTGTCGTCTGCGATCGGTCGATGGGGATCGAAGCTTGACTTCGCGATCATTAAACCATCTTGGGAAGGGCCACCGCTCTCGTATAGTCACCGATTGACCCGTCCGGGGGCACGTGGGCGTGGGCGGTGGAGGCCGACACGCGGCCCTCGGCGGAGGTTGCCTTGGTTTGATCGGTCGGGGATCCGACCTGCTGCGGAGGTCGGGAGCCTCGCTGGTCGGGATGCCTATCCGTCGGTCGGGAATGGGCGTCTGTGTGGCCTGCGAGTTCTTTGATCGGTAGTGGGCCTGGAGCGGCCTGCTAGGCTCGAGTTATGCTTGAGGCAGCCTGCTCGTCACCCTGGGCCGTTGGGGTACCCCTGGTATGAGTATTCGTCAGTAGCCCCCGAACCCTCGAGCGAGTTCGGCAGATTCGGTTGGGGGTTGAGCTTGAATGTGAATGGCGACTGGGCCCGATTGGACGGTCCGACCGACTAGGCCAACCGGTTTCCGCCAGGTGTACCCCGACGCATTCGACGGCTGCCCTGGAACTCGGCCGGGGGCATTCGAACCGCCGGGGGCTTTTAATCGCTTCGTTGCGCGCGTCGCGCATGGCTTGGTTCACCTTGCCCGCTCGTCTTCTTGACTGCTTCGGGTTTTGGTGAAGGGCGCTTCGTTTTCCGGCACTTGCATTTATTCTGGAGACGTTCGATCTCCCTCCGTCTGGGTATATAAGGGCGCCGTCGCTTGTTTGAGTGATCGTCCCCCAAACCAGAGTCCTCTTTTGCAATCCTCTAAATGGCTTCGAGGCATCCACTGATCTTCAGCTTTGGTGATGACGACGAAGTGGAGGAAGAAGATCCTCTGGCCGAGCTCTGGGCTGAGCACGACCAGGCGATGGCCGAGCTCACGGAGGAAGAGGAGGCCGTGGCCCGCGACACTGCCGCCGTCGACGCGTTGCTTGGGGTCGTCCCGAAGCTCTTCGAGGTGAGGGCGACCCTCTGAGGCGATAAGCGCAGTGCGCCGTGGTAGCCGTCGATCGCGGCACTGGCAGGATTCTGTACCGTCATTGATTGGTGCGGCGGAGGCGGCGCCGACGGACCCTGGAATTTGTAGCCGTCAGTGCGACTGCACTGATGCAGCATCGATGCTCAAGATATGATACTTGGTGCAGAAATAGCTCCGCCATATCTTGTAGCCTTGCGTAGTGTTTGAATCTGCCGGGCACCTCATGTAACATGGTTTTGAGCCTGTTAGCCTATAATGAAATCTCCTTTTTCCTTACGACTGTCTTTGCAATGAGCTTATTTCGATTATTTTCCAACTTGGCCCTCGAGAATCGGTAATCGGCAGGTGATTGCTTCTTTCTGGGTGCGAGTAGTCGGGCGTGCGAAGGGACGACCGGATGCTTCTTCGTGAGGTTCGGGTGTCCGAGTGCTCGTTTAACGTCGTAGCTAGACCGTGGGACGACCGGATGCCTCTTCGTGAGGTTCGGGTGTCCGAGTGCTTGTTTAACGTCGTAGCTAGACCGTGGGACGACCGGATGCCTCTTTGTGAGGTTCGGGTGTCCGAGTGTTCGTTTAACGTCGTAGCTAGACCGTGGGACGACCGGATGCCTCTTCATGAGGTTCGGGTGTCCGAGTGTTCGTTTAACGTCGTAGCTAGACCGTGGGACGACCGGATGCCTCTTCGTGAGGTTCGGGTGTTCGAGTGCTCGTTTAACGTCATAGCTAGACCGTGCCTTGGTCAGCAGGGACGTCCGGATGCCTCTTCGTGAGGTTCGGGTGTCCGAGTGCTCGTTTAACGTCGTAGCTAGACCGTGGGACGACCGGATGCCTCTTCGTGAGGTTCGGGTGTCCGATTGCTCGTTTAACATCGTAGCTAGACCGTGGGACGACCGGATGCCTCTTCGTGAGGTTCGGGTGTCCGAGTGCTCGTTTAACGTCGTAGCTAGACCGTGGGACGACCGGATGCCTCTTCGTGAGGTTCGGGTATCCGAGTGCTCGTTTAACATCGTAGCTAGACCGTGGGATGACCGGATGCCTCTTCGTGAGGTTCGGGTGTCCGAGTGCTCGTTTAACGTCGTAGCTAGACCGTGCCTTGGTCGGCAGGGACGTCCGGATGCCTCTTCGTGAGGTTCGGGTGTCCGAGTGCTCGTTTAACGTCGTAGCTAGACCGTGGGACAACCGGATGCCTCTTCGTGAGGTTCGGGTGTCCGAGTGCTCGTTAACGTCGTAGCTAGACCGTGCCTTGGTGGCAGGGACGTCCGGATGCCTCTTCGTGAGGTTCGGGTGTCCGAGTGCTCGTTTAACGTCGTAGCTAGACCGTGCCTTGGTCGGCAGGGACGACCGGGTGCCTCTTCGTGAGGTTCGGGTGTCCGAGTGCTCGTTTAACGTCGTAGCTAGACTGTGCCTTAGTCGGCAGGGACGACCGGATGCCTCTTCGTGAGGTTCGGGTGTCCGATTGCTCGTTTAACGTCGTAGCTAGACCGTGGGACGACCGGATGCCTCTTCGTGAGGTTCGGGTGTCCGAGTGCTCGTTTAACGTCGTAGCTAGACCGTGGGATGACCGGATGCCTCTTCGTCAGGTTCGGGTGTTCGAGTGCTCGTTTAACGTCGTAGTTAGATCGTGCCTTAGTCAGCAGGGACGACCGGATGCCTCTTCGTGAGGTTCGGGTGTCCGAGTGCTCGTTTAACGTCGTAGCTAGACCGTGGGACAATTGGATGTCTCTTCGTGAGGTTCGGGTGTCCGAGTGCTCGTTTAACGTCGTAGCTAGACCGTGGGACGACCAGATGCCTCTTCGTGAGGTTCGGGTGTCCGAGTGCTCGTTTAACGTCGTAGCTAGACCGTGGGACGATCGGATGCCTCTTCATGAGGTTCGGGTGTCCGAGTGCTCGTTTAACGTCGCAGCTAGACGTGGGGCATCCATCCCGAGTCCTCGTCTAGCGAGGGTAGCTGCGAGAGAAGTGGCCGCCGTCTATCCCACACGTGTACCCTGTCCGCAGGTGTGGGACCTGGAGGGGGTGAGCGACGCGCGTTTACCCACGTTGGTTCGAACGCCGTGCTCGTGGGGCTAATAAAAGGTAGTCCGAGTGGGTCCTGGGAGGTCCCGCCCATGGGGGACCCTTCCGAGCGGACGGTTCTAGAGTAGGGTGTCCTGGCCCTGCCGTGGGGCGACCCATAAGAAACCTTTCTTTACTCGATCCCGTATCGGACCCTGGGTCGTCCGCCAACCCAGGGCACAGCTGGCTGTCGCCCATCGATGAGCTCCCGGGAGAGTGTGAAGTATGGTCTCGGACACGAGTAGAGGCGATTGGGTCGTCAACTGACCCAACGGGGGGATCACTGGGGACTCGCCTCGTACCCGTCCTTTGCTCGATTTTTTGCTGGGGCGGCCTTACGTCCATCTGGTGGGATAGGCCTTTAGAACCCACAGCTTTTGGCTGGGCCCCCGGCGCGAGCTATTGAGCTCTTGCCGTTTTGGGTCCGCAGCGGCCCAGCGGGCCTCTCGCACGCGCCCCGGGGCAACCGTCCTGGCCTAAAGGCAGAGACCGAGAGGTCTCAGGACTCGTGGCCCGAGGCGATGTCTTTACGGCTCTACTGTCTTGTCAGGATTAAATGCAGAGTGGAATTGGAAACCGGGAGTTACCAGGCGCCCGGCGCGGCAGACGAGGGTGTACGCGACGCTTCGCTCGAGGGGGTGCTTGCTCGGTCGGCGCCCGCTCGTTTTCTATAAATACGTCGCTGGGATGTTCTCGGGCAGTTACACGCTCTTGCCTTCCTCATCTTCCAGCCCTTTGCCTAAGACAAGAAAAAGCAAAAAAAAAGAGCTTTCTCCCTTCCTCACCTTTCCGCCGTCTTTTCGCGAGGATGTCGTGGCCGGAGTGCTCTGCCCAGGCCAGCCGTGCGCTCGGCTTAGTGAAGAAAGGCTTCCTCCTTGCGCAAGATCTTTCCCACTGGAGGGTGCCGACGGGGGCCGCCGCCCCTTCACCGGGGGACGACGAGGTCGTAGTGCCTGCCTCTTTCTTGGCGCGGCCGGCTGCCATTGCACCCGTTCGTTCGAGGGCTGCTCTTCCATTACAAGGCAGAGGTACACCATCTCTACCCCAACGGGGTCCTCCACATCGCCATTTTCATTACGCTTTGCGAGGCTTTCTTGGGGATCGAGCCGCACTGGGCGCTGTAGAGGTACTTTTTCCAAGCAAGGCTCTGGAAGGTTAAGCCAGCGGATGCTACGACGCCCTTTGGTGGCCTGGCCCTCCAGCTTCGGGCCGGCCGGAGCTCGGAGTACCTCGACGTCAAGCTACCGTCGTCCAACAAGGGATGGCGTTCTGAGTGGTTTTATGTTCGGAATGTCGGAGACAGCGCCCCGCCGTTCACCGGCCAGCTTCCTGTGGCGGGGGAAGAATGGACCTGGGGTGCTGACAAGAAGGAGAAGAAGAAGGTGGTCCTGATCGTGGAGCAGGTCAGGGCTCTAAGGGAGCAGAGGCTCACCGGGGACGCCGTCGTGCGTGCCTTCATGGGGATGCGCGTGCAACCCCCTCATGCACAGGCCGCGCCCCCTGTTCCGGATGAGGGGGCATCCGATAAGATGAGGATGGCGGAGCCCGAGCTCGCTTGTGACAGGACGGCCGGGTGGCCGCCAGAAGCGGGCGAAAGCGCCATCGAGGCTGCGGGTGACCACTGGAGCCATTTCTCGGCCCACCCCAAATTTGGTAGGTTGGGCGGACTTCTCCTCGCCTCTCTCTTCCCTTTGCCTTTTGCGCCCAGTCTGACCGGTGTTTTCGCATCTCCTAGGGGCTCTCGGGAATGGTCTCCCGGGCGTTGCTCCCGGGGGAGAAGGCGTCGGGCGGCGGCTCGCGGAGGTCAAGATAGCTTGACTCCTCCGCAAGAAGCGGAAGGAGGAGGAGAGGAAGAAGAAGAAGAAGGCGCGCGGCGAGGGCAGCGTAGTGAGGACGTGTCGAGACCACCGCTGCAGGCGTCCTCCACCAAGCGATGAGTGGGGAGCCCGGTTACCCATACCGTGGGTTCTTTTTCGACTCGTCGGCCGGAGGTGGCGAGTGGAGGCCCGACGGAGGCGATGCGAGGCACCATGGCGGGGCCCCAGGCGAGGGCGGCCGTGCGGTCGACGTCGTCGTCGTGCCTCCAGGGGAGGCGCCCCTTGTGGAGGCGGTTTCGGGGAAGCGGCCGACGGATCTACCCCTTGGAGGAGGACCGGCAAAGAGGGCG
Organism: Otatea glauca; assembly: GCA_036346275.1. Lineage (NCBI taxonomy): Eukaryota > Viridiplantae > Streptophyta > Magnoliopsida > Poales > Poaceae > Otatea > Otatea glauca. The sequence goes on along the minus strand of CM070714.1, from coordinate 53,327,200 downwards.
CGCTTGCCGTGCACCCGCTCGGCTCAGTAAGTACCCTTTTCCCTTGTTTGAACATTGTTGCCACAAAGCTGCCCGAACAGCTTCTAAGTGCTTGCGATGTGCAGCGCCTACACGGGTGTGACCGTGGCCGCTGCTGCGGCGAGCCCTGTGGTGGCTTTGGCCTCCGGGTCGTCTGGCTCGGGAAGGCCTCGGAGCAGCATCGCAGCCGTAGCCACGTTCTGACTCGCGTGGGGGAAGAACTGAGGGCCGTCAGACTCTTCCACCAGCTTGTGGCGTGCCTGGCGTGTGCGCCCGCGCGTGTCGCCAAGCATCTGCGGGGGCTCGGGCTCCTCCGCTCGAGTTGGCTCGAGTGGTCGAGCTTCGACCGCTTCGCTCCTCGACTCTTGCGCTGTCGTTGAAGCTCGGCGCGGCGAGCTTGAGCGCGTTCAGCGTGCTCGCGTTGGTATTCCTCCTCCTGCGCCTTAGTGCGTCGGATGGGGACCCCTGTAGCTGCGGGGGTTACGGTCAAGTCGACCGTACCCGCCATGTTGCACTCGCGAGAGTGCCGTCCGTGGGTGGGGTGCTCCGTGTCGGAGCTGGAATCGTGGCTGGAAGAATCTTCCAGCAACTCATGGATAGAGGCTGGCATGTAGCCGGCCATTGCGACAAGGTGTAAGCCTGCGGGGGGTGACATGGTCACCTGCCTGAGCCCACGGGAGCTATCGCCAGAAGTGGCGTGGTGCTCCTGGGTTCGGCCGGGGCTGTTGGGGTGCCATGGCCGAGTTTGGCGAGGTCGTGGGACACGGCGCTCGAGCTCCGACGGGCGCTGGTCTCGAGACGGTCGGGATAAGCACGAGCCTCCTGCCAAGTGGCGCGAAGTCGAGAGAGCCGGCGGATCCGGCTTCCACGCAGCGATCGTCTGCGTCGTGGTGAAAGATGCCATCGGGAGGCCAGCGGAATCCGGAGATGTCGATGAAGACGCGCAAAGGCCCCTACCTGACGCGCTAACTGTCGGCGTTTCGAGCACCGGCAAGTAAATTTGTAAGTCTAAGGGGCCGTGCGTTCCCTCTCCCTAAATGGTTAGACTCAGAAGCCCAAGGTGTATCTTGGTTGGGCGAAAGTCCCTACTCCATTCGTGCGGTGGTATTGTATTGCCTTTAGTGCGGATGGCTACACAATGTTTACAAGCACGAGCCGAGAGCCTTAGCGCAAGAAAACTGATTGCTTGTGCGTGTGTCTCTTCTTCTCCCCTTCCCCGGGGTTCCCGCTTCTTTATCTGATGAGGAAGGCGGGTTACATCGAGAGTTGGGAAGGCGAGGTGACCTATGCTAAGAGCTTGGTCCTTTGTTCGTCGGTAGTCACCGGTCGTCTTGCCCACGAGGGTCGGTAGTCTTGTTGGGCGGAGCGGTTAGTACGCCGTTGGGAAATGGCGCACCGCTTACGTGAGCTCGACGAGTGTTGGCGTTCTTTGTGTATAACGTCGGTCTTTGCCTCGGGAGGGCGTGCTTTAAATGTCGTCTGACGCGAGTCGATGGGGATGGAAGCTTAACTTCAGCATCATTAAACCATCTTGGGAAGGGCCACCGCCGTCGTATAGTCACCGATTGACCCGTCCCGTAGGGCGCGTGGGCGTGGGCGGTGGAGGCCGACACGCGACCCTCGGCGGAGGTTGCCTTGGTTTGATCGGTCGGGGATCCGACTGCTGCGGAGGTCGAGCCGCAGCAGTCGGGATGCCTATCCCGTCGGTCGAGAATGGGCGTCTGTGTGGCCCCGCAGTTCTTTGATCGGTAGTGGGCCTGGAGCGGCCTGCTAGGCTCGAGTTATGCTTGAGGCAGCCTGCTCGTCACCCTGGGCCGTTGGGGTACCCCTGGTATGAGTATTCGTCAAATGGTATTAGAAAAATGCCCCTCATATGAATCTGGGTTGTACTACACGAATATTCATGCACCCGAAGTGTATACTTCCTTGAAGATTGTATTTAGAAGATCTGAGTTGTTTTCTTTATGGCATAGTAGATTAGGTCATCCTGGTCTTAGAATGATGAGAAATATAGTGAACAACTCACAAGGTTACGACATTAATGTTAAAAATTTCTCGAATCATGAAGATTTCGTGTGCCCTGCATATTCCACCGGGAAATTAATAACTAGACCCTCTGTAATGAAAGTGCAAAGTGAAATTCCTGCATTCCTGGAACGCATCCAGGGGGATATTTGCGGCCCGATTCAGCCCTTGTCAGGACCGTTTCGGTACTTTATGGTGCTCATCGATGTTTCCTCAAAATGGTCGCATGTATGCTTATTGTCAACAAGAAACCATGCTTTTGCAAAGCTGATCTCGCAGATCATAAGAATTAAGAATGCTTTCCCTGATCATCGCGTGAAGTCCATTAGAATGGACAATACCGGAGAATTTATTTCAAAGGCATTTGATGATTATTGCACGGCAACAGGGATAGCAGTTGAACACTCCGTACCGTATGTCCATACGCAAAATGGACTAGCTGAAGCACTAATAAAGAGGATTAAATTCATTGCCAGACCGCTTTTGCAGAGTTGTAACTTGCCCAACACTTGTTGGGGACACGCGATCCGCACGCAACTCTCATCAATTTGGACCTTGACTTACAACATCCATTCTCCTATGCGGCTTGTGCACGGATCATCCGAAAATCTCCCATCTCAGAAATTTGGGTGTATGGTATATGTTCCTATACCACCCTCGGTGGATTGCAATGGGCCCTCTCCGCAAGTCCGGGATATCGTTGGTTATGAGAGTGCATCCATAATCGTGTATTTGGAACCCATGATGGAGACTTGCATACAACCCGATTTCGATTGCATATTTGACGAGGATCGTTTCCGTCATTAGGGAGAAATCAACCTTTGGATGCAAAATGCCGAGAAATCATATGGCATTCCACTGGGATCCCCGCGCATGACCCCCACACTAATGAAGCAAATCAAGAAGTCTAGAAGATAATTGATTTGCAGAATTTAGCAAATGAACTGCCTAATCATTTTTGTGATCTGAATGGCGTGGTGAAGTCGTATGTACCCGCAAGAAATGCACCAGAGAGGGTGGAAATACCAAAAAAATAGAAGGTATCCCTCATCCTGTTCAGAGGCCTCAAAGAAAAAGAACAGGAAATCTGGCTCCTCAAACCCAAAGTACCCGGAGACGTCTGGAGAAAACTGGACTAGAGGACTTACCACAACCAATCACGAAAATACCCCAAGGGACGAAGGGGAGCTAGTTGAGACCTGGCACTAGAAAGAAGCCGACGAAAAAGGCAATTCCAGACTTGAATCTTCCACTGCAGGAAGCCACCGAAAATAATATGTGCGCACACATAGGCGATGAAAAGCTAAAGAAACTTGCTCCTGCGATAGGGAATAGCAGCGAAGAGCAAGTAGAAGTGCATTAAGCACCCTATGAAGAAATGGCCATAAACTTTGTAATAACAGGAGAATCCCTGAATAGAGCAACAACCAATGTTGATGCATACTTTGCAAAGAAGATTGCCTCAATCATTGATCATGATCCCGAGCCTGTATCTCTAGCAGAGTGCAACAAAAGGCTAGATTGGGAAGAATGGAAGAAGACAATCACTGCAGAGTTAGTCTCTCTGAACAAGAGAGAGGTGTTTGGGCCCGTATGTCGCACACCTCCCCATATAAACCCTGTAGGTCACAAATGGGTCTTTGTTCGGAAGAAGAATGAAAATAATGAAGTTGTAAGGTACAAGGCAAGGCTCGTAGCTCAAGGTTTCACTCAACGTCCTGAGTTGATTATGAAGAAACCTATTCTCCAGTCATGGGAGGAATTACCTTTAGATACTTAATCTCAATGGCAGTCAACTTGAAGTTGAGAATGAAGCTAATGGATGTTGTCACAGCATATTTGTATGGAAACTTGGATTCGGAGATATACATGAAGGTACCGGAAGGTATTCCTATCCCGAACCAAGACGGAGCAAATAGAGTTTTTCTGGAGTTTTAATGAGGCATATGCATCTCGCGGCAAAGGGCCCAAGGGGGAGTGTTGGGAAACCACGTGGCCCAATGAAAAGCCCACGATGGTCCCTTAGTCGAAACCCTAGGCGACTACTATATAAGGAGGGGGGGTCCCCCCATTGTACAAGCAATCACAAAGCAATAAAGAATTCGATCGCTGTTCTCCCTAAACTTGTGTCTCTCTTTCTCTCTCTGTTCTCCAATTCAGATCTGTTCGAAAACCCCGGACTATTCGACAGCGAGGTTCCTTGAAACATTACTACCTCTAGGATAAAGGAAAATTGATCATTTGCTACAGTAAAGATGGGAGATTTATAATTTGCCACCTTTTTTTTTATATACAATGCCATTCCACCACGCTGTCTCTGACCCTGATGCACGGAAGAGCTTCTTCTTCTGTGTCTGCGTGTCCACATTATCTCAACTTGTTTCGCCAGAAATTGGGCAGGGTCGGCACTCGGCAAAGCCGTTGCCGTGATCTTTGCATTTTCGTCCCCGAACCAACACCGCCGACGCCACCACCACCACCACCATTGAGGGCGACCGCGAGCTCCCACGGATACAGAGGCCGAGGCGGGGCCACCACTGGCTGTTCTTTCCTCTCCTTTCCCCCCGGCCCCGAGCGCGTGCGGCAAGCAGCTCCCACCACCGGTCGTGCCACATGCGTTGCCTCTCCTCCCGGCCGGATATATCGCGCCGGGCGAGCGCCGGCCGCCACCCATACTCGGAGCTGGAGCAGATCATTAGAGACCGAGCCCACTCGGGAAACCTCCGCCCCGAGGACGCACTCAAATTGTTTGACGAATTGCTCAAGCAAACCAAGCCAGCCTCGGTTTATGCCTACAACCAGCTCCTCAATGCCGTCAGCCGCGCCCCGGCCTCCTCCTCCGTGCGAGATGGCCCTGTGCTCGCCGTCTCCCTCTTCAACGGCATGGCCCGTGCCGGCGCCAAGAAGGTGGCTCCCGACATATGTACCTACGGCATCCTCATCGGCTGTTGCTGCCTCATGGGCCGATTGGACCTCGGTTTCGCCGCCTTCGGCCATATGATTAAGACGGGATGCGGGGTGAACGCCATCGCTTTCAATAAACTGCTCAAGGGTCTCTGTGCCGAGAAGAGGGTGGGCGAGGCCATGGACATAGTGTTCCGCAGAATGACCGAGCTCGGCTGCACACCCGATGTCGTATCCTACAGCACTCTTCTCAAGGGGCTCTGCGATGAGAAGAGGAGCCAAGAAGCTCTCGAGCTGCTCCACATGATGGTTGATGATGAAGGCAGCTGCATGCCAGATGTGGTGTCGTATACCACCGTGATCGATGGCTTTTCTAAAGAGGGTGAAGTGGACAAGGCAAACAGTCTATTTTGTGAAATGCTGGATCGGAGGATTTCACCAGATGTTGTGACTTACAGCTCAATCATTGATGGCCTGTGCAAAGCTCAAGCAATGGACAGGGCCGAGGGGGTCCTTCAACAGATGTTTGATAAAGGTATTACGCGGGATAATTGTACATATAATAGTCTTATCCACGGATATTGCTCTTCAGGACAGTGGAAAGAGGCTGTCAGAATTTTCAAGAAAATGTCTAGAGATGGTCTTGAACAAAATGTTGTTACTTATAACTCGCTGATGGACTATCTTTGCAAGAACGGAAGATGTGCAGAAGCTAGAAAGATATTTGATTCTATGGTTGAGAAGGGCCAAAAACCCGATGCTACTACCTATGGCATTCTGCTTCATGCGTACGCTACCAAAGGAGCTCTTGTTGAAATGCATGATCTCCTAGATTTGATGGTAGGAAATGGTATTCCACCTAACCATCATGTCTTCAACATACAGATATGGGCATACGCTAACGTGAAAATGGTTGATAATGCAATGCATATCTTCAATAAAATGCGGCAGCACGGATTGTGCCCTAATATAGTCAGCTATGGAACGGTAATAGATGCACTTTGCAGGACAGGTAGAGTGGATGATGCTATTTCCCACTTCAATCAGATGAACAATGAAGGATTAATTCCTAACATCTTTGTTTTTACCACCCTTATTCATGGCTTTTGCACCTATGGCAAATGGGAGAAGGCTGAGGAGTTAGTTTTTGAAATGATGAATAGAGGCATTCATCCCAACGCAGTGTTCTTCAACACAATAATGAGCAACCTGTGCAAAGAAGGAAGGCTTGTGGAGGCCCAAGATCTCTTTGACTTGATGGTGCGTGCAGGTGTGGAACCTGATGTTTGGTCGTATAATTCAGTAATAGATGGACACTGCTTAGCTGGCAAAATGGATGAAGCGACAAAGTTACTTGATGATATGGTCTCAATTGGCTTGAAACCTGATGTGGTTACCTATAGCACTTTGCTTGATGGCTACTGTAAAAATGGTAGGACAGAGGATGCATTAGCCCTATTGAGAGAAATGTTGAGCAAGGGAGTTAAATGTGATGTTATTACATACAACACTATACTGCATGGTTTATTTCAGACTGGGAGAACTGCTGATGCGAAGGAACTCTATCACAAGATGATCAAGAGTGGAATATGGTTGGATATTATCACATACAGAATAGTTCTAGAAGGACTTTGTAAAAATAATTGTGTTGGTGAGGCACTCAGAATTTTTCAGAAGCTATGTTCGATGGGTTTTCAGCTTGATACTTGGACTTTCAACATTATGATTGATGCCTTGCTTAAACATGGCAGAAAGGATGAAGCCATGGATTTGTTTGCTGCTATCTCGACCAATGGTTTAGTGCCGGATGTTGTGACCTACACGTTGATGATAGGAAATCTCATAGAAGAAGGATTGGTAGAAGAGTCCAATGGTCTGTTTTTAGCCATGGAGAAGAGTGGCTGTGCTCCTAACTGCCATATGCTTAATGCTATAGTAAGGAAGTTACTGCAGAGAGGTGACACAAGTAGGGCTGGGGCTTACCTCTCCAAAATTGATGAAAATAACTTCTCCCTGGAAGCTTCTACCGCTTCCTTGCTAATATCAGTTTTCTCGAAGCGGAAATATCAGCAACATGCAAAGGCACTCCCTGAAAAATACCATTTTCTTGTGGATACAAGCAATTTCTGAATTGTCTCCCAGCAATGGTTTTGTGGCTGATAAGAACAGCCTGGAGTGTTACTTAATTAAATGTCTGGGCATATTCTCCTTAAGGAGTGTGTAAATATCCTCGTATCATTTTCCTTGTCGTTTTTTTGGATGGTTAGCTTAATTTATTATTATAATATCACCACCTTTTTCTTATGTAGTCTAACAATAAAATCTTATAGTCTTGTTATCCCAATGGGTTGAAGAAGGTCACGTGACCAAATGCAAGGAGTGTTATATCACAAAACTGTACCTGGGAACATTATGACTTTGCTGTGGAAATTTAGATGCGAATTAATAATCTCTGATGGTAATCACAAATTAACAAATCACGACTTCTTTGACATCTTTTCAGGTGAATCACGAATGTGTCTATTACTATAGGTTTCTATTTTTTTTTCTCGTTTTTCCAGTTAATATCTACTTGGCTATATGTGTTTTGCTGGTATTTGGTTTGTTTTGCAAGCTGTCAGCAATTGCCCACAAATTAATTAATTTTTTTTGATCTGTCCTGCATACTCCAGGTAAGCCCTTTTCTCCAAAAACTATATGTAAGCTAGACTCCCAGATGTAATTGAGCCTTTCTTTCTTACACAAGTATACTGTGATACTATTGGTTGTGTGTGGCATACACCAAAGAACTTCATTTTCTGTCTAACTTTATTCTGTTGATCTTTTGGATATTGACTTTCTGTTGATTTGTGGACCTGTAAAATGGCATTCCTTCGAATAATTTTTTGATTTACTCCAGACGTTTATTTCCTTTTGTGGTAAACTGATAACAACTCTTGGAAGGGGAGTAATTCATCTATGGGAATGTCAAGTGGAATGTGCTCACTGATCAGAATATAATTAACTGGGGTTTGTTTATTTGCAGTATGGTCACTAGTTATAGATGGAACATGAAGTATTGCCGTCCACAGGAAAATTCCTATGACGGCCGTCATCTCGCCGAAACAATCCAAGTTAATTTGCTCTCTTGTCCTATATATTAAAAAAAAAAAGGCTTGGCCTGGTTTCTTAACCTATCAATTTGGACCATGTCCGAGCACTAATCTTAAAACCCCCCCAATCCCGTTAACTTTTCCGCTAACCCATCCTTCCCTTTCGACAATTGAACAATTCGGATAGATACGACATCGTTTCCCTTTAAATTCCATAATAACACATGCATCTCCAACACACATTTACAACTCCAACTTACCTCGTCGATCTCAGTGGGCCTCTTTCAAATTTTCAATTGCATTGCTATGCATGTTGGTACAAGTTACAGACGCCGCCGTCTGAACTTTGAATTGATCGTTTGGCAAAAAGAAGTCATGTATGCAAATGAAAATGCTACATCTGTTTGCCTTCTAATGCGTAGAGGTGGAAATGTGGAATACTCCGTTAGAACACGATGCCGCCAAACGTTCACGCAAAACATTAAATTCCACAACGTGGGGAAAAGAGATTAGAACACGACAGACGAGTTCTCACTTCATTCCTCTACTGATCAATCGACAACAAATAATTCAACGTCCAGCTATCTGTCCCAATTCTTAGATAACACACAATGAAAAAGAAAAAGGAACAATTATTCCAAAACTGAGGGATACAACAACAATCTGCTGCTCCAGTGTGTCATATCATATCCTGAGAGGCTGGTTCCCAGATCTGGCTTGGTCAGCTTTCAGTCTCTTCCTCTGCCGTGATCTGATCTCGGCCGTCTCTTGGAATGGGTTCGGCCCACTGGAGTCTTCCTTTGCTTTCCTGACCTTCCTCCTCCTTCCACGGTCATACTCCTCATCCCTGGGAACAAAGATCAGATGAGTGAATTATGAGGTAAGTCGTGAAATCCAAAATCTACAGCAAACTGATATAGAAGTTGCAAACTGAAAGCATTCAAACATCACAGGACTATAATGGAATAAACGTGAAACCCAGATCAATGGAAAGGTTCTTAAGAATTATGTTCTTTCATAAACAGTGCTAAGGGCTTGTTATTCATCTCGGATCCTAGCCACTTTGCAAAGCAGAATGATGCTGCATGCCTGCATCAGCATATTCTGTTATGATTCTGAAACCAGTTATAGTCATAACCCAAGAACCAACATGCTCTTGCCAGTGGCTGGGTAACCAAAGTTCAGCCATAGTCGGTTTGATTGGCATTCAGGACCCCCAGCGAGGGTTCTCACCAATTTCAGTATCGACAACAAAATTCAAACATCCAGCATCACCGTCACAAATATATATATATATATATATATAGACTTACCATTCATCTAGCACATAGCCAATGCTGTTGGTCCTTGGATACTGAAACTCTGTTGCCTGTGTACTTGGCATGTCAATGTCATCCCACGGTGGAACTGCAAAAAGAAAACGGTAAGATATAAATATGTAATATTGATGGCAGGATAGGAAAAATGAGAAAAATACATGGTTTACACATTTCTGTGAGGTTGCACATATATGCGTACAAGAGAGGAGAGTTATGTGCTAACCAGTAATTTCTCTTAAACCCCTTGTAAGGAGATTAAAATGCCAGGAGGCTCTCTCATTTGCATGTGCACAGTTTCTTGAATCGGTCTGATTTGCCACAGAGCTTGGGCATGAGCTTGGTAGCTCACTAGCAAGTGTTGGATCCTTGCCTTTCTTATCCATGGGAAGGTCAGCAGCACTTGTTGAGTCTCCAGCAAGATGTTGTTCCTTATTGAACATCTGATCACCATTATCAGAACTTGCAGAGGCACGGGAGCGTTTCCGTTTATGGGATTTACATGATATGCCCTTAGTACGAACAGTTTCTGAAGTAGATATCTGCTGATCATTGGCAATGCTTTCAATGTCCATAGAAAATGTAGACCGCCTTTTATTTCTTTTGTGTTTAATTTTCTTGCGCGGTTTTAGTGCAGCCAGTAACAGTAGTTTGGGCCCCAAAAACAAGTTCACAACTGGATACTTTGCATGCTTCTTTGACTTAAAATCCATCTTGCTATGGCGTGGATCCTTATCTAACACCTGTGCAAAGTCTTCAGAGCAGATCACCTGTGCAGAATCTTCAGAGCAGACCACCTGTGCCGAGTCTTCAGAACAGATTTGCTTCTCAGAGTTGACCTGCCCAACCCCCAGCACAATATTCTGCACAGAAGCCTGCAGAAGAAGTATTTGACAAATCAAGTCACATATCAATATGATAAAAACTTCTTTTTCATGAAACAGAGCAGCAGTAAGCACATGCTATATCCAGTGTTACATGGGGTCATGGCATGCATATCAATATATCATTGTGTAAAAAACCCAACTACCCAAAGAAAAGGGAGGGGAAGGGTGGGTTCGGTACCTGCTCCTCTGCATTTGCTATATGGTCAGTGTCCTTCACAGAAAGCTCCTTCACCGTAGCCTGCCCAACATCCAGTGTATTATTCTGCACTGAAGTCTGCAGAAGCAATATTTAACATATCAACCTGCATATATCGGTATACATGCACAGGGCAGCAGCAAACACATGATGTATCCCGTGTTTCATGTAAAAACACAAAAACAGAAGGAAGGGACAAGTGGTTGGTTGGATACCTGCTCCTCTGTATATGCTATATAGTCAGTGTCTTTTGCAGAAAGCTCCTTCACTGTAACTATTTCATCATGTTGCTTCACAGGCTCTGCCGATTCCTTCGCTTCATTACTACTGGTTAAATTTTCTCTACTGGATATTGTTGCGTTAATAACAGCAGTATCCTACCATGTTGGCAAGAGAGAGCAATAGAGTCAACATCAAGTTTTCGAAATTCAAAAGTATGCAAAAACCAATGCAAACAAAACATGATTACCTTAGTTGGGATGATTTGTACAATGGCCGCTGTATTACTTATATCGAGAGTTGGTTTGCAAAATGGATCTGTTCGAGGTTCAGAAGCCTGGCCGTCTGCCCCCAACAATCCATCAGCACCATTGCATGTAGGAAAGGCAGCAGGTGTGTCTTTGCCTGAATCAGTAGATGCACCATCAGGTTCTAGTTTCTGTTCCTGCAATGGCTTCTCATATGCCTTCTGATCATGAAGAGCAATAACATCAGGCTGTGCTGGAGATATTATCTCCTTTTGACTATCTGATGTTGTTTCATTTGTTTTGGTGGGCAAGGTAGCAGCAGTGTCTAGATGTACGTAAGGAGCTTTCTGTACTGAGCCTGTGCCATTGTTTTGGGATGCTGCACCTTCAATAACTTTAGTGTTGCTACGATTTTTTGAACACTGGTCTTGTGAAGTGTTGCTAATAGTGCTAGTTTGACCATTATCTGAGGTCTGCTTCTGCAACTTCACATCTCCATTGATAAATGAGGAAACATTTAATGCTGTTTCCACTAAACCATTTCGAATTGTGCCATTCACACATGTGATCTTCTCAGAGATCAATTTCTTTTCTGACAAATCAGCAGCACCATTATCTTTATGCATCACTGAGCTCCTCACTCTGTCACGCACATAGAATAACATATAGGCTTTCTGCCTCAGTACATCTGCCTCGTGAACTTGGTGAACCTGGAGGTATCCGCAAATAATGAACACATGGAACAAAGAGCTTAAAAAAAGGTAGAATTCAGTAAAGTATGCCTGGAGTGCAAATGAGAATGTACTAAGTTAACTTGAGCACATGATAATTACCATTTGGAGAAACTGTTGTGCTCGCCTGAACAAAAATATTAACCTTTTTCCATACCCACCAACAAAAGCAAGCACACAGGGGCAAGAAAAAGGATCCCCACCCTGCTCTCAAACCGAACGCTTACCCACACCCTCCCCTCTTTGGTCACGCACTCCAAATCCAACCACCCCCAGCCACAACCCCAAACCTTTTTAAAACAGTAGACCCTTACAGAACATAGAGCATCAAGAAATAAATATCAAGCTACCTGACAAAATGAGCTCTCTGACATGCATGTGGTAAAATATGCTTGACAGGCGGAAAGATCAACCGATCCTCAAACAACTAATACGCAAGCAATGTGGAACTATTATATGGAAATGTGAAATACATCAACAAGGTAACTCCTGACATTTCTGAGCAGAGGAACCTCATTGCAAAGGAAATAAATATCAAAGGGTGGACTTAGCGACTGAAGTTTTTGAAAATTGTTTGATGTTCTTTGGTTGTTTTTTGGTAACTACTAGACAGGACAAGACATGGCAAATGGAGGTTCGCAAAGGAAGAATAAAGATGATGAATCTTCATAATAAAAATGTTTTAAAAGGTGTCACTTGCATAATTAGTACAAAAAGGTCGCCCAAAAGATTAGCAGTAAGTTAAGATGCGCACAAATTCATTGCAAAACTAAATATATAGATATATATATATACCTGGTTATCATCAAGATTGTGCCATACCCCACTGGAAGTCCGAACAAAACAATAATAATGACCTGACTGTGTATTCCAACCAGCATGAACCAAAACACCATAAAGGCTGTATCTGAAATCCATACCCTTCACATATAAACATAATTGGTGTGAGCAGTAAGGAGAAGAACAAATCCAAAACAATGATAAGAAAAGCTAATGCTTTCATAAACTATTTACTCACTTCTGAATTGCTGACAAATGGCTTCAAGTTCAAAGTTGGTTGAAAATTAACCTTTTTATCAATCTTTTGATGAGGGTTGAAAGGACTAAAGCGCTTCAGATGAATTGTCAATACATCAGGAGCCTTATCAATTGTAAACCTTTTCTTGGCCACAACTTTTTGCTTGCAGCGCTGGCAGTTGTACTGCTCTTCCCCGCCATCTAATAGCTCTTCTTCAGTAAAATTTTGAAGTGCTTTCACCAAAGTAGCGGCATTGGCAATTTCAAGACTGAGATCCAAGAAAGGATCAAATTTGTTGGAACAGTGTGAGCATCTTGTGCATCTCACCTGTAATGTGTATATATATATAGCCAGCCAGTGATGACATGGGAACTATAGTTTTCTTTGATATTACTTGTACCCAAGTAATTGAGCAATTGACACAATGTACCTGACTTCTTAAGCGGCCACCAAATATTCTGTGAACTCGACTCTTCTCATAAGCACTTGGAGACTCGCTTGGTACACCAGAAGGTAAACAGCATTTGTGCATGGACTCAAGTAAGTTAACCATTAGCTCATGCGCATCTTCCTGCCTAGAGTTGCGAAAACTACGAGAAATGCCTGTCTTGCAGTTAAAGATTGCACATTTTGATGATGATTGAATCAAATGTAGATAGATAGGGTGTTTCAAATTTAAATTAGAAGAAAAGGAGTTGTTTGATTTAGCTAAAGCACATGAAAGGATACATCTTAAGTTCTTGACAAACTGCATCGGTGTCAATATCTTCCCAGTTGACTGTAGAGCGCACCTAACATGGTTCTGAAGAGCACATAATGCACAGAATCCGGCAGTCCGGCCTTAACAAAATTATAAACTGGATTAGAAGTAATCACAAAAATAACACTTGCCAATGAAAAAAGAAAATTATGTTCTATACTTCTCTGATAAATGATAAGGCTTACAAAACAAATGTTCTGTTGCTCTAGAACAGGTGATGAGATACACACATTTATCTACTAGGGTTGAATGAAATTGGAAACTTCCATCAAGGATTTAAAACTAAAGTTTTGTTCAATCCAAAAGAATAGTTCCATTGATTGGAACGTTGTCTCAGAAAGCAATAATCACCTTGCAACTGCAACATAACAAGCAGCTTTCGATAACAACCAATGCACATCTAAAGACCGGTAAGAGAGAGGAAATCGATCGAAGGGCTGAAGGCCGTCACTCCACCAGGTCGTATACTCCATGAAACATTTTATCAGAAAATCCAGAGTGCTCAAAGACAACAATAAAGGCTGTTTCACTGCTTGGGACTTCCACAGGCAACATCATCGTACCATGAGGAATATCTAGATGGCTGGTTGCGAGTGGCAGCAAACTTACATGAGGACTTGTGCTTCCCGCTCTGCAGGTAGGCCACGAACGGCTCAGTATACGTCAAGCATTGCAGAACCGAGTTGAGGTAGCACGTGTTGCCGAGATTATGCAAGCCAGCCCCCTGTGTTACATACACCAGGGCACCTCAGTGAATTCACTTCGTAAAACCTCATGTTTCAGGTGAATGGGCAGATTCCCCGAGTAAAATGAAATGGAGAAGATAAAAAAACAGCCAAATTTCAAATGAGGAAGAGCAAATTCATTTTTTTGGGGGCATAACAAACTCCAAAATGGAATCGAATGATAACAAAACAGCAATACAGCTAAACATCTATGCACAAAACGCAGGGAAACAAGAGCAGAAACAACAAATCATCATTCCCGAAGCAAAATCCATAAAGGCTGCAGTTTTCTTAACCAAAAACCTAAAAAAAACTAGTATCCAGATAGCTTAAATCCACCGAACTACAGCGCTAGTGGCGAACTTAAACAAATTGCAGAAAAAATTGCATGTTTACACACTCACAATTCTCCGCAAGTAGATCCTCGCAGCGCTAAGCTCCCGATCGAACCCACTCCGGCTAGCCTCCCCCTTCTCCAGCCTCTTGCCCTGCCCCTCGCCTCTCGCCGCCGCCGCCGCCGCCACCACCACGCGCTTATCGGCGTCCGGGTGCAATCTCTCCACCCCAAACCCCCCTGCTCCTCCCGCCGCAGCAGCCGCATGCGGCCTCGTCGCGGCGTGGAACTCTATCCTCCGGTGCATCACCCCCTCCGCCGCCGCCTCGCCCATTCTAGGGTTTCGCGCCCGAGTAGCGGCGAGCAAGCAAATCGGGGGTTTAGGAGAAGTTATTTTGGAGATAATTTCCGGATCAAACCTGCGGTTTCGATCGATTTGGGGACCGGTTGACTTGATTGATGTGGCGCTCTGCGTTTTTTCCCCTGTGCTTTTATTTTATTACTAATTTGAGGATATCTTTATCAAATCTTTGATCAGAATCTCTCACTGCGATATACGGCGGCATCTCTCGAATGTTCTCTTGTAGCCACACTTAGGCGACATCTCCTTTATCTCCTATTATCTTCCTCTCAAACTCAATTTTTTTAATATATTTTTATTATTTTTCTAAAGTTTTTTAATAAAAATATTTGTAACTATTTTCAAAAGATTGTTAAATAAAAAATTTTGAACTGAAATTTTTTTGAGTTAAAATATTTCAAACCGAAAGGTTTATGAGTCAAAACTTTTTGAACCGTCAAAACTTTTTATACCGAAAAGTTTTTGATTAAATTTATCTGAAAGTTTCGAATCGATTTTTTTTTTATTTCAGAGACGGAATGAGTGGGAAAAAGAAAGAGGAGGGAATGAAAGGCGAGGTGCCACGTGGGATTTGGTAGCCTTCAATTAGCGATACCCTGTTTTGTTTGGCCTGGAATGAACGGCCGGGATTAGACGAGCGGGAGCCATTGGCAGATCTGAAGCGTTTGTTTTGTGGGCCCCTTTTCTGTAGCTTTGTGATTTTGGAAACTTGGTGCGGCGGTGTGGAGCTTTGGAAGATGGTTGTTTTGCATTTTGGCCCTTGAGTTATTGGACTATCGTGTCAAGAATCTTTTACGTTTGCAGAAGATACGACCTCAAAAAATGAAAACATGCCCGACAAAATAATTTGTAAAAGTAGTTCTCTTCCGTACTACAGTATCACAAAAAACACCTTATGTGCCAAGGTGTTGTGGTAGTGTAGCACGGAATTCTACAGTCAGGAAATAGATCATTTTTGCAATATTTTTAGAATGAAACTATTTTTACACAAAAAAAAAGAGGGAGCAAATAAGGGATCAACTCCGAAAACATTATCTGATGATACTCCTGAACGCAAATTATGCAAGTTTTGCTGCAGAAGAGAGAACATGTTCCCCTTCTGTTATTTTAAGAAATATCAGAGGAGAGAACACATGGGCATGGCCACATGTAATGTAATCATGTAACTCCTCCGACATGCAATGGACGGCCGCGATCCTGGTGCGGCAACTCAGCAAGAAATTCAAGCTTCTCCGGAGCCTCTTCTATTTGGTTAAATGGTTAATGGCAGTCACAATTGGGCAGAAAACTCGGGAAATCAGCTCCTTATGCAAACTGTTTTCCATTGAAAATGCAGTTAAATCACACAAGGACAACTACGTCCCTATACACACGAGCCATGATATAGCTGAAGCAGCAATAATGATTTGGGAATACAGCAGAAGCAAAGTGTACGCAGAGAAAGGCAAGGATGATCAAACAGGCCATAGGGTCTCGGTTCAGGCCGGCAAAAGCGACGAAGCCGATGATTGGAATTTGGATTGGTTGGGCACGTAGCTCCCAATTCCAACCTGAACCGAGTTGGCAATGCCGGATAAGTAGTTCGTTGGAGACGAGCGATAGTTCCATCCGTTTGGCTAAGCGACAGTTCGTTGGAGACTAGCGATAGCCAAGTAGACGGTCAAAATCGATTCAGTAACAAATGTCAATGTTTAACAATCCATGACTGCCTCCTCTTCTGAATCATGCGTGTCCCTTTTGATGGATACCTGTGACCTTCGATTTGTTGGTGTCTGCTGTGGCCACGAGAAACCAACTGATGCCCCCCCACGATGCCGTTATGCGCCACATAGAAATGAAATTAGGAAGCTTCAAAGGAGACCAAGAATTATAATTTCCTTGCAGACAGTTGGCGTGCCTCCAACCCCTTTTGGCACAGCAAAGCTTGTGGAGTAGTAGCACACATGAGCCAATTTTAGACAGCTATCATCATCATCAACCAATCCACTAGCCATCTTAACTTGAGCTTCCAGCTACCTTCAAAACAGAAAACTGTAAATGTTTCCATTCAGGAATTACCTGAACCTGCTTACTTAGAGTAGCCTATTGAGCTTCATGTAGTACTAACCAGCTCACTCAAAAGTTAAAGCTCAATCCTCGCAAGAACATAGAAAAATCCCATATTCTAAACACGCCTTACTTAAGGCCTTCATGTGCCACCTGACTGCTTGGTTAAGGCCTTCATGTATTCACGCAGCTTGGCGGCAATGCTAACTACCAACCACCGACCCCACCCGGATCCCCAAATCGCACACCACTCACTCTCTCATCAATCGTTTTTTTTTCTGTTAATAAAATCCTTCGTGTCACTTTAACTAGCGTAGAAATTAGAGCACCCAATAGAAAAATAAAGGTAAAAATTGAAAAGGAAAATAATTGCGAAAGCATCTGACGTTTCCTCCCCAGTAAGAAGAAACTGATCTTTTGTTTCTAACGCAACAATTAAAACAAACACTTATCGGATTTACTTTATAAAACACCATTTGTAAGTTAGTTTGTACTGGTCATTTCTGGACTTATTTAACAAAATGGAAAAAATAAAATAAAAAATAAAGTCTTCAGCTGGCACATTGAACTTCATAGGAAATGGTTAACTAGGAAAAGTCTGAATATAAACATGAAGTTGACCAAAAAAAATGTTGAAAATCAAACAAATATTTCATGTCGTACATCTTGCCCATCAATACTTTTCTACTGAAATACCAAATAAAAAAAATTAAGAGGGAAATACAAAAAAACTCTTATCGTCTTTTAAGGGGTTGAGTAAAAGAACATCTAAAAAGAGACTAACAGCTGCGCCTGAAACTAATTAAATTTAGTCAAACGCCCATGCTTATCGTCTTCCTGCTTCTTTCTCCTCCTCGCCCAACTCCAATCCTTTTCTCTCTCTCCATTTCCCAAATTACCACCTAATCCTACGAAAACACAACTAATTTCTCCGTGCTCTTCGATTTCAAACTCCTAATTCGGAGTTCTCTTCAACAAGATTTCTCGGAGCAGGAGCCGGAGCAGTTCTTGTTTTTTGTTCCCCTGCAACCTTTCCGCTGTATGTATTGCTGCAATTAGCGGCCGAAATCCCGCAAGGCTGAGCGGTTCTTGGAGGCGCCTCCTTCAGGCTTCAGTCATATTGCAAGTTGGCGACTCAAATCGATTGTTGGAGTCCAGCAGCTATTGGAGTTCTTGCTGACAAAAAATTGGTGCAGAGATTGGAGTTGTTGATTTGGCCGAGCCATGGCGCTGTTCCGGAAGTTCTTCTTTAAGAAGCCGCCCGACGGACTGCTCCTCATCACGGATAACATATACAGTAATGGAGTTCTTCCCTTTGCATTGCCGCGCCTTTAGTTACGTGCAAAGACAAATTATTTTTACCCTAGCGGCTTAGTAAAATAAAGAGGTTTAAGTATGATTGGTATGGTAATGGGTGCTAAGTATAAGCATAATCGTAATGTTGAATTGAGTTGTGGCGAGCATAGCACAAGATAATTTTTTTTTTAAAAAAAACCCAGAGAATTTCCGGGTCAAGAGAGTTATACACTATACATTGGTGCGTGGTCCTTTTAGCATACATATTTGTTTGCTTCTTGCATTTTAAATGAGGTTAGTTGTTTAAATTTCTGTTACCTTTCAAAAAAAAATGCTTTGTTTCCTGTTCATAGTTAAATAGTTTTGATCATACAGCACAAGATGATTTGTTAAAAAAGAATCAGAAAATATCCGGGTCAAGAGAGTTATACGGTGGTGGGTGATCCTTTTAGCATGCATATTTATTTGCTTATTACAAGTTAAATGAGGCAATTGTTTCAATTTCTGTTACCTAAAAAACTCTATTTTCTGTTCATTATTTGAATAGCTATATGAAGAATTCAATACAGAGCTAAGGATTGGCATATGCTTGACACATATGGCTTATATTTGTTTCAGTTTTTGATCATTGCTTCTCCATGGAAGTGCTGGAAGATGACCACTTTGAAGCACACATCAGAGGCATCGCAACACATCTTCTAGAAAACTTCCATGACCACTCCTTCATGATATCGAATTTTGGGTCTCGAAAGGAAGAAAGCCATATCTACCACATTTTATCTGAGTATGGTATGACTGTTTTGGACTACCCAGGCCACTATGAGGGGTGTCCACTTCTCACCATGGAAATGGTCCACTGCATCTTGAAGTCCAGCGAAAGCTGGCTCTCTCTGGGTCAGCATAACTTACTGATAATGCACTGTGAACAAGGATGCTGGCCTATTCTGGCTTTCATGTTAGCTGCTCATTTAATATACCTGGGGCATTATTCAGATGAGCAGAAAACGCTGGATATGCTCTACAAACAATCGTCTTTGGAGCTCTTGGAGATGTTTTCTCCTCTGGATCCCATGCCTTCTCAAATGAGATATTTGCACTATATTTTGACGAGGAATGTCATGCCTGAGTGGCCTCCAGCTGATAGAGCCCTGACATTGGATTGTGTGATTTTGAGGATGGTTCCAAATTTTCACGGTCAAGGTGGTTTCCGTCCTATATTCAGGATATATGGCCCAGATCCACTCATGCCCCCAGATCAGACTCCTAAAGTTCTTTTTTCAACCTCAAAGAATAGCAACCTTGTCCGTTTCTATTCACAGGTAATTGTCCTTTCTCTGGTCATGTATTATGGTTCTTTTAAAGTGGATCTGTGCGCCATCTGTTGTCTTCAGTATTCTAATTGTTAAAGCTACTGCATTGTCGCATTAATAGGCTTTTGTCGATAATCTTTTGAAATATATAGTTTTTATATTTTAAAAACCTTGTAATATTGATTTTCCGGGCTAAACTTCACCAAAAAAACTGACCATTCATAAACTTAGGCAGATGAACTGGTGAAAATAAACATTCAATGTCATGTCCAAGGTGATGTTGTCCTAGAGTGTATCAATTTGTATGAGGACATGGATCGTGAGGAGATGGTATTCCGGATCATGTTCAACACGGCTTTCATCAGGTCAAACATCTTGATGTTTAACCGTGATCAAATAGACATGTTATGGAATGCGAAAGACCAATTTCCTAAAGATTTTCGAGCCGAGGCAAGTGTTTATATCAAGTGGCAAACTAGCCTATTTCTGTTTATACATGATTTTTCACATGCAACTTCTGTTGATGCTAGGCTATCTTTTCTGATATGGATGCAACTACTTCACATGTTACAACAGAGCCTGTTAGTCATCAAGAGAAACAAGGACTTGGTATTGAAGAGTTTGCTAAAGTGCTAGATATCTTCAACCATTTGGACTGGTTGGATGGGAAGAGGGATACTGCAATTGACTCACCCCAGCAAAAGACCTCAGCCATTCCTGAAGGAAATATAGATGCATCTCCTCCTAATGAGCCTGAGACTTTCTTCGATACTCAAGAAGAACTTGACTTTGATAATTTCTCTGGTGAAATCAACTGTTCTGCTCTTGTGCTCAAGCTCCAAAATAACTTAGGTATGCTTGGTAACACTGAACTTAAACAAGGTCCCCTGCATTCAACTTCAAAGAGAGTTCCATCCAAACCACAAACACGGCCTCCTTCAGTGTTGTCACCTTCTAAGGTTAAGATGCCAGAGACCAGTGCTTCATCAATGGAACATTCTTCAAGTACAGTCATACCCCAACTGTCATCTTCGCCAGTTCAGTCGCCGCGACTGATGTCTGATTATGCAGTGCAAATTTTATTAGAGAAATCAGCTGAGAAGTCCGGTTCACAAACTCCAGTAGAGCATGAACCTTCACCTCTTATGGTAAATAAATCAGCATCAACAGCATCCTTGATACCACTATGTACACCTCCTCCTCTTCCTCCCCCACCACCCACTGTTTCATTAGCCCCTGTTTCCTATACTTTACCCATAAACACTAGCACAAGTATGATCAGTGTTTCCCTTAGATCAACCATGCCCTCCTCTTTACCTCCGCCAGAACCATCAGTCTCTCCACAAAGTTTTGGAAGAACTGAAGAACTGGTTAAATCACAAGAGCCTTCTTATGAAATGCTTGAGAAGTTACCGCCTGATAGTTCTACAGCTTCCAATCCCACCGTATTGTCATCAGCTTCTTCGTTAGAACAGAAATCTAGGAACACAAGAGCATCTTTACCAGTGGCTTTGCCTGCAATACGTCTGACTTCGGACTCAAGGCCCCTAGTGACTCCAGTTACAAGATCACATCCTACTCCAGCGCCACCGCCACCGCCACCTCCTCCTCCAAAACCAATCACTGTGTTGTTTCCTTTGTCATATGGCAAAGAGGTGACAAGCACTAAGGAAACAGTTGCACCACCTCGGCCTCCGCCGCCGCCTCCACCACCACTGCCACCAGCACCTTTTTCGAATTCTACACATTCATTCATTGCATCTGCAATTTCTGCCCCACAAAAGAGAGCCCGATCTCCGCCACCCGAGCCCCTGTCCCAGCCCCCCTCGTTGGCCAAATCATCACTTTCTCCTCCACAACCGCCGCCGCCACCACCTCCACCTCCTCCGCTGCTTAATAGCCCTAAAGTTTTGTCATCTCAACCTCAGTTTGTAGACAAAAATGCCAGAACAACATCCAAATATCCCTCACCTTTGACCCCTAACTTTTCACAAACTGTTCCAGGTCTGCAAAGACCGCCCATTCCACCGCCACCACCTCCTCCATCTCAAAGTAGCTCTTTGTTTTCTTCATTTCCATCCACAAATAAAATACATGACATTGCAGCCCCACGCCCTCCTTCACCACCCCCACCATTGTATTCCAGGCCATCTCGTGTTACTTCTGCACCACCTGCAACCCTATTACCTCCTCCGAAGCTAGCTGGGGACAAAAATGCTTCACAAAAGCCATCAACAACCCTACCACCGCCACCTCCACCGGGCCCACCTCCTAAGGATTCCTCCAACACTTTGCCAAGTAAGGGAAGTGTTTTTGGTTCTACTCCTCCCCCACCCCCTACATTCTCATTTGGTGCAAAGGATCGTAGCATGGCCAGGTCAAGAAGTCCTAGAAGTTTGCGTGCCAACCAGTCATCTAAGAGGACACCACTGAAGCCACTGCACTGGGTGAAAGTGTCAAGAGCAACACAGGGAAGCTTGTGGGCAGAGACACAGAAGTCTGATGAAGCATCTAGGTATCAAAACATCTTTTACAACATGCTTTGTTAGTTCAAATGGAATTAGTCTGGCACTTCAACATGTTAGTCCGTATATCTCTTCACCAGGACCCCAGAAATTGATATGTCTGAGCTTGAAAGTCTTTTCTCAGTATCCATGCCAAATATGGAGGCAAAACGGACACACCAACGCCCTTCTGTTGCTACGAAACAAGAAAAAGTTCATTTGGTACTTCTATTCCATGTCCCTTGATGCAACTGTTCACAACTAAGCATTGAGATGAAAATTCTATGTGAAAAGTAAATAACATTACACTTTTCTTGTGCAGATTGACCTTCAGCGCTCAAAGAATTGTGAAATTATGCTGAGAAGCATTAAGATGCCACTGCCTGATCTGATGGTAACTAACTTCATATTTAATTGGATATTATCTCAAGATAGCAACTTTGTCAGAATTATTAGGATCAGGCTATCGACAACTAAAAGAAAACTGGCAGTTTTTTTTTAGGACACACAGGAGAGCTGCGTGTCATTCCATTAAGATAGAAACTAAGTTCAATACAACCCAGATCGGACAAGCCAATCTGAACAGTGACTGAAAACTGGCATAGTTGATGCATAGCATTGCTGAAAGATCAGAATAGCTTCACTGAAGTGAACGTTAAGAACAAGTCACCTGACAAATCTGGTTTTTGGGTTATTAACTGTTATTGAAAATAAAGTCTCTTTATGTCCCAACAGTGTTTGGCAATTGTAATTAACTAGTGATTATTCTGATTATAGTTGGGTTTTTTTTTCAGGTTTCAGTGCTTGCCCTTGATGATTCCATCGTTGATGGTGATCAAGTAGATTATCTAATAAAGTTCTGTCCAACTAAGGAAGAAATGGAACTTCTCAAAGTAAATTTGTACTCAGCGTATTCCTCTTTGAAATATCATTAGTACTCATTGTTCTTATTGTGGCATATTAGCGGAACTTCTTTACCAATTTTCTATAGATATTGACTGAGCTTTTCATGCTCCACTTTTTCAGGGTTATACAGGCAACAAAGAGAATCTTGGGAAATGTGAACAGGTCATTAATCCATGCATCATAGAACATATTTTTTCGTTTCATAAACACTAAAGCAATAGCTGCACTGCTGACTTTCTTCTGTGCTTCTAGTTCTTCTTGGAAATGATGAAAGTGCCAAGGGTGGAGTCGAAACTGAGAATTTTATCCTTCAAGATAAAGTTTCTTACACAGGTCAGAAGAACATTGCACCCTTGTAATATGTTTTTGTCCATGGAGTCGTGTGACCGTTCTCTAATGAACATATAAGGTTTCAATTATTTCCGCATCAATCTCAAATTCTATATGTTCTTTCAGGTAGCAGATCTGAAAACTAGCTTGAATACCATCAATGCTGTTGCTGAAGAGGTACACTGTAGTCAATTGACCTCAACTCTTCTTCTTTGACATGTTAACACATGTTCATGTATAATGTTATTTGGGCAGGTTAGGAACTCTGTCAAGCTTAAGAGAGTGATGCAAACAATTCTTTCTTTGGGGAATGCATTAAACCAAGGAACTGCAAGGGGTGAGTCAGCGAGCCCAGTGTAAGACTGATATATTTACCATATTATTTTGCAAATAAAGAATCTATCATGGAGGAACACAATGCATAGGGTTTCTCATTATCGAGTGATATCTTATCCTGATCTTATCATATAGATTACTTATATTAAGAATGCATCGGTTAAAAGAAATCTGGAGCATTTACCAATTGCACAAGCGAAAAATATAGCTAGGGGTTAAAAACTGGAACAAGACTGCACAGCTGCAATTCCAACATTCTGATTACCAAATAGCACGGTCAATTTAACTATAGGAAACCTCATGAAACTGATACAATACCAGAAACCTCATGAAATTGATACCTATAAATTCTCACAAGTGTCCATTTTTTCAGGTTCGGCTGTTGGATTTAGATTAGATAGTCTTCTTAAACTCAGTGATATACGGGCGCGTAACAATAGGATGACTCTCATGCATTATTTATGTAAGGTATGGTTCTTAATTTCTGTAATTCTCTTGATCATGATTGTCTATCATAAGAGCCAAGTTTTAAAAATTCCCTCTTCATTTATTGGAAAAATTGATCATTTGCCCTCATTTACTTGTACCATTGATCATTTACCCCGTGATGTTATTGGATAATTAGGCATATTAACGATGAATTTATTTCGAAAATAAGCTATGACAATAATTGAAGATAGAATAGAGGAAACAAATAAACTAGACACAAGCAATATGCCTATTGCAATGTCTATCTCATCCATATTATTAGATAAACAAAACAAAGAGATGGTTCGCGTGCGTTACCGAGACGACGCGAAGACGTGGCCGAACCGGTAGTAGACGTCTATGAAGATCAGCAGGCGATGTAGTTGAAGCCGATCGTCGGTGAAAAAAACAGCTAGCAGTCACGTGAAGAAGCTTCCCAAAAATGTGATTCGCCCTCTCCCGGTGCAGGATCTCAAGGATGGACGTTTCGAAGATTTGCTCTCCCAACAGTTGGTGCACACCGGCGAAGGGACGGGGAAGACGGATGCAACGCAGTACCGTGGGAAGGCAAAATGTTCGAGAGATAAATAGATCTGATCTCTGTTCTGCGTATATATAACAGAGATAAAATCGTGGAACACGATATGAGTCGGTTACGGATTCCGCGTAAAATTCGTTCCACGATTCGAGTCAGTTACAGATTCGTTCGCGCGGTTAATACCACGTTAACGTAACCGTGTTGACTATTTAGTCCCACGCTGCAAAAGAGAACTGCGCCTGCGCAAGCCATCGAACTCGATTTCGCTGCACCATTCACGCGCATGTCGCGTACGCGCGCCACCTAGCGTGGCGTGGCGAGGCAAACGAGTGCGCGCGTATGTTCTCTTCTTCTTCTCATGCTCAAGCATGGTGGAGGGAACCTCCCTTATAAGGTGGTCTTCATCCACCTCCACTAATAATATGGGACTATTGCATTTTTACCTCTCTTCCACCTAATGGGCCTTTGGGATTTTCCAAGAATTATTTGTGAACTAATGGGCCTCTAGCCCAATAATTCCAACAATCCCCCACCAGATCTCGGAGGTCCCATAGGTCTTTGCTTGTTCCAAAGTACTGATTTTATACCAGCTTTCGGTGACAGTGGACTATGCCTTGAATTGCACCTAGACTTCAAGCTACATTCATCTGCAACTTGAAAAATGGACTATGCCTTGAATTGCAAGTTTTGCGCAGACAAGTTTCACTTAAAGCCCTGACTGATACTAGGCTGCCGACAGTCTACCCCTCGGGTGGAGCGTAGAAGTCATACTCCTTGGCCTCTTCATGAGCTTTTTAGAGAGTACCCACGTCTCACGGATTGTGACCAACAGTCGGACTCATATAGTGTGTTCTTTCAAAAATGCTCTGTGGGACAGCATCTTTGTTTGTGTAAAAACCAACAGAACACATTAAGACCGTAGTCAACCTGCCTCACAGATTTTAAGAATACGACATCTTTCACAGAATGGGATGTAGAATATACTCTTCTTCAGTTAATCCAACAGCTTGTTATTACCCAGTTACTAATTCACGGAAACTCCAATCACATAGCTTGAGTTACCACTGCGGTTAGCTATTTGGTAGGTCTCATTCCCATCTCCCTAGATGCACTATCTACCATGTTTCATGATAGACCCTTTGTAAACGGATCTGCCAAGTTCTTAGCGGTTTGGATATAATCCAAAGCTATCACTTCGGAGTTTCTTAATTTTCTAACAGATTTCAACCGTCTTTTTACATGTCTTGAGGACTTCATGTTATCCTTTGCACTGTTCACTTTCACGATAACCGTTTGATTATCACAGTTCATAAGAATAGCCGGTATTGTTTTTTCAACTACCGGTAAGTCCATCAAGAGCTCACGTAGCCATTCTGCTTCGACAGTGGCTGTATCCAATGCCGTGAGTTTTGCTTCTACGGTTGATCTAGTCAATATGGTCTATTTACAAGACCTTCATGCGACAGCAGCACCGCCAAGAGTGAATACATACCCAATCGCGGCCTTGAGCTCATCATTATCAGATATCCAGTTAGAATCACTATATCCCTCAAGTACACCAAGATACCCAGTATAGTGAATTCCATAACTCATGGTACCTCTCAGATAACGCATTACTCTCTCAAGAGCACGCCAATGATCATCACCCAGATTAGAGACAAACCGGCTCAATTTGCTGATAGCAAATGAGATGTCAGGCCTTGTAGCGCTAGCTAGGTACATAAGTGAACTAATAATCTGAGAGTATCTCAGTTGATCCCTAGTAATTCTTCGGTTCTTTCGAAGTATTAAACTAGCATCATAAAGTGTTGGAGAAGGCTTACTGTCCATATAGCCAAAACAGCTTAAGACCTTTTTCACATAATGGGATTGAACAAGTGTAATCCCATCCTCACCTTTAATCAGCTTGATGTTCAGAATTACATCAACTTCTTCCAGATCCTTCATATCAAAGCTTTGGGACAAAAACATCTTTATTAGAGTATTTTTGGTATATATTAGGCTTTCCTTTTCTTGGCCAACCTTATTTTGTACTTGCCTAGTATAGCCCTGTAATCTCTCCCTGGCTTTCTTTATTTTGTACTTGCCTAGTATAGCCCTGTAATCTCTCCCTGGCTTTCCTTTCCTTGGCTTTCCTTATTTTGTACTTGCCTAGTATAGCCTTATAATCTCTCCCTTTGGAGATATAAATAGAATGCCACCCTTGCCTTTGGCTGTATCGTGAATGTGCCAATCTCTCTACATGGTATCAGATTTCTTCTCCTGAGACCTCTCCACCCCTTCCTTCTCTGTCTTGCGCAGCCACACCACCCACCATGACGGCGCCCAACCCTCATCCAGCCAACCAGTTCACCCAAAAGCTTAAGCTTATGAGGAAAGGAGGGCAATTCACTTATACTTCAACACTCCCCCTCACGTATAGGCTCCCTCAGGCCTAGAACGTGGAATAGAAGTGGACTGCAATTATTTTTCTAATTGCGTCAACTGGGTCTTGAACTCGAGACCTCTCAGCTCTGATACCATATTTAGTTGCATGCACCTACCAGTTCACCCAAAAGCTTAAGCTTATGAGGAAAGGAGGGCAATTCACTTATACTTCAACAATCTTGACCTTATTAATCACATCAAGATTTGTTCTAAATATAAGTATGTCATCCACATACAAGCATAGAATAACTCTCTCACACCCACTAAAGCAGTAGCATACACATCTATCAGCTTCGTTTACAGCAAAGCTTTCAGATGTTAAAGTTCTATCGAACTTCTCATGTCATTGCTTGGGTGCTTGCTTAAGGCCATAGAAAGATTTCAGCAACTTACACACTTTGTTCTCTTGACTATTTACTACAAATCCATCGGGCTGTTCCATATAGATTTCCTCATCTAACTCTCCATTAAGGAAAGCTGTTTTATCATCCATTTGATGAACGGGAAGACCATTAGAGGCAGCCAAGGACAATAGTACACGTATTGTGGTCAATCTAGCAACAGGTGGTAAGTATCGAAGAAATCCTCGTCTTCTTTTTAGGTGTAACCCTTGGCCACGAGCCGGGCCTTGTACTTCTCAATAGTAACATCAGGCCTAAGCTTCTTTTTGAACACCCACTTGCATTGAACTAGTTTACAACCATAAGGACGATCTGTGATTTCTCAAGTTCCGTTAGCGAGAATGGAGTTCATTTCACTACGGACCACATCCTTCCAGTAGTCTGCATCAGGAGATGCATATGCTTCTGAAATGATCTTGGGAACATCATCCACAAGGTACACAGTGAAATCATCACCAAAGGATTTTGCGATCCTTTGTCTCTTGCTCTTTCTAGGAGCATCACTGTCATCCTCATCAGGAGTTTGTTCATGTGTTTGTTCAAAATGCTCAATTGGTATGGCAGGTTCAGGAGTTGAATCACAACCCTGACTCGAAATGCTGTGCATATCCTTCATAGGAAATATATTCTCAAAAAACGTTGCATCTCGAGACTCCATTATCGTACCGACGTGCATGTCAGATACCTCAGATTTAACTACTAGAAACCTATAGGCAATGCTGCAATGAGTATATCCCAGAAAGACACAATCAACAGTTTTAGATCCAAGTTTGCGCTTCTTTATTATCGGCACATTGACTTTCGCCAAGCATCCCCGAGTGCGTAAGTAGGATAGTGATGGTTTTTCTTCCTTCCCATCCCTCATATAGAGTTACCTCACTATTTTTAGTGGGAACTCTATTTAGAACATGACTCTAGGTCAACAAGGCCTCCCCCCACCATGCCTTAGATAATCCTGCAGTGTCCAACATGGCATTAACCAAGTCAGTCAGGGTGCGGTTCTTCCTTTCGGCAACCCCGTTAGATTGGGGCGAATAGGGAGGCGTCCTCTCATGGATGATACCATGCTCTGCACAATATTGGGAGAATTCATTGGAGAAATACTCTCCACCATAATCTGACCTAACTCTTTTCATTTTTCTTTCTCGTTGATTCTCAACTTCTGCCTTATAGATTTTAAAGTAGTCTAAAGTCTCATCTTTTGTTTTTAAGAGATACACATAACAAAATCTAGTTGCATCATCAATAAAAGTCATGAAGTATCTTGTTTCACCTTTCGTCAACACACCATTCATCTCACAGATATCTAAATGTATGAGTTCTAATAGTGCAAAGTTTCTTTCCTCAGCTGCGTTATGAGGCTTGCGAGGTTGCTTAGATTGCACACAACTTTGGCACTTAGAACCTTTGACAATGAAAAATTTCGGAATTAATTTCATACTGAAAAGCCGAGACATATAACCAAAATTAAGATGACATAGTCGTGAGTGCCAAACACTTGCCTCACTACCAATAACATTGTCATAAAGATGATTCACAAATTTATTACAGACGTTCTCAAGGGAAAAGCAAAACAAGCCTCCGCTGTCATAGCCTTTACCAATAAATAGTCCATACTTTGATATGACTACTTTATTTGACTCAAACACCAACTTATATCCTTCTCTACAAAGAAGGGAACCGCTAACGAGATTCTTGTTGATTGAAGGGACATGCTGCACGTTCTTTAGCCGCACGATTTTTCCCGAAGTAAGCTTCAGATCTAGTGTACAACACCAAGAGCGAAGCATGTGACCCATTCCCCATCAACACGGAGGAACCCCGAGCAACCTGGTAAAAAGAAAACAATGATACATCAGCACAAACATGAATATTAGCTCCAGTATCAATCCACCAATCGGTAGATTGACTAGCCGAAAAAACAGTGAGTAAATCACCATATCCAGGTGTCTCCTTCTCGGCATTACCAATAGTCACATTGACAGATTTGGAGTTCTGTCCCTAATGATCCTTTCCTCGTTTGCGGCTTGGACATTTCTTTGCCCAATGTCCAATCTCACCACACACGAAGCAAGGCTTGTCATTCTACAGTTTCTTCTTCTTAAAGTTGGTAGTCTGAACAGTTTTTCCCTTTGACTTGAACTTACCAGAACCAGAACGCTGCACAAAATTGACGCTGGTTTGTCCCTCAACCGCATTTGGGTGCACATCCTTCGCCCGAGTTTTCTCCTCAACATTAAGAGACGCGATCAGATTCTCAACAAAGATTTCTTTCCTCTTGTGTTTTAGAGATGTGGCAAAATTCCTCCACGAGGGAGGCAATTTGGCAATGATACCACCAGCCACAAAATTGTCGGGTAACGTGCATCTGAGGTGATCAAGTTCCCTCGCAATGAACTATATCTCGTGAGCCTGTTCAACCACAGAACGACAATCAACTATTCTGTAGTCATGATATTGCTCCATAATATACAGTTCATTGTCGGCATCCGAGGCGTTGATTTATTTTCGAGTGCCTCCCACAGCTCCTTTGCATCTAATATGTGCATATACACGTCGCAAAGGCGGTCTGAAAGAACGCTAAGAACGCATCCTACAAAATTTTTGGTGAATCCTTGAACTCCTTTTCCTGCTTAGCAGTAAGGGTTCCTTCAGGTTCGCCAGCCGCAACCCATTAGACGTTCATAGCTGTGAGCCATAGAGTAGCTCGCGTCTGCCATCTCTTAAAGTGAACACCGGTAAATCTATCTGGTCTCATTGCCTCAGCTAATCCAGATGCTTTCATCTTATTCACCATGAAAAACTTATCACGTTTTTGGATTGTTGGATAATTAGGCATATTAATGATGAATTTATTCCGAAAATAAGCTATGACAATAATTGAAGATAGAACAGAGGAAACAAATAAAGTAGACAAGCAATATGCCTATTGCAATGTCTATCTCATACATATTATTAGATAAACAAAACAAAGAGATGGTTCACGTGCGTTACCGAGACAACGCGAAGACATGGCCGAACCGGTAGTAGACGTCGATGGAGATCAGCAGGCAATGTAGTTGAAGCCGATCGTCGGTGAAGAAAACAACGGGCAGTTGCGTGAACACGCTTCCCAAAAACGTGATTCTTCCTCTTCCGGCGTAGGATCTCAAGGATAGACGTTTCAAAGACCTACTCTCTCAACATTCAGTGCACGCCAGCGAAGGGACGGGGAAGACGGATGCAACATAGTACTGAGGGAAGGCAAAAGGTTCGAGAGATGAATAGATCTGATCTCTGTTCTGCGTATATATAATAGAGATAAAATCGTGGAACACGATACGAGTCGGTTACGGATTCCGCATAAAATTCGTTCCACGATTCGAGTCAATTACGGATTCGTTCGCACAATTAATACCACATTAACGTAACCGTGTTGTCCAACGTTGCAAAAACTGCAAAAGAGAACTGCGCCTGCGCAAGCCATCGAACTCGATTTCGCTGCACCATTCACGCGCATGTCGCATACGCGCGCCGCCTGGCCTGGCGTGGCGAGGCGAGCGAGCGCGCGTGTGTTCTCTTCTTCTTTTTCTCATGCTCAAGCATGGTGGAGGGAACCTCCCTTATAAGGTGGTCTTCATCCATCTCCACTAGCAATATGGGACTATTGCATTTTCATCTCTCTTCCACCTAATGGGTCTTTGGGATTTTTCAAGAATTATTTGTGAATTAATGTGCCTCTAGCCCAATAATTCCAACAGATGTCTTACTGACATACGGGTCCTAAGGCCACATATTAGTAAGACAAACGGGGCAAATGATCAATTGCACCAACTAAAATGGGACAAATTATCAATTCTCCCTCATTTATTTTATGTTTTCAAGTATCACTTAATGTATAAAATTATCAAAGTATTGATCTTTTTGCTTGGGAGGCTAACTGGTGTATGGCCATAGAAGTTTCACAAACATAGAGATCTGTATCCCCAAGATTGACGAGTCACCCTTAGATGTTCAATCTAACATGGGTATGCATATTGATATCATTGTCGTCACATTATGGGTGATTGATCATTATTGAAGAAAGGGAAAGAGTAGCTAGTAGCTACACTCAAAAGTTCTGTTTTTGTTCAGAAGTGGTAGCTTGAGCTGTTTCTCCTACAGTTATTACTCCCCTTGCCCCATTTTTTTTGGTTTTCCTTTATTTGTTGCAATGACCATATCACAAGCTGCAAACTTACCTTTAACAAAATTCACCCGCTATAAGGTGTTCCACATACTGTGGGTCCCTTTCAATAAAAAGGCAGACATCAATCCATGCATGTAAGTTTGGACCAGTTGCTTTACTTCCATTATATTAACATTAAAATTTAAAAAAAATCATGAAACTGGTATTTTGTGCCAATCTCTGAAGAAATTTACACTTTTTTTGATGATGAACTCTTCCTCAAAATTTATTGCTTCCACAGGTTCTTTCTGACAAGCTTCCTGAAGTTTTTGATTTTGACAAGGATCTCTCACATTTAGAACCTGCCTCAAAGGTAGCTTAGATCTTAATGCTAGGTCTATTCTGGTTTCGTTCTGTTCACTTACAGTATGGTGGAAAAACAGATACAACTAAAGGAGTTGGCAGAAGAAATGCAAGCGATAACTAAGGGACTGGAAAAGGTTGAACAGGAATTGGCAACTTCTGAAAAAGATGGTCCAGTGTCTGAGATATTTTACAAGGTTGGTTACGCTTTTTCTTAATTTCTTTTTTTTTCTTAATATTGATTGGAAATGTACTTTTATAGGATATCATAGGACCAGAAACCACCCAGTCCTTTGTCTGCACTGTCTGTATTTGTTGGATAACTGGGAATTATAAATGTAACTTTGTGATTTTCAAATATTCTTTTAGTGTAAAAGGTGCCATTAGAGTACATAGCGATAGAGCTAGTGGTTTCCTTAGATGTGGAAATGGATAGCTCATCAGCCACACTAGTCGGACCAAAGGGCAGGCACATGCATTCTATAACTCATTCCTTGTTGTTTCATTTATATAACTAGTTTATTAAAACCATAACACTTCAATGCAATTTTGCACTTTGAGCTGTACATAGGTCAGACTTTAGATAAATGTTATGTTTATTATTTGCCAATTGTTACTATAAAAAGACATATAGGGAAAAACATGAAGTCACCGCCATAAATTATAACAATTAGCATTTAGTTAACTACCATTGACAAAATATTAGCCTATTAATTGCAATACTCAGAGCTTTCATTTCAGAAATTGAAGGAATTTCTAGCTGATGCCCAAGCTCAAGGAAGGTCATTAGCTTTGCTTTACAGTACTGCGGTATGTCAAGACTACAGGAGTGTCAACATCTTGCTGCTAGCATGTGTTTTGTGCTAAATTTTACTGTTTTATTGCAGGGGAAAAGTGCAGATTCTCTAGCACATTATTTTGGTGAAGATCCTGTGAGGTGTCCATTCGAGCAAGGTATCTTCTTTTGAGCTAAAAGGCTTAATTATTTTGCAAATATACAAATCAAAGCTTAATGGGTCCAATACAAAAGTGATGTAGTCTAGGGTTCGGTTTTTGGGGAAAAGAGAGAAATCAGGGGTAAGATAGAATGCTGCTGATCTCCCTCGTCACTCCAAGGTTGACTACTACCTGTGAGCAAGAGGCTCTGATCGCAGTTGCTGGATTTGGGAAACTTTTCTTTATATTCCTCCTTCAATAATAGCCGGCTATCCTTTATAGATCAGGTGCCTTCCTAACAAAGAAATCTAGGGATAGAGAGAGAGAGAGATATCTCAACTAAAGACATACTTTGAATTATAGATATAACTGAAATAGGGGATAGAATACCTAACCAACCAACTAGAGATCTAACCGACTCTCCTTTTCTGCTGCTGCCGCACTGCTGGCCGAAGGCTTGTGGCCGTTGGACTTACGACGACAACGCTCATAGACCTTTCCAATAAAAGCGTCCACAACAAAAGGGAGTAAAGGAGATGGGAAATGTTTCTATATGTGTAAGACGTGAGAAAAAGTACCATGGATTTTATAAAGCTACTTTAGTTGCAGTCATCATTGTTAGAACTTTAGGCTAAACTGATACCTAAAACATTATTAACTAGCCTAAAATATGATCATAGAATTATAATGTGAAACTTAAATCATTAAATGTACTAACCCGGTGAAGAAGAGGACGCCATTAATCTTTCGGTCAGTTGTTCTTGAGCGTCAGTGTAGATCGGCGAAGAAGAAGGCACCGAGATCTTCTCGGTGATGGTGGCGGCCTTCGGTAGCTTGAGCGCTAGCCTTAAATCGGATGAGTATCGGGGAAGGCTAAACTCGAGACAAATTCATGAGAACACGAGTGCCGGCCTCTCCCCTTTTCCCTTTTTATTTTAGCGCTGTCTATCGGGACCGAAACCAACTTGGTTTGGTGCACTCCCGATCAGAGCGCGTAGCGAAGTTGTGGTGGGCTTAGCCCCTAACAAACTTCCCGTCTGTTAGCTCCAAGCCGGAGATCACAACTAACAATCATGTTCCAGCAAACCTGCACTTTGTTTCCAAACTATCTCTTGTCCCAATTGGATATATTATGAGTATTATATCTTTTCATAATTGTTTCCAAACTAAGGCACATACACTTCTAGGATTCCCTGGCGGTTTGACAGGAAATCATCTGAGTTCCTGGCTTTCTGCAGTTCTTTGTGTGGCTTGTCTTAGCAGACGCTTTATTGATCCACCAAATTGATCCACCAAATTGTCAGATCAATACCAGTAGACTTTTGGATGTCTTGCACAGTTATGTGATTTCCCGTTTCTGTGGACAGTTGTCTCTACTCTGCTAAGCTTCATGAAAACGTTTGAGCGAGCCCATGCTGAGAACCTCAGGCAGATGGAGCTGGCGAAGAAAAGAGCCCAAATGGAAGCAGAGAGAGAAAAGGCGAAATTAGCTGCTCACAAAGACTTGCTGGAGCCAGGAATTTCAGATTGATGGCTCACCGTCGAAGCTAGACAGTACATATTTCACTAATTTCCTGCTATGTCAGAAGGTGACCTTAGCGTACGACCAAGAACAGCGTGGCAGAAAGTTTTGTAGCGCTATTTTGTAACCATGTGAAAATGGAGGTGAAGAAAGTTCAGTGTATATGACAGGTACACGCCTGTGGAAATGTGGACATCCATTTTCATCGTTATATGAAAATGACTATCAGTAGCGCCTTCCCTCCAAACTTGTTTGCGCTATTATTGGCTCTTACAGTTTTGCCTTACAGGGGAAGAGAAGACTAAGGAAGTGTTCTGGTTCATACTGTGCATAGGAAAGTACAGTTCTTGGATTATTTTGGGGATTTCCCCTGGCGACGAACAAATTTTGTAATGTTGTTTTCTTACCTGTAAAATTTGTATATTTTCCAAGTATCGATGCTTCTGCACAGTATGATGTAACATTGTAAGTAGAAACAATCACTCTTTTCCAACCGCTGGATAAGCTATTGCAATCATTCATCTGCCTGGACTGGAGCTGTCGAACAAGCTCATTGCAATCTTGATCTTTCTCCTTGTCCGAAATCACGGAAAAATTCAGCGAACCTATCATCATGTGAGGTATCATAATGAATCAAAATCGATGGATTTTTTTTTGGGGATGGATTTTGACAATGCTGAGCAAAGCAAAGTCTTCTCCCAGTTCTGTTACGATAAAAAAATGGCGCGTTTGTTTTCTTTTACTTAGCTCGCGGCGTAATGTCTTGTAGCTCGGTCCCTCCCGGATCGCCGAATCGTCACGCTTTTCCATAAACAAAAAAAAAAGCCAATGAAAAGCTGTGTCCATCAGTATCACTGAGCCGGAGACCTCGAGCTCTACGCTCCGAGCACACGCCTCCCACCCCGAAAAGATAAATGCTTAAAATACAACTCCACACTCGAAGATACGATCCACTGACAAGTGGCCCCATTATTTTATATCAGTCGAGGGCACAGCAACGCAGGGAAGCCTCGGGGTGCGCGGAGCCGAGGCTCGGGGAGTCATATCCGGAGCGGGTGACGCATACAATGGCGTGTCCCGATCGGACGGCTGGCAACGCAACCGCGGCGGATATATACCTCGCCTCCGCCTCCTCCCATGGCCTCCGCCGCATCCACCTCCGCCGTCTTCGCGTCCCGCCTGCTCCGCCGCTCTTCGCCGCGCCTGCTGCGACGCCTCTCGTGCGTGCCCGCGGTCCTGTCCGCTCGCCCGTCGTCGTCGTTCGGCATCGACCGCCTCCGCCGGCCGCTCGGGCACCGCGCTCGGATGGGACACACCGCCGCTGCCGCCGCGGCCCCCGCGCTCGGCCTCACCAAGGCCAACGCCGTCGAGCCGCCTCAGGTGTGTGTGCGCGCCTGTTTGTGTGCGTGAGCGAGTTGGTTTGTTGTCGATTCGTCTGCTGGTACTCCCTGTGGAATAGGAAAGTTGCTACCTTTGGTTGACTTGATCAGGACTTGCTGTTGACACACAGAAGAATTGCTAGATCGGGATCAAATTAGTGTTTCATACGCAAAATTGTATCTTTGTTTAGATTCGCCGATTTGCTTCGTGCGAAGTCGCTTCTTTTACTGCAGTGAGCTCAACCTGTGTTCTCCTCTTTTTCTTGTAGGTTACTTTTGCCGCTAAAGACGTCGAATTCTCCGATTGGAAGGGAGATATACTCGCCGTTGCGGTCACAGAGAAGGATCTGTCCAAAGGCTCGGACTCCAAATTCGAGAATGCCTTGTTGAAGAAGCTGGATGATCAGCTCGGCGGTCTCCTGTCGGAGGCTTCCGCGGAGGAGGATTTCACCGGGAAAGCCGGGCAATCGGTGGTCCTCCGTCTCCCGGGGCAGGGTTTCAAGAGGGTGGGTCTGATTGGCCTTGGCCAGAACGCCCCGTCCACCACCGCAGTTTGCCGGGGCATCGGTGAATCTATGGCATCAGTTGCTAAATCTGCTCAAGCTAGCAGCGCTGCTATTGTTCTTGCCTCCCCCAGTGGGATCCTGGAAGAGTTCAAGCTGAACGCTGCTGCAGCAATTGCTTCTGGTACTGTGATGCTCCTGCACATGTTTTTCTGATAGGATGGTTATGGCGTGCATTGACTTGATGCTGGATCGTCTGTCCATTTGAATTGCAGGAACTGTGCTTGGATTGTATGAGGACATCAGATACAAGTCTGAGTCGAAGAAGGTGCATCTTAAACAAGTAGATCTTATTGGATTGGGTTCCGGTCCAGAGGTTGACCAGAAACTTAAGTATGCCAATGATGTTTCCTCGGGCGTGATATTTGGGAAAGAGCTTGTAAACTCACCTGCAAATGTCCTTACCCCTGGTAAGTAGGTCTTTTAGTGAAACAGTGAATGTTGTTCAGAGATTTCATTACGATGTTTATTTTATCTCAATCCTCACTCGTTGTCCTTTCAGCTGTGCTTGCGGAGGAGGCATCAAAGATTGCTTCTACATACAGTGATGTATTCACTGCCACAATATTAGATGTGGAGAAATGCAAAGAGTTAAAGATGGGCTCCTACTTGGGTGTTGCTGCAGCTTCTGCAAATCCTCCTCATTTTATCCACTTGTGCTACAAACCCCCTGGTGGGAATGCCAAGAGAAAGCTGGCTATTGTTGGGAAGGGTCTAACTTTTGACAGGTTTGTACTACTTTCTGCATATTTGATGGATTATTACATTGACAGGCATGATTGAAAATAGACATGTCATCTTCTATATGCATTGTTATGTTGGTAGAATTTTTTTTGAAGATATTAATAACTGTTAGTTCTTACAATAGATTCACCAATTTTGTCTGCAGTGGTGGCTACAACATTAAGACTGGACCAGGCTGCAGTATTGAGCTGATGAAGTTTGACATGGGAGGCTCTGCAGCGGTATTTGGGGCAGCAAAAGCTTTGGGCCAAATCAAGCCTTCTGGAGTAGAGGTACTTTAGTTTTCAATTACTTGTATGAATAATCTCTATTTTTGAGCTTATTTGCTAATGATTTCCCTTCACACAGGTTCATTTTATTGTCGCTGCCTGTGAAAATATGATTAGCGGCACAGGCATGAGACCTGGTGACATTGTGACTGCTTCTAATGGGAAGACGATTGAGGTATGTTTCTAGTAATAGTGTGATGCTTATCCTGCTTGTTGGTAATATTGTCTAAGCAGGTCCTAGATACACTATTCTTATGATCCAGTTTGTCCACTGGATTGTGTTAGACAATGTATTCATTTGTAAATATGATTCTTCAGGTAAATAACACTGATGCGGAGGGAAGGCTTACACTTGCTGACGCTTTGATCTATGCTTGTAATCAAGGTGTTGACAAGGTAGTGAATTATTTCTATAGATGCCATGATTGTTTCATATAATTGCCATTTGTATTCTTTGATGGTTGCTATGTAAATTTTTTTATGCAAGAATCTGTATTGGACATTGCTGATGTAATTGTAATCCTATACTTATTCCTTGTTCTAGGATCATGGGATGCTAATTTATTTTCTAGTCCCTATTTAAAGAAATATGATTTATCTAATTCCATTATTCCATTTGGACAGAAAAAAAAATTGCACTACAATGAAGATGAACCATATTTTGTGCTAAATGATTTATATAGTCAATTGCACTTGTCATCTCTAGTGGAAGATGATTGGGGATAAGAAATTAAAATACGGTAGTGCTGTTCGTGGTTATGTAAAATATGGTTTTCACTTTAATTGTCTATTTTCAGACTTTTTATACACTTGCAGTCTTCTGGACCATGTCTTGCAACTTTGCAAGTATCTTGCTTGATCTACTGACTTATCTGTAATTGCCACATGCAGATTATTGATCTGGCAACACTAACCGGTGCCTGTGTTGTTGCACTTGGGCCTAGCATTGCTGGTAAGCTTAACCAAATACTACCTCATCTGCACTCTTCTCCTCTCACTATAATTTTTAGTCCTTCCAAGATGGAATAGTGGATTCTTTTGCTGTTTTGCATACTAAAAGAAATATTTTCTATAGGGATTTTCACACCAAGTGATGAACTAGCCAAGGAAGTCACCGCGGCATCTGAGGTATCAGGAGAGAAGTTCTGGAGAATGCCACTAGAAGAAAGTTATTGGGAGTCAATGAAGTCCGGTGTTGCTGATATGGTCAACACCGGCGGTCGGCAGGGTGGTGCTATCACTGCTGCACTATTCCTGAAACAGGTATGGTATCTTTCTGTTATGCTTAGTTGCTTATTTTCATTTGGCTCCTGGGATAAAGTTTGAGCATTGTACTCTATACTCTATAGATATGCATCTTTCCTTATTCCAGATTGATTCAGCCGCCACTTGGCCATAAATGATCAGATATTCATTGAAACCACAAGTCACATTCTTAGTTCTAGGTTCACCACTCTTATTAAGACTGAATTTTCTCCAGCATTCTAATGGAGCCCATGCTTCTCCTTGCAGTTTGTGGATGAGAAGGTTCAGTGGATGCACATCGACATGGCTGGGCCAGTGTGGAACGACAAGAAGCGGGCGGCCACCGGATTTGGCGTCTCCACCTTGGTGGAGTGGGTTCTCAAGAACTCATCTTGAAGAATTTATTTCCCTGCTTTCCAAAGATGATATCACAGAAGGAATGGGAATTGCTTGGTGTGGGAAGGGTTGGTTTTTATAGCTAAGCTACGAACTGCAAAGCAGCCACTTTTGGCATATGAAGTGGGCAAAATAGAATAAGGGGAAAAAAGGTCTTGTTGCCTTTCGAGTGGGAGTGTTGGATCGATAAAAAAAAAAGAGTAAAAAAACAGCATGCTGTTCACGAGTCGAGTCGTGCCGTGTAACGTTCTCTTTGTCGAGTGGAATAACGTTGAAGCATAGCAGATGCTGTCGTGCTGTGTGCTCAGTAGCGTTGGATTCTACGGAGTTGTGGTGTTTTTCTTGGTGCGCACAGAACAAGGAACAAAATATAGCTGAGATCTCGGAATCCGGAGGCGGACAGGTTCGGAAAATACGGTCGAAGAACAAAATACAAAATTTTTTTTTTGAATATTACCGTAACTCGTTAATTTATTTGAGAATACAAAAAAAAACAAATTGAATACTACCGTAACTCGTTAATTTATTTGAGATTTCACTATTTTTCGCTGAAATTTCTTGTTTTTGTCACGGATTTTCGAATTTGAGTGCTGGATTTGACCGGATTTGGGTCGATAACCCTTAATAATGTCATCTTTCATAAAAATTTATTGAAAAACCATTTTTTTGAGACGTTTTTTAAAAACTGTAGAAACACTATGGATTTTTATGAAATTGTACAAGCTTTATTATATTATAAAAAAATTGTGGTACCATCTTGAGAAGTCTAGGATCATACAGAAAAAATTTCAAAATATTTTAACTTCATTTGTTATCTTTAAAAAATAAAAAACAGAATGAATATAACTGAGACACTAATATTGTCAGAATTTTATAAATTTGCTATCATGATCCAAAAATTTTAAGAGAGCTTAGACATTGTCTCAGAACCCTTCTCTAAAAGTATAAAAAAAATTAAAACCTATTTTGGTTACTCAATGAAATCTTTGAAACCAATAAAATCCATAATGTATACACAAAAGGAAAAAAAAAGTGAAAAAAAGCTGCCGAGACTAGGATTCACACTCAGACCAACTCAGCCACTTCAACTTCATATCATGAATCATTTAAAAAAAAATTGTAGCGTCGGGCTGAAGACTAAGGGGAAATACATGTTTAATTTTTCTGCATGCAAACTTCACATTTGCCTCTATCTCTCGGTAAAAATACTTATCCCCATCTAGTATCACAAAATTTATTATTTAACATAATTTTCAATATATTTGTATTATTAATCCACGCTAACTTCTCGCTGAATGCCACTTTTTTGCCACACCATGATAAGTGGTGTGGCGGTGTTGTATTGCCACATCATAAATGGTCAAAAGGGTTAGAATTAAAAATTTAGAATAAAGTTCATGAGTGGTCAAGCCAACAGAAGGATATGCATGTGGTAGCAGTAGCACAGCAGCTTGGGGCCCTGGGCTAGGTGCATGCATACGCTGGCAAGGAAAAGTAAAGGCAGTTATACACTCGCGAGCAAAGCAACCAAAGGCCAAGGTAAAGCATCCTAGCAAAACCACTCTCTTGCAATACATGCTCATATTGCATACTCATTCTTCAATTATGGTACTTACATGTGGTTCGAGCTAAGCGTTGCATTCTGACGTCATCCGTGTTTTTACAAGTAGTTCGCACGTACTCCTGTATGGTCATATTTATGATGTATATGTGATGAATTATCATATATATATATATCAATTTTATTTCATTCCTATTATTTATGATGCCAATATATATTGATTGTTTCTAATTGTAAGTTTGTAATCCTCAAAATCCAAGTATCAGTCGAAATGATGCCGAAATTTCTAACTTTACAGATTGATAATCATTTAAAAATTCTATGGCAAGATTAATGATACATAAGGACCATCCAAACAAAATTTCAAAATTTTCAAACGTGGTTCCAAGCATTTTTTATTTGGACATCACCACTGTCTGAATTTTTAAAAATTTCTTGAACTTCGCCATCATCTAAAAATTTTATGAAAATATTAGTGATATGTCAGAATCATGCACAAAAAAATTCAAAATTTTCCAACATGATTTGTTCTATTTTTATTCGGTTCAAATTTGCTAGTCAGCGTTTTATTAGGACAATAGCAATGTTCGAATTTTTAAAAATTTCTCAGGTTTAATAACCATCTGAAATTTTTATGAGAACATCAGTGATGTGTCAGGACCCTCCACAAAAAAAAATTCAAATTTTTTTAATGTTTTTTGAGCTATTTTTCGTTCGGTGCAAATTCACTGAAATCTCGACAAATTTCGTCGAGATTTCGAGAATTACAACCGAAATTTTGTCTTTCTCGGTGTAAAAAAACAAATTTGAATTTTGTTTTTGTATTTCGTTCAGGTTTTATCCAAAATTTCAAGACCTCAACAAGATTTCAGATTTCGACCATCTCTCGAATATCATGCGAAAACAAGATTTCATACCGCGGCACAGAATCACTTTCGTGGCGCAGTACGACCAAGTAAGTTCGGTAACGAGCTGACAAAGCGATCTTGTGTTTGGGATCGGCGTCGTGCGTTTATGGGTGCGGTGCCTTTCTCGGGGTGTGCGAGGTGAGCACGTAGCTCATGCGTGCCGTGCTGCTCCTTCGCGACCCACGAGGCCATACAACTGTGTGGCGGAGGGAACAAAGGTGAATGACAATTTGCGAACGATGTTGAAAGATGCCGCAAATTCAGGGTGCGTTTGGTTGCCTGGATGAGGTTGAATGGGATATGATCATCCAACCTGGATGGGATGAAACCATCCAGGTAGTTGTTTGGTTGGATGGATAGGGATGAGCCAATGTTTTGTTTGGTTGGATGGATGAATGTGGATAGGATGAGCTAATTTTTTGTTTGGTTGCATTGATGAGGATGGATGAGCTAGTTGTAATAAAGGTTTCGAATTTTGGTTTGAAATTTTTCGATGAAATTTGACTTAAATTTGAATTTTTGGAGAAAATTTGACCAAATTTGAATTTTTGGACAAAATTTGACCGAAATTTGAATTTCTGGACAAAATTTGAATTTTTGAACAAATTTGAATTTTTGACAAAATTTGAATTTTCGGTCAAAATTTGACCAAAATTTGAATTTTCGGACAAAATTTGACTAAAATTTGAATTTGACTGAGTACACTTTGACGAAATTTGAATTTGACCGAGTATACCTCTTCGTACAACAAACTGGATGAACTCGTACGGCCTTTTTTCTGGGATGACTCTGTCCAGCATCTTGAAGGAATATTCCAAAAAACTGGACAGCCATATCCACCCCATCCACCCAACCAAACAATTGGATGGCTCTAAATCCAGGGACCGTCATATCCCATCCACCTTCATCCATCCAACCAAACGCCACCTCAACCAGCCAGAGCCCAGAGGAGTGAGGACACACAGGAAGGAGGGAGAGATCGGAGATTGGATTCTATATTCCTATTCCGTGAATCGGATGAAAATGCACACAGTGCTTAAATTTTCGCCGTACCGTATGAGGCCCACACGATTGAAGATAGAGTGGTGCTGCTATATATCAAACTTGTAATACAAGTGGTATAAGTTTTGAAGCAAACGAAAGAGTAATTAATCATCATC
The DNA here is from genome assembly GCA_036346275.1 of Otatea glauca. Lineage (NCBI taxonomy): Eukaryota > Viridiplantae > Streptophyta > Magnoliopsida > Poales > Poaceae > Otatea > Otatea glauca. The sequence goes on along the minus strand of CM070714.1, from coordinate 53,284,611 downwards.
TACTACTCCCTCTGATCACAATAGTTGTTGTTTTGGATATCGACAAGGTATCTAAAACTCAACTTTGACCACTAATTTCTATTGTAATATATTTAAAAAATCAATAAAATTATAATATTATGAAAGTGTGTTTTGACACGAATCTACACATACGATTTTCATGCATCCAATCTAGATATTTAAGAATATATTAATAGCTAAAGTTTTAAAAATTTAACTGTATTTATCCTAAACCGATAACTATTTGTGATCGAAGTGAGTATTTACTCATATTTTAATATTAGTGTGAGTAACTTTTATAAATAGTGACGCACGGAAGCGAGACCAGTTTCGCGCTCCTTCCAACCCACAGGCCCTCGGGCTCTTGTACATGTGATGGCCCGATCCAAGATGGGCTTTCTTACTTCCGTGTTCTTTCTTAAGCCCCAAGAAGAGGAGGCACGCGGCGCACGGCACGGCCACCGCGCCCGCCGCCAACCAAAAAGCCGCGGCATCAAGCCATTGCAGCCACCCCGCGGTTCACAGGCACATCGTCAAGCAAGACGGCACGCGGCGCAGGCGCTAGCCGGATTCCTCCTTCCTCCACTCCGTCCAGGCAAGTTGGCAGGACCTCTTCTTTCTTCTCGGTGGAGACCTCTCGCCCTCTTCCCAATCCCCCTCTTAATCGCTGTGGTTTATGCTACGTGGGCTTTGATTCCTCTGCGAGAGCGGCATGAATCGGTGCCTGAGATTTCCGATTGGGATCCGCCCCCATGCCGTTCTGCGCGTTTCTTCGCTCACATGATTCGGGTGGCTGTTTTTTTGTGATCTTTGGTAATTAATGTTAGAGGTTAAGTTCGGTAGGTAACCATTTCTTTGCGAGCAAGGGGGCATTCAGGCACTTGGTAAATCTAGTACTAGCATTCAAGGGCTCAAAGAATGGCTTGTTAGTACAACAGCATGCCAGGCTTAGCAGAACAACCCTTGTGTTGATTGCTGTGTCATGCTGCAATGTTCTTGCTTTTTTGTTTCAGATTGGCCAGATTTTTGTTCGTACTACTTAGATGGGTCCAAGAACATAACGACGCAGTGATATTCCCATATCCTCAAGATGACATTCACTCGATAGCATTGCCTTTGCTGATTAACTATGTAAAAAAAAATATGTACAGCACCATTATGTCGTTCCTAGTGTTGCAGTATGCATATAATCATTCTTAGTTAAGAACAGCATGTCATGCTTCTCTTAAATTTTCTTGAGCTGGTTGTTTCAGAGGCTCAGGGCAGAAATATGGATAAGCCAGAATTGTTGTTTCAGATGATATGAGATGTTTCTTGCAGCAGCTTTTGTTCTTATGGTAGACTATAGAGAGACTCTTAGGGCAAATGTGATGTACTGGATTACTGGTAATCCACTGAGAATGATACGTTTCGTTTCTTTTCCCCTCATTTTGCAGATAAGACCTGAAGTAGTGCTGCTGAAATGGGTAGCACAGAAGTCCCAATTCCTGTGCAGATAACTGCTAGTCAAACTGTGAGTGAAGGGTCGGCTGCTGCTGCTACTCCTGCTACTGACTCAAAGCCAAAGAAGAAGATATGCTGTGCATGCCCTGACACGAAGAGGCTGAGGGATGAGTGCATCGTTGAGCATGGGGAATCTGCATGTACGAAATGGATTGAAGCTCACAAGATATGCCTTCGAGCTGAGGGGTTTAAGGTCTGATTCTTCTCTTAGTCCCCTGAAGATGTTTACATTTGCTTCCATAGAAGTTACAGAACATGCGATTTGAGTTGCAACTGGGACTCATGTATTAGTTGCCATGTTTTTGCATGATGTCCCTATATGCTCAGTGAACTCAATAACCCAGTTCGTGAAAAATAAAATTACTGACGAGTGATGACTTTATGGTTATGTTGAGCATTTTTCTTAATGTTTTTGTTTGTGTGTGATTTGTATGGCATGGAAGATCAAGTTTTCTTGATGTGAAAATTGTGTAGTGATAAGACACACTGACAATGAGAGGCTTCAAGTTTATTTGCTCGTAATCTCAATGCCCATGGTTTCCATGGCATAACCATCCTTATTCTCTTCTCATCGTTTTCCCAACGCCAATCAATCACTCCTATCAACTACACGCCTATCAACTATTCATTTTCTAGTTGCAAGCACTCGACATCACCCTCTCCATCCATCTTTTACAGATTTCAGACTTGTAGCTAGACATCAGGTTGCTACATCAGTTCATGGCAGGAATCTTCAGGATTTTGGCAATGGCTGCCCTGCCAAGAACGACTGGAACATCCGGAACGCCCTCCTGGGCTGAAACAATGGCACCTCATGCCCTGCGCCTCTCACCGAAGCGAATGTGAGCCCTTCATACACCTCAGACCATCCTCCTACCTGCACACGGATGTATACCGATGCAAATAAGTCAGTCATAACAAGATTATTGCTTAAACTGCAAATGCCAAACAGCAATGGCAACTTCATTTACCTGACCAGCTGAGTACCATGGGTACCAGCGGATCTTAGTCTTCAGGCCAAGGTGGCTGATCGCGAACCTCGTAGCGGTCACCGGCACAACCGAATCCGTGTCGCCGCTGCATTTGTCAGTGAAAAGATTATGTTCACTGAAAACTTATGTATTCCATCTAAGGAAAAGTTCGCTCATTTCAGATTCTTCAACTTACCTGAACACCCATATCCTAAGCCCGGCCTTCATCAGCATCTTGTACGTGGGCAGCATGGAGAACTCAGAGTCTCTCCATGTCTTGATGAGCACATCACTGTTAATTAGTGTTAGAAAATCCAAAACAAATTCATTGTTACTCGCCAATGGCCCAACCATAACAAGAATGAAAAGAAAAAAATTCTGAAAAGAACAGATAATGGAACCTGCATGCAGTCCATCTGTAGGGAATTCCCGTGGTGTTTGCATGGATGGCCCTCTGCACATCCAGCCTGTTGTAGTACTTCTCGGCGTAGGTCTCCGTGCAGGGGTCGTAGCCGTAGGACCGGCGGCGGATGAGGGTGTCCTTGAACCTGAGCACGGTGGCGTTGGCCGCGGCACAGGACGGCGTGTAGATGCTATACTGGTCGATGTCCCCGAACTCGTGGTTCATGGCGTAGCTCATGGCGCGGCTGCAGAGCTGTGAGACGTTGGCGCTGGTGAAGTTGCACGACTTGAGGATGGCCCTATAGGTGCGGTCGGAGATCATGGCGTGCGTCCACCAGTAGGTCACCGTGCCGATGTTGTCGTAGTAGTTGTCAGTCACCGCGTTCCCTACCTGGGAGCACAAGGGAAGGGACATGCATGGCATTTTTCTCACCACTTTATTAGGGTGTAATCTGCAGGTAAGATTCGTGTTTCATGGTAACTCACAAGGATTCCCTTTAGGTTGATGAAGGGATATGGTGAAGCCTTGTTGCATTCAACAATCTTCCTTGCCAATTGGGGGACGTAGTGGCCTAGAATGGAAGTACTTGTCAGCTAACAATTACTGACATGGTGCTACTGTGACAGTATCCTAAATTTTCTTCTGGTACTGCGAGAGGTAGGTTAATGACAGAAGAGAAACTACACCATGATCGATTTCCCAATTGCACGCTCACCAGCATAGCTTTCTCCAGCTACGTAGAAATCTCGGTGTCGGTACTGTGGGAACCGCGACATCCAACTAATCAGAAACTGCAACGCATCTTGAGCTGCATCATGTTCACCATCACATCAAGTGAACCGAACATCACAATAAGTGCGTCCAAAATGGCTAATGGCGGATTAATACCGGTTCTCTCATCGCCTGCAGTCTTGAGATCCGTGGTGGTGTTCGAGTAGGAGAAGCCAACCCCGGCCGGCGATTCCAGGAAGAGAAGGTTTGCTTCTGCAACGACAAATTTCGCCGCTGTCTCCATCAGTCACCGGTGCTTCATCGTTAGGCATACGAACAGTGTTTGAGGCTACTTCACTCACCTCTGTTCCATGGGTACTTGTTAAGGTAGAGCCCTGTCCCGTTTGGTTTAATCCGGAATGGGCCAATCTCTTCAGATGCGCCATACGCCACCGAAGAGCACCCAGGACCTGGCAGAAGATCAACAGTGGTGAAATGGCATTTTTTTTCATTTAAATTGTTGCTTTTCTTTCACTTGATCTTCAGTTCTTTGCCATGAACATTCAAGAAGCAACAAGAATCGCCTAATCCCAAGCAGAAGAGGATACTCTTTCGTTCTTACCGACACAAATTCAAAAGATTGTTGACATGTCAAATCGAACATCTCTGCAACAAGGAGAGCCATGCAAATCATAGTCACAGGACATGGATGACAGGGCCACAGCCCACAGAGATTCAGAGTTGACCTCAGTCATGACGTTTGAACAGAGAGATAAACCAAAGGGACAAAGAGATAGTAGTAGTAAATAACAGCAGTTTGCAATTACTACTATTTATAAGTGATGCAGCTCCATCAGCATAGCTACACGGCAGAAGCTCCAAATTTCCCAAAACAAGCACATCCTAAGGGGGGAAAAAGAGTAATCTGAGAATCCATGAAAGGGCCCAACTCTCATCAGAGGCGTGCACCGGCCGTTCTGCGCCACAGCTCCATTCCCAAAGTACCAAGTCAAAGAAAACAACCCATGGTGCCAGCGGAACCCAATGTGCCTGCGTCTCTGTATGTGTGTGTGTGTGTGACGCACTTGTCCCTCTTCTCTAGCACCAGCCTTTGTGGCAGTGTTTTTTTTTCCTTTTATGTGCAAGGAACCCAAAGCCAGGAAAAGGCCACGCTTCCCTGCATTAGACAGAAGCACACATACATTTGTTCATTTGTTGTGTCTTTGCAATGCCAATATGCAGAGGCTACTGATGCAGGGGAGTGTGGGGGTAAGGCTGTTTGGTTTTTAGCCTCCGGCTTTATCCAGTGTGTGATGATGATTAGAGATGAAGCAAATGGAATAAGGGGAGTAGTAGCAACTACAGCAAAAGATTAATAAAACGGCAAAGGAAGGTGGTGGCACTTGCTTGCCGTTGCAGCTTTTCGGGTCACTCGCAAACATACATCTGATCTGCGCCTTTGGGCACTACGCTTCATCATTTCTTGGCCCCTTGCTTGCAGCGTGCTGCACAGCTGCAGGCGTGGCATTCACATGAGCTGAGGCACCAGGCTGTGGCTGAGAGCCTAAGATTGCATCGATCTCAAAGGACGCGTTCATTTATCAGGCTTCAGAGGCCACCATTCCTGCCGCTGCTGCCGCGCGCTTGCGGCCTTCAGAGCAATTCTAAATCGGTGAGCGAGATGAGGACTCCATCATCGCGAGATGGAATCCGGAGGATTTTCCAACTGTTGCTCCTGAGAACGCTGTACTGTCGCGCAGGTGTGTGCAGCAGCACAGGTGCAGAACAATCAGAAAGACATTTGAATATTACAAGTCATGCAGTCGTTTTCAGATAGAGAGAGAGAGAGAGAGAGCTGAACAGGAGGATTACTGCTTAGTAGTTACTAGTTAGTAATGACAGTAATTAGAAGAGTCTAGACCGTTTGCTTATTCCTTGCGAGCAAAGGCCAAAGGCTAAAGAATGACCAGAACATGCATGGCACTGTAAAAAAATCTCCGTGCCACGTGCAGGACAAGCGAAAGAGATTTTGTTGTCAATAATTAATGTCAAAAGTCCAAAAGGTAGGATAACAAGCTTGAATAACACGCATGCATACAGCATACCTGCATGCCTTGTTCACGGCTGTAGTCAACCGTAAATATCTGGAGAACTTGTGTATGGCAATAGTCCACATCTATACAGCCAGCTACAAATCAAACAAGTTGATGTCGATCTCTGAAGTCTGAATCTACATAACATGCACTGTATGTTGATGACTACTGTGTGTCTGTCAAATGGCTTCAGAGAAACTAAACTGAATATATTGTGCTATTGATGCTTATAGATGAAGAGTGGGTCCAGAGCTCACTGTGAAGAGGTTAAGCCAGTTGACACAGAGTACAGCACTTCTGGTAGGAGTGACTAATAATAATGACCGAGAAACCGACATAATCAATAATTCAATACTACATGCATATGGTTAGGTGAATTCGTATTCAAGTTTTAGCACTCCAAGGTACATCTGGTTCAGCTATCAATAAATCGGAAAAGTGATACCTAGTAGTATACTCCTACCTATGAATGTAAAAGAAATTATATGTGACATAAATATGAAAAAGTTCGACAGTTTTGGCAACGTACTGGTACTGGTGTGTACTTAGGTTACGTTAGTTGTTTATATGAGTAAGCATGTCCTTAGTTTATTAATATGACTTCTCTGCCAGAGATCACATTCACAAACCACAGTACATAGTTAGGGCTTATTTATTTATTGTTACTACGGCAAGAACCAAGCATGAAGTTTCCAAGCACTGGGTGGCCCTAAATGGTTTTTGTCTGTCTGTCTCCCTCTCTCATGCACTGCACACACTATCGTAAGCTTTCATACAAAGAAGCAAAACAAAAAGGGCAAAGGGGCCAAAGGATAGAACTTGTCATGTTGCCCGAGCCGTGCACTTAGGCAGGGCAGGCAGCAAGCTGCTGCTCCTGCTTCTGCTCGCTCTCTGACTCCTGAGATGTTATGTTTGTTCAGGCATTGGTGATGTCTTTGCACACATTTACTCCCCTGCATTTACTGCACACCGTACCGCCCCCAAACAGTAATCACTTGCTCAATCAAAACCTTCCACATTATGATCAAACACATTGTCCTTTACCAAGGCAACAACATATCGAAATGAACAACCCTAGCTCCATGTTGATGTTGTCTTCAGATTGGAGCTTCCTATTCCACATGTGCTACAGTCTATTATTGAAGACTCGGAAGAGAATGGAGCTTTCAGCTTTCCGTTAGCTAGCTAGGCGTGTGTGTTGAGTGACAAGAAGTTTGAACTTTGAAGTGTGTGTCAAAAGCTCTGGAAAGTTGCTTTGCTAGCTTGATCCTTTTAAACTCCAAAAGGTAGTAGCAAAAGTAAGAGGCTAGCTCATGAAAAGACTCTAGGAATGTTATGTTAATTTGGTCAACACGACTTGGATATGGAATGTATGTGGTACGCCAACACCGAAGACCAGCAAGAAACTAGTATAGCGCCATCCATGGAAAGAAGATCAAAGCAACGAAATGGAACAAGCATGCATACGCAGATAAAACGAAACACGAAGAAAGAAGTAGACTAGAATTGATGGTACTCACCTCCGTTTAGCCAGAGGACGAGGGGCTTCTTGGCCGCGTCGCCGGCGGCCTCGGTGAGCCAGTAGAAGAGTGCCCGGCCGTGCCCCTCGTTCACCGTCACGTACCCGGAGAACTGCGCGAACGTCACCGGCGGCTGCCCCGGCAGCGCCTCCACGCGGTCGCGCGCCCGCTGATCCTCGCACTCGCCGGCAGCAACAGCACCTCCAGCCAGCCACATGACCAAGAGGCTCGCGACGGCAATGCCGCCGGCCATCGCACCAAACCGCCTCTGCATTAGACGTACTAAGTACGCGCTCCAAGAAACTCTTATCAGAATGTTACGAGCTGCGACTGCGAGCGCGCTTCGTATATTTATCCTTGGAGCTCGCTCGGCTAGCTAGCTAGTAGAGTGCTGTGGTGGTGGCTGCAATAATGGGGCATGCATTTGGATCGGGTCAGACGATGGATGCCGCGAGATCTGCAAGCATTTAAGCTCAGTATGAGTAGAAATGTAGAATTGCGTGCATGGCCTGGGGGGAGAGGACGGAGGGCAGGTGAGCTATGCTATGCGATGGTATGGTAGCTGAGGGGGGAGCCTACGTACGCCTCCATTAATACTCCTCCGACCTTGGCTCTGGCTCGCATGCTCGAGAGGGGGGCGAGGAGGAGAGATCAGCCTGCCTGGGTTGGGGCTGGAGAGATGGCCAAGGCCGTAAATGCAATGCTGCGCTCTACACTCTACTGCACACTGCACTACAGTGATCTCTCCTCTTTCCCTCTTCCTCACGCCACCGCATTTTCAGCCTTGACGAGTATTTGTATGTTCCACTGAATACAAATGTTGCACGATTAATTGTAGCAAGACAGCAATGATACGTAGCAACTAGCAAGCAAGATTGACAAGGCAAGGAAGCTTATGTTAGATGAGATCGATAGCCTTGGTAAAGAGCAGGAAATAGAGTCAAGATTCAGCTAGCGGTAGCCTGTAATTGGCTACAAGAGGAGAGATCGGTTGCTACGAGTATTATTTTACTCGTATTTATCTGCACTCGGAAATTATTGTGTGCGCTGTGTCCTGATCTCGATCAAACACATATTCTTGGGGGTTGCGACGAGCCCATACCATGCTGTCATCCTATTCCTATCGTCGCGCTCAAACAATCCGTCGTCGAATTTCTTGGAAGATATCAAGGTTCACATGCAAGATGGCGTAGCCGGATAGCAATGACGACCCGATCGAGCTCGAATCTTCCAATCCTATTACTGCAAGCCTCTGTCTCCATTGCCTCTAACAAAATAGCTCGATCTGCTCTCTTTACTGTCTTACAGCTCATGGGTTCTCGCATAGATGGCCTATCGTCGCAGAGCTTTCACTTGAAAAAAAACCACGATCGATTTTGCTTCCCAAAGACGAGATTTTTGACAATGTTGAAGGTGGTGATCAAACATGCGCGCAAAAGGATTTGACACACGACGCCGCCTGCGCGAGATTAAAAACAAATATTTCACGTCACCGCTCAGGAACAACTCGATCTGATGTTTTGACAATTTTACCCGATAAAAAAAATCCATGCTGAGGCCATGAGGGTCCAATTATTTTGATCTGTAGTCCGTCCGGATCTTTTCCCTTAGCGTTGTCTCCCCCTTCGCATTGTCTGTCTCCTTGCGACAAGCAGATAAGAATGATGCCGCTGTCACCGGTCATGTCTCTGCAATAGAGTGCAATATATATCATTCTGAATTTCTGATGGTGTACTATCCTATGTGTATGATTCCTCCTGAAAAGCATAATTACGGGAGTTGTTAATGGATCCACGCGTTTGCTCTGTCATTAACGGCCTAACAGTTTGTTGCATGGAAGTACTCACTTAGCATCTCTGTTGAGAGGCTTGTCGGGGTGTCCTTTATGTGCTTGATTAATGGTGCCTAGAATGAGAGGTGTCACCCCTTCCAAGATGCCACAGCACTGCACTTTTATTTGCAAAGCAACAACACTGCACTACACAATACACACCTCTTCTACTACTATAGTAAACCTGACCACCTCCCCTAGGTAGATCCTGCCTGCCTGGGCCTCACACTGTGCCAAGAATGCCTATGTTTGTTCTGTTCTCTGAATAATGCCATGGCACTGTGTGCCTGTTTCACTGTGTCTGTAAAGCGCCAGAGATCAGACTAGTATAGCAAACTGTGTCATTTTCTGCATGCTCCTGGCCTTATTTGCCATACTTAGGCCTTCTGTCTTTGCCGTTTGGTTGATTGACAAATTGCCCTTGGATACCTGCATTGGACACACGATATAATTAGCTCAATGCCAAGCTACTGGGTATATGTAGTATACTACAAACAATTAGTAAGCTCAAGTTAGATTAGTACTGGTAAACTGTACTCATTCCTACACAAAGACATGTGAGCCAGCATATCAGGTATAGATAGATCCCCTATATAAAGGCTGTTTGTTTGAGACTATAATGAGCCGTATGCTACGGTTATAGGGGTGGATCGCTTCGAGGTGGGCAGAACTGCAATGCGAGCTCTTGGATTAAGCTTGTTGCATGGAATTGATGGAGTGTGAGACCGACCTGTGAATTTGTGATGAGGGTAGGAAAGGAGTAGGACCCTGCAGATATCTATCTATATATCTCTGAACTTTTTGGATAGCTGAAACTTTACTTTTTGCTTGCATAGGCCAAGGCAAGAAAGGGGGCTTCCATTTCAAATTGTAGCTGGTCCGTATGCCAAATGTTGGCACAAGAATTCAAAGCCATTTTATTGCTTTGCTTTCTTCTGAGAATGACACTTTATTGTTAGACATGCTCGTTGCAAGAAATTCAGCCCTTGTTTGGGGCTTAAAGGTTGCTTTGGCTTTCGAAAAGCCAGTAAGTCCTTCAAACAGTTAGCTTTTAAGTTGTTTTTGGTATAAGATAGAAACCATATATAACTAGTAAAAATAAAAAACAAGATAGAACATACTTTTGCAACTTATTATAAAGAGAAAATAGCTATATGCTAAACGACCTCTTGTAAAAAGTTACATCTAATTTTCAACCCAAAAATCCAAATGACAGCTTTTTAGAAAAGCTACGACTCCCCAAACATACACTCACGGTAGTTCTCACTAACCCACACCAGGGTTCACAAAACCGAATTTCGAAATTCGCTTCGAAATTCGTGGTACGAAAACCGCAAAAACCGCTTAAAAACCGTCAAAAACCGAAGGGTTAATAAATCAAATTTTTTCTGAAAAATTCCAAAAAAAAATAGAAAAACCGCTGCCAACTAGATGTTTATCGCAAAACGGTTTTTGTGAGCGGTTTTTGGCGAAAATCGCGGTTTTTGACGAAAAACCGAGCGCATAAATTTTTTCAAATTTTTTATTTTTTTTTTGAATGGACCAGTTTACCGAACGGTTTTTAATTTCGAATCTCAGCGGTACGCTCGAAAACCGTGATTTTCGAGCGGTTTTCGTCGGTTTTATGAACCCTGACCCACACCATCCAATTACTCTCTACATCACTGCATGTGTTCAGGCCCACCTGTTAATCGATACGAGTAGTGCCACGGATAGGGGGGCAGGTGATTTGCACACATCGGTGGGGTCGACGTTCTAGTCACGGCTAGTCGTATTTGGTAACGATTTTTGTGAACTAAACAGTACTGTAGACTTTTTTATTCAGATCTGAAACTAACGATGGAACTGCTATTCCAAGGAGACATTTGCATCCAGGTGAGATCAAACGTATCTGGATTAATTCTGAAACCCCCAAGCTAGCAGCAAAACATGCATCACATCGGAAGCCTCCATTTAAAAAAATTTACGATGCATTATACTGATATAGTATATAATAGGTAGTAGAAATTAGATCGAACTATTGATTTATTGAGAGAATTCTAATACTCTACTACTTGGAGGAGATATAAATAAATAGTAGCTAATCTGATTCATTGAGTTGAATGGGTAGTAAAAATTAGATCTAGCTATTGATTTGTTGAGAAAATTCCACTACTCTACTACTTAGAGGAAGTATAAATAAATAGTAGCTAATCTGATTCATTAAGTTGAAAAGAATGAGCGGTGGAAAGGAGGGGCTCAGCTTGGTTTGCATGCAAATGTAATGGCCCTTCATTTAGTACTCCCATGGCTCAACTTTCAGCACCATGAACATTCATGATCAGATGATTATTTCTTCAGAGAAAGAACACGGATCATGGAAGTACGCATGGTGTTATTACTCTTTGAAAGCCTGAAAGGTGAGGCACACCCAGATGCACAGGGCGTCCTGTGTCCACAACACATGCTCGCATTCATCTCCAATTGCAGGAAGCAGACAATCCACGTGCAAGCATGCACACTAGACCCTGAAAAGGAGGCTTTCCTTTTGGAACGACATGGAAATCAACTGCTGAATGGTCGGAAATGCAATGAAGTGTTCTTTTTGTTACGTTGATCAGATGAACAACATTTCAGACGTGGAAGGCAGAATCTCCATAGTAGAAGTCCTCGTTGCTATTGGCGATGGCATGACTGATCGATCGAGAGATTCACACGAGAACACGCATGAGCGACAAGCGTTGCTGGACTGACGAGGACAGCCAGGTCTGGACCTTGTGGTCTGTCCGGTCGATCAGTGCCCTCCATGTTGCTCTCACAACTGGTCGGCAGTGCTAATTCTGCATATATACACATATATCTGGGACTGGGAATCATGTTGCGTGTCAATTTTCTGTTGTTCATATACGCGAGAACATCGAGCTGTGTCGATTCGATTCCATCCCATGTCGTCCAGGTTACAGTTCCTGCATGCATACTGCGTAGTGCACAAACTGGGAGCTAGCTTGACATGACAGAAGAATTTCCTTTTGCTGTTTTTGCATCTCGCGCGCTGTGTAAAGGATTGATCACCAGGGTCCTGGAATATGATTGCAAGTGGCTAGCTAGGAGTTGGTTGTGAAGGAGGAAACATGCACGTACGTACGCTGCACACATCTTGAACGTGCTACATGTCCGACGAGTCCGGCTGGCTGCATTCTTGCACGTTCCATTGCACGGTGGACAGCTAGGATCCTGACATATGGTTGGAGGAATACTTCGTGAAACTTGTGGCACGCAGCTATAACTGCAGCTGCGCGGCTTGTCTTTCGATCGAGCTGCGAGCAGTGATGGCTACAGACAGAGATCAGCGGCATGCATGTCGAGCTAGCACCACTGTTTCTGTTTGGTCCCGGCAGCTGCTGTTACCATGCATGTTCAAAACCACTGTTTGAATTGGTTGGTCCCAAGCTAGCAATGGCATCGCTCGTGGTGGCAGCCTGCAGATCGTGGATATCTTGTCCCGTCTGTGGACTTGCATTCGGTCGATCGGCGCAAATCACGGGAGCAAGTTGAGGTTGCTGCTAGCTCGATCGACCGTACGTGCATCGACCTTTGCAGATCTGAATTATTCTGATTGCATGCGCGCGTGTTGCGTTCACGTCTACTGCCTCCACACCCGCAGATCTGCTGCTGCATGCCTCGGCTACTAGGCTCGTCGAGCCTCCGCTGCCGCAACGGCGCCAGCCCGTTGCCGTCACCGTCCTTCTTGAACCGCCGCCCGCGGCGTGCCTTTTAATTTCGCGGTCAATGCGCCCGTCAGCGCGGCGCCCGAGCTCATCTTCCATCCGCCCAGCCGCCCGGCCTCGCGCGACAGCCAAGGCAGATTTCCACCGAGCAGCTGCTGATCAGTGGCGTCGATCGTCGTTTTGGAGGCGGCCGTACTGCCGGGTGAAGGGAGCGGGCGGACGGCGACACGGCGTGCGTTGCGAGCGCTCCTGGAGTCCGCGAGTGCGACGAGATCGGGCTAACTGGGGCCAAGGCAATTCGGCTGCATTTCCATATCATTGGACTGGATCCCTTCTCTTTGTCGCTCGCTCACCCAACAGCACGCGACGCAAAGAGAATTGGGTGAGAGCCTTTTTTTTTTTCCGTTTATCGATAAGTTGACTGTTTCTCTGAGAAAAAAAAAATAGTTATAGGATTTGTGTATGATAGGATAGCTACTATATTTCATCCGCTCCTCACCTCTATAAAAAATAAAAACACAAATAAAAAATCTAACCTAGACAAAAAAATAAAATAAACCTAGATGAACCCTATAAATATAAAAACAAATATAACAAAAAATTACAGTAGAGTGATATTAAAATTGTACGTTACTTAGTATTGCAATTTTTGGTTATTGAGATATAAGAAAATTTGAGGTAACCAAGAATTAGCAAACTTGTTTTTTTTTCTTTTGGGAGGGAAGGAGACTTCGATGCAAATAACATGTACTTATATTTATTATTACCTTCTTATAGCGGGAGGATTCCTTGCGAGTTCAGGGCATCCACGTCAGCCCCGCCAGTCTCGGCCAATCGCAGCACATCTTGCTGCTCTTCCCGATAGTAGCTCTTTGCCGGCGTAGAGGTGGGCACTCGGGCTGAGCTCTTTTGGGTCGATCTGAGGCACGACGTTACGGTCCGGTATAAAAACTGATTCAGCACAAAGTGAGCCGTGTCGGGTTAGCACAACACTGTAGCACGGGCCGTGTCGGGCTCGAGAATCGGGCACGATGGGCGACACGGTCCGGCACGACACTGTAGAATGGGTCATACCGGGCCCGATGACTCAGGGTATGAGGAAGAAGTCTAGCATAAAGATCACTGACTCATAGAGTATGATCGCCATGGATACACCTAGTAGCATAAATGTCACCCCTTATCGTCGACACCTGAGAGAGACAGACAAAACGGGAGAGAGAGCTGAGAGAGATTGAGAGACGGTGCAATCTCAATCTCTCTCAGCTCTCTCTCACCAATCTCTCTCAATCTCCCCCTCAATCTCTATCGTCTGTCTCGCTCACTTTTTTTCTCGCTCATTGCCCCCTCTCTCGCCTGTGTTGAGCACATCCCCCTCACTCTATGTAAATGTTCAATAATAAATAAATTTTAGTTCTTTTTCTCATAATATTTGCATTCACTGTCTCAATTCTATGCGTCTCCGACTCTTTTCCTCTCGTTGCAATAGTGCAAATGGGTCAAATCTAGACCAGCACAACACGGAACGTAAATGGGCCGTGCCTGGGCTTGCCGAAGGCGAGCCACGTACGCCAGCACGGCACGGCACGGCGGACACGACGGACCGTCGCGACCCTGCACGGTTAAGACACAAAACACGATAAACCCGTACCGAACCGGACCAGCACGACACGACATTCACCTCTAGCCAGCCGTGGTTTCCCGTTTCCGGCTCTAGTCCCCGCATTCTCCCGCAAACGCTTGCTCGCGCTCTGCCCGCCTCCCCTTTCCTGGACCGCTCCGCCGCCCTGCCACTCCGGCTTCGGCGGCGTTTCCCTCCGAGTTGTATCTACCAGTTCAAATTGACAAGGGTCATCTAATTGTTGCTGCTGAATTTTCAAAACCAACAACATACGAGAAATGGAGAAGGCATTAGTTAGTAGGCAGACAGACATGCATTATTAATCGTACATTTTGTCCAGTTGGTACATGCACGGAGCGACAGACAGAGCCTAGCTTGCTTTAGGAATATGGGGATGAGCAATCGGTTAATTCAGTTTTTTTTATTTTTGAATATTTCGATTTTTAGATTTTGAAAAATCAAATCGAAACCGAACTGACCTAAAAACCGAACCGAATTAACCGAACCAAATCGATTCGGTTAATTTGGTTTTCGATTTAACCGAATTTACCTGAAGCACTGGGTACTCGCTAGACACAAACAGATTTGTTGTCTTGTTGATCTACGTTTTGGGCTAGATGTAGAAGATTTGGATGGAAAAGTTACAAGAAACTTACTATTAGCAATGTCAAGTTCTCTAGCTCTACAAGACACCAAATTTCAAAGCAAGTAGGAATAACTGTTTACTAGTCTATTCGTAAAACCTATGCTGCGGTGCCATCTCCTATCGAGCAATTGCAAAAATGTGTTGGTCACCAAGCAGAACTTGCAGAGAACAAAAGAGCAAGGCAAGAAAAACGCTAGCTGTAAGCAATCACATATGAAGTTCGGGGTAACATCGGAGCATAAACCCATCCAAGAACAACGAATTCCTATTACATGGCATAAAAAAATTCAGTCTAGATCCCAGAAGCACCGTGGTTAGTCTATAAAGCATCCAATTCCCAACTGAATTGAAGACAACCATCCCACAACTAGAATCTCAGGGCCAAGGCCGCAAGGACTGTAAACCTCCGCAACATTAAATAATCTACGTCAAAGCTGAAATTTTCTTCTGCTCACAACCAACTGAGTTGCAACAACTACTAGAAATTACCACGCAGACACGGAACAAACGAAAATATTGGCAGCTAACCAAAGCACCCAACCCAATCCAATCTAAGCGCGCGCAACACGGATAGGGCGCAAGAACTTGGTTCTTGGGAGGAACCCAACCCAATCTCCCTGGGACGAACGGAAGAGAGACCAAGTCGAGACTAGATCAGGGAGGAGCGGGACCACGAGTGCGCCAATTCTCACCTCACCGAGAAATCTCCTCCGATTCAGCTCGCCCCCCGAGTAGTTCGGATCTAGCCTCACCTCCCCTTGCCTCCAATCGCGCGCGTCGGCATCCTTGCGGCGGCAGTGGCGGCGACGGTGGCGTGGCCTACGGGGAAGATCTAGAGCTCCCTCCTCCCTCGCGGTCGGCGGTGGCGGTGACGAGGTGGGCTTAGAGGGAAGAGGAGAAGAGATGGCGGGATGGAACGGCGGGAGGGCGGCGACGCTTGGAGATGTGCTGGTAGGTAGCAGCGCGTCGGTGCCGCTGGACTCTGGTAGCCCTAGCCGCCAGCTGGGTGCGGCCGTGCGGGCAGGCTAGGGTTTGCTGGGTTGGGACCTTGGGGCTGGGGCTAGGGCAAGGGCAATGCTAATTGACGATTGGGTTGGGACTTGGAGTTGGGGAATTGAAGTCGGTGCAGACCGTGCGATGCGAGGTAATTCGGTTGAACAGTTCAGTTTGGTTTCCAAACTTAAAAAACCGAACCGTGAACCGTAAACCGAACATCGTCAGAATAAAAACCGAATCGAAAACCGAAAAAATCGAAACATTTGGTTAATTCGGTTCGGTTTTTCGGTTTCGGTTTAAAAATACCCACCCCTATTGGAACATACCAGCCCTTGGATTATCCACCCTGCATAGATCCACTTGTATATTCGCTACAAAAATGGACCTTATTACCCGATGATATGTGACACAGGAGTCGCACGAAATATGAATAGTTACGTACATTACCTAGCAGAGTATGATATTGCTGTACACACTGTGCACGTACTCTACACACCGTGCAGGTACTCTGTGACATAATTAGTGGCGTATGCAAGGAGAGGTACGAAGGGGCCAGAGCACCGGTTCTGACCATTGTGCCTCCGGTATCCTTTAGTCTCGCAATTTTTTTAGGATAATCTTTAAAGCGCCGCACCGAGCCACCATAAACACAAAGAAACACATCAACACTAAACACCCCTACTCTGTCTGTCTTTGCTGCGTAAGCCATTTTACGTGATCCCACGTCCACAACAAAAACAACTGGACGCGCGCGTAAAACATACTAGCACGGTCTCGATAAGCACACGGCTTAAGATAAAGAAGATATCATGCGTCCACCGAAACCGCAGATGGCACGGCTGCTTGGATCGCTGTACGTTTTCCTTCTCCTCGGCCCCGTAGTCCCGTACGCGTCGCGCTCCTGGATCCAGAGCTCGGCGAACTCGCAGTCCCTGTACCGCTCGAACCACGGCCCGCCCGACGTGTAGTACGTGTATCGCGGGCGGCGCCGTCCCGGCCACGTCGGCGGGGTCGACGCCGTTGTGCCCCACGAGGAAGTTCCACACGGACGACACCTCGCCGACCTCGGCGTCGTCGAGCCACATGAAAGCGGTGCAGGTACCCGCCGCTCCGCGTGCTCACGGCCTCCGGCGTGAGCGCGGCGCGGTTCTTGGGGTGGCCGCAGTTGAAGAGCACCATGGACGACCAGTTCTTGCGCGGGTACACCGTCTGCACGGCGCCGTCCATCTTGGTGGCTTGGGCCACGCCGTCTAGAGCAACTGAAAAAAAAGGGCAGGAGAGTAGACGACCGGAGCAACTGACGATCGAGGATTCCCTGGCACTAATTATCAACCGTCGTTATCGATCTAATGATCTATCATCTATGGTTCTCGCGTCGCCGTATAAGCTGGCCCGTTGATCGCTCCTCAACATTATCATGCCGTCACTCCCAATGTCAGCATCAGCATTCGATCGCGTGTCTGCACCTGACACTTGCACCAAGTTACTTGGAGAACCTACGCATGTGAACATCCTGCAGATCTAGGTTCTTAATATTTTGATGTCATGTGCTTAGTCCGTACAATATCGATTGGTGGTTCTGTTTTAATTGAGCGGATTATTGACTGCTGATTTGGTGCAACTTTCATGCTCTAAAGTTCCGAGAATTATATATTTTTTAATCATTTTTCCAAGGCAGAGGAATTGCCACTGCAAGTGTAGTACAATAGTACACAACTCATGGCTCTTTGCTCAGCAAAAGATCCTTACGGCCGACAGGCTTGCAGCTAGAGGGTGGCCAGTGGCCACATAGCGCACTTTGTGTTTTATGTAGATCGAACAATGAATCTACAGACCACTTGCTCTTGCTATGCCCTTTCACAAGGCAAGTATGGGCACAGGTTTTGCACTACATGACCATAGCCCATATGCCTCCGACGCTACATCCGTGCAGCTAGCTAGGTCTCACTGTTTGGTGGAGCAGAGTCCGCTCCTCCATGCCAAGAGAGCGCAGGAAGGAGGTGGACGGCATCGTCTAGGTCATCCACGTGGAACCTTTGGAAAGAAAGAAATGACAGGACCTTTATGAACTCATATCATGTGTTGCATCTGGTGGTCAATACCATCGTTCAGGACGTCCAGAATCGAAAGAACACTTTCGGGAATGCATGACGTTCCACGAATTGAGCTGTTTCGAGGGCCTAAAGCTTCGCCCCGCGCTTCCCAAAATTTTCTCATTTTTCTTGGAGTATGAGTCCTTTCTGATCAAGGCCTACATGTTTGTGTAGCTCCACAGGCTTTCCTTCCGATCCTCTCAATTTCGGCTGTATCTGTAACTGTTCTCTCTTTTAATACATTGGAAGAGCTCCTACCTCTATTTCAAAAAAAATATTACACAACTCACAAGGTATTTGGCTTAAATTTCTTGTTTGTTTGTTTTTTCGCAAAACATACTCTCATGGGGTATCACCATGAGCGTGTCTCAGGAAAAATAATGGCATTGTTGGGGTGATCTCACAGAAATTAGTGTATTATTTGAGGTGACCTAATAAAATAACAAGGTATCGTTTCGTAGGGTTGTCAGTGTGTCACTGTGCAAGTGGGTCTACGGATTTGTGCCTTCTACTGGTCCTCTCGCTCGCTAGCCAAGAGAACCTAGACTTGCCATTGGAAAAGAGCCAGAAGAACCATTGCAGCTAGCCAGGAGACAGTCGGCCACGATGGCGCCGGGACCTACCACTTCAGCCCGTGACTGTCCTGGAGCAATGCCAGGTCTCACCGCCGCCGGCGCCTGCGGCCGGGCAGCCACGGGCGCTGCCGCTCACGTTCTTCGACCTCGTCTTCTGGGACTTCCCGCCCGTGCAGCGCCTGTTGTATTTGTACGACAACGGCGACTTCCTCGACGTCCCTGAGGTCCTCAGCGTGTTGCCCCTTTTAAGCAGTCCCTCGCTGCCGCGCTGCACCATTTCTACCCCTTGACCGGGAAGCTGACGTGCTGCCCGAGGTCGTGTTCTCGGACGGTGACTCTGTCCGCCTGAGAACACTTCCACGACCTGGCCGACGATCACGCGCGCGACACCGCGAGGCTCCCTCCGCTGCCAAAACATGCACTACTACAGAACAGCCAATTCTTGCCGGTATATCACTGCCGGTTAGGACCGAGCCGACAGTGATAACGTATCTCTGCCGGTTCGAAAGTTAAGTTGGGAGGGGGAGAACTTATCACTACCGGTTCATGCAACCAACCGGCAGTAAAAAGCAAGATATCACCGCGGTTTGAGACAACAACCGGCAGAGATATATCATTGCCGGTCGTTCTTAAACCGCGATGATACTTGCATTTTCACTGCCGGGTTAAGCGAGAACCGCAGTGATATTATCTTCCGCGCAATATGTTTTTCGCGCATTCAAAGCTTATCACTGCGGTTCGCGCAGAACCGGCAAAGTGATAAGTCTTTATATAATCGAGACCTCGCCTCGACCGATCGAGCAAAGAAGAGAGGCGCTCTGTCTTTGTTCGATTTGTAGATTGCAACGATCTGCTGCCGAAAAATTTGTTAAAATTTGTATTGTACTTCTTTTCGAGGTTAGTAATTTGATCTCTATTTTTGTAAATAATAAAAAATTGCCACGTGGATTTTTTACATAATGAAAAAAGGTGTATTTTCAAATGTTGAAATAATAAAAACTTGTTAGATGGATATTTACCTAATAAAAAAATGTTGATATATTTTAATGTACTCAAAGTATATCCTAAGTACTTACAATTTTTTCGACATTTGTAAATAATAAGGAATTGCAAGATGGATATTGACGCAATGAAAAAAAGATTGATATATTTTGATATAGTCTAAATATATCCTAACTATTTACAATTATTTTCATTTTTTACAATACTAAAAAATTGCTATATGGATATTTACATAACGGAAAAAGGTTGATGTATTTTAATATAGTCAAAATTGCTACATATGTTTTTAAATCTAATCGTTTACAATTATTTGTTATTTGCAATTATATGCGTATGTAATGTTTAATTTAATTAATTGTAGATGGACCGAAGGTGGATGTATCACACGGACCGTTGTGGGGCAGAGTTTTTTAATGGTGTGAGTTATTTTCTAAACGTGGCTGCGGCGCACAAGTCGAAGAATCTGGCGGACTACATGTGCTGTCCATGCGTTGACTGCAAAAATCAGAAGTTGTTTTCTACCATAGAATCGATACGTGCACACTTGCTTCGAAGAGGTTTCAAGGCTGGCTATACCTGTTGGACCAAGCACGGCGAACATGAGATTGTACATGAAGGGCAACACATTATTGAAGATGACGGAGACAACGATATGACGGCAGTTGAAGATACGTTTGTCGGCGACCACGACGACGATCTGGATCAAATGTTGCGTGATGGGAGGAGACTTCACGAGTGAAAGAGAGTTTCAAAAGTTCCAACATATGGTACAGACTCCACGACACCATTGTACCCAGCCGCAAGGAGGAGCACAAAAATTGCGCATCGTGCTTACACTATCGCAGCTTGAAGGCAAGCAATGGTTGGTCCGATAAGAGCTTCACCGAGCTCTTATGTCTCTTAGGAATTTGCTTCGGAGGGTAACGTGTTGCCTACAAGTACGCATCGCCAAGCAGTTGTCCGCCGTTGGG
The DNA here is from genome assembly GCA_036346275.1 of Otatea glauca. Lineage (NCBI taxonomy): Eukaryota > Viridiplantae > Streptophyta > Magnoliopsida > Poales > Poaceae > Otatea > Otatea glauca. The sequence goes on along the minus strand of CM070714.1, from coordinate 53,263,971 downwards.
ATTGGAAGTACAAAGGATACACGCATGTCCAAACGATTGCATGTTGTATCGCAATGAGTTTGCGGACTTGGATGGTCGTCTTTGTTTGCAAAGCAAAGCGGTATAAGAACGATGATGACATCGATAATGAAGATGTCGGGGTGAAGCGTAAGAAGATGAGATCTCCCGTAAGGTGGTGTAGTATTTTCCTATAATTCCCGTCTGAATCGATTGTTTGCGAACAAAAGGCATGCCCAATTGCTACGATGGCACGCCAAGAGCGTAAGAACGATGGAATGCTCAGACACCTGCGACTACGTGCAATGGAGGAACATCGATGTAAAATATAATAAGCACTTTGCATATGATGTAAGGAATATAAGGTTCGGGTTGAGTACGGATGGGATGAATCCTTTCGGTAACATGAGCATCGTCATAGCACTTGGCGGTAACTCTATGTATCTACAACCTTCCTCCTTGGCTTTGTATGAAGCGAAAGTACATTATGATGCCACTCATCGATCCAAGGGCCCGTGCAACCGGCAACGATATCGATGTGTACCTCAAACCATTGGTTGAAGATCTTCTAATCTTGTGGAACGATGGAGTACGGGTATGGGATGAGTATAAAGAGAGAACTTTATCCTACGCGCATTGTTGTTCGTAACCATCAATGATTACCCCGCCTTGGTAACTGTCGGGCCGACGACAAAAGGCTTCAATGGATGCGCCCAATGCTTAGATGGTACAACTAGTCGGTGGTCAAGAAGCGTCGAAAAATGTCTTACATGCGGCATCGTAGGTTCCTCCGCAAGGATCACCCATACCGCAATAATAAGAAAGCTTTTGATGGGACAAAGGAGACCGCTTTAGCTTCGAAGAATCACACTGGGAGAGAGATATTTGCAGCTGTAAGGGATCTTAAAATTATCCACGGAAAGGGAGCAGGCAGTACATCTATCCCGAGTTCCCGTGATAAGGCTCCTTTGTGGAAAAAGATATCAGTATTTTGGGTCCTACCTTACTGGCAGCACTTAGAAGTGCGACATGCAATCGACGTCATGCACATAGAGAAGAACGTGTGTGACAACTTGCTTGGTATCTTACTGGATATACCTAGCAAAACAAAAGATACTCTCCAAGCACGGATGGACCTTGAAGATATGAAACTCAGGAAGGAGCTGCATCACAGAGACATGGATACGGGGAAAAAGTACCTTCCGCGACCGCTACACTCGAGCAAGAAAGAAAAATTAGCTGTGCGAATGCTTGCACGGAGTGAAAGTTTCGTCCGGATACTCGCCAACATAAAGAGACTAGTCTCAATGAAAGACTTAAAATTAATTGGTATGAAGTCTCACGATTGCCACGTGATGATGACGCAGATGCTTCCAATTGCAGTTAGGGGTGTTCTACCAGAGAAAGTCCGAGACCTAATTGTGAAGTTGTGTTCATTCTTCAACGCGATTTCACAGAAGGCCATCGATCCATTGAAACTAGATAAGCTACAGGAAGACGTGGTCCACACTCTCTGCAGGCTCGAGATGTGTTTCCCTCCATCTTTTTTTGATATTATGGTCCATCTCATTGTTCACATCGTGAAAGAGATACGGATTCTCGGTCCCGTGTTTCTACATCAGATGTATCCTTTTGAGAGGTTCATGGGGGTCATAAAGAAATATGTAGGGGTGAAAACGGGACGGATAGTTCCCGCCCGATCCGGAGCCGGATCCGATTAAAACCGGATCCGGGATGAAAAACGGATATCGGGTCGGATTCGGATCCGGATCCGGATATTTAAAAACGGATATCGGGTCGGATTCGGAGCGCATGCTATCCGGAAAATACGGGTTGGGAACCGGATAACGGGAAATCGGGTCATCCGGATATCCGGACAGCCCAATTCGGCAATTCCAAGCCGCCCACTCCCAGCAGGCCAGCCTCCCAGGCCCAAGGCGCAGCCGCGCAGGCGCCCACGGCGGCCCATCCACCCATGCCGTGAAGGCCTGAACTGAAAAGTGAAAACTGAATGGCTGAAAGCCTGAAACGGTGAAACCCGCCGGATCGACTCCCACTCCGGCCTCCCCGCCTCCCAAGCCGATCCGCCCAGCCCCATCGGCGGCTCGGCCGATCGCCGACGCGGCGGCGGCGCCCCACATCTTGACTCGGCCGACGCCGGTGCTCCCCCACGTCTCCGCTCGGCCGACGCCGGCGCTCCCCGGCTCCCCCACGTCTCGATTTGGCCAACGCCGGCGCTCCCCCACGTCTTGACTCGGCCGACGCCGGTGCTCGGTGCTCCTGCTCCCCCACGTCTCCGCTCAGCCGACGCTGGTGCTCCCCCACGTCTCCGCTCGGCCGACGTCGGCGCTCCCATACTCGATTTGACGCGCAGACTCCCCCCCACGCCTCGACTCACGGCGATCGCCTCGGCCGGCGACCACTATCCCCCGGCGACCACCATCCCCGCCGACTCTACCCCTAGCGGCGATCGCCTTCGCCAAGACTCCACCTCCCCGACGGCACCGGTGCTTTGCTCATCCACCTGGCGGCGGCAGATCGCACGGCGTGTGCTTCCACATCTGGGCGCGACGACTGCTCCTCCATCACCGATGACCGGCGTGTGCTTCCACATCAGGTTCGCTCATCTTTCCTCCCAAGTCCCAATCTTCCTTTTCTGTGAGGTGTGTATCTTCATTGCTAATGCTATAAACTTTTGCACTGGATATATGTTAATATGTGATACTGAAGAATGAAAAGAACAATATAGTGAATATGCAATGCGAGCCATCTAAATTAAGCCTTGCAAGATTGAGTAATATTCGCATTCGTAATGCAGATGGACTGAGTAACCGTTGTTTGTACTACCGATCCATGGTTTGTTGCATTGTGTAAGGTACATATAGCATTGTTGTTAACTTGTTATGGCCTAATTGTTAGATATAAGTTGGGAGTTCTGTGGATGAACTCGTGGTGGTACCATTTGCACGATATTTGTTTCCTCTGAACCTATATATACCTAATCAAAGTCCGGAGTGCTAACCACTACACTGTGGAACCATTTGATGACAAATTAATCATTATCCTTTACATTAACTAATGTACTTGATGCTTCATACCAAGGAACCAAGCCTCTACTTAAGATCAGTAACTTTTCATCTAGAGTGACAAAATGCAGCATAGAATGTACATAGCAATGATTTGATTATAATGGACTGAAGGTTAAGTTTCATATCAAAGGTGCCTATTATACATTTTGTCAACATGATGCCTATTATACATTTCGAAGGTTCAACTCAAGAATCATGTTCAAATTGGTCTTCTCTAAGTCATACCATTTAGGCATTTATCATTTAAATGTATGTACTTATAGTGACATACAGATGCAGTTACTAGCTAAGCTACTGCCACTCTGAAAATACAACACTCAAAACAATACAACCATCGGTCGTTGGCATGCAACTATCAATACATTTCGATGATTTTTTTCTATACTAGGAAGAACATGGCATCTGCATCAAGTGCTACTGCAAGTATAAGTGTAAGTGTATCATCGACAGCACCAAGTCAAGCTGTTCCAAGCATGGGTAGTGGGCCTAGTAGCACAGGAGATACAAACCCTGCTACAAACCCTGCTGCTATGGTGGAAGTGGAAGGGACAGATGATGAGCCTCAAGTAAAGAGACAGAAGAAGAGTACATCACGTGTCTGGGATCACTACACCAAGTATTCTGTAACAACTACGCAAGAAGGCAAGAATGTTGTCCAAGAGTGGGCCAAATGCAACCATTGTGTTTACAAGGCTAGACGCGAGAGTGCCAATGGTACAAAGGTCTTCTGGAACCATTTAAAGAACAAACATAACCTGAAGCCAGGCCAACAACAGCTGAAACTAGAAAAGAATCATGAGGATGGTTCAAGTGTGATTGAGCCTTACAGGTATGACCAACAAATCAGCTTAAGGAAATTTTATTTGGCCATAATCATGCATGAGTATCCTTTCAATATTGTTGAGCATGAATATTTTGTTGAGTTCATCAAATCTCTGCGTCCCAACTTTCCAATCAAGAGTCGTGTCACTGTTAGGAAGGAACTAATGGATATCTTTGTAGAAGAAAAGAATAAATTGCTTGAATGTTTTAAATCTGTTCAAAGGCCGCTTTAGCACAACTATGGACATGTGGACATCAAATCGAACAAAGGATATATGTGTGTCACTGTTCATTGGATTGATGACAACTGGTGCATTCGAAAAGAATTATCAATTTCATGCATATAGGAGGACTGCACACGGGTGCTAAGTCATTCAAGCATTTATCGCTAGTATTATGAGATGGTACATTGAGAAGAAACTATTTTCTCTAACTTTGGACAATGCATCATCAAATGAAGTGTGTGTTAAAGATGTAATTGCTGAATCGAAAACACAAAGTCCCCTAATATGTGATGGGATGTTCTTCCATGCAAGATGTGGTAATCACATATTAAATCTTGTTGCTAGAGATGGTTTGCAAGAAATTGCATCTGCAGTTCATCATATTCGATCATTCGTAGTAGCTATAAAGGGCTCTCCATTGCAGTGGGAGGAGTTTCAGAAATGTGCATCTCAATGTCAGTTGGATACAAAGAGGGGTGTCTCATTAGATGTTGCAACGAGGTGGAATTCCACTTATCTTATGTTGTGGGATGCTCTATATTATAGGAAAGCTTTTGAGCGGCTTGTGTGCATGGAACGCCGTAGGTATGAGAATATAGCTCCATCAGTTGATGAATGGGAAAAGGCATTGACACTTTGTAAGTGCTTAAAGAAATTTCATGATGTCACTGAGCTATTCTCTGGTACTTTATATCCAACGGCAAATATGTTTTATCCATGTTTTTGTGACATTAAGCTTTTGATTTCTGAGTGGTGTGCTAGCACTGATACCATTATTAGTAAGATGGCATTTTCTATGCACGCTAAGTTTGAAAAGTACTGGAAGAAGTCGAACATTGTTCTTCTTGTGGCTTGCTTTCTTGACCCTAGGAGAAAGAGGAAGTGCATAGAATTTTACATGAAAAAGTTTTACGGTCAGGTGTTGTATGAACTTGAACTTGAAGAATTTACTAAAGTTGTCAAGCAGTTGTATGATGCATATGCTTCTTCTTACTCAAAGAGTACTAGTGCACCTAATATAACTTCAACCAAAAGAGGACTCTATGGAAGAAGAAAATGATGAACTTGAGAGCTTCTTATATGATACACATGGGACAGATCAAGGTGATGCAAATGACTTGGATAAATACATGGCGTAACCACCACTAAGGCTTGCTAAATCCAATCACAAATTTGATATTTTGTCATGGTGGAAAAATCAGCAAGATGTATATCCTATTCTATCACAAGTTGCTCGTGATGTGTTGGCCATGCAAGTGTCAATCTGTTGCTACGAATCTGCGTTGATCTTTGGTGGCCGTGTCATTGATCCATTTCATGATTGCCTAGACCTCGAGATTGTAGAGGCATTGATCTGTACCAAGGATTGGGTAAAAGCATCTAGAAAAGGTGAAAGATTATATTGCTTCTCTATCTATAATATAATTGTATAAGAAAATCTATTACTTATCGATGTATATTTCTTTAAAATTTTCAGATTCTGGTAACAAGGTTGCATCTATAATCAATGATCTTGAGGTTGTACAAACCCTTATTGCGAATACGGTGATTGTGGTATGGCATTCTTTATTTCTTTAGTTAGCATTTGCTACTAACTTATATGTTTACTTATAGTTTGGCATAACAAAATTGCGGGATGAAGACGAAATAGTGATGATGAGGATTGAGGAGTCGTCTAGGTAATTGGTTCTCAAACCTTTCCTTTTGCTTAATGGAAAATTGTTGTGCCACATAATCTTGTGAAATAACTCGAAGTAATTCCATGCAACAAGTAGCTCGAGACATTAGTATTATTTCAGCTCAAGAAAAAATCCTTCTCGGTGTGTCTTGCATTACGGTTTGTCGCTTGCATATGTTCGTGTGGTCAAGATAATTCATTAAGTTCTCTTTTGAATAATATCTTGACATTTGCTCCATAACCATGTGATTATTGGCTTCATATAAATAGTGTGGGAGCTCTTTGGAAGCAAGTTTATGGTAAAGATACTAAAATAGCATCTTTGTGATAGATTTTTTCTCAGTTTACTTATTGAAGTGAATATTACTTTACTCATAAGTTTTGAGTTGGAGTTGGAGGCTATATGTTATGCAAATCGATTATTGGAGGAGTAGAATGGTCTCAAAAGATTTTTCTCGCTCAGTTCTTGCAAAATAATTATGTTGGCATGTATGATGTGAGTTCTTTGCTTGGATGTGGTATGTATGATGTGAGTTCTTTGCTTGGATGTGGTCAGTGATTCACGAGAGATTTTTATATATGTGCATGAAAGGTCTATAGCTTGATTTGTTTAGTTACCACCGCGATAGTAAGTTTTTTGTATTCAAAAGTCAAAATTTATCGTGTTAACCCTGCTTAAATTATGGTATGAGACATGACGTTCATTTCCTTTCCTACATCACCTTTCATGAGCCTTTATTTCAATAACTTATGTCCTAGAATTATAGTGTGATTGATTGACAGAGAAGAAATTGAATCATGAAGGAACTATTTCATTGCTCTCTGTTTATGATTTTTTTTCTGCATGTTTTTGCTCTGTTGTGAGGAATGGAAATAGTTAAGAATCAGTGAATCTTCTTAGCAATAGCTGTTAGCACTCGACCATTATAAACCTCAAAGTGGAAAAAATGTATGCTACTCTAATATTATTTCAAGAGTTTGTTCTTGTTCTAATATGTTTTTGTTCTTTGTGTCCCCATGTATGAAATTTTAACTTTCTAATTAGCTCATTACTTGACCATTACTAGTTGATTTTCTTCTTCCGAGGAGCAAAATCTTTTATTAGGTTGAAGAGTATGACTACCGAGCACCCATCGTTGATATGAATGCTAAACAAAGAAGCGTGTTTAGGAAAAATTGAGTGCTATCACCTCCTATGTATGTTGCTTGTTGTAACTAGAGTAGCAAAATATGTATGACATGATCAGGGTGTTGTACATGGACGGTCCGCTGTGCATCTACTTCGCTTAAGGACTTCAAGTGAACTTTGATCCTTATGTAATGACCGCATTGTAATGAGTGTATTTTGTTTCTTGAATTGGTGCTTGACCGCTTGATCGTGGATCGTGGATGTGGTACACTATGGCTTTTATTACTACATCAAGAATTCAAGATTTACTTTGGGCTACCAATATAAAGTGTCGATCGCGATTGCTTTTGTTGATATATAATTTGTTATAATTGGCATTTATTTATGTAATTTGATTCACCATATATTACTCAATGTATGCGCGTGTTATCCGTATATTCCTATCCGTTCCGATCCGAATCCGTCACATATCCGACCGATCCGTATCCGAATAATCCGGATTCGTATCCGGATCCGGATAGCCCGTATCCGATTCGAATCCGGGACAAAAATATGGGTTAGGATACGGAAAAGCAATATCCGCCGTGATCCGACCCGTTTTCACCCCTAGAAATATGTTCAGAATCGACATCTACGGAAGGTTGCATTGCGGATGGTTGGGGAACCGAGGAGGTCATTGAGTTCTGCGTTGATTACATGGATCTCAAACCGATTGGTGTGCCTACATCACGACATGAGGGTAGGCTACGAGGAAAAGGGACATTTGGCAGAAATCACTCCGTACAAACAATCTAGCTTCATTCACACAAGCACATTTCGCAGATTGGGACAATCGGTTGTGGTGGCCCGTATGTCAACATGCACAAGAGCATGCTATCTAGAACAAACCCAACGAAGTCGAGGGTTGGATCGCGAGAGAGCATAGACATAACCGGCGATTGGTTGCGTAGACACATGATGCATACGGAGACAGTGCGCTCAGTTGAAAGTGTTGGCTCAGGACCATCCACTACAATTCGGACATTCCAAGGATACGATATAAATGGTTTTACTTTTTATACAAGAGCACAAGATAAAAAGAGCACCAACCAAAACAGCGGTATCCGTCAGATGCCTCACGATAAAGAACGAAGATAGGAAAACCTACTACGGATTCATAGAAGAGATTTGGGAGCTTGATTACGGACCTTTGAAGGTCCCTCTCTTTCGGTGCCAATGGGTAAGACTTCCAAGGGGCATGAACATCGACAAGTACGGTATCACTACCGTGGACCTAAAACTGGTCTGATCTGAGAAGAACCATTCGTACTTGCTAATTGTGTTACACAAATCTTTTTTGTAACCGATCCAGCTAACAAGGAGCGCCACGTGGTTATTCAAGGAAAAAGAAGGATTGTCGGGGTTGAGAATGTTGTCGACGAGGAAGAGTACAACCAATTCGATGAGCTTCCTCCTTTCGGAGAGTACGTTGACCTCGGTCTCATGGAAGAGAGTGAGGACGAAGTTACATACATACGCCGTGATCATGACGAAGGTCGAATTGTAGCTTAGTTGTCCTAATTAAATACATTTTATTTTATCATATGTAACAATTAATGTATTCCTTTGTCATATGTATCAATTTGTGTGAATTCAACTTCATCTGTGTGTTTTTTTTGTATTTGTGTGAATTTTTGAAGCGATGGTTGGTCTACTGCATTTGTTTGAATTTAAATCAAATATTACATGTCCTGACGTATTCTTCCAAAAATTTCCAGAAAATTTGGATAAAAATTGATAGGATTTCAAAACAGTGAGCAATTTGAATTTTTTTATTTTGAAATTTTAAAACTATGAAAACAGTGAGCAATCTGGATTTTTATAATTTTACAACTTTGTCAAAACTTAGGGAAATATTTAAATCAAATATTACATGTCTCAAGTATTCCTCCAAAAATTTGCGAAAAATTGGATAAAATTGATGGGATTTAAAACTCCCAAAGCAATCATCCTTTGAAAACTTTTACATAATTGATGGAGCTTATCAACGCCAGTTGTCTCATTAAGCCGGCAGTGAAGTGCTTTATCACTGCCGGTTTGTAGTATTAACCCGACAGTGATAATCAAGTATTACTGCCGGTTTTTGTTTTGAAACGACAGTGATAAATACTTTCACTACCGGGTGTAGATACAACCGGCAGTGATGATGTATTATTACTGTCGGGTTGAGATTGAACCGGCAGTGATAAATACTTTCACCGCCGTCTTGAGCTTGAACCGGTGTGACAATTCAACTATCATCGCGGTTCTCTTTATTATCCTAAGTGATAGTGTATCACCGCCGGTTTTGTGGTGACCCAGTGATACTCTAACCCTATAAATTCAACGCCGCGCCACTCGGCCCCTCATTTCCACTTCAACCGACGCCGCCACCGTCTCCTCGCACGCCCGCCGTCGTCCGCATCGCCCGGCCGCCGCTCGACCTCACCGCCCGCCGTCGCCGCGACCTCACCGCCCCGCCGTCGCCCGGACCTCATCGCCTCGGCCGTCGCCGCGACCTTCTTTGCTTCGGTAATGACCTTCTTTGAGCTCAGAAGTATCGGTAATGACTATCGGTATACATAGTTTTTACCATTATGCACAAGGGTTCATGCGACGTTTTATTGGCAAGACTTATATTAATATATTGCTCTCGTTAGTAGTAAACTACTAGTGAAAACCGTTGGTGAATCGAAGGTGCCAATAAAAAGTTATGGTTAAAAAAAGGAAAAACAGATTCACGTAGAAACTAGAAACGCGTTTACTAGTATTCTGGCTAAGTAGATAATTTACTAGAAATGTATTTACTAGGTTTGCGTATGTTAGCCACGGTATTGCAGTAAATTGTTTTTTACTAAGAAATAAAACTTTACCAACGGTATGGAGTTAAGTGGAATTTTTTACTATATTGATCAATTGTTTTTACTTTGAGTTTCGTTTCCATTTACTATCAAACAAGCAATGAACTTTTTTTTATTACTTTCAGTTTTTAGTTCACGTGCCACCGCGTGCAGTAGTAAAGTACTGTGTTACTACGAATTTTAGTATCTTCTTATTGAATGAAAAGTAATGCACCATTTTATTTCTTTCTGTTCTTAGTTCGGCTGGCATCACGTACACGTTACCATGATCTAGTAGTAATTTGATCAACACATTATTAGCCATTAGAAGATTTCGCATCCAGAATCAGCGTTGCGTTATTGTTTTTACGCATTACGGGACGTGGGAGTTTTGGTCCCGACTTGTTTTTTTTTTGGGCCATACACTTCTACACACCTCGGCTACAAATGTCATCCAGGGTTTCGACCAGTACGTCGAATAGCCTAATCAGCGCGCAAGCGTAGATTAGCGCTACCGTATATATATGTGTGTGTGTGTATATATATATATACGAACTTGAAATTGGATTCAAAAGAAAGCGATTGTGAAAATGAAATACCTCTTTCAGAATACCCTTTTAAAAAGGTCTCAGTACGAATTTTAGTGGAATGCGCCCATTATGTATGTGTGTCTATATATATATATATATATATATATATATATATATATATATATATATATATATATATATATATATATATATAGGAAGCCGAAATGGGGCACCATGATTTCAAATGCGTGAATTCAAGCCATATTCGAGTATATTTTTCAAAAATTTCAGTTTTAGGGCATATACCCATCTATAACAATTCAAATGAAACACATACCTTTGAATAAGCATACTCGAATTCAAAGATTTTGAACAAGTTTGGATCACATGCTTTGCTGATTTATATATAAAATCAGCACATACCTACAACCAAACTATCATCAAAAAGGGAAACTCCAGTTTGAATTTCAGTTCAAACTTGTTTGAACTAGTTAGTAAATTGGTTAAACTCAGCATCATAGAAATTTCAAAAAGTATCGCATGAAAATACATAGGGAAAATACCCGTTTTGGATCATAGAGCCCGGGCACCATGGTGAGCGACCTTCTTTGCTTCGGTAATGACCTTCTTTGATGATTTGCACTTACGGACTAGGAAAATAGTTGCTATATACTGCTGCATTATTTTTGTTAAGGTGGATAAAAACATAGATTTAATTTTTTTTAGATTGAATGAATTTTCTTTATACAATTCCGTAATTGTCTAGAAGAAAGAATTTAAGAGCTCTTTTACAATAGATTAAAATCAATATAAGCCGTCCATTCCTTTGAATCCAATGTGTGTATTTAAAAAATGACCTTGTTAATTGGAAATTTTCAACAAACTTGCTAGGAATGGCCTCCAACGAAGGACAAGTGCCGGAGGGAGTTGGGCCCTCAAATATGGACGGGAAGGGGTAGCCCGAATAATAGCCCAACGTCCTATCTGAACCTGCAGGATCCAGCCATGGACCAACCTGACGATACTCACGTAAGCGAGGTAAAGTTTTAGTACACTGTGGTTCCCAAAACATGGTAGGCCCAGACGACTAATAATTTAGAAGATCAATTTGTAGGCTCAGATGTCTGATCAACGAAGGCAGCGCGCAAGTCGTGGTCCGAACAAGATGCCTAAGGGAATTTTTAACATAGTGGAGCTCTCGGCAGTCGGGGAACCTGCTATACCAGAGTCATCATTGGGGCCGTACAAGACAGCCTGCGGGGTTATTGCTAGGGATGATGTGCCCATCAGCTATAGATCATGGATTGGCCAGAGGTGACCCATGGGTGGTACCCAATGACTGAAGAACTCATTATGGGACAAGTGAAACAAGTTTTCCAGTTCCCCCAAGGGACCGAGCTGGTTGCAAAGAAACGAGCACTCTGCATCATGTGCACTACGTGAAAGAATTGGAAGACAACACTAAACAAGAATTATGTGAAAAGAATGAAACGCCGAATTTTGACACGCACCCAAAGTTAAGGGAGTTCGGGATGAATTTGTGGCGCATAAGAGGTCTCAAGAAGCTCACATAGTAAGTCAAAGGAACAAAGCAAACGCAGATAAGAATATTCACCCTCACAAACTAGGAACCTGGAGGGTACGTGAAGAAAATACCGACATGGGATCGGTCCAAGAAGAAATAACCCGCAAGGGTATAATTCTCGCAACGCCGCCTTAAGCTTAACGATCGAAGCAACGGTTGCTTGGGAGGGTGCTTCTATCTCCGATGATGGCGGCTTAAGCTTCGAAGCGATAGAGAGCGTGAAGTCTTGCGCAGAATCACAGATGCTCACACTGATCTTCCCAAGGATATTTCGCGCCACGAAGGGAGAATGACGAGCTAACCATAGCCCAGGTAACAAGGAGCATCCAGTCGCACTGAGGGTTGGTTTGGTCACGTGGAAAGAAGCCTTCTCCGCAGACGCATGGATGTACAAACGCTCAAAGAGATTAAGAGAAGATCATTGGAATGTCGATAAAGATCTTTGTCGCGAGAGCGCTAGAGGAACAAAGATCGAACTAGATAAGGTCGTGGAGCAAGCCGTGCGAAAGCTCTCACCACGACCGCCACCCGGTGAAAGCCCCGAGCTCATCGGTCCGGTGCTCGTAAGAGCGGTGCGTGTCCACAGGATTCGAAGAGCATGGATGCGTTTTCGTGGATGACATCAAAGAACCGACACCGTGCAAGCTACATTTGGCCGCACATGGCATTACCATAAAGGTGGTCGAGGCGGGGCTTGGCCATGCCAGGAGTCACGGACTTTGCACTGTCGCCCGATACCGCAGGGATTCGCCAGGGTCGAAGTGGATAGTGTCATCCGCCAATACCGAAAAATGGAGGTAGAGATCCCTGACGAGGATGGGAACAAAAAGCTAGGAGAAAACGTGAATGGCTTCCTCACGTGGCGCAAGAGCTTGATTAAGTTTGGCTCGGACGATGAGGCGACGATGATAATGATCACCGCACTCTCCACACGAGACCTCCCCTTCTTCGCCGCCAACCAGAAAAGTCCAACTCCTCCGCGGCACCAACCGAAAAAGCCCGACTCCTCCGCCAAAAATCGTAAAGAATCGAACAACGGAACATCTCGGCGATCGGCACCGTCCTCGAAGAAATCTCAACCATCTGTGAACCCGGGACAACCACAAAAGAAACTATCACCGACATGATCGAGGAAGAGCGGAAAAAGCATGTAAGCGCTGCGTAGCATCTCACTTTAAAAGGTGCCATCAAGTAAGAAGACTAAAGTTGATCGACGCAAAAGTTTTTCTTGAGTATGGCAAAAGTGCAAAAGACGGGCAAAGCTTCGAACCTTGCAAAATATCGGACTACGAAGCGCATATCCGTAAAGCAATACTTGCAAAGCGGCTAGTGCCGACACGTTAAAGCGGGATGCTCAAGCGGATGATGTTCAACTAGATCTTTGTGGCGCAAGGTCTCGGTGGAAGTTCGTTATGGGAAAACCGTTGGTTGAACCAGCTCATTTCGACAACCTTACAACTCAATCTGCAAGCGTCCATCGGTGGTACATGCAGCGATCCAACGATGGTATGGAGGCGTTCGATCGGATACGAGCAAGATTTTCACAATGGGGATAACATCTGCTGGGTTCTTTTCACGAGTCAGTATATGTTGTACCAAAGAAGATGCCCCGGACGTGAACATACTTAGACTATGGACTTTGTAAGTCCGTCAAGATATCGTTGAGCATTTGCATCTTTGTTTAATTGCATCTCTAACTTCTTTCTTATGTAGAATGGAGGTACAAACATGTAGAAGAAATAACAATGACAATCTAGCATTCCTAGATCCGGGGCTCATCAACGAGAAACTTGTGAACGACAATCCACAGTTCGTTGAAGACTATTTATTTAATACTTTTTGAAGTCGCAATACAAAACCTCCGTACTTTTACCCTATAACTTCAAGTACGTATCTCCTGACTTCTAATATCGTTTTACTATTTTTGCGTAACACGTACGATGTGGGAGTAATTGACTACGTTGACATATATGTGCAGGTTTCACTGGGTCCTCCTCGTCATCCGATTAGATGCTAGCGAGGATTTTTGTCTTGGACTCGGGAGAAAACAAACTAATCTGTACCAAGACCTTTGGGACATGAGCAATGTAAACTCGATCGTTGCGTTATTACTCTAGCAAAATTCCATTCTATTGCATTTAAGTTTAATTACTATTCAAAATCATTCACAGGGCTTTCTTGCGCATGCAAGAAAAGTGTTGGTATAGTCCATACCAAAAAATTTTGAAATAATAAATGACTTTCCATGCATGAAGCAGAACCGGAAACAATTTATGTGCATTCTATGTATGTACAAATATGCATTCAATTGTCACGGAGAGTGTCGGCTATAACGAAGCCATGGTACGTAATTACACTTTGATGCCATTTTTTATTTAACAAATATCATCATTAAGTAACTTCCTTTTTTTGTTCAAAAACAGCGCTCCAAACTGAGAACCAATAAGTTATTGCTGACAGAAATTATAGCAATTTAAGAACAGATCGCCGGATTCATTCATGATGAGATCATCAATCCAAACGGCGAGTTCCACGAGTAGCCTCATCGTCCTCATTCCTACGGCCTAGACACGTGACATGTCTACTTCGACTCTTTGTAAAATCAAAGCGAACGGGATGACATGTAGTCGAGCTACATTGTAAAAACAAATTATGTGATGCGTAATTTAATATATTTGAATTATGATTTTAACGATGCTTAGTCGATACATGCATATATTTGAATTATGATTTGAACGATGCTTTATATACTAACATATGGACACTGTAAACAATTATATAAAAATATATATATTGCACAAAAAATATGCAAGCTTGTCACTGCCGGTTCTTGGAGAAAACCGGCAGTGATATGTATATATCACTGTCGGATTATGGTACAACCCGGCAGTGCTAGTACAATATCACTGCCGGTTTTATATATAACCGGCAGTGATAATTATCATCACTGCCGGTTGTAGATATAACCGGCAGTGATAATCATTATCACTGTCAGATTTTGGTTTGATCCGGCAGTGATAGTCCAATATCACTGCCGGTTGTAGGTAGAACCGGCAGTGATAATCCTTATCACTGCCGGTTCCTGAGCCGGCAGTGATAATCCTCGAGTATCACTGCCGACCAATCACTGCCGGCGTCAATGACCGGCAGTGATGGGGTTTTGGAACCGGCAGTGATGTGCCGTTCTGTAGTGGTGATGGTGCCTCTCAATCTGAGGACGTCCTCGCCATCCAGGTCACTGTTTCCTCGTGCCAAGATTTGCATTGGCCTCCAGCTACGTGAACTTCATGAAGACGTGGGCTACCATCCACCGCCTCGGCTCCGCGTGCACAAAGGTGGCGGTGGACGCGCCCCCTCTGTGTTTGACAGCAGCGTCGTGCGAGACGACGCCGGGCTCCTGGAGGAATTTCTCCGCGACCACCGGGCCTCTAGCGGTAGCCGACGACAAGCGGCTGGACGAATGGGACCTCAGCAGGCAGCCGGGCGTCGTGCTCGCGACGTTCCGTTTCACAGACAAGCTACTCCCGCAGGCTGGGGTGGCACGTGGAGCCGGAGACCTCGGGGCGGCGCTCGCCCTATGCGCTGGCGTGCGGCGCCGCGTGGGCCGGCATCGTGCACGCGCGCGGCAAGCACGGACCTCGGCGCGGCAGAGGAGGCAACGCGCAACGTCGGGTTCGTGACTGGGTGAAAGCCCCGCACGAGCCTGCCGATACTGGCGAACTACTTCGTTGCCTCGTTGGCTACCTCCTCTCCGGTAAATTTGCCTTCAGAACTTGTTCAAAACACATATCAACGCAAAGTTTTTCGGCTTGCATGCTTTCCAAATGAGGAGACGCGGTTGTTTCGCTATTCCGTTCATCTCGAAGTAACATAATATATGACAAAATACTCGAAAGGTACGACAGCAATTTAACCGCGAACTTAATTGCAACCCTACATGACAGAGATTCTTTGCAAACGGTTCAGAATTCTCGAATAAATATTAAAGGCTTTCTCAGTCCAGTTGAATGGTCGCAACTAAAACTGAAGATGGCAACGGATTTTGCTAGAGAAACAAAGACTGTGACACTGACACCGGTGTCATTGATCGGCGAAAAATGGCAGGAAAGACGCATGAATGAAACGACGTCTGAGCTATTTAGAAGGTGGCCATGCGAAACATGATACGCGTGCGTACCTTTAAAGGTTTCAGACACTAGTGAAGGGATGGGAAGTACTTTCATGCAAAAATTGCATAAATATTAAAATAGGAATGAATGGTGAATGATAATTACTTATCTTTTTGGGAGTGTCTAGCCTTCATCCGGATGTTTTGTTTCTTACAAATATCCAAATTTTAGACCTTTAAATCAAAGTATCAAACCATACATCAAAACACAATCCCACCTCCCTTCACGTCTTACGGATCTCACCATAGATCCAATGCTTCAAAATTTAGATGTTTTTTTTTGTTAAGAAAACATCTGGGTGATGTTTATCAAAACCCTATCTTTTTTATTACTTTAAGATTTATATAACTTATATTGAAAAGGTGATGCACAAAAATACTCATTAAAGCACGCTACTTCGCTGGGGGCTGGATCATCGCCATGCGATCCATTGAGAGAGGGAGGCTGCCGTCCGGTCCGTCCACTCCACTCACTAACCTTGCCTAAACAAATATTGGGGCATAGGTGGCTCCATCTCGTCATCATCATCGTGTGCATATAAGATGTCCATTCATAGACAGACAAAAATGTTAGCAACTACAATAACGAATAAACAAGAATCCAATAATACATGGTGTTGTGGTACTGCATACACTTCATAATGCGTACGTGCTCTCTTAGTCAGATAATCCAAAATAACAACAACAAATCCATGTGGCAGTACCGATCGCACCAAATTATCAGGAAAACACGACAAGTTCACCTAACATGTTCCATGATTCCTATTTCAATTCAGCATGAACAAATAGAAAGAAAAAAAAAATAGAAAAGAGACGAGTTCCATGCACAAAATTATCTAACCTGTCGTTCAAATTGAGAGACCTGTATAATTCCGCCTATTTGCATTTCATCATCTCCAGTCTAGATTCAGCCCAACATCCTGGTTGAAATACTACGACCCAACATACTAGCTCCAAATTTAGAATTTTTTTTTATTTAATATTTTTTTTCTTTTTTTCAAAACTATGCGTCCGAAAAAAAATTTTACGGAAATGCCCCCCCGTCGCCCGTGTATGGGGCGATCGCCCCATACACGGGCGATCGGTGCCTCGCCCACGGTCCAGCGCCAACGGCGGCTAACGGCGGCAGTGGTGGCCCCCCTATCGCCCCTTGTATGGGCGATCGCCCCATACAGGGGCGACGGGGGGTATTTAATTATTCAGCGCCTCCTTGGCAGAGTGAAAGCTGAATGTAAGCAAAGGAGAGAAAGAAGAGAAGAAAGGAAGAAAGAAAGAGAGAAGAGAAGAAAAAAGAAAAAAAAAAGTAAATTTCTGATTTTTTTTATAGTTATCTGTAAAAAATTTTTTAGAGATAATTGTAGGAATTATTTTATAGGTTGCGTAATTAAAATATCATTTAATATTTAGGACTTTGTTGTAGTATTTAGAAATTTTAGGATTGCGTAGTGTTTAGAAATTTTAGAATTGTATAGCTCTCGTGAATTTTAATGTAGCAGTTACTTAATGCAGTATGTAGTATTTAGAAACTTAATGTAGTATTTCAGTATATGCAAATTTAATGTAGTATTTTGTATGTAGAAATTTAGTTCGTTAGAAACTATAGGCAATATTTAGAAATTTAATTTATTAGGGTTGTGTATTACTAATTTTATTACGTAAATAATGTATTAGCCAATGTAAATAATTTTGTAGTACGATCAATGTACGTTTTGTAGATTGTATTTTAGAGTAATATTTTTCCGTTTGACGTTATAAAGATGTCGGAGAAATTGTATTTCCAAATATTTTATGGAGATGGGGAGATAGCACAGGCGGATGGGGCATATTTAGTTTTTAGAATTTTGAGATTTTATAGTATTTAGTACGTTACAAATTTATTGTAGTATTAGAAATTTATTTTAGTGTTTAGAAAATTTAGGATTGTGCAATGTTTAGAATTTCTCTCATAGTGTTGTTTATAAATTTCTCGAATAGCGTTTATAACTTTAATGTAGTATTTAGTTTTAGAGATTTGAGATTGTATAGTACTCAGTATATAGAAAGTGAATACAGTGAAAAAAGTAGACAATATTTACAATTTTAATTTGGTAGGGTTAATGTAATGTGGCACAAATATAATGTTAGGCCATATGGTAGTCATTTTGATTACTTATTTGTAGTCAAAATCACTTATTTATAGTCGTATTTTGTAGTACGGTCAATGTACGTTTTGTAGATTGTATTTTAGAGTAATATTTTTCCGTCGGACGTTGCAGCATGTCGGAGAAATTGTATTTCCAAATATTTTATGGAGATGGGGAGATAGCACAGGGGGCGGATGGGGTGGATCTATCATCATTTTCAAGAGTCGTACGGGGCATATGCAGACCGAGCGATAGGACATCTGAGGGTTTGTTGGAGTGGATGTCTCGGATGTTCGGCTTTGGATGCCCGAGTGTTGGTTATGGGTCGAGCAGTAGTGAGCCGAGCGCAAGACCGTTTTTACGGAGAGTTGATTCCTATTAACTCGACGTCAACATGGAGGAGTTATGTTGGTTTTGCCGTAGAGCGGGGTTGGCCGCTCATGTTGTTGGTACAGTGCTACCCGGTAGCTCCATCGGTGTCGCAAGTTCGTGATGTCGGGGTGGACATTACGGGGGAGGGGACATCAAATGTAGAAGGATGCGAAGAGGAAGGCGGCGAGGAGCCCGGAGACGAGGAGCACGAGACTGGCGGTGGCGAAGGGACCGGGGGGCAGAGGAGACAGCGGTGGAGGCGCGAGGGGTGGCCGACGAGGGGGAGGAGGTGGAGGACATTGTTGACCTGATGGAAGAGGAGGACCGTGCGGATGAGGAAGTCCCTGATGGTGAGCACTCCGACGAGGAGGACAACGCCCCTGAGGTGCCTATCCCTGGTGCGTGGACCAATTACAATTTCGAAGACCTAACGATGAATGAAGGGAACATTGATGCATGGGAGTATCGTGAGAACGAGGTGACGCAGGGGGCCATATATAAAGACAAGGAGGCTGTGATGAATGCGGTGAAGTACTGGGCAATGTCTCTCCGGCGGCAATTCAGGGTTGTGAAGTCCAGCAAGAAGGACTACGACGTGAAGTGCGTAGTTGATTCGTGCCCATGGTGGGTGCATGCATACCAGGGGAAATGGACGGACTACTGGAAATGCTCCATAGTGATGGAGCATAACTGCGAGCTGGAAGAAGCGGAGCAGGGACACCGCAATCTGTCGTCCACTTGGGTGGCAAATGTGTTTTATGGTCAGATCGTGGACAATCCTCATCTGCAGCCTCGATCTATTATCACAGCCGTGGAGGAGAGGTTTCAGTACAAGTCGGCCACGATGGCGCCGGGACGTGCCACTTCAGCCCGTGACTGTCCTGGAGCAATGCCAGGTCTCGCCATCGCCGGCGCTGGCGGCCGGCAGCCACGGGCGCTGCCGCTCACGTTCTTCGACCTCGTCTTCTGGGACTTCCCGCCCGTGCAGCGCCTGTTGTACTTGTACGACAACGGCGACCTCCTCGACGTCCCTGAGGTCCTCAGCGTGTTGCCCCTTTTAAGCAGTCCCTCGCTGCCGCACTGCACTATTTCTACCCCTTGACCGGGAAGCTGACGTGCTGCCCGACCGTGGCTGTCCGCGGAGAACACTTCCACGACCTGGCCGACGATCACGCGCGCGACACCGCGAGGCTCCCTCCGCTGTCAAAACATGGTGCCTCTCAATCTGAGGACGTCCTCGCCATCCAGGTCACTGTTTCCTCGTGCCAAGATTTGCATTGGCCTCCAGCTACGTGAACTTCATGAAGACGTGGGCTACCATCCACCGCCTCGGCTCCGCGTGCACAAAGGTGGCGGTGGACGCGCCCCCTCTGTGTTTGACAGCAGCGTCGTGCGAGACGACGCCGGGCTCCTGGAGGAATTTCTCCGCGACCACCGGGCCTCTAGCGGTAGCCGACGACAAGCGGCTGGACGAATGGGACCTCAGCAGGCAGCCGGGCGTCGTGCTCGCGACGTTCCGTTTCACAGACAAGCTAATCCCGCAGGCTGGGGAGGCACGTGGAGCCGGAGACCTCGGGGCGGCGCTCGCCCTATGCGCTGGCGTGCGGCGCCGCGTGGGCCGTCATCGTGCACGCGCGCGGCAAGCACGGACCTCGGCGCGGCAGAGGAGGCAACGCGCGCAACGTCGGGTTCGTGACTGGGTGAAAGCCCCGCACGAGCCTGCCGATACTGACGAACTACTTCGTTGCCTCGTTGGCTACCTCCTCTCCGGTAAATTTGCCTTCAGAACTTATTCAAAACACATATCTGTTAAGAAACTCTAATAGTTCATTGGAAGGCCCATGTGGTCCCTTAGCCAAAATCCTAGATGAGCGCTATAAAAGGAGGAGGGGGTCCCCCCCTATGTACCAGAATTCATTAGCAATAAAGAATTTCCGCTTTCGCTCTCCCTAAACACGTGTCTCTCTCTCTTTCGCATTCTCCACTTCGGATATGTTCGGGAACCCCGGACTATTCGATAGCGAGGTTCCTTAACACGTTATCAGCACGAATTGCTCTACGGAGATCAGAATTGAAAAGGTGAGAAGAGGTGAGAATCAGTGATTGTTTCTAATCGCTGTCGTTCTTATACATGCATCTACTATTCAGTATCTGCTTTATGTTTGCATCATGTGGCACGGCTACAAGCAACATCAAGTACATGCATCTATCCCACGATCTTGTAATTTTTTTAAATCACGTGGTACGAAGTCACTCGGCGATCGCTCAAGCTACAAGATACATTTTTACCGCTCATCACAGAGAAAAAAAGAGGTTGGCATTGCCGCCGCGGCAGCCAAGACGGCCGCCGGCCGTCGTCTCGGCATCGCGCGCAAGACGGCACCGACCACCGGCTCGAAGCCACCGCGCCGCCCCGCCTCGGCCTCTGAGCGCCGCCTCGGCCTCTGCGCGATAGCCCGGCGAAGAGACCTTGGCTTCACGGCCTCGCAAGAAGAAGCACCGCCGGTCCGCCAACGTCGTGTCGCCCGCCGGCTTGAAGCCGTCGCGTCGCTATCGCCTCGGCGTGCTTGCGTACCGCCGCCAGACGACTAGTCGCCTCGGCTTGCATGCCACCGACGGCCGCACGAGTGCACGGCACCGCCGCACCACGCCGCACGGCAACCGCCATGGCTGCGTGCGCGCACGGTCCGCCGATGCGCCCGACCAGCGTGCATCGCCGCCGCTTTGGCCCAAGACGCACCGCCGCCGTCCTCGCGCCGCTGACTCCGCGCCAGCGAAGAAACACACCCGCCGCCGCCCAGACGAAGAAACGGTGACGAACTCCGGTAGCCTCGCCGCATCGTCGCCGCCGCGCTGGCTGCGCCGCCAAGACTCGGTCGTCCGCCCGGCGATCTCGCGCCCGTCGGCTCGCCGCGATCGGCCGCCCAGCCCGCCTCGGCCGCTCCGCCGCCGGCTCGCGGCTCGGCTTCCGCGCCCGCCTCGGTACGCTCGCCGTCGGCTCGCCGCCCGGCTTCCGCGCCCGCCTCGGCCGCTCACGCCGCCGGCTCGCGGCCCGCTCGCCGGCCATCATAGCCGCCACGGCCGCCCCGTCGCTGGCTCGCGACTGGCTCGTCGCGCCCGCCGCCTCTGCGCACCCGCGGCCTCGGCCGTTCACAAGATGTGGCTGCCGTCCCGGCCCGGCAGCCGCCGCCGTCGCCTCGGAGACCATGAAGGTGGCGGCGGCGGCGTCGGCAGCGTGGAGGCAGCCTTGAGCATCGGCAGCGTGGAGGCGACGCAGGCGTCGGCGCGTGGAGGCGGGCGGGCGTGGGGCGGCGCGTGGGCGCATGGAGACGGCGCATGGAGGAGGCGTGGGAAACCCTAGGCAAGGCAAGCATGGGCGAGGCAAGACCCATTTAAGCGGTTCGACGGAAAAAAACAGAGAAGAAAAAAGGAAAGAAAAGGGCAAGAAAAAAGAAAAATTGCGAAAATTTTGAAAATTGCGAGAAAATCAAGAAGATTTATTTGACTGCTTTTAATTTTTCTTGCTCTATTTCTCTGTTTTATGAATTTTCTTTATGAATTTTGAATCCGTTGCTTTATTTAATATATTGCAATGCATAGCAATTTAATTTTTCTGCACTTTATGCTTTTGCAACCATTTTCTATTAGATTACACGCAGTAATCTAATGTCGAAATTTTGAAATCATGCAGATGTCTGGCATTGTGAATCGTGAGTTTGAAGAACTGGACCCGCACGGTCAGAACTACCTCACTTGGGCATCGGACGTAAAGATTGTTCTTGGGGGCAAGAAGCTCCGTTCAATGATTGGTCTAGGGTCCTCGCAGGACGCAAAACCTACCGCTGAGCAGAACGATCAAGCTCTGCATTTTCTCAGACACCATCTCTCAGCCACTCTAAAGAATGAATATATGGCTGAGGAGAGTGCACTTAAGCTTTGGACCGCACTTGAAGCGGTTCGAAAGCTCAAGTACACCATCTTGCCCCAAGCACGCAAGATTGGGTATGCGCGAGGTTTGAGACTTGAGCAGTGGCGAGTACAATTACGCTTGCATGAATTTGTACCAATCTTTCTCTATGTGGCAAGAAGATCACCGATGAAGAGAAGATTGAGAAAACTCTCTACCTTCCACCCTAATGCTATCAGAGTGCACGCAACTATCGTCGGGACGCATACAAGGAGTATAGCGAATCGATTGATGTAATGCAAGTTGCAGAATCGCAAGACGATGTTCTACGCAAGAACTATGTCTCGCAGCCACCTGGAAGAGGCACTGGCACAGAAGTCAATGCCAATAGCTACAAGGTGAGAAAGCCCACTCATAGAAAGAAGGGCAAACAGGGTGAAAAAGAGAGACCCCAGGCCAAAGGAAAGTCCAAAGCCCCTGTGAAGAGGGATAACAAAGAAAAGACGCACGCCAAGCCGTATGGACAGCAGAACCAGACGTGCTTTAAGTGTGGCACTTGGGGACATTGGTCGAAGATATGTCGAGAATCCAAAGAAGCGATCAACGCATATTAGGCTAAGAAGAAGGCAAAGGAAAACGCCCTCGCAGAGGCGCACTTCGCCAACATCGGTGAAGATGATGTCATGGATGTAGACACCCCACTCGCCTCATCCTCACAGAATAGCCTGGACATCGATGCTGCAGCCATGATTATGGCAAATGAAGAGAAAACTTCTGCAGATGATATAGAAGCAGAAATTAATGCATATTTTACAGATTCTGTTTAATGCATTTCTTTTAGATTATGGTTGTTAGCATTTTTCTTTGAATAAAGGATTGTAAGCTCTAGAAGAGCATAATTCTTTTATGAATAAATACGCAATTTATTCTTTATTCCAGTATTCTTCAATTTTGCAAGTAATATTTGGATTGTTTTTGCCTCTGTCTGATTAGAATTATATTTCTTTTATCTAGAAATCGTAGCGCCCAAATGGAAGAGATATGCATTGTTGATAGTGGCACAACAAATACCATCTTAAGAGAGTCTAAGTATTTCCATCGATCACGAAGAATTTGGAAAGATTACTACGATCGCAGAAGCGACTCATATGTAATCGGCTCGGGAAGAGCCACTATTATATTGCCTATGGGTACAACTTTGGTAATTGAAGAAGCCCTTTTGTACCCTGAATCAACGCGCACTCTCTTAAGCTTTAAAGACATCCGCGCCAATGGTTTTCACGTAGAAACCAATGAAGAAAATGGCAAAGAATACTTGTGCATTGTGAAGCACGCGGTATGTGGAAAAATGGTATTAGAAAAATGTCCTCATATGAATCAGGTTGTACTACACGAATATCCATGCACCAAGTGTATACTTCCTTGAAGACTATTTTTAGAAGCTCAATTATTTTCTTTATGGCATGGTAGATTAGGTCATCTGGTCTTAGAATGATGAGAAATATAGTGAACAACTCACGTGGTCATGGCATTAACGTAAGAATTTTCCGAATCATGAAGATTTTGTGTGCCCCGCATGTGCCACCGGAAATTAATAACTAGACCCTCTGTTATGAAAGTGCAAAGTGAAATCCCTGCATTCCTGGAACGCATCCAGGGGATATTTGCGGTCCGATTCAGCCCCTGTCAAGGCCGTTTCGATACTTTATGGTGCTCATCGATGCTTCCTCGAAATGGTCGCATGTATGCTTGTTGTCAACAAGAAACCATGCTTTTGCAAAGCTGATCTCGCAAATCATAAGAATTAAGAATGCTTTCCCCGATCATCGCGTGAAGTCCATTAGAATGGACAATGCCAGAGAATTTACTTCAAAGGCATTTGATGATTATTGCACAAGAACAGGATAGCGATTGAGCACTGCATCGCACGCTCATACGCAGAAGCGGACTAGCGAAGCACTAATAAAGAGGATTAAGTTCATTGCCGGACCGCTTTTGCGAGTTGTAACTTGCCCAACACTTGTTGGGGACACGCATCCGCACGCAGCAGCTCTTATCAATTTCGCACCGTCGGCCTACAACATCCATTCCCTATGCGGCTTGTGCACGGATCATCCCAAAGATCTCCCATCTTAGAAAGTTTGGGTGTATGGTATATGTACCTATACCACCCCTCAATGACAAAGAATGGGCCCTCTCCGCAAGTCAGGGATATACGTTGGTTATGAGAGTGCATCCATAATCAGTACTTGGAACCCATGATCGAGACTTGCATCTGACCGGTTCATTGGTTGCATCTTTGACGAGGATCGTTTCCGTCATTAGGGGAGAAATCAACCTTTGGATGAAAAATACCGGAAATCATATGGCATTCCTTGGGATCCCCACATGACCCCGAACTAATGAAGCAAATCAAGAAGTCCGAAGATAATTGATTTGCGAATTTAGCAAATGAACTGCTGATCATTTTGTGATCCGAAGGCGTGGTTAAGTCGCATGTACCCGCAAGGAATGCACCGAGAGGGTGGAAATACCAAAGAAAATAGAAGGTATCCTCAACCTGTTCAGAGGCCTCAAAGAAAAAGAGCAGCAATCGGCTCCTCAAACCCAAAGTACCGGAGACGTCTCGAGAAAATCTGGCGAGAGGACTTACCACAACCAATCATGAAAATACCCCAAGGAAAGAAGGGAGCAGTTAAGACTGCACTGGAAAGAAGCCAACAGAAAGGCAATTCCGGACTTGAATCTTCCATCGCAGAAGTCACGGAAATAATGTGTGCGCACACATAGGCGATGAAAGCTAAAGGAACTTGCTCTGCGATAGGGAAAAGCGGCGAAGAGCAAGTAGAAGTGCATGAAGCACCCCATGAAGAAATGTCCATAAACTTTGTAATAACAGGAGAATCCTCGAATAGAGCAACGACCAACGTTGATGCATACTTCACAAAGAAGATTGCCTCGATCATTGATCATGATCCCGAGCACGCATCTCTCGCAGAGTGCAAGAAAAGGCTAGATTGGGAAGAATGGAAAAGGCAATCACGACAGAGTTAGTCTCTCCGAACAAGAGAGAGGTGTTTGCTCAGTATGCCGCACACCTCCCCATATAAACCCGTAGGTCACAAATGGGTCTTTGTTCGAAGAGAAATGAAAACAACGGTTGTAAGGTACAAAGCAAGGCTTGTAGCTCAAGGTTTCACTCAACGTCCCGGAGTTGATTATGAAGAAACCTATTCTCCGGTCATGGGAGGAATTACCTTTAGATATTTGATCTCAATGGCGTCAACTTGAAGTTGAGAATGAAGCTAATGGATGTTGTCACAAAGATATTTGTATGGAAACTTGGATTCAAGATATACATGAAAGTACGGAAGGAATTCCTATCCCGAACCAAGATGGAGCAAATAGAAACACATAAAGATGTGAAATTGGAGAAATCACTTTGTATGGGTCAAGCAAGCGATCGGGAAGAATGTGGTACAATCGCTGAGTGACTTTCTCTGCAAGAAAGGCTACACAAACAAATAAGATTGTCCATGTGTGTTTATACAATGATCCCGAATGGATTCTCAGATAATCTCCGTCTATGTAGATGACTTGAACATCATTGGGACGGATGAAGAAATTGAAGAGGCATGCTCATACTTGAAGTCTGAGTTTGAAATAAAAGATTTGGGTAAAACCAAGTTTTGTTTAGGCTTGCAGCTTGAACATGTCCAAGGAGGAATCTTGGTACATCAATCAACCTACACACAGAAAGTGTTGGAAAGGTTTGGATTTGAAAAGACATATCCTGCGAAGACTCCAATGGTCGGAAGGTCACTCCAAGCAGACCTAGACCCATACAGATCTAGAGAAGAGGGGGAGGAAGTCCTGGGAGCAGAATTCACATATCTGAGTGCAATTGGAGCGCTCATGTACCTTGCGAATAGCACTAGACCGGACATTGCGTTCGCTGTGAATTTGCTAGCTCGGTACAGTGCAGAACCCACCAAAAGGCATTAGAAATGGATCAATGACATCTTCCGCTACCTCCAAGGAAGCAAAGACCTTGGTCTGTTCTTCAGAAGAAATAATGAATTGAATTTGGTTGGCTATGCTGATGCTGGGTATTTATCGGACCCGTATATTGGCAAGTCTCAAACTGGCTATGTTTTCCTATGTGGAGGAACAGCAATTTCTTGGAAGTCGTCTAAGCAGACTCTCGTCTCGACGTCGACAAACCACTCGAAAATCATCGCTTTGTATGAAGCATCACGTGAATGTGCATGGCTCAGAAGAATGGTTCACCACATCCAGAAGTCATGTGGTTTGAACATTGAGCAAACTCCCACAATAATTTATGAAGATAATACATCTTGTGTTGCCCAAGCACAGATGGGTTATGTGAAGAGCAATCTCACGAAGCATATCAACCCCAAGTTCTTCTATGCTCAGGAATTGCATAAGATGAACGAGATCAAGATATTGCATACTAAGTCATGTGAAAATCTTGCAGATTTGTTCACTAAATCACTCCCAACATCTACCTTTGAAAGGTGCGTGAAAGGAATTGGGATGATGAGACTTAGAGAAGTGCAGATTTCAGGGGGAGATATTTCACATACTCCCACATAAATCTCGAAGATGAATTATGAATACCCAACATGAATCTCGAAGATTAGCAATTGAAGTTGGGAGAATTGTACTCTTTTCCTTAGCAAGTTTTTCATGAAGTTTTCTTGCATAAGGTTTTTAACGAGGCAATTCGTGCAACATAGTAAGCGTATGCTATGTACTCTTTCTCCAAGTATTTTTCCCACTGGGTTTTTCTGGAGTTTTTGAGGCATATGCATCTCGCGGCAAAGGGCCCAAGAGGGAGTGTTAAGAAACTCTAATAGCCCATTGGAAGGCCCATGTGGTCCTTTAGCCAAAACCCTGAATGAGCGCTATAAAAGGAGGAGGGGGTCCCCCCTATGTACCAGAATTCATTAGCAATAAAGAATTTCCGCTTTCGCTCTCCCTAAACACGTGTCTCTCTCTCTTTCTGTTCTCCACTTCAGATCTGTTCGGGAACCCCGGACTATTCGATAGCGAGGTTCCTTAACCATATCAACGCAAAGTTTTTCGGCTTGCATGCTTTCCAAATGAGGAGACGCGATTGTTTCGCTATTCCGTTCATCTCGAAGTAACATAATATATGACAAAATACTCGAAAGGTACGACAGCAATTTAACCGCGAACTTAATTGCAACCCTACATGACAGAGATTCTTTGCAAACGGTTCAGAATTCTCGAATAAATATTAAAAGCTTTCTCAGTCCAGTTGAATGGTCGCAACTAAAACTGAAGATGGCAACGGATTTTGCTAGAGAAACAAAGACTGTGACACTGACACCGGTGTCATTGATCGGCGAAAAATGGCAGGAAAGACGCATGAATGAAACGACGTCTGAACTATTTAGAAGGTGGCCATGCAAAACATGATACGCGTGCGTACCTTTAAAGGTTTCAGACACTAGTGAAGGGATGGGAAGTGCTTTCATGCAAAAATTGCATAAATATTAAAATACGAATGAATGGTGAATGATAATTACTTATCTTTTTTGGGAGTGTCTAGCCTTCATCCGGATGTTTTGTTTCTTACAAACATCCAAATTTTAGACCTTTATATCAAAGTATCAAACCATCCATCAAAACACAATCCCACCAACTTCACATCTTACGGATCTCACCATAGATCCAATGCTCTAAAATTTAGATGTTTTTTTTGCTAAGAAAACATCTGGGTGATGTTTATCAAAACCCTATCTTTTTTATTACTTTAAGATTTATATAACTTATATTGAAAAGGTGATGCATAGAAATACTCATTAAAGCACGCTACTTCGCTGGGGTGGGGGGGGGGGGGGGTGGGATCATCGCCATGCGATCCATTGAGAGAGGGAGGCTGCCGTCCGGTCCGTCCACTCCACTCACTAACCTTGCCTAAACAAATATTGGGGCATAGGTGGCTCCATCTCGTCATCATCATCGTGTGCATATAAGATGTCCATTCATAGACAGACAAAAATGTTAGCAACTACAATAACGAATAAACAAGAATCCAATAATACATGGTGTTGCGGTACTGCATACACTTCATAATGCGTACGTGCTCTCTTAGTCAGATAATCCAAAATAACAACAACAAATCCATGTGGCAGTACCGATCGCACCAAATTATCAGGAAAACACGACAAGTTCACCTAACATGTTCCATGATTCCTATTTCAATTCAGCATGAACAAATAGAAAGAAAAAAAATAGAAAAGAGACGAGTTCCATGCACAAAACTATCTAACCTGTCGTTCAAATTGAGAGACCTGTATAATTCCGCCTATTTGCATTTCATCACCTCCAGTCTAGATTCAGCCCAACATCCTGGTTGAAATACTACGACCCAACATACTAGCTCCAAACTTAAAATCCTAGTCAAGCCCAACCGTAAACATGGCCTATTTTGTCAGCCCAAAAGAGGCCCGAGATGTAAACGGTCCCGCTTGGGCCCCAAAGACCAAGGCCCATACCCGGGAGCCCATTTCCCTCGTCGCCTCGTCCAAACCCCCGCCTACTCCTATCCATTCTCTTCTCGCGGCAAAAACCTCCGAAGCAGATAAGTCCCCGCGGCCACCCACCCCGACCACCGCCACCGGCCATGGTCGGCGTCGCCGCCGGCTTCGCGTTCGCATCGGCAGTATCCCGCCTCCCTTATAGGCCCGCCTCTATCCACGCCTCGGCCCCCTCCTCCTCGGCACGGTTCCCGGGCAGGGCGCGGCTCGTGGTGGTCGCGCGGTACTCCTCCTCGTACGAGAATGAAGAGGAGGTGGACGAAGAGGAGTTCGGCGGGGGAGGGGGATCGCGGAGGAGGGACCGCGGCCCCGACCCCGACTACGACCCCGCCCTCGACATCGAGCGAATCGAGTACGGATGGATTTCTTGCTCCTGCCCTGGTCGGTTGTACAGATTTTGCATAGGCGGGACCGCGGGAGTGTGGGACTGTGCGGGCAAGCAATTCACTTGTTATTCACTGAGAGTTGGGAGTGTGGGACTGTGCAGGCTGGTAATGGTGCAGGCGTCTAGGAGGGGAATGCTTCTAGTCCTGTATTATTTCTTCAGCATCTACCGTGTTCATTTCGTTTTATTGACGTTTTAAACTACTTCCCTTTGTTAGGTCGTCAACCGTAAGGCTGTTGGATGAACAGAAAAGAATGGTAAGTCACATATCAAATTATGTAACGTCTCATATTTTAGATTTAGGTATTGTATGCAGCTCGATCTATGTCCTTACCTGTTTATTTGATGGTGCGACTTTATTCTTCCTCCCACAGGTTGGTGTGGTATCTGTAGGCGAGGCAGTTCAAATTGCAGATGACAATGATCTTATACTGGTATACCATTTATATCATAAGCTTCTAGCATTTTTCGCCAAAACATACATTTCCAACATAAAATTGTACAGACGAGAACAAAAGGCCGTTCATTAGCAAGTGCATATATAGGTACTTAGGTATAGCCTGTTGTTAAATAGAGTAGTTAAAATATTGGCTTTTAAATAGGAAAATTCATACTTTGGTAAATGCAATGCTCATTGAAATAACTTGCGAATTGTCATACATTGGCATAAAATACCTGATCCCTTAAACCAGCTAGTTTACCAAATTTTGCTCCTAAATTAACAAAATCTGTAAGCAGTGATAACCAGCTACTAAATAATGGGTTTTCATACCCTGCTCAGTGCTCTCTCTGCAGGGGCACTAACTTTGCAATCTGCACTCATGTTTCACAAGACATGTTTAATTTTAGTCTGATTTTAGTTAGGTGGCATTCATTATTAGTGCTGCATTTTACACCAATTAGGATCGCTGATACTTTATTATTTCAGGCAATTCTGTCACTAGATGGAGATCCCCCGGTACTCCGACTCTTTGAAGAGAAAGATTACAAGTATGTTACAATTAACACCAGACCAACCTGTATTTTGGAGGTTCTCAGACAATTTTAATTCACATAATCACATTCCATCATTTTTCATTATGGAATTAGGTTAATTGATAATATTCTTTTAGATATCGTTGTGTTTCAATTTGTAAAACAAGGTTATGCGTTGCACAAGATGCAAACCGCAAGAGGTCTTTACAAGTTTTCTCCTGATGGTGTCAAAACGAACATGCCATAAGTAAATCTACTATGGTGTCAAAACGAACATGACATCATTGCCCATTGTTAACAATGTCCGGTGACTCCTGTCCTGTCTGCTGGAAACCTTACCTCGCGTCTTTGTCGAATATGTACATGGAACCTTCATGTTAAACCCATAGTACGCTTGTTTCCCAATATCCCATCATGTTGTCGTCCATTATATTGGCAGATAGTTTTTATGCGTTTGATTTCTGAATTTGTTTGAGTTATGCTGCTAGCAAGGTTTTTCCTTTTTAACAGTAGCATGCACACTTACACAGCTTTTCTTATTCAGGTTTCTTTCCTTTAGGATCATCTGAATGCATTTTTGTTGGTTCTGTACAGAAAACACAAGTACGAACATCAGAAGAAGAAAAGAATTCAGCAGAAAAGATCTGTTGGTAATTTTTTCGAACTAGAGTTTTTTTTTTTCTTTCTACATCCATTGTTGATAACAATGCAAAGGTGATGAATTTTGATGGTTACTGGTGTTTACTCTCTGCAGCAAAACGTATGGGCTTGAAAGAGCTGAAAATGGGGTACGGATCATGTCAGCTTTCCTTTTAGCAAGCTACATGGCGAATAAGTGCCCGTTTTGTTTCAAATCAATCAATATTCACCCTCATGTCTAAATTGTGGCGGGACTAGTTAATTAGACCAGAAAGATAAATCTTTATAGTTTCACTCTCACCTTGCATAGCTGAAGAAGCTTCTAGCGAATTGAGGGAATCAATTGTAAAAATTGGAACTATTGGGACGGACTTGGTTGGAGCTTGCTTGAGCATTTCACATAATGAAATTACAAGAATTGCGTAGACAGATTGGTTGGAACTGTCCTGAGCTATTTCACATAATGGAGTGACAATTTTTTCTAGACATGATTTGTTTGTGGCATCAGAAGACTCCTAAATAATAACTGATGTATTTGCTTGCCAGGTACAACATTGACATTCATGATTACAGTGTGAGGCTTAAAGCTGCAAGGAAGTTTCTTAAAGCTGGTGACAAGGTGATAAAAATTATGTTTGTTTTGGTTTTTTGTAGTGTTAACTTATTACTTGAGACCACCCTTTCAGGTTAAGATAATGGTGACCTTGAAAGGCCGGGAAAACTTATATAAAAAAGAAGCGATTCAACTTATCAAAAGATTCCAAAATGATGTTGGCGAGGTAATCTGGTTATACTTTGTTTTTCATATCTGGAATAAAGATCACAAATATGCCTTTTATTGCTTGCAATCAACTCATTCATCTACAGAGCAAATGATCTTTGTTCTTCACTTTTAGCCATAGTACTGAATCAGCCAGTTGCAAGCGTTTTTTTTTCATTGTATTACAGCTAGCGACAGAAGAAAGTAAAAATTTCATGGAGAGGAATATATATGTGGTTCTTGTGCCCAATAAGGCAGCTATACAGAAAGAACAGGATGAGTTGAACAAAAAGGATACTGTGAGAGAAGAGAGAGACCAATCAGAGGACCAACCAGATGGGGATGAACCTGTGACAGAACAACTGGAGGAAAGTAAGGAGACTGAGACAGAAGTCTCAGCAAATGTTTGATTGAACTGTAAAGTCCAAGGGTTTCTTCTCAGATTTAGTAAGGTATTCCACGCTTTTAAACAGTACTGCCTTTGCATTATTTCCTGATTTGCACCATGTATTTGAATATCCTTTTGGAACAACAAAACAGGGGCTAAAAACTCACTTTGAGAAATATATTTTATTGGATTCTCTGTTACCAAAGATAATGTAATCATGTAGATCCCACATCACTAAACTTTGTTCAACGTGACAACTGGAACTATAGGAGCAGGAAAGGAAAGAAAATATAACTGGAAAATGATAAAGGCATGCATTGAGAAAGTCAACGCATGCAAAGCCTGCTTGGGATGCCTTTTGTCACATGGTCAAATACAAACATCTAGACAAGCACTGAAGCTATAAGTTCCTAAACATAGTTTATGAAGATATGCATTGAGAAAATCAACACTTGTGCAACTTGCACCAAATGCTTCTTTTCATATGATCCAATACAAATATTAATGAAGGTCAATAAAAATGTTAGTTAAGCTCACAAGGTTTACAACTATGTTTCCTTGTTTTTGCCAAAATGCCAAGTGAAAAGGAACAAGCAAGCCTGGGAGTAGCCATTACACCCTAGTTAGTGTCCACTGTCCAGTCTACCTCAGCCTGTATCGCATGTGGTAATATTTTGACTGCATTTGTGGATTCTGGCTGCTATGTTTAGTACCATACAGCCGTCATTGGACTATGGTCCATTTTCTTTATTTTTGAGTGGACATGGTAAAACTTATAGATGTGTAATGTAACCTAAATGCTTTTTTTTCTTCCAAAAAAGTGAACGTGCAGGTGTTCTTTATACGCCTTTTCTTTATCCATCTCATGCTCCGTTCTTAAATGCTTCATTGACTCGTTATCATCTGTACCATGTGTCTGAACGGGATGTGTCAAGTTTATAATATTAATGGTTCTAAAAAAGTGTATACTATTAATGATACTAACCGTTCATTTTTTTCTGGTAATTCACTTGCCTGATGATGGCAGGTACAAATACTGTAACTGCTGCTGTTCTTGTAAATACAAGGCTCGGGCTATTTTACTCGGACCACATATTTTAGCTTCCGTCCATGAAGTATTACCACCATCCTTGTCCAGGCGGTTATAGACAGAACAAGGGCCGTGATGTGAAGCTGGAGGCTGTCGTCTTAACGTTTCTGCATGATACTTGAGGTTCAATGCCCTGAATCATCCTGCATTGCACAGATGAAGTTGTCTGTGAATCATGCGATGAGAGCATGAGTCAATACCGGTAGTGATAATTGATAAGAAAATCATATAAAACCTATTATTCTTGGGACGTACGGCACGCGCCCTCACATCCCCCGACACATGGCTCTTTTCGTTGTAGATTCTACCGTGCCCGCTACATAGCCTCATATATTTAATACACCTCAAATTTCGCAAGGACTCAGTAGCCCAGTTGATTAATGCATTCGCTTGCTAGTGGCCGGTCTTAGGTTGGTTGGCGGTATTTGTAATCTACAGTGATTTTTTTTAAAAAAAAAGAAAGAATTTTGCTGATTTGATTGAACTATTAGATCATGTTGTAAATTTTTGGAACTTTTTTAGAAAAGTCCTTAAAGCATGCTTAACCTACCATAAAAAATTTAGATTATGAACAAACTTGTGCGATTTTTTAAAATTTTGGCAATACTACTAATATATCTAAAGCAACTTCGTAGATTTGGTTGAGTTGCTAAATTTGCAAGTTCTTGAATTTGTTTGAGAAGGGTCCTGAGAGCATGCTTACGCTACCATAGAAATTTCAAATCATGATCAAATTTATGCGATTTTTAAAAATTCTGACAATGCTACTGACGTACTTCAAACAACTTCATTGATTTAATTGAGTTGCTAAGTTTGTAAATTCTTTAAAATTTCTGAGAGGGTTCTGAGAGTACGCCTGAGCTATCAACAAAAAAAAGATTGTGATAAAGCTTTTGCGATTTTTAGAAATTATATAGTTTTATTTTTTTAGGTGTCTTCGAAAAAGATTTCCTTCTCTTTTAGAATCTCTACATATATCGGCGATTCTTTTCGCCCGTAGCAACGCGCGAGCCCGTTACGCATCTAGTTGCATGTATTGTCCGGTGAGGTGTAGTTGGCTACACGATTATGTTTTTGCGTTGTCTCGTTCCCAATCAATGTCATAGAGAAGATCACTTGTATCTATTCATCAGATGCTTACTTCGGAATCTGACTTTTGCCTGTAAGAGCGTAATATAATAAGAGGGTATTGTCCGTGAGATTTTTCTCTCTACAAAAAAATGATTTCTTTCTGGTTTATACTGATTTTCTCGAATCAACTCTATGTTTCTGCGCGTTTCAGGTTTCAATGGTCGTTTCCCGGGTTCAACTTATTGATGATAATAACTCGATTATCGCGATAATCGATTTTATCGACCGATTTGATATCTAAAACCGCTCGATAAATCGGTGAAATTCAAAAAATTTGAAAAAAAATTATCAAAATGTGTAGATTTCTTTTGAAATTTTTTGTGTGAGATCCTGAGGCAATGCTAATGATGTTGTAAAATTTTCAGATGATTATCAGATCTGTGTATTTTTTAAAAAATTGACAGTGTTACTGTCTTTTTATGTACTGATAAAGTCTAATATTTCTTAAAAAATTTGTGTGAGGTCCAGAAGCAATTCTAATGATGCTATAAAATAGATGATGATCGGACCCATGTATTTTTTAAAAAAATTCTAAAAGTGCTACCGCCTTTGTATATGCTCTTCTATTTTTTATTTTCTAGGAGCACTAAATAAAGTCTAATATTTTTGAAAATTTTAATACATGATCCTTGCTAACTCTTATGGTACCATTAAAATTTAAGAGCATGATTAAGCTTGTAAATTTTTTTATAAAAATCTGGCAGTGTCTTTGTTCTTTTTCATTAATTGTTGTTTTTTATTTTTCAGAAGTATTAGATCAATTAAAAAATTGTTAAAATTTATCTGAGGTGTTTTGTAGATTAATTAGGATTTTTTTAATACTTGTTTTAGTTTTCCTTTGTGTGCTGAAAATCGAAAAAAATCGCTCAAAAATCAGTCGATAATTGGTGAAAATTGCTCGATAATCGATTTTTTTCACACCACTGAGGTCAAAATTTCAAACTTCAAACTTCTTCGATTTCTACCGATTTTTGGCCTGATTTTGCTGATTTTTTAAAATCTTGATACGGTCTAATATGCGATATTGGTACTGTGAACCTGGTCATTTCTACCTCCTGGGCGCTTCACGCAAACTTTTAGGTGGGCCTAGCGATATGTTCTTGTCCGTGTCCGCTTTCGTCGGCCGGCCGAGCTCGCCTTCCGGTGATTTTAGAGTGATACTACCAATCGGACGTAACATTTTTTTTCAACGTCTACAACATTTTATTTCTCATAGATATTTTTACTATTATCTAAAAAAAATATTGCACACATGAAAAGAAAATGTTTTACACGTGAGAAAAAATGTTACAAGCGTCCGAAAAAAACGGACATCCGAACAAAAGTCATTCTAGTGATTTTATGGGTTGCACGGGGCGCCGCGCGTGAATGCTCAAGCTCCGACTGCTCTCCTCTCCTCCACTGCGCAGCTGACGGGCCCGAGACTGAGAGCTCGCTTTACCACCGCGGCTCCAGCACTGAGCACTCCCACGTAAGGGTGCAAACGGAGCGGATTTCATCCTGTTCTAAATTTTTTTCTCGGATACATAGTTAGATACGGACAGTACCGGATTCGAATACAAATTCGGATTACCTCGATCACGAATACGAAGCGAATATAGGTCGTTTTGAATACGGTTAGTCTCAGTCACGAATAGTTAATCGGATAATGCGTGAAAACAGAAATCATATATGTCGAAGACGCGAGAGGGAGTAGTCAAGAGAGACGGCTCAGACGGGCGAGTGGGCGATGGGATCACGGATCCAAGCCTTCAAGGGAATACAGGCATACGGATACAGCCATACAGGACTAGGTCCTCGCCTGATCGCCTCTTGCTTTGAGAGTCACGGCCTCACGGGAATACGGCCATACGGGAGTAACAGGACCATGGGCTTGCACTCTTGCCGTTTTGGCGTCTTGGCTCTTGGGCCTCTTGGGGGCCAATTGGGATAATACGGATAGTATACGGATAGCTCCGATTTTATTTTCGGATATATCCGAATCCGGCGGATACTTTTATCCTGTATCCGTTTTCGTATCCGAAAAAAACTATCCGAATCCGAATCTGATATTCGAAAAAACCCTCGGATATCCGAATTACTATCCGAATTTATCCGAATTTATTCGAAAAATTCGGACGGACAATCGATCGAGAACTATCCGCTCCGTTTGCACCCCTACTCCCACACCTCAGCTGGGCTGCAAGCGCGTAGGACTATGGACCGAGACGCGAGGAGCCCTCTCCGACGCGGCCGCTCGCATCGCACCGCCCGCCGCCCCCGCCGTCTTGGGTTGCGCAGCCCAACCGCAGCAAGCAGATCGCGCAGCGCCGAAACCTCAACTGTCCACCGAGCTGGTTCGGCGGCGCCCGTCGCCCCCGTTGCGCGCGGCG
The DNA here is from genome assembly GCA_036346275.1 of Otatea glauca. Classification (NCBI taxonomy): domain Eukaryota; kingdom Viridiplantae; phylum Streptophyta; class Magnoliopsida; order Poales; family Poaceae; genus Otatea; species Otatea glauca. The sequence goes on along the minus strand of CM070714.1, from coordinate 53,227,159 downwards.
CGTCCACTGCACAAACCGGTATGATATCTCCGTTCCAAAGAAGCCAGCCGTATGACACCCAGCACGGATGGAATATGCACAAGCGTGCTGCATCAAGCACTGAATCACTTAGCTATCTCCAGGAGAATTCTTTCTAAAAACAAACTACTAGAACCTCACGGGATGCACGATCGATAGAACGAAGCATTACCTTTTTGTTTTAAGTCTCACAGCCCCTTTTCTTTTTGCAAATCTGACATTCATACGAATAAAATTGCAAAATAGCTCTCTCTTCGACTGTGAAAACAGAAATAGATAACACATGTCATCTATCTACGACAGGCAAAGTGCCGTACTTCTCCAGCTACCTGCTGCGCTAGGACACCACAGCACCGACCACCTGCCGAGGTCAGAGAGGGCTGTTATTATAAATTTATTTGCACATGAGCCAGATTTGCAAATAAAGGTATAAAAGGATCAGTTAAAGCCAATGCTTCTGGAATCTGGATAGAACTACTGATCTGCTGCATGCAGCAGCGGAGCTGGGCCTCAGGATGGCCCAAATACCAGTCGCACGCACTCTCCCGGGCTGTGGCCTAATCCTCACGAATGGAGATAAAGTTAAGGCATCAAAGCATTTTGTGATGCCAACCAGTCATCTAAAAGTTTCTCCAAGCTGCATACAAGCATGTGGTATCTGGAAGAGAGCAAACTAGGTTGCTCAGTTTGGCTGAAACATGTAGTTTCATAGCAACTTAACAAGTCATCTTTGAAGGCTTTAACTTTCAAAATCTTATGGTATATTGTTTTGACATATTTTATCTATTTTGTTGAAATGTTAAGTATGGAAATCAAATTTATTTTTAATTATGTATTTGTGTTGTATTTTTGTTATACCTCAATATCCGTAGTCTTTAACATTAGTAATAGTCGTTTATTTTTAACCCGAGGCTTACCCAAATCCTACTCCGCCACTGACTGCATGACAGCATCAACACTATGAGCAATATAATACAGAAGAAGTCGAAAGCAGGAAAATGTCCCGCTACCATCATGCGTCCCACACCTCCAAAAGGAGGAAAATATAGGAGCTAGCCACCTCCAAAAGCATTGCAGGATGATGGCGTATGGCTTAAACTAGTACATTCTTGGGGACCAGATTATGTTCGGCAATCAACATCAATTAGACTAGTACCAATGCAAGATTCACTCATGCACCAAAGGCGACGATATGCCGGACGTTTTATGTGCCTCCATGTGCAGGCAGCATAACACAGCGCATGCACAAAAAAGCCCATAGGCACGCAAAATCAAACTAGTCACCTTAGACCCAGTCCACAAAGTATCACCAAAATCAAGTTAGTCATACAATTCCAGCAAATAATAGCTGTTGGAGGCCATAAAAAAGAAGAGAACATTTCGTAAGACACAGACATTACATTCCAAGAAAACACTACCACATTCTGTTGAAATAGTGATTACACATGTTGGTAAATGAAGTCAGTATCAGGAACCTATCTACTACCCTATAGTCTATAGTGTTAGGTAAGAGGTTCTGGTTGCTCCTTGTTTGGATTGGTAACCTGCAATAAATAATCTGCTGGTTGACACTCTACATCTAGTCTTCCACTACAATGTTACGGCAATACAAGCAAGATGCGAAGGCATTACACAAAAGGAAACAGAGCTGCTATAATTTACAACAGGCTTTCAGTTTTCGGCGCGCAGACACCCTCAGTTTGTAGGCTGCTATAGGAAACAAAAAAAACATTGACAGGCTCGTCATCGTGGATTAATCCATATGATTTCGTGTTGTTGCACTTCTCTTCCATGTAAGTTGTACAAATAGAAAAGGGGGGCATGGGGAAGTAGAATTGAGGGTGGTGGTGGGGGGTGGGGGGGGGGGGGGGTGCTAACAAAGCAAAAGGGAAAAAAACAACTGAAGATACACGTATGCATCGTACAGTTACACAAAACTAATGAATGGTGTTACCTCTATCTTCTTAGTTAAACATACAGGACAAAAGTTGTTCACTCTGTTTGTTGTATGAGTTGTGTCCTTAGGCTGGACTCTTGGACCTGTTGAGCGGAAGATAAGGTATAAGTTAAATTGAACAAATAGCAAAGGACATCCTTCTTTGTTGCAGCTGGAAGCTTGGAGGAGCACCCTATACCTTACTGTAGCCTGAAGATGTAGCTATATTATATATTTTCTTCAGAAAAAAACCAATAGGACCATGGTTTTCAGACACGGATCATATAAGGAATTTTCTTTATTCATAGTGCACTCAGTGATCAAATGAATAAATTGTCAGCACCATAGCATTTTCTGTGCAAAACTGTTTCCAGCAAAAGTGGAAAAAACTTTAATACCATGCTTATGTTTCAGTCAGTGATTCAGCATCACATTAGGATCTTATTGAACTACTTCAAGCATTTGTGACCCTTGAGACTTTGAAAATCTTATTGTTATAAAAAAATCATATTATGCTCCGCAAGGATACTGATTGGAATAGATAAAATATTTCATGTATATGTTTCTTTACAAAGTTAAAACAATTATATTTCATACATGCAACTAGCACTCTAATAGACAATGAACCAGAGAAATGATAATAAAATGAATAAAAAAAATCAACCTTGTACCTGTAGCGTTGCTGCCATAGCCAAGAGTTCTCTGTACTCATTAAGCGTGGTACTTTCTTTAGCAGCAACAGCTGAAAGTTCCGTAACTAGAGTGTGCGTAGACTGTAACTGCAGAACATAAGTCAATGGTCAGACCTGAAGGTCATTGTTCTTTACTGGGAATGCTTAATTACCACACAAGATGTTAGTAATTAATAAATCAATCTACAGTGTCGCAAAGCATAAAAAAGCATCATCCACTTTCATATTAGTGCCAGAACTCAGACGACAATTCCAGCAATTTGACAGAGAAGATTCTGAAGGAAAGAACAGCCTGAATTATTAAATTTGCATAAGAGTAGTTAAATTTCCTCCATGTACTAACTTGGTTTCGCCGATCAATGCACTACCAGCTTGGTCAGAACTGGGCTGGACAAAAAGATAGTATAATGTCACCCATCATCTTACAAGTATCATCATTATGGCCCCATGATACCACAAAAAGCACTATCACAAAACAATCAGAACGCCCAGGACATCTATTGCAACAAAATAATTGAACGGTTGTCTGCTCAAGCAATGCCAGTCTGCCTATGCTATTTACAGATATACTTTTTCCTAACGATCAGTACAACAATCACAACCTGTCCTATCATTCTATTCACCTCTGCTATGATTAAACTTGCATGAATTGAAATACCAAGTTATAATTGTAGAGAGATTGGCACATTCACCACACAGCCAAAGGCAGGGGTGTCATTCTATTTATATCCCCAAAGGGAGAGATTATGGGGCTATACTAGGCAAGTACAAAATAAGGAAAGTCAAGGAAAGGAAAGCCAGGGAGAGATTACAGGGCTATACTAGGCAAGTACAAAATAAGGAAAGCCAAGGAAAGGAAAGCCAGGGAGAGATTACAGGGCTATACTAGGCAAGTACAAAATAAGGAAGGCCAAGAAAAGGAAAGCCTAATATGTACCAAAAATACTCTAATACCCGCCCGCAGTCGCAGCGGGAGGAGTCCGGACGCAAAGACTGGACCGAAATTCTTGAAAAAGTTGGGTTGGTAGGCCCTTAGTCATGATGTCCGCGAACTGGTGAGAAGACGGCACGTGCAGGACGCGGACCTCGCCGAGGGAGACCTTCTCGTGGACAAAGTGAATGTCGATCTCGATGTGCTTTGTCCGCCGATGTTGTACTGGATTTGTAGACATGTAGATGGCGCTGACGTTGTCGCAATACACGACGGTGGTCGAAACAAGAGGAACATGAAGGTCCTGTAGAAGTTGACGAAGCCAGCAACACTCGGCGACGGCATGGGCAACGGCTCGGTATTCGGCTTGGCGCTCGAGCGGGACACCGTGGTCTGGCGCTTGGAGGACCAGGACACGATGTTGTCGCCGAGGAAGATGCAATATCCGCACGAGCGCCGTGAGTCCGGCAAGCCGACCCGGTCGGCATCGGAGTAGGCGGTGATCGAGTTCACCGTGAGCGTACCGATATGAAGACCTGCGTCGAGGGTGCCTTTGACATACCGCAGGATGCGCTTGATAAGCGCAAGATGGGGCTCCCGTGGGTTGTACATGAAGAGGCACACTTGCTGAACGGCATAGGCCAAGTCAGGGCGGGTGAGCGTGAGGTACTGCAATGCTCCTGCAAGGCTCCGGTACTCTGATGGATCAGCAACAGGGGCACCTTCGAGGCCAGAGAGCTTGGCATGAGTGTCCACTGGCGTAGTGGTGGGGTGACACTCAGCCATGCCCGCCCGTCGGAGAAGGTCGACAACAGCATCTTGTCGCCGGGACAGTCTGGCCGTCGGAGGATCTCGTGACGGAGATGCCAAGGAAAAAGTGCAGGGCGCCAAGGTCCGTCATGGCGAACTTCGAGTGAAGGTTGCTGATGATGCGCTCAAGGAGGTGTCGAGAGGAGGCGGTGAGGACGATGTCGTCGACGTACAGTAGCAGATAGGCCATGTCGGTCCGCTGGCGAAGGACAAACAGGGACGTGTCGGAGGAGGATGCGACGAAGCCGAGCTGTCGGATATAGGTGGCAAAGTGCTGGTACCACGCCCGAGGAGCCTGTTTTAAGCCATAGAGAGACTTCTGAAGAAGACACACATGGTCAGGGTGAGCAGGGTGCATAAAACCGGAGGGTTGCTGACAGTAAACCGTCTCATCGAGAGTGCTATGAAGGAAGGCATTCTTGACGTCGAGCTGGTGAATCGGTCAGGAGCGCGACGTGGCGATGGAGAGAACGGTGCGGATGGTCGCCGGTTTGACCACCGGGCTGAAGGTCTCGTCGTAGTCGACGCCGTGTTGCTGGGAGAAGCCGCGGACAACCCAGCGTGCTTTATAGTGGGCCAAACTACCATCAGAGTGAAACTTGTGTTTGAATATCCACTTGCCGGAGACGATGTTGGCGCCTGGGGGACGAGGAACGAGACGCCAAGTCTGGTTGTCCATGAGGGCTGTGTACTCGTCGTCCATCGCGCAGCGCCAATTGGGATCCGCGAGCGCTGCGATAGTTGCTCGGGACGGCCGACACGGGATCATGGGGCCGTCGGGTTGAAGAACTCCACCGAGTGATCAACGGCACACGGATCGTGTGACCATCGTGGAGGTGCAACGGTGGTTCGGTTACCGGTCGACCACGAGGAAGTGGCGAACGAGGGTTGAGGTAGACGGTGCCGCACGTGGTTGTCGGTGTAAACCAGACGACGCGGTCGAGGCGAATGTCGATGTGGGACACCGCTGTTACCGGGAGTGGCGGCGAGTGCTCAACACCCAAAGGTGGAGCCATCGCCGCTAGGGAGACTGCAAGGCGCAATGGTGCAAAACATCGACATGGCAGGATCATCGACTAGGAAGTCCAAGTCGGCATTAGTTGTAGAAGAGGATATGGGCGCACGACATGGCGGCAAGCGGAAAGTGTTCTCATCGAAGACGACATGGCGGGAGATGATGACTTTGTTTGTGGCAAGGTCAAGACAATGTATCCTTTGTCTTGAGGGATAACCAAGGAAGGCACAAGCCGTGGAATGAGGAGCAAGTTTGTGAGCAGCTGTGGCGGATAAGTTGGGAAAGCAAAGGCAACCAAATACCCGTAGGTGACTATATTGAGGAGGCGTTTGGTGAAGAATCGTGTAAGGAATAGCACCATCGGTGGAAGAGGAAGGGCACCGGTTTAGGAGGTAGGTGGCGGTAGCTAAGGCCTCAGCCCAGAATCTAGGCGGCATGTGAGCATGGAGGAGGAGTGTGCGAACCATATTGTTAATTGTGCGAAGCATCCGTTCGCTTGCCATTCGCGAGGAGGATGTGAGGGCAAGAGAGGCGCATGGCTATGCGCGGGAGGCAAAGAAGGATGCGTTAGCATGGTTAACAAATTCGCGGCCGTTGTCACTGAATCGACTTGAGTGGGAGGTCGAAGCGTGTCTTTGGCGAGGCGACCATGTCGACTATGTGTTGGTGAACGTAGGATTTCTTTTTAAGAGGAAATGTCCAGCAAAAGTGAGAGAAATCATCGACGATAACCAAGTAGTACATCGATCCAGATATGCTAGCCACAGGGGAGGTCCACACATCACAGTGAAGGAGTTCAAAGGGCGCAAAAGGGCGCGAAGTTGAAGTAGCAAAGGGTAGGCGCACATGTTTGCCAAGTTGACAAGACTGGCAGAGCGAGTGGGCTACATTATTACATGCAATGTGCGAACTTTTATTTAAGGCGATGATAGAAGCGTTGCCAGGGTGAACAAGACGCTGGTGCCAAAGTTGGGAGGAGACGACGATGTGGGCGCTGGCAATGGAGGGAGGCTCGGCATGAGGAATGGTGTAGAGGTCGCCCTCACTATTGCAGCGAAGCATCACTCGGTTCGTCTAGAGATCCTTGACAGAAAACCCAAAGGCGTCAAACTCAAGAGAGCAGTGATTTTCACGGGTGAACTTGTGAACAGAAAGAAGGTTGCGAACTAAGTGAGGGACAACTAGAACATCGCGGAGAGAAAATTGTGTAGTTGGTGTGTGGAGCAGGGAATGACCACTGTTGGTGATGTGTAAACGGGAACCATTGCCAACAGTGACTATTGTGTTAGGGGGAGGTTGGGAGGAGAGTAGTATACCGCCATTTGATGTCATGTGGGATGTAGCGCCGCTGTCTACAACCCAGCCACCGTGCCCTTGAACCGCCATTTGGTTTAGGGCGGTGATGAGCCCTTGCTGGTCCCACGTTGATGCAGGGGAGGGTTGAGGTGAGGCGAACACAGCATGCGCCTGATGGTTGAGGGTTGAGGCAGCGTGTGGCAAAGCGCCAAGCAAGCAAGCCGGCGGTGATGGTCGCCATCGTCCGCCGGGAGACCCACTGGGGCAGCAGGAGGATACCACGGGTTGAAGTAGAACCACGGGGCCGCCGTCGGTAGTGCACGACCGCCGTGGGAGCCACCATGGCTGGCGCTGATATACCTGCCGCGACGATTGCGCCCACCGCGACGGCCATCGCGATTGCCGGCGTTGAAGATGGCCTGGGCGGTTGGGGCGGAGGTCGTGGTGGAGCGGCAGCCAGATTGGCTGCAGGAGGAGCCGCTGGTGAGCAGGGCGGTCTCGGCGGCGACCTTCGTCTCGTTGGCGAGGCGCGTCTCATGAGGCAAGCATGGAGCGCCCGGCGAAGAGGAACGACGTGGAGTTGGCGATATCGTCAGCGATATTGGAGAAGCGCGGATTGAGGTCATGCAGCAGATTGAGGACGAGTTGCGAGTCGGAGACGGGGTAGCCGACGTCGCGGAGGGCATCTGCTAGCGTCTTGACACGCTGACTGTAGTCGGCGATGGATTGATCACCTTGCATGAGGGAGTGGAACTGACTGCTGAGGAAGATGGCACGTGATTCCTTGTTGTCGCGGAAGAGGGCCTCGATTGCGACCTAGAGATCACGCGCAGTTTCATCATCGGCCATTGCGGAGTCCAGGGTGTCGTCGGCGACGGAGCCGTACAGCCAGCTGAGGACGGCGGAGTCGGCGAGTGTCCAGGCGGGGTCGCCTGGGTGTGCGATGTCGGAGCCATCAATGTGGGAGAGGAGGCCGAACTTGGTGCACATGGTCCGGAAGAATTTGGACCATCGAGAGTAGTTGGCCGCCTTCATGTCGAGAGTGGTCGGCACGTGAGACTTGACGGCGACATGCAGTAGGGGTTGAGGACGATCGGGCGCGCGGTGGCGCCGCCCGGTCGGGATGGAGCCGTCTTGAGGTCTGCTGCGAAGCGATGGCGGCGGAATGATGCGATGGGTGGATGAGAGTTGGGCGCCGTCATGGTGGGTGGTGTGGCTGCGCAACACAGAGGAGGACGGGGTGGAGAGGTCTCAGGAGATGAAATCTGATACCATGTAGAGAGATTGGCACATTCACCACACAACCAAAGGCAAGGGTGTCATTCTATTTATATCCCCAAAGGGAGAGATTATAGGGCTATACTAGGCAAGTACAAAATAAGGAAAGCCAAGGAAAGGAAAGCCAGGGAGAGATTACATGGCTATACTAGGCAAGTACAAAATAAGGAAAGCCAAGGAAAGGAAAGTCAGGAAGAGATTACAGGGCTATACTAGGCAAGTACAAAATAAGGAAGGCCAAGAAAAGGAAAGCCTAATATGTACCAAAAATACTCTAATAATAATGTTAAGTATATGTTCTTCACATGTCATTATTTCAGGACAAAACAAATTAGTTATTTGCATCTTCTGAAACACATCAATTTTCACCAAGTTGTCACGCAGCAATAGCAGTACAAGGATCTTTTTTTTACCTTCGATAGCAAATAGCAAATGGATGAGCCCATTGCTTGCATAATGTCAACTGCTGAACTGACAGCATTCTTAACAGTAAGTACATCAGCCTGCAAGAGGTACATTAAGGATCACATCAAATTTCACAGACAAAACAGCAAAAAGGGGTACTCAGAGAGAAAACTTGTTTAGCATGTAGTAGACAAGATAAACAGCCTGTCCCCCCAGGAGTCATGATACTTAATTATTATGTTTTCTAATTTTAGCAAAACTTCATGAGAATGTCTTGGAAAGAGAACTGTAGGTACCTTTGCTCCTCCTGTAACTGGAAGACGCAATGTACTTGCTCGAAGAGCTTCAATTGCACCGGACAAAGAAGTAGAATGCTCTGTTTGTAATGCTGCCCAGTGATCGAGGTAGTCCATCTGCAACATGATAACAAAAGATTCAATAGTGATGTCAAAATTAAAAGGCAACACAAGCTTTAATACAAGTAGTTCTAGCTAGCGTGAAAGAATAGAGCATATTTCCACAAACAAAGAAACCATCTTATAAGAACAACATATCTCAACCAACCAGATATCATCAGGAAATTTCACATTTATTCTCTTATATTTATCCAGAAAGGCAGGTAAAAATACGAATTCCTTCTTCTGTTGCTACTTTACTGAGAATGCATTTGTTCAGATGGAAGAAAGTTATTAACTAATGTTTTAAACAGAATGCCACATTGTAAGTTATTCTATAAGCCCTTCTACAATCAAATTGCAAATCTTCGATTAACTATCAAAAGAAAATAAATGCCCTGCATGACCAATGAAAATATCAGAAATCTCAACAGATCTTACTTGCTCTTTCAACACTATTCCCAATTTGATCTCTTGCCTTAGCCTTTGTACATAACTCCTTTTCATAACCATAGATTCACACATCCTTGAGTTAGCATCCCATACGCTGTAGATCATAGTCTGCTTCAAATGAATAAATTAAGTAAGAAAACGAACTCAGCTTCTGTGCATCTTGAACACATATAAGAATGAGGCTACACAGAATAAAAGGAACTTGGATTTAGGCAAACCATTAGTATAGCACTTTCTCTAACTTCCTAACAGGATATGGCAAAATAGAAATCTAAGATAAATGGGCATTGATACTATCATAAGTGTGATGGGAAGAAGTAATGCTACAGAATTTACCTCAGCACCCATCTTCTCAATTGATAGCATTTCGTCCACATAAGCATTTGTAAAACGCCATTGCAAGTTCCTATTATATAGGAGGCGCAACTGATGGGCATCTTCCATGTGGCTTGGGCTCTTCTTTCCTCTTGTTGCATCACCGATGTAGTTAAAAATAGAAGAGGCAGCATCGGATCTACCAGAACTACATGGTGAGACAGGTGTTGAAGGTCTAGCCCTCGATGGGCTCAGCAACCTCCTAGAGGCAAATGATGATGTTGACGAAACCTTATTTGGTGATGAAGGGCGTATTAGACCACGTGATGGTGAAGACAATGTCCTTGCCAACTTCTTCGGAGGTGCAGATTTTTCTGAATTATTTGAAGGCGCATCTGGACTTGAACCAGCGTTCTCCTCTTGACTTTCATTTCCATTGGCAGAACCTGGGCTCCCAACATCACCTGACAAAAGTTCAGGGCCTTTCACTCTGTTATCAGCAAGAGGCATTTTCCTTGGTGAAACTCTACATGATTGCACTGTTGAAAAGATTGGTTGTCTGATTTCATCAGTCAGATCCATGCTTCTTGACATGGCATTAGCACCGTCCAGTATTCTTCTTGTAGAAATCACTCGTGATGGAACTAATGAAGATGTTGGTCCATTACATTTCTCAGAAAAATCCATGCTGTTTGACATTATATTAACAATATCAGACCTTGTTGTTCTTCTTGGCGACATTCCACGTGACGGTGCTGACACAGTTATGGGTTTCTTATCTTTCTCAGTAAATTTTATGCTTTTGGATATAGTATTAATGCCATCAGATGCGAGTCGCCTTCTTGGAGAAGTTCCTCGAGATGGAATATTTACCAAGATCGCTCTGTTATCTTCTTGAGTTGCATCCACAGTCTGTGAAATATTCTTAGTGCCACCAGAAACAGGTCTGGTTGGTGCTCTCTCTTGTGATGCAATGGACAAGAAGGCTGCACCTGTGCCTATGTCATCAGAATCCATGCTTTCTGAAATATCAACATTACAACCATCTGGGGTTGCCGTATTAACTTCCTCAGCAAAATTGATGCCTTTTACTAGAGCATTAGTACCATCAAGTATACTGTCTGAAGTCACACCACATGCAGCTGATGAGATCGATTGTGCACTACCTATGTCAACAGTATCCACGACTTTTGATAGAGCATTAATGCCATCAGAGGCAAGCCTGACTTTCTGTAGAGTCCCACGTAACGCACCTGATGAGGTGGATGGTCTGCTATCTTTGTCAGAAAAATTCATGCTTCTCGACACGGCATCCATGGAATTAGAGGCAACCCTACTTCTGGATGAAGTCCCCCGTAATGCAGCTGATGAGGTTGATGGCATGTAGTCTTTATAAGCAAAATCCGTGCTCTTCATTAAAACATTGACTCCATCAGAGGCAAGTCGTCGTCTTGGTGAAATCCCACGTGATGCCACTGACGAGGTGGAAGGTCTGGTATCTTTTTCAGTAAAATTTGTGCTCTTTAATATAGAATCTACACCATCGGAGGTGAGTCGTCTTCTTGGAGACACCCCTCGCAATGCAGGTGATGAGGTGGCAGGTCTGGTATCTTTGGCAGCATGATCTATGCTCTTTGATGTAGCATTAGGACCATCAGACGCAAATCGTCTTCTTGGCGAAAGACCTCGCAATGCAGCTGACGAGGTGGCAGGGTTGGTATCTTTTTCAGGAAGTTCCGTATTCTTTGATACAGTATCAAGACCATCAGACACAAGGCACCTTATTGTCGGGATCCCTTGAGATGCAACTGAAGAGGGCGCAATTCTGGCATCATTTTCAGTGAAGCTGATGCTTTTTGAAATGGTATTGATACCATCAGATGCAAGCCTTCTTTTTGGTGACATACCTCTTGATGCAGCAGATGAGGTTGATGGTCTATTATCTCTATTAGCAAAATCCACGCTTTTTGATATAGTACCAACATCGTCAGATACTAATCGAGTTCTTGGTGAAATACCTCGTGATACAACTGAAGAGGTTGATGGCCTGTTAGCTTTATCAGCCAAGTCCATGCCTTTTGATATAGCACTGATAGAATCAGAAGCAAGCCTTCTTCGTGGAGAAATCCCACGCAATGCAGATGATGAGGTGGATGGTCTGTTATCTTTTTCAGAAAAATCTGTGCTTCTTGATAAAGAATCAACACCATCAGAAGCAAGTCTTCTTCTTGGGGAAACCCCTCGAGATGGAATTGACGAGATGACTGGTCTGCTATCCTTCTCAGCAAAATCCATATTTTTCACAATAGCATTAACACCATCGGAGGCAAGTCTCCTTCTTGGTGAATTCCCTCTTGATAAAGCTGATGAGGAGGCTGGTCTCTTATCTTTTTCAGGGAAATCAATGTTTTTTGATATAGCGCCAATGCCACCAGATGTCGATGTTCCTCTAGGTGAAAGTCCTCGTGCAGAGGCCGGGGAGGAAACAGGTCCTTTAAGTTTCTCAGAAGACTTTGTAGTTTGCGATGCAGCATTAGACACACTTGATACTGACACACTTGGTGAGATGCCGGGTGATGAAACTGCCGAGGAGAGTGTACTGTAATCTTTTTCAGTAAGATCCATACTCTTTGACAGGGTCCTTGTGTCACCTGATGTAGCTGTTCTTACAGGAGAAATCCCTCGTGATGGAATTGCCAAGGATGCAGGTTTGGCATCTTTACCAATACTCGTGCTTTTCGAAATACCAGCTATGCCACTTGAAGCAAGTGATCTTGTTGGTGAACCCCCTTGTGATGAAACCGACGAAGAGACTAATCGATCGATTTTATCAGCAAGATCGATACTCCTTGACAAGGCATTTGCAGTGGATGACAGCATTGTTCTCTTTGGTGAAACACCGCATGATGGAATCGACGATAGAGCTGGCCTTCTAATCTTATCAGTGAGATCCACGCTCCTCGACATTGCGCTCACAGATACCCTGCCCCCCATCATAGCAGGCCAGCGATGGTGGTCAATCACCTTAGCGTGCGGATTCTCTGACTGCTCAGTGGTACTCCTGCCTCTCAACGGGCTCCTCTTCCTATCAGCAACTGCTCCACCCCCCTTCATCTTCGTCTGATCTGCAGAAGAGCTACTGATCCTGCCCGCTTTTGAGTCGAGCTGGAAAGAAGAAGACAGACTCCGCATTGACGGCCACAACCCATCAGGAGCCCGGCCACCGGATAACCTTCTCGGAGCACTTTGCGTCTCTGCGAGTGCGACGGTATCACGCACTGGCGTGGACGAGCTCGAGGACGACGAGGACGGGCTAGAAGGCGCGGACGACGGTGACGTCGGGGCAGAGATCCTGGACGGGGTAGTCGCCCTCGAGCCGCCAGAAGACTGCCTCGACGGGGTCGCGGGCCTCCGTTCGGTGGACTGGGACCTCTTCGCCTGCGAGCCAGCCGCTGCCGGGGCCGACACCCGACCGGCATTCGGCGACGGGTGCCTCCTCGGGGTAGCAGACCCCGGCGGCATCGCCCCCGCCTTGCGCCTCACCGCTGCATCACCGTGACCATTAGCATAATTCTTCTCCGCGGACAGGTCAGATTTCCGCAGCAGCACTGCCCCCGGCGCCCGAATTTCGCAGGCGTCCATCCGCGCAACCAACAGCACGGCTCAAATCCACCCGCATTGACAGCGCCAAGAAGCCACCGCCAATCCACCCGTCGGTATCTGCCGATGCAACAACAAGAGCAATCCAATGTTAGGACATGAAACCAGCCAAGAACCATCAATCTGGCACAACAAGTAAGATAATTCAAGAACCCGGGATCGCGGGGCACGAACCAGATCGAAGGCCTGGCAATGGGATTCTGTGGGTAAAAAAGGGAAGGAGGAGGGGAAGAAAGGGAGCAATGGAGGAGGGTGGTTTGCTGGAATTGTTTTTATTTATTATTTATTACGCGTAGGAATTGGAGCGTCTCTTTCGGGAGCTGGTTGGGGGTGGCTAGTCACTCATGGCTTGGTCTCCACCTCACGGGAACTCCACGCCCAGCTCCTGCGGTAATGGCGAAGCCAAGCTGACTGGCTACTGCACAGAGGTAGCTCCAGCTCGAGAGAGAGAAGAAGCGGATTAATTGGGGATGGGGGGTGCCCGGTGGCGAAGGCCACTGGGGGTTAAGGACGACTAACCAGTGGCTTAATTACGATGATTGGTACAGGCAAGTCCTCATTAAAGTACCGTCGCTCCAGTGGTTGCCTGCCTTGTCGCGAGGTAAAACTGATGCAAGTTTTTACTCCCATTGAAGCCAGGAAAAGAAGAATTCGTGGTGGAAAAAAATGTGGGCGGTTGGAGCGATCCCAACGGCTAGCGAGCGAGCGGCAAATGGCGTCGTCTCGTCCCCGTGCAAAAGGCGTAGGAAACGAGTAGAAAAACAACGCGAATTCTCTGCGACGCAAGGAAACAAATGTTCCAAAAGAAAAAACAGTGGCGTTTAAGCATAGCATCGACGAGGAGTTCGTTCCTCTCGTTCCAGCCTTCCAGGTCCGTACCATCCGGACAAAAATTGAGGGAGAGAAAGATTCGATGGTTAGAAGATTCCAAAGGCTACCAACAAGGCACCGCGACGGGGCGAGAGAAAAATTTGAGAAATTTAGCGCTTTTGTTCACTAAATTTGGTGCCGGCCGGGACAAAGGGTGTTTGAAAGCGGCGAAACATTACGACAATTCCAACGCTCCCAACGAGTGATCGAAGCAAAAGCGCGCAGCTTCGGCTCCTCGAACGGCTCCCCACGCCAACGACAACAAATGCCGCGGTTCGAGTCCAGAATTGACGCGAGAAACAAAAGGAGAAGCGATCCGATCCTGACCTCTGCTGACCTCGTGACTCCACGCCGGAGAATCGCAGCGCGCGGCCGTCGCTCCCGAACGGAGCGATCCAATCCCGGCTCGGCGACGCGAGTTCGATTGGGAGACTGGAGCGAGAGAGGCTGATGGGTGCGAGCGTGCAGGGAAGGACGGAAGAGGAGACGAGGAGAGGAGGGAGACGGGTCTCGCGGTTTCCCGAGAAAGCAACGGCGAGGAGGAGGAAGCTTGCCTTTTTGTCATGGGAGCGTAGTTAATGGAGGAGTTAATTAAAGGTTAAAAACATAAAAACCGGAACCTGGTACAATTTCCACTTTCCACCTTCCCTTTTCTTTTCACTTTTCTTGCTTTCTTGAATGCTTCTCCTCTGATGGGTTCATCACCACCATGTTGCCATTTCTTTCCTTTTTCTTTTGCTGCCTGCCGTGATTAAGAAAGGTGCTTCTATGTCTCGCTATTTTAAAGTTAGATAAATATTAAAACATAAATGAAAAATTGATGTTAATTACTTATTTTTTTATTTGTTTTAAGATTTATCCAACTTGTATTAAGAGAGAATGAATAGAAACACTGCTCCGTGATTAATTACTCGGTTTGATGGTTAGGTGGTGGGTTAATCAGCTATGAATAAGCACGGCGCTCCACAGCCGCCGACGATACGACCACCGAATTGTACCGTTGTGTTGCTGTTGGGTTTTCACTTTGCTTCTTCTACTGGTATATTTTGTTCTTGAGATGAGATGAACCTGGTTTTACACTTACAGGAGAATTTTATTTTGCCGGATAAGCGATGCACTCGCGTCCTGCTTTTGCCGTTGGTTATCTCACTGGTAGGGGGTGGCTTAGGCTAAGATAACTCAGCGCGGAAAACAAAATTCACTCTAATTAGTGGTAAAAACAAAAAAAATTCTTACGCTTTATATCCGTACCAGCTTACACAATAGTGCCTCCCAGGTTAACAAAATCGACGAAAACCGCGGTTTTTGATCCTACCGATGCGGTTCGAGATTCAAAACCGGTCTAACTAAAAAAATTAAAAAATTTTAAAAAAATTATACGACGTAAACCGCTTAAAAACCGCTCAAAAACTATTTTTAAGGAACATTCAATTAGCCGGTTGGTTTTCGGTGAAAACCGAGCAGGTTTTCGTAAAAAAACGCGGTTTTCATTTTTAAAAAAATTCAAAATTTTTTATTTCTTAACCCTTCTGCTTTTAACAGTTTTCGAGCGGTTTTCAAAAAACGGTTTTTGAAACCCTGCTGCCTTCTATTCTAAATATGTCATTTTAGAACCTGTGCCGGTCAAACATTTTTTTATTTGACCATTAATACTTTGAAAATCACCAAAATTGACAACATGAAATTGATGTCACTAGATCCATTATGAAATATACTTTCATAATATATAATTATTTTTATTTGAATAACATATTTTTATATAAAAATCGATGGTCAAAATTTCACCTCGAAGACCGTGTCAATATCTAAAACGACGTATATTTAGAATCAAATGGAGTAATACTGTGATTTAACTTTTCATATATTGTGTATGATATTGATGCTGTCATAGCCTCATAGGAGGTTGGGGTGTTGAACCAAAAACAACCTATATGTGAATGTGACTACCGATTCTATCCTCGTATGATCATACAAATCATATTCAGAATTGGATTTGAATATGCAACACTGCCAACTATTCTTCATGTGTAACTGCAATTGCATACCTGGTAACAGAATCTTCTTGGTCCTCTTGGATCGAATATAAATATTGATGAAATGCCATTTCGTGACTTGTGGGTAAAACATTTTTTTACTCCAGCGCCCACACCTTACCCAATTTGATGAATCGGATAACTTGCATGTGCAGTCTTATATCACAGCACCATGCCTAGCGACCTTACATGATTATGTATCTACAACAGCTTTTAGGTTTTAACACCAAACCTGCACTAGGTTCCATAAGCATGACTTGCTTGCAAACATGGCAAGTACTAATATTTTCGCAAGCTGTTGCAATGTCACCACCAGGCTACACTAGACATTCCAAGCTGATATTAGCTGAAACTGGGCTAGCAAGCAGCATCACTCCAACTCCTGCGCCGTCAAAAACAGGAACTTGTTCTAGGTACGTAAAGTGAAAGGGAAAACACGAAAGGAAGAAAGAAACAGAGTGTAGTGAGCATCACCGCATCAGTTTTAATTGGATGCAGGGGGCTAGCTAGCTGGGAAAGTGGGCAGTTCAGGCCAGCTAGAAAGAGCAAGGTGTCAGTAGAAAGCTGCTTAAACCAAAATATTTGCTTATTGTAAATATGGCTTCTCCAACGAGCTTGAAAGCTATGGCAGTGACACGTGTTGCCTATCGTGGCGGTGTTATTCATAACTTTATCGAGCGTGCGGTAGGCCAACCGACAACGGAAGTCGAGTAGACCCAGCACTGTGCCGCGCACACAGAGCTCGGGAGGGAGCTACTGCGCTAGGCATGCTTGGTAGCACTGTCGTGGCTCAGCGACCTGCAAAACTATTATGGCTCGGCAGGCTCTGCCGCATAGTCGTGGCTCGGCAGTAGCGCCTACCACTCTGCTCTGCCTCGGTAATGCCCTCCTGTCGTGCTTCCTCAGCCGCTATCGTTGTCCCGCACGCTGCTGCAGCGTGGGATGGGAGACCCACCGCCGAGCTACCCAGGAATGAGACCACTTTTGTAAATGCTTTGGCATCGTGGCTAAATTTGAAAAAAAAAGGAACACTAGGGGGGGTAGAAGAGCTAGTGGTCCATAAGAGACGCTACAGAAATAGCCAGCGACGAATAATAACTTATCTATTAAAGCTGAAAAGATTAGAGGCTCCTCAGTCGTGCCACATCACTGAGCTCATGAGGTGGCCCTCCAGAAAAATAGAAATTACATATAGGTCCTTCAGCGGTTATTTTGCAAAAAGGATCCCGTAGTTCCGCATATTCACGAACGGTGGGTCCTTCACTGGGTTTTTTTTTTGCAAAAAGGACCCGTAGTTACGCAAATTCATCGACAACTCCTTGCCAGCACATTTAAAAAAACCTCGAGAAAACAAAAATTACATCGAGATCCTCTCACCGTCTTTTTTTTGTAAAAAGAATCCCAGACCAAATTTCGTACAAAGCGGCATAGCGCGAGATCCTACCCAGTAAACATATCGAGGAACCATGCGGATTGCAGAGAAAGCAGCAGCAGCTTTAAAGTAAACCAGATTAGAGTACCGTAGTCCTCACTCCTAAGTGGTAAGTAGTGTACTACTCTAATTAAGTACAATAATCATCATGTAAAGATCGGTTAACCAATGGCAATAAACCACTAGCTACTCTAGCTGAGTACATAGAGTAGTCATCTTGTGAAGATTTAGAGTAAATTTCAAGAAAAAATAGGATTTTTATAAACTATAGAAAACTACATGTTTTAATTTTTATTTTACAAAACTACAGATTTTAGAGAGAGAAAACTTGTATCACAAAACTGCATGTCTGACGGTGTGAACCCACATGACAGCATCATAAATGAGCGAAACGAAAAATGGGGACGCGTGAGGCTGCCATGCAGGCCCACACTATTAGACCTGTTACAAGAAATGATCAGTTCTAAAACATGTAGTTTTACGATACAAGTTTTCCTAAAATATGTAGTTTTGTGAAATAGTGGTTAAAATCTATGGTTTTATGATAGTTTACAAAACAACCCAAAGAATTAATTAAGCAAATAAAATCATTAAGCAATTAATCAATACAGTAATCAACGATCTTGCTTATTAACAAATGTCATGCAATTACATATTACCAACTACATGAAAAATTAAATTACAACAAAAAGGAAGATTACAAGATTGATTCTTTTTCCCAAAATCTAAGGGCCTGTTTGGAAATTTCATGTCAATAAAAGTCGCTTTTGGTTTCTTTGAGTCAGAAGCGATTGTGGTTGGCGTCGTTGCTTTTCTTGTTATGCCGTTTGGCAAACTGGCTGCTGCAGTTGTAGCTTTTGGGGGGCAACCGAGCAGGAAGGCAGTAACCTAGCGAAGCACAATGGCGGATGAGTGGAGAGGTGATGTGGAGGTGGTGAGGCAGGGTGGCGGAGGTTGGGGAGGCGGAGTGAGCGAGATGGGAGGTCAGCGAAGCCACACCAAAAGCTCCTCCTCGGCCGCTGCGGCTTTTGGGTGTTCACTGCGTGGCTTAGCTTCCCACCGCTTGTGACCATCTTTGTTTGGGGAGCTTTTGGCCCAAAGTCAAGCACACCAAGCGCATGACCCAAACAGGCCTAAAGCGTGATCGACCTTCATCTCTAGTACCTGAAATTACTAATCATTCATTCAAGCATACAAACTTATGTAATCATAATGCAAGAAGAGAAAAATGTAAAATTTTTGAGAATTGTCGTCAGACCCGCAGGCGAGGGTATCGCTCACCGAGATACCTGATCCATCCCTGACCAGATCGGCACCTCTCGCTAATTTCGGGTTTCATCATCCGGCAATTTATACAAACTTGGTATGATTGCGGGTATCCATAGCCAAACATAAATAGTAACAAAATATCCCATGGTAAATCAGTAAAAAGGGGCCAAGGGTAAAAAGGTAACTTTGACTACTGTAAGAAAGGATAAGATCAAGCCATTGCCGAGCACAGCTAGTTCATTCCCCATTTCCACACACTCCAAACCGAGACCAGAACACAC
Organism: Otatea glauca; assembly: GCA_036346275.1. NCBI lineage: Eukaryota > Viridiplantae > Streptophyta > Magnoliopsida > Poales > Poaceae > Otatea > Otatea glauca. The sequence goes on along the minus strand of CM070714.1, from coordinate 53,208,070 downwards.
TAGGAGGAGCACCAGTCGAAGCAAAGAGAGGAGGAGCCAGGCGGAGCCCAAGCCAAAGCAAGAAGAGGGAGCTAGGAGAGGAAGGCTGAGTTCTAAGGGACTAGGACCTTGACCATCTCCATCAGCAGCTCCATCTCCACACCACCATCACACATCACAATCAGATCCATCCCCATCTTCTTCTTTTCCCCACATTCCAGGTAATGCCCCCTTTTTTCTTCTTCTCAGCCATACAAATAGCTTAGAGCAATCACAGCTAAGGATTGTGGTAGAAGAAGTAATAGTAGGGATTACCCTAGGGGTCTCAGTGGATGGCAGCAATAGGGGGTGGTGCCATGCGTGCCCATTAACCTCACCGCACTCCCCGGCACACGAAAGATTTTGGGTGTTATCGCGGCACCTCCAAAACCCAAGCCGTCAAACCAAAATCATCATTGACCGAACCGCATCTTATTCAAGAAATCATGCAATAATCATCAACTACAAATGCTTGATATTCTTCAGATAGTGCTGGGGGAGGGTAGAATCTTGACAATCGTGAACCATGGTGGTTCGAACCGAGTTGAGCTTGTGCACGGGTGTTGGGCGGTGGTCGTGGGTTGGCGCCAAGCAGGTGGGCAGAGCCGGGCGCGTAGCTGATGGAGACCACAGGGGTGGGAATCAGAGGAGTGAGGCTATGGGCCGCGGCGCGGGGCCGCAATCCAGCCACGCTAGGGAATGGCCGGGCCGGTGAGGTGAGGCCGGGCCAGAGCAAGGAAGCGTGCGGGTGCGAGAAGCTGAAGTCGACGGGGCCAGGCTCGGGCCTGAGAGGATGGGTCCGGCTCCAGTGGGGAGGTAGTCCGGCAGGAGTAGGATAGGGAGAGGAGTAGGAATAGAAGGAATAGAGAGAGAGTAGGGAGAGAGAAGATTAGAGGGAGGGAGTAGATTTGGGGGAAGAAGAGGAAAGAAGAAGGGATGAGAAGAGGAAGGTCAGGAAGGAGTTCGGCCGCAGGGAGAAGAAAAGGAGATAGACAAAAAAACAAAGGGGGGAGAAATAAAAGAAGGAAAGATAAAAAAGATATTTTCAATCGTCGCGAACCGTGTTATACACAATTGAACATCTCGCAGTACGTCAGAACATTTAAAAAGAGAAAAATAAATATGATTAATTAAATAAAGAGTTATATAAAATTTGCAAATACATTAATAACTAAAAATGGGAATTAATAACCTCACTAAAATAAAATTACAACCAGGGATTTTAACAAGCCTCGTAAAAATAAAATTTGTGCTAAATTTAAAATACCGGCAATGAAATCTCTGTAAATTAAAAATACGCCAAATTAAAATGTGGCAAGGTAATGAATTTTAGTCGGACAACACATCTTTACTAATTTCGATCCGTTCAGAAAAGGTTGGACGTCTTAAAACATGCCATATTTAATTGCCACATAAATTTAATATTCTATGATTTCAGGACCCGAACAGAACCCATTAGACAGCCAGTTTCAAAATTCGAGCGAGGCCGAACCTTACAATTCTATACCAGGCAAGCTCTCTTTGATCATCTTTATTAATATTTTCAAATGTTTTCAGATATATGTACATCATCAATGCATTGGAAAAATGTATATTTCAATTGAAAATCTTAAATCGGATGTGGATAAAATGTGGTTTGAGAATAAATTAATGAGGTGGTAAATGGATATTAGATAATCAATTTTGGCTCGTTCAACGAAAGGAACCGGTGGCGTATATGTATATATGGTGGGTAGAGGGCATCGATGAGAAGGATTATCATACCGGTGGTTCTCTCTACATAGGCTATGATATAAGGACGACCAACTACACTCGGATAATGAGTCGTATTTTTAGTATCAACCATAGTGTGTGAAATCGTCCAGAAAAGGCTGTCTTAGGAAGGTGTTATGATTTCCATATTGGGTAAGCATAGATAACTAGGAGCGAGAAGCTGAGAACCCCAGTGTAGGACACAGAAAATTTGCAGTGGTTGATTCTTTCAAGCTATATATGTATAAAGCTTTGGGTTGAGTACAACCGATGGGTAGTTGTAGTACAATTGTTAGCCGCGAGTCGATGGGACGGCCTAGGAAAGGTGTCCACGGCTCGAGTACCAGGGTTGAAGATTTAATCCACGGCTCGAGTAACAGGGTTGAAGATTTAATACTGGACTAGTGATAAACATTCTGAGGCCTCACGGGATGGGGTAACTATGGGTAAAGTGGTACAAAGTTGCGCAGGGTCAAATTATGAATTCATGCATATCTCTTGGATTGGAGGCTACGGAAGCTAAGTCTGCTTCATATACGAGTAGGGTGACAGAAAAGCTCGAAACTCGTGAGCAGCTCAAACTCGGCTCGTTATGAGCTCGGCTCGAACTCGGCTCGTAAAATAAACGAGCCAAGCCAAGTTGACTTCCTAGCTCGTTATCTTAACAAGCCGAGCCTAAGCTAACTCACAAGCCGCTCGTTAAGGCTCGGTAACTGAATATTCACCGTGATGATTTTTGATGTAAAAGACTTTTATTATGTGAATATTTAGATTATGTATGTCCATATAACCATGTTAGGTTGGAATATAATTGTTAGGATTGTTAATTGGCTTCTCACTAATTATCTATATTTTACTTGTATGCTGGATAAGTAGTTACGGTTTCATTTATATAGTCCTCTTGTTGCATGTATGTGTTAATGTGTGTCATATGCCTACGACGTGGCTTAGCTTAGCTCCTGACTAATTACTTTAGCTCACGTGGCTTAAGTTAACTCAGTTCATCTTAACTTTCGTGCCTCGCGAGCTGCTCGAGATTTTTATTGAGTCGAGCCGAACTGAGTTTTCAGCTCGTTAGCTTAACGAGCTTGAACGCCTATATACGAGTGCTAGTATCATCTTTGGATAATTAAAATCAGCAACACAACTTTCCTAATAAAACTCTATTTTATGAATTTTTTTTTAGATTTTTAGGGAATGTGGGCTTGGATGGCCATGAGAGGAAAACCATTTATTACATTTTGCTATTAATGCTTGCTGAGTAATTTTGTACTCACTCTTGCTAACCCCCCCCCCCCTTGCTAGAGAATTGTTCTGGTGGTCAAGCATCTGGTTGGGACACGGATTCCAATGAACTCGCCTACGAGGCATGGGGTGAGGAGCACCCTCAAGATCAGAACTTAGAGGATGTGGGTTACCAGGAGAGTTAGATTGTTGGGATAAATGTGCTCTTGCTTTTGTTGGCTTTTGGGTAATTAGTATTTATGTAATATATTTTTATTGTACTTGGATCATATGTATAATTAGCTGTATTGAACATGTAGCCTACGCGGCAATGGAATATAATAAAATTTCTATTTTAGCCTCTAATTATTGTTTTTGTTGCAATACTTTGAACACGGTGTATTACTTGTTAAAAACGTCGGGTGCCCTCGATGTTTTGATAGTTAGTATGCCGAGATTCGTGTAATTATCTCAGCGTAAGGGCGGTGTTACTGTCGTTATCCTGGGCTAATTGCGCGGGTGTTTATATAAGAAACTTGTAGATTTGTGAAGTTTACTCGAAGATCTAATTTGGTTTAGCAATGGCCCTTACTGCACCTTCCCCAACTAAGTTACTACTACATAGCCCAACTTTTGCCAACTACTAATTAATTTGGTAGTCTCATTGATAGATGGATTCATTAGCTTCACTATATCTATCATCCATGGAAGGGAAGGCAACAAGATGTGCATAGTGCTATTTACTAATTCTGATCCATCTTTGAATCTCCATTTTGATTGGATAAGACTCCAGATAGAATGCAACTCACATTGCCGGGCTAAAAGCTCAGTAGCAGCAAGCTGCCAAAGTGGAGCTCCTGGCTGTACGAAAAAAGGCAGGGTATTTCAGACGCAGGTAACGCAGCGACACAAATGATTCAGACATCACCTTAGTACTGTATAATGACGCATAATATAAGTCAGCATGAACCCTAGCAAATGCGCCCGACACCTATGTCCCCACTATCATCAACATTGCAGATTTAGCAGCATCTTTCGTCAGAAGGATCATAAATCATGCTCATAAATTAGGAAAGAAAAGTGAAATTTATGGCATGTCGCTGATATTACTGCTTGAATGCATAAGCTACACAAACAAATCCTCGTTTCATGTTAGTCTGATAACCACTAATTGAGTCCATTTGTGCCAGAATCGGATACTAATAAATCTCACCTTTGGAGAACCACGGAACCCAGCGGTTTTAAATGTGGGCTGTCTGCAACATGACCCTTTGATGTTGAATTTATTCTCTGCTTAGCCTGGAGATGGAATGGAAATTGCTATATTTATGACAAGCTGGGACCAGCATCGAAAGGGCATACTACTACATTTAACTAGATGCAAAAGCGTCGCAGTACTTAGAACGGTAACGGTAAATCATCAAAGAAGCAGCTAGCTTTCTATCGCAGGAGGAATATTGAACAACTTAGACCTGAAGGGCTAGTTAGTATAGTAGTTACTAGAAACTTATGCCACGCCGCGGGCGCCGCTCTCCACACGAGCAAATCGAGAAAACGCGCGATCGACGCTCCACACACGAGTAAATCGAGAAAACGCGCGAAAAGGACCTAAAAAGATTTTGTTTTTTCCGCAAAAGGGCTTAAACGTAATGCTAGAAAAACGCAACAAGGACCTAAATGCAATGTATATTTTTTTCCAAAAAAAGGGACCTGAACGAGTTTTTTTTCTTCTGAAAAGGACCTAATCGTAATTCCTTTTTTTTGTAAAAGGACCCGAGTGCAAGCCTTAAAACGCATAAAGGACCTAGACGTAATATATATTTTTTTCGAAAAAGTACCTAACCGTATTTTTTTCCGGGAAAAGGACCTGTATGTAATTTTTTTTCGGAAAAGGACTCGGGTGTAATTATTTTCGGCCGGCTCGGCTCAAGCCGCGAGCCGAGCCGACTTGCTCCACGGCTCAAATCAACGACGAGGTAGGAAACCTGCAGGGATTAGTAGGAGGTATTACGTGGATGCAGAGCACTGCTAATACGTTATACCTATGAAATTTTGCATATGAATTGCAGTTAAAACATCAATTTATACACCTTGCATGTTTTATGGCACGCTATATTTAGAGCCATAATCGATGTCAAGCATATTTTACGGGTTCACTATAAACCCTCGTGAATCATGAATTGGATTTGTCTAATCTGAATCGGTTTAGGGTATGAGGTTCGTGTTCGCAGTGAAAATTGAAAGAAAAAATGGGGAATTGCAATCCCAAATCCTCTATCGCAACTCGGACGAATCATGTTTCTAATAACTATGATGTTAAGCTATAGTACTACTACAAATTTACAGAAGAATGCACGAACGCGCACCGATGTATTGTCTAATAATTGATATAGTACATTTTAGGGCCCTAACTAACAGAAGATGATAACATATCTGAATGACTTCAATTTCCGAACGTAACTATGTAACCGGGACCATAACAATAGGAAATGGCAAGTAAAGGTAAATAAGTTTGAGGAGAGAATTTGACCAATTGTGCAAGTGTAACTGAACACAATCTGCAACAAGATATGATCATTGTCCAGGAGATTCAGAACTACTTGAGAATTATAAGATTTTTCTGGTTGCAGCACTCATGAATCTCTAAGTCGCAGGAAGGTAACCGTGATACCTCCTACTTCCATTCACATGCCTTGCTACAAACCATGATTCTACAAATAAACTAAAGGATGAGGATAGCAATGGGGGTGAAGGTAAACCTGACGTTGGTTTATTATCCCTTAATCATTTCCCCATATTTTTTTCTTTGGAAGGGGGGCAAATAAGCTCAGAGCTTCTTGACTGTGTCAAGGGGAGTGCCACTCGACCAACAAATGACAACTGAATAGCATTATATTCAGAAGAGGGAGTGAAACTAGCTTTATTCAACACCAAATACAATAGGGAAGGCTTTAGGGGCAGACAGTTCCTAGAATGGTACAGCAGAATTTACAAGGATGTCCTCAATGTTCTAAATAATGCTGTACCTAAAATCCTACATTGGCACAGCGGTGAAGGTTATTCAACAGGAAAGTGAGACCTAATCCAAACTCATCTCCGCTGCAATGTCATTCATATACAATATTATGTCCAATGTGCTCACTGAATTGGTTAATGCTTACAGGCTATAATCCACACTTGCATGGTATTCGCAGAAAGCCCTGGTGTGCTCTCAGATTTTCCATCGCAGGTTAAAAAAGACTATGTGACTCAGGTTGCTATAAACTATGAGGATCTTAAGTTAGTGACAAGGGTTTGTACCTACCCTAAAAAAACGAGACAATGGTTGTATATATATTTTATTTGCTGGACTTAATTATTCAGTTCGACCATTTATTTAGTCAACTAGGGACCAAAAGAAATTATCTCAAATTTTACGCACAGGGAAGGATAAATTGAGCAACTGTCACTTTCAAGACTTATACTAGTAGTATATAGTGGATACTAGAAATCAGATCCAGCCTTTGAGTTGATAAGAGTATTTTTATTACTGTACTACTAGAGGAAGTATAAATAAATTTTAGCTAATTGATCCATTAGATTAAAAAAAAATGAAAAGGTTCATGTTGAATTTAACGTAAACTAAAAGAGCTCCTTTTTTTTATAACACAACCGCGCTAGTTTTCAGAGGTAGAAAACAACAACCTGAAAGCAATAATGGAACCCTGCGACCTTTGCTATTCCAACGAGCCACCATATGCATTGTCATAGCTGGTCAACAGATAGAGATAGATTGATAGAACAGTGCTGCTATTTTGATGAAAACCATCTTCCCTAAACATATCCAATGATGGTCATAAGATCCTAATTTTATTAGATAATGGGAGAATAAACTTCTGGCCTCTGCATCGTGAGAAACATACAACCAAAAAATTTATTACAAAGTTACAGCTAAAAATGCTGTCAAGACGAAATCCTCACAAAGAAGTTTAAGCAAGAAAAAAGGTTGCAACAAGCAATAAAAAAACACTCAAGCCGCACATAATCTTTTTTGAAATCTCCATCCATACCCGATGAAGAAATCCCTAACCACGTCATGTAGACACCTGCATGCCATTGAAACCATCTCCTGATTTTCCTGACGATGCAGCATTGATTATGAGCACAACCAATTGATGCACATATAAATAACTAGCAACGAATTAGACAATTATTTTTTTATCAAAGATAACAACATTTCGACATAGTCATAAGATCCTAATTGTTTTGGAACTTCTCTTTGTTTAAGATGATGTGATTAATTATGTCATCCGCAAGGCCATGATCTAACAAATTACATACGAAACAGAGGAAGGAGAACATCGGTCAATTTAGGGTTTTTTTCTTTCAAAAATATGGACGACCTTACCAGTTTGTCAGTAAGGACTTGCATATTGACACTTGAACGAGCTTGAATATCACCCTATGGGGTAGTTATCAACATCGACAACCAGAAAATCGGCAAGGCAGGTTAGAAAAATGAAACAGCTTTCAGCAGGCATCAGTGCAATGGATCGCAAATTCTGGAAAGATCACACTTCTACATGTCGTCGATAATTTGTGATATCCGCCCTGTCATAAAGTGAACTTTGCTGGACCATTGCCTACAAAAAACTTTGCTGGACCATTTATAGTTTTGATGCCCACATATAGCCTGGAAGACATCAAATCAAAGTTACTACTATTAGGAATTGGTTATTGCCAGCAAAAGGTAACTGCGACTCTTTTGCTTGATGGGTAGTAGTGGTGGTAGTTCAATTGTTTGTACACTTGAAAACATTAATGCTCACTTAGATGCGCAATATGGACCTCCTGCTTCCACAAAAAGAAAGGCACTTAAGCACTCGAATGATCAGCTGCTATGATGTGTGTATGTCTATCTATCTATCTATCTATCTATCTATCTATCTATCTATCTATCTATCTATCTCTCTCTCTCTATATATATATATATACACACACTACTTCTAATTACAACGTGGTGGCAGTGATCCGTTCTCCGTTGCCCTCATACTGCTGAAGCGCCGATTCCTCCTCCCGACCTGCTGTTCGCTCAGCCCGCCCCACTCCCGATCCGGATTCTCCTCCCCACGTGCGATCGGAAAAGAAAGTCACCATCCTCCCTGTTCTCTCCGCCCGCCCCTCCTGGTCCGGATTCCCTCCTCTCGATCCATCTGCTCGCTCGGCACCGCCTCCCGATCCGGATTCCTCCTCCGACCGCTCGCTCGACAGTGCCGGATTCCCGCTGTGATGCGCTTATCCCCGGGGATTTCCTCCCTCGCCTTGCTCCAGGTGCTTTCCGGATTGGATTGGAGTGGATTGATTGATGCCCTTCCGAAGGAAGCAGAGCTCCGATTCGTAGAGATGAGTCTCTTCTTGCCTCTTTCTCTTTTATTGTCTTTCTTCCGGTTGCTATATAACCCCTCCGTTTCTTGCTGCTCCTGCAGATGTGCTGCTGTTTGGCAACGAGGGAAGGTGCATCAGGACCATGCGGCGGCGCGGCATCCGGTGGTGCAGGGCTGGGAATCTCGACGGCGGCAGCGGAGTGGCCCAGAGTCGCTTTCTTCAATCAGTGCATGGAGAAGAGGAACACAAAAGCAGAACCACAAGAACATCATAACCACATCTACATCCCCTTCATCAGCTTAAGCACTTACAGCCACTGCATTTTCATTCACCAAAGCCAGGTATTGAGTAAAAATGAAAATGACAGTAGAAGATTGAGTAGTAGATGAAAATGACAGTGGAAGATTGAGTAGTAGAAAATGAAGATTGCGCTTAGGTTTTTTGTTCTTATGTTCTTATGGGAGTAGAAAATGTAATAATCTTCATATCCCAATGGGTTGAAGAAGGTTAGGTTCTCATAGGGTAATGACAAATTTGCAAATACTCTGTCCAAGACCTGTGCAAAAAATATAATAAGAACAACATAGAAACTTGTGAAAAACTAATAGATGGGTATCACTTGGCTGGTAAGAAGGATGAATTGATGAAGTTACTTGACTTTGTAGTCTATGTTGGATTGAAACCTGATGTGAAAGGTAGTGGCTAATTTTATTGCACGTTGGATTATGAAGAATGGTTAGCAACTGGAGCCGAACTTGAGAGTTGAGACTGAAAACTGGAGCCTTTTCAGTAACCGAAATGAGTTATTCATGATTTCAAGTCGATGTGTGTTGCTCAGATGGAACCTTAGCTCCCAGCGGTGCATCAACTGGTAGGCTATTTTGTTACCTTAGATTTTTTTTGGGAGGCCATGGTAACTGACAGTATGGAAGAAATGATTTATACTTTGTATTGAATGTTGCTACCCTAAGACAATGCACCAGGTGTTTGTGTTTGATTATCAATTGGTTTCTGAATTGAATGTTTGCCACTCAAAGGTTTGATATTTTTCTGTTTTTGGTACAAGGATACCTTTTATTTACCAGCGTGAGTGGCCAATTAGTTTCCATTTTATTATCTAGAATTAATGTTGTAGCAGGCATCAGTTTGGTTGTTTATGTACTATTCCAAAATTCAATGCTCTCTAGCCAAATCTCATAATCCCTTCCAGATTCCTTGTCCTTTATATATGAAGCATTAAACGTCCTAGATTATAGCTTTCCTTATGTCTATACTTATGTGTGGAACATGGAAAATGACATGAAAATTAATGTGTCGTCGTGCTTATCTGAACTAGAACTCTCAATCTTTGGACATGTATTCGGAATAGCATGAATTTGCTACACATATTTCTCCCGTTCTTTCTTATGTTGCCTCCTATGCACTCTCTAGGGGATGAGTTGGTTTTGTAACTACTACTTAATCATTTTGTATAACCTGTAGATTAGATATGCTATCTGTCCTGGTATTCTCTGATCCATTTGGTATAATTGGCTCGATACTGAATTTATTTCTGCAATCCACCTGATCTGTAGTTTTGCTTCAACCTTAACTCATACATTTCTATTAGGCTCTTGATGACTCAAAAGATATTATTTCCGGTCACTAAAGTAGAGTTATAGAAAAAACTGAGAATCTAAATTATATGATTCATAGGTAGCGAGGCTGAATAATCTAAATAGTTTATTCTCTTTCTTCATGCCCATCCTCCTCTTCTTCTTATGAACTTACAATTAATATTATGGTTGAACTTCTAGGCTTAGCCCAGTGACGAGTACTCATACCATGGGTACCCCAACGGCCCGGAGTGACGAACGGGCTGCCCCAAGCCCGGCTCCGACCAAAGGCCCCGCGGGGTCACTAAGGACGATCGACCCCGACCTAACGAGCTGCCCCAAGCTCGTCCCCGACCCAATGAGGCGTTCGACCCCCGCAGGTCGGACTCCCCACGATCTCCGACCAAGCTGAGGTGATCTCCGCCGAGGGCCAAGTGACGGGCCTCCACCGGCCATTAGCCACGTGCCCTACGGACACGATAGCTTAGAGTGACTGTGCGGGGGCAGGTGGCTCCTTCCTGAGGTGGTAAGGAGATTGCCAAAGTCAAGCTCCGATCTCATCGTCCAGACGCGCACGACATGAGGACGCGCTCCCTCCCGAGGCAACGTCAGCGCCTGACAGGCTTGCAGAGGGCAGGTGCGCTATTTTCCGGTGAAACAGCAAACTGCTCTGCTCAGTGAGTCCACCTACCCGGCGTGGGGGGAAGCAGACGCTGTCCAAATGACAAGACGAAGGACCAGAGCTCCTAGCATAGATCACCTCGCCCTTTCCTCTCCCAACTTCCCATGTAACCTGCCCCCTCCAGCTATATAAAGGGAGGCAGGATCCTCTGGGAGGGAGGACGGACTCCCTCCTCTCGATCTTTACAAATAGGCTATTTTCGATCTCACCCGTTCAAGCCCTTAGCTCCCGCTTGTAAAAACAGTGCAGTCGTCTGCACCCGCAGCAATATAACACGCCCACACGAACTAGAGTAGGGACGTTCGGCCCGAACCAGTATACATCTTGGACTCCTGAGTCTAACCATTCAAGGAGAGGGAACGCACGGCCCCTTAGACTTAAAAATTCACTCGCCGGTGCTCGAAACGCCGACACCCAGTTTGCTCTCTTTGACTTTTTGAGGTATAAGCCAGAGGTTGGTGATATCATAGTTGGTTGTGTCATTGAGGTATGTATATTTATGCTTTGTATCACTCTCTTCAAAAAAGGTTGTATTATTAACTTGAGTATATATTATTTGTAGGTGAAATACTCCAATTAAATCTAGGATACAAGGCTCCTGATGATTACAAGCCATTAATTAAGGAGACAAAAATCCCTCTGACCGTATGTAAATGCACTACTATTTAATGCTTATTGCTTGGTTTGCACTTGTACCATTGGTTGTTTCACTTGTTTGCAGACATCATGGGCCAACGTGATATGCCGTTCGGTGGGAAAACGATCGTGTTTGGTGGAGACTTCAGGCAAGTTCTACCGGTTGTTCGTAAGGGGACAAGGCCATAAATAATTGACGCGACGCTGCATAAGCCATACCTATAGGATTGTATGCGGTAGCTAAGGCTCGTACGTAACATGAGTGCCCAGAGTGATCCTGAGTACGCAGAGTACCTATTGCGGATCGAGAATGGTATTGAGGAGACTAATGAGGATGGCTGCGTGCGGCTTCTCGACCAGATCTATGTGCCATATACGGGAAATGGCACAGACATCGATAAACTCATACAGAGTGTTTTCCCTATGCTGGATGCCAACTATATCACATCTCGAGCCATCCTGTCGACCCGAAACGAGTACATTGATATGATCAATATGAAGATGATTGACCTGTTTCATGGGGAGAAGATGGTGTACCATAGCTTCGATTGTGTGGAGGATGATCCCTATAGCTACTACCATCCTGAATTCCTAAACACCCTGACCCCTAACGGTCTACCTCCGCATGTACTCAAGCTCAAGATTAACTGTCTTGTGATATTGTTGCAGAACATTGACCCTGCAAATGGACTATGCAATTGGATGAGACTTGTAGTCCGGGTATTCCAAAAGAATGCTATAGATGTCGAGATTGTGCTTGGCCAGCACGCTGGGAAGAGGGTGTTGTAAGGATGAGGATGCCGACTAGAGGGGGGTGAATAGGCGGCTTTTAAAATTCTCTCGCTTATCTCTACAAAGCAATTCACCCCTAATTATCCTAATACCAAAACCTTAACAAAAATTAATGCGGAAGCGATAAACTAAGGTTTTGACAATTAAAGCCTAAATCAACTAGGCTCACTATGTGCACTAACTAATTATGTCTCTAACAATAATTGTAATTTTAAAGACAAGCAATCAATCAATTTAATTATATGAATATAAATTGCTTGAATATAAATAATGAAAACAATGCAAGCACAAGAGACACAATACTTTTTACCGTGGTGTTCGGAGACTTGCCGGTCTCCCCTAGTCCACGTTGAGGTTAGTCCAAACGAATTGGATCGGCTCCATGAATTGAGCACCCACCTCGAATCCACTGGTGATAGCTCCTTTTTCCTCCCGGGTAGGCGAGCTCCAACCTTCACAAAATTTGTCGGGGCTTCTCACAACCTCCGTTGAGAGCTCCCGCGCACGACGCCGCTACGCCGTCTAGGTGTCGGCAAACACCAAGAGTAACAAGTCAAGCCTTCTAGCTTGAACCTCACCTAGTGCAACACATGCACTCCGGTGACCTCCTAAGTGCAACACATGCACTAGGCTCCTCCTCGAGTGCAACACATGCACAAGAGGCTCTCAATCCTCTCCTAATTGCAACACATGCAATTAGAGGCTCACACTAGTTCAAGAAGTAAATAGAAGAGGGCAACACATGCACTCAACTCCTACAAACACCCAAATGCTCTAGCAACAGCAACAACTCATGCCCTTGCCCTCCAAGGCCTCCTTTTATAGCCTCCAAGCCAAAACTAGTCGTTGGGGACGAATTGGGCAAAATATCCAGCAAACCCGGTGCTACCACCCAACTGAGACCGGTAGCACCGGCCTCCTCGCCAACGGCTACAAAACTAGCCGTTGCAGAAAATCCGGTAGCATCGGCCAACTGGGAGTTGTGCTACCGCTCAGGCGGTAGCACCGGCCTTCACCCCGGTAGCACCGGACCCGAGTCAACCACAAAAACATCCCTCTCTGGAATTTCTACATCGGACAGAGGGGCGGTAGCATCGGACCTCCGGTGTTACCGGGCTACCATGGGCAGTAACACCGGACCGAGCGGCAGTACATGCTCCCATAAGCGGTACTACCGGTCAGGCGGTGCTACCGGCCCTATATGGGCGGTACGACCGGCCATATGGAGAAAACGTAGTTTTTCACAAAAAACTTTTCTCCAAACAATTAAAGATTTATTCTTTGAGCTATGTGAGGATCAACACATGATCACAACACTATGCAAAACACATTTGCACATGTTAATCACATACTCCAAAGAATCGCATTAAGCACAAATTATTTGCAAAACACATTTGCAAATAAACCAAGAACTTATGAGATCAATCCTCTTAGCCATGTGATGATCAACACATGATCAAGTCAATTTGCAAAACACATTTGCAAACCCTATTCATATGCTCTAGGATCAAAACCCATAATCTCAAGTTCATTTGCAAAACACATTTACAAATAACAACTCCAACTTATTTGCAAAACACATTCGCAAATAAACCACGAACTTATAAGATCAATCCTCTTAGCCATGTAAAGATCAACACATGATCCCGATACTTTGCAAAACACATTTGCAAATGCCAACACATGCTCTAGGATCGAACCTCATAACTTCCAGCTTATTTGCAAAACACATTTGCAAATAACAAATCAATACTTTGCAAAAACACATTTTGCAAACACAAAGCATAAACCAAGCTTAGCCTTGTGATGATCAACACATGATCCAATCACAAACTAGAACACCAAAGCATGAGCTCTCTATTTGTAACACATGCAAATCTCTAGCACCATGCAAACAACCACAACAAATCAAGTTGCTTGAGCTTTCTCCTTTTGCAACACATGCAAAATTTAGCTTCAAGCAAAAACCAAATCAAATAAGATTCTTTTAAGATGCAAGCATGAGCACCTTTATTTGCAACACATGCAAATACTTAGCTCATACAAAATCAAATGCATAAGCTTCACCCATTTGCAACACATGCCAAATGGTTAGCGTCATGCAAACACCAAACAAGAGAGTGAGCTAGAGTGAACCAGATTGAGTTCATCAACACATGATGAAGCTCAAGCTAACAGACTCAACCCCTCTTAATAGTATGACGATCTAAACTAGACTCTTTAGCCTATCTAGTTATACCTTTGCTGCACGCGATCCACTTGGAGCTTTTATGATTTCCAATGATCTTCTCTCCGAGATCATTTCTTGGAGCTCATCAACACATGATGACTTATTCTTCTTCCCGATTCTTCATTATCTTGGACTCAACCTACTTTGCAACTCATGGAAGATGTTAGTCCAACAAACACGGTTGTCTCAACCATCACCGCACTCCATTAGCACATAATGGATGCCTCTAAGATCTATTGAGCACAACCCAAATCAATTTGAAAGATTAATTGGTGTCTTGAGTACTTTGATGTAACTAATGCTTCACTATACTCAAGAACTTTTCGCTTGTCTTTAATCAACAAGGAGACACCATCAACACATGATGAAATGTTCTTTGATTGATTGAGAGACAACCGAACTCAATTTAAATTACATTTAAATTGATATGAGTATATATAACTACATAAGTTTCATATACTCAATGTGATGGTTAGTAATGATCCATATATGTTTGAGTGATGGAAAGAGATCAATACATTTAGAGACCATCAACTATAGAATAAACTCCATTTGATATGTTCATATGGATAATTGAACTTTGGAACCAATATGCACATAATCAATCTTAGATTGCATATGAGTTTATCCTATCTTAGCATGAGTATACTTCAACTACACAAGTTATATATATACTCAAAAGATTGTTTCAAAGTCTTGATCCTTTATATCATATAGCAAGAGGACATAGATCAATACAATTGAAACATCAAGTTAAATTATTAACTCCCCCTGTATGTGTGCATTCATGTATATATAGATTTGGAAACATAATGCACATATTTAGACTAAGGCAATGGAAGAGTTTATCTTTTAACTTGAATCTTAAGTATGCATTAAGACGATAGAGTGAATATGAGTGCATACCTTGGGTTTTCTATTTTCCATCCGAATTTGAGACTAATAAGAATGTAGCTCAATTAAACATGTTAGTCTCATAATGATTGGATTTGTCATTAAACAATGATTAAGCATTAATATTAAACCAATCACCAAAACCAATGGAGCTTGAACTTACAGGTGTTCCTGCCTCGAATACCTCTATGTCCCTCTGATAACGAGATGTTCCCGTTTAGATTCAAGAGGAAGCAGTTCCCGGTTAGGCTCAGCTTCGCAATGACAATCAACAAGGCGCAAGGGTAGACCATCTCGAATGTCGATATCTACCTCCCTAAACCTGTTTTCTCTCATGGGCAACTGTATGTTGCGCTATCTAGAGTCACCGCCAGAAGCAACATCAAGATACTTGCCGTCGCAGATAAGGAGAAGGACAAGGGCCGAAAGTCTAAGAACACTCACAGAAACTTCACAAAAAACATTGTCTACAAAGAAGTACTCACATCATAGACAAGGTTTTGATGAAAATGATATCCAAGTCGTGTTGCAATGTAACTGTTTATTTTCAGATCTTTCAAGACGTGTACCAAGAATATCATTTCTAAATATGTTCTAATATAGTTGGAAATACTGCCATGCATCTAAATATGGTACATACAAAGTCCCGAGAGGACAGGATGTGGATCCATCCCTGGGTAGATTTTGGGCTCCTAGCCAAATAGTCAGACCAAACATTGGGTGCATGTGTAAAGGTGAGTATGAAAAATCATGTCGTTTTAACATTGCAGTTCAGAAGCCAATATTATTAGTAGAAAACAGAAATACAACATAACCTTTTCTGTTTAAACATTTGGTGCATTTGGTTGTAAGTATGTGCTGATTTTATATATAAATCAGCAAAGCATGTGATCCAAACTCGTTCAAAATCTTTGAATTCGAGTATATTTTTTTAAAGGTATGTGTTTTATTTGAATTGTTATAGATAGGTATATACTCTAAAACTGAAATTTTTGAAAAATATACTCGAATATGGCTTGAATTCGCGCATTTGAAATCATGGTGCCCCATTTCGGCTTTCTATGTATATGTATATGTATATGTATATGTATATGTATATGTATATGTATATGTATATGTATATGTATATGTATATGTATATGTATATGTATATGTATATGTATATGTATATGTATATGTATATGTATATGTATATGTATATGTATGAAAATGTTCCATACTCCTAGGAGTACGTACTCCCACCTCTAGTATACCGCTTAGATGATATTATTATACCTCTTTATCTTTTTGAGTATACCCTAATACTGATTATAAGATACTTTAAAGTGAGTTCCACGAAAAATTTCATCAAACTCCACCCTTTATAGCATAATTTGTTTATATATTCCTTTCACATATGTAAAAGGGTATATAACAAAAAAGAAAGGGTTTCGATGAATTTTTTTCAACCATGTTGTATTGGAGTATCTTAGAATTATTATTGGAGTATACCGAAAGTGACAAAGAAGTATAACACTTTCGTTTAAATGGTATATTGGAAGTGGGAGTAGGTACTCTTAACATGTGGTTTTTGGGATTTTGGACTTGTGGCACTTCGTTTTTTCCCTAGGGAAATGCTTCATATTTTCATATTGATAGAAAATGAATGTCCAGCTCGACAGGATAGAGGAATCAACAAAAAGAAACCCCTTAGATCTAGAAAAACATGAAAATAGCCATAGACATTTGCGAAACATCTTGGGAATCCTTGCCCAAGAAAAAAAAGCTTCTGAAGACAAAAATATTCATACATAAGTTTACAACGATAATACGCATGCATATGTACTCGTCCAAGACAACAAGCTGTAAGGAAAAGCTTTGCACGGATGTTCAAGACTGTCATTATCAATGTGCGTAGTTACATCCAAAATTGGTCAAATCCCTACTGCCCTATATATATATTTTTCTTCAGTTTGTATCACCTCTTGTTAAAGTGTTTTCTACGTCCTATGCAAGGATGGCAAAACCCTACTTTTCAAGGTGAAGTACTTAAGCATTTTCTTATCTTTTGAGCAGTAATTTTATTTCTTTTTGTAATTACAAATTGCAGGAGAAATTTCCCCTAAATTACTGGGTCGAAATTCCCAAAAAAGAAACAAAAAAAGGCTTGTTGGGCTGAACGAGTTAACAACTTAACACATCACATCTTGTGCTACCTCCACCTCCAACCTGAACGGTGGGCCCAGGTCGTACGTCTCACATCCGAAGCCTATATAAGCCGCCACCTCCCTGCTCTCCCCTTCCTCCCCTCGCGCAGAGAGAGAGAGGGGAAAAGAGGCCTCCCTTCTCTTCTCCTCCTCTTCGTCCCCCAAAAGAAAAGGGAAAATAAGTAAATAAATTTTAGGGCTTTCTCTCCGAATTTCTTGCGATTGCGCCACCGATTCGCCAATCGAATGCCGCGTGCATCCGGTGCCCCGACCCCTCCGGCGGCCACCGCCAAGGATGGTAAGAGCGCGACCAATCCCACGGGGGTTTTCGGGTTCTTGGGGGTTTTTTTTTCCCTGCTATGATGCTGCGCTGATCTTTTCCGGCGAGTTTTTGCGGCCTGGTATGGTGGTTCCAGTGCAATGTGATGGCATGTTGAAGAAATATCGGTTCTTGGCCGGGGATTTCGTTTAGATGCGCTTCCGGCTGATCGGTGTAGTCGAGTAGAGCCTTTTAGGCGTATCGATACGGTGTGCGGATTGTTGAAAAGACTCACGATCGAGTCTGATGTTACCAAAATCTAGTAGTTCTAGTACTAGGAGTAGAGAAATATCGTCGGGGAATGTGCAATCGAGACCTGATTTTGGCTTTCGGAAATTTTCCACCCCCCCGGTCTACAGCGATATGCTCTGTAGGTGTTTCTTGAATTGGGATACCGTGGTATTGGGGAACATCAGGATAAAACGTTGTCCTTTTGATCGCCTTGTTTTGTACGGGGATTTTGTGAAGCTAGGCAGGTGTCACCTGGATTGGATTACAGTGGAATCGAGAAAATTCAGAATCGAATGTTGTTCTTTTGATGGTTTGTTTTGCACAAGAATTCGTATAACCGGGCTCGTGCCTTTGCAACGAAATGTTGATGCGCTGCACGTTGATTTGTTTCCCATCCGGTTATTTCTGCTGATGTTGAGTTGAAACATGATGATTCCTTGTTTGTTTGGTGTATTATCTTAATCTTGCAGGTGCATTGAACTCACCTTTGTGACAGTGTAGCAATGTCTCGTATTATGTTGTGTTGGTGCATTGTTTTTTGTTGAATAGTGTGCACATGTGTAATTTCTTCGTGCTGGAACCCTTCTAGATGTTAAGATATCAGAGTGCTGGGAATTTGTTTTAGGCCATTGTGGAATTATTACTCAGATTTCTCTGGTACAATACAACAACCACAACCAAGCCTTTTGTCCCAAATATGTTGGGAGTAGGCTACGAAAGAAACCCAATCAAAGTCAACTGGTACAATGCCTTTGATTTTACATATGTTGCATCTCTACTATACTTTGTGACTGGCCTAGCGACTCATTTTAACAGATTACTTTGTCTTACCTAGTAATTTGTTTTCACAAATGTTACAAGATGGATCTATGTGTTGTTTCTTCTCCATCTTACATAGCAATTTGAATTGTACTGGAGATTGCAATTAAGAGTTAAGACCGAATCAATCTGTACAAGTGTCAGCCTTTGTTATAGGAACACCTATATATGTTTAGGAAATTTTTCTCATTTACTCCAAGTTGCTAGCGTCATAAGGTCTTGTGATTTTGCTTGTAAGGAAGATTTCCCTAATTTTTTAAACCGTCATGTTCTCCTCACTTCATCAAGTTAACATCAGCTAATAGTACACTCAAAGGATATATGCTGCTTGATGGTGTATTCTAACCTTTTGCTTTGGTGTCCATTTCAGTGAGCAGCAATGCTGGCCACTCTGAGCCATCTTGCAGCACACCTGCCTATCAGCAGGCATTTCGCCCTGTTACTCGGTCTATGACCCGTTTGCCTGCTGCTATTGCTGCTTCACCTGATGTGAAGGAAGGGGGGTCTTCTAGCACAAGCAGCCGTAAAAGTACCCTAGATGCTTGCTTTAGCATTCAATCAGCTGCCTCACGACCAACTGTAACCCGTGTTCGGACCCCTCATAGAGTGACTTCATCTGCTTGGAAGCCTCTGACTCAGCCTGCTGTCCTGAGTGAGGAATTGAAACGGGCAAGCATGCCTACAACTAACCCTATTGCCAAGCGCTCCAGAGTTGCTTCCTCCCAGGCTGCTAAAGACCCAACCAACCATTCAGCTTCCAAAGCTAATCCAAATGTTCCCAGTGGTGTGTACTAGAGGCTTTGTGAACTCCTTGCTATCAGTCATATTGTTTTCCAAATTTTGATTGAACTTTTTTTTTTTGCAGGCAAAAAGAACAGAAATGAAGAATGCATGAGCCAGGGTGATCAGTTGGATGGGGCAGTCATCCCATCTCCACCAAACAAACTGCAAAGGGGCAAGAGCTCTTCTGACGCAATTTCAAAAAGGAAAGCCACTATCAGAAACCAGGGTGCTAAATTAGCTGCTCCACTGCCTATAGGAAAGTCACAAACTGAAACCGGAAAGGATTCTGCCAGCATTTTGGCAAAAGTAGCTTCTGCTAGTACAAGTGACGTTGTCAGTCAATCAGTTGAGTCAGTTGTTCCATTGCTTCCACAGCAGCTGCAACCCAAGCCTGCAAAGAACTCCAATGTCATTACAGAAGCTATTGCCATTGGAAAAGGCCAAGTCAATCGATCTGTTGCTCCAGTCATTACAGAAGCTATTGCCCACAGAACAAGCCAAATCAATCAGTTGGTTGCTCCAGTCATTACAGAAGCTATTGCCAATAGAACAAGCCAAGTCAATCAGTTGGCTGCTCCAGTCATTACATTGCCTAGGAAGAACTTGCAAACCGATAATCAAAAGAAGCTTGCCAATATACTCATGGCCACAAGCCAGGTCCCGGCTGGTGCTACTGGTCCATTGGTCGCACCAAAGCTACAAATCGGGAATGTGAAGAACTCTTCCAATGTTCTCTCAAATCCAGCTTATAGGAGGGTGTTGTTAGTCAAACAGCAAGAGAAGCTGCTGCAGCAATATAAATTGCAGACTTCGCAACCACAGCCCCACATCAAAGGGCCAGGTAAAGTTTTACTATTTGTACTAAAAGAACTAACAAGAAAGCTAGATTGCTCCAAATTGTTCTTCGTATTCTTCAATGTGAGGCAGAGATAGTTTGGTGACTGTCTAGCCCTGTGCTTGTTGACTTAGATCATAATTGCCGCCATTGCAATTTCAGCTCTGTTTTCAGACGATGATGCGCCACCGATGGAGCCACTGGGAACGAGGTGCCAGCTCTGCAAGCTCGACGTCGCTTTCCGGCCACAAGGTGACGCTGGTCATGATGCTGCTGTTCCTCCAGTGGTGGCCGTTCTGGCATGCCACCATGCATTCCACAGCAGCTGCATTGAGGCTGTTTACGGTCTCGCCGAGCCTTCCCAGTGTATTGCCTGTCTTGATTCTGTGACAGCGCAGTGATCGCTAATCAGTAGAATCAGTTTGTCTGGATGAGCTATGGTATAGGGTAAAAAATTCCTTTTAGAGAGGGTTGAGGTCTCATCTCAGTTAATAGAAATGCTCTTGGGTATATGTGACTCAAATCAAAGTTGAATACCCCTTATCTGTTGGCTCTAGGTGGTGTAATTAGCAAGCTTTGCATTTTTGATAGCTGAATCATTGGACATCGTTGATTTGTTTTCTTCTCATAGATATACATCTGCATTGTACTTCTGGGTAAACGTGGTAATCTACTGCATATGCTGGTTCTATGTTGTGGGCATGAACTTGTGGTGGCTGATTAGTTGCTCGTAGCAGTAGGTTCTTACGGGTGAGGTGTGATGTATGGAGCATATGTGTGGATCTGGCATTGTGGCCTGGCCTGGGCCTTGTGTATAAGATGGCCTATGATGAACTGATATGCAAGGCCTTGTCTGAACTATGAAAAAGGCTGTTGGGCTCATGTAGGCGTTTTGGTGGCCCAGCTTTTCTAAATGTCAATGCAAGAAGACATACTAGTGAGTCCAAAAAAGAACAGGCGGAGGAGTGTACTCTGACTGTGCTTGGTACATGATGTTCACATGGTCTGCTTTCGCATTCATGCCCTGCATCTGCATGCATGCTGGCGTCACTGTGCCAGCGCAGCAAAATTGATGACTAAATGGGGGGGCACGGATGCTGGTGGCCTCTAATTTTTATCTGTACGTTCTGAACGGATAGAGAAATTTTTGTGTTCTTCCTCTTCTTTCTCGGCTTATAATTAGCGTAGTAAATGAGATAGATTAGTATGGTGATTGGCGAGTGAGCTTGCTTCCCATAGCCACAAAGGATCCCGAGGGAGAACATGGCTACTTGTTGTTGGCGGGGTAACTGTCAGACCAGGCAAAGAACGAAATGGAATGCGAACGATTCTGGTGTGAATCTGTTCGGCGAAATGGGGCAAAATGGAGCGGAGGATTAGGATTCTACTCTATTATTTACTCTACTTACTCAGAGATATACTTTTTTCTTCTTGATTTCCTTTCTTCCCCAGTCCAGCTTTAAACCTAAAGTTTTACAGAACCAACTCAACCGTAATTAGGAAGGTAAAACAGGTAACAATAATTACGAAAACATGATTATAGTTCACAGGAATTACTACGTTGCTTCTAAACCTTGGGATCCACAGTTAAAGTCTTCCGGATCAAATCTAAACCGTTTGCTCTCGCCATAAGTGAAGTAGACCAAGCTTTGTCCTAACCACCGAGTTTCTCTGTAAAGCTTCAGTTGTCTTCGGTTTGTTCTGAATTTTCCCCCATAGTTTCTCCACTCATGACAATTCCCCTTGCTCAACTAGTTTCTTGTCCTCAAGGAACAAAATCTAGAAAAGTACTTCTAATGAAAGTGTAACCCTCCCATGTCGCCTCTGCTGGAGTTAAATTGAGCCAGTGTATCAGCCATTAAACAACCGATTCACCCCTTCTAGGAATGACTCTCCTGTCAAGAACTGCGATCGGTTCAGTCTTAATTCTGCCATCTTCTCCCACAAGAGGTGATCCTGAAGTTAGCACGGTATGAGTTCCCAAATGTTTCTTCAACTGACTCATATGGAATACAGGGTGGATGTTAGCCTCTTCAGGCAATTGCAAATGATATGTCACTTTTCCTACTCTCTTCATCACCCAAAAATGTCCATAAAACTTTGATCTCAGTTTCAGGGATACCCTCAATCCAAATGCGTTTTGTCTGTATGGATGTAACTTCAACTTCAAATACACCATGTCTCCCACTTGGAAAGTTCTTTCAGATCTATTTTTATCTGCAAAATGCTTCATCCTTTCCTGAGAATGCTGCAGATTCTTCTTATTTTTCTGTATCTTGTCTTCCTTCTGCTCGACAGATACCTTAGCCTCTTCCAACACATTACAAGGTATTGTGAACTCACCAATTTGAGGAGGTGGGTAACCGTACAAAGCCTGGAAGAGTGACATCTTCAAGGGTGTGTGATAAGAAGAATTATGTCACCACTCTGCTATAGATAACCATTTAAACCACTCTTTTGGGTTCTGAAATGTCATGCTTCTCAAATAAGCCTCTAAACACTAATTTACTCTCTCGGTTTGGCCACCACTTGTGGATGATAGGCTGTACTAAATCTAAGTGAAACCCTCATTGCCTTGAAAACTTCAGTAAAGAACTTGCTTGTGAAGATTCTATCTCTGTCAGTGACTATGGCAATTGGTAACCCATACAGTTTCATCACATTATCCAAGAACAATTGCACTACTTGTTCAACCGTATGTGGATGAGATAGACCAATAAAATTAGGATATTTAGTGAGTCTATCTGCCACTATTAAAATGACATCTCGTCCCTGAGATTTTGGCAAACCTTCAATGAAATCCATGGAAATGTGTGTCCATGCCATCTCGGGAATTTCGAGATGATTCAATAACTCAGGTATATGAATATGCTCATCCTTAGTAACCTAATAGATAGGACATTCAGCCACCATTTGATCCACATCTTTTTTCAGTTTCAGCTAGTAAAACAGTTTCTTAATTCTGTGATCTGTTGCTCTCATACCCGAATGTCCTCCAAAACTAGAAGCATGAAAGTTGTTTAAGATCTTCTGACTGAGTTCATCTTTGTTTCCTACATACAACCTTCCTTTATACCCAGTGGCGGACCCAGGATGAAATTTTAGGGGGTGCTCATCGAAGACGACGCGGCAACGTCGGCAAGAGAGGTGGTGGAGCTCAGACGCGGCGGAGCTCAGACGCGGCGAGGCCGGGGCAGCTCGGCCAGTGCGGCGTCGTGGGCAACGCTGCGTGGTGCAGGCGGGCGCCGCTCTCGCCTCCTCCTCACCGCTCGGACCTCCTCCTACTCAGGCGGTCGTCGGTCGCTCCTCAGGGCTCGAGGCCGGTTTGGGCCTCCTCAGCCGTCCGTCGCTCTCGCCTTCTCCTCGCCGCTCGGTCCTCCTCTGTTCGTCTGGCCACCGCTCTCACCTCTCTGTCAGGATCTCCCGAAAATCCGAACTGAAGTCTGAATCCGAAACTTCAGATCATCCACAAAACACAGAGAAATCTAGCGAATACAAACCAGAAGAACTCAGAACCGAGGAAATTACGCTAACAAACTAAGAAGAATCTAGATATGCGAATATTCATTCCATCTTCCCATCGTTCTCTTGTTTTATACCCAGTACATTCACTTTTACCCAGATGAAACAGGTGTGGTTGTTATGAATAGCACTTGATGTATTCAAATATGAGGCCAATGGCCAGAATATATAGAGTACACGAGGTATAAAAGGAAAGCATATATAAGGCAATACTGTATATGGAAAACCTATATAAAGTAATCATCTGTATAAGGTAATATATCCTTAACCCCCCCCCCCCCCCCCACAAATGCAAGGCGTATGCAATAGCATTGCATTTGGAAGGGTTGACACTAAAATAGGAAAAATCCAAAATCTTGTTCTTGAAGTAGTCGTTGTAGCATCCAATTTTTGAAAAATTGAGCCGACGAAGAAGAGCCGATGGTGGAGCCAAGTCGACGATGGAAAGCCGACGAAGGAGCCGAATCGACGAAGAAGCCAAATCAACGAAGGGGCCGAGTCAACAAAGTTGACTGAACGAGCCAAATCGATGAAAAGAATCGAGCCGATAAAAAGAGCTAAGCTAACGAAAAAGCCAAGATGCTAAGGACTTGGATGGACGCAATGGAAGCTAAAAATAAAAGACTCAAAGGAGAACCGAAGAGCCGGAGCCAAGCCAAGGAGCCGAGCCAATCCAGCAACCAAGCTGAGCCGACAGCCAAAGAGAAGCTGGAGCCGGACAAAAAGCTAGATAGCCAAACCAGAGAAGGAGCCGATCAAGAGCCAAGCTGAAACAAAAGCCAGATCCGAAGCCAAAAACCAAGAAGCTGGAGCCAGGATTCAAAACCGGATTTAAAACCAACTTTGGGATTAGATTGGAGTCCAGCAAAGCTCAAAAAGAAAACAATCAGGATAGTGCTTTCGTGAGGAAGCCAGAGCTTCGGGCGTCTCTCAGTGCGGCGAGCTGGCAGGCGAGGCAGATCGGGAAGAGGCCTGGCGAATGGAGTGGAGACAGCCGGTGGGCCGGTGTAGGGCCCCAGAGGGAGCCCACGGCGAATAGCAGGCGGAGAACGTCGGCGCGGAAGCCGCGCGGAGGCTGAAGGCGACGCCGGAGGGTGTGGGTGGCCGGAGGTGATGTCGATGCGGGAGCCTGAGGGGCGGTCGGCCGTTAGAGGCTGGAGGCCGAGCGGCGCGTGCCGAGCCGAAGGCGCTGCTGGGCCGTGGTGGCGACGCGTGAAGGCGGCCGTGTGGAAGGGTGCAGTGAGGCCGGTCGGTGCCGGAGACGAGGCCGGGTGGCCGAGGCGGGAACGGCAACCGAGGCGTGCACCTCGACCGAAGCGACTGTTCCCGGAGGCGGCGTCCACCAGGTGGAGGTAGCGCTGACGGGGTTGGCCGGTGGAAGCCGGGCCGACAGCGGTGGAAGATGTCGGTGTCCTCATCCTCAGCAACGACGGGAGAGGCCGAGAACGTAGAGGAGCAGAGGCTCATCGCACGATAAGAAGAGCCAGGCGCGATGCCACTGAGGACGAATAACGACCAGAGGAGCGACGGATGTGTAGCCGGCTGGAAGAAGCGGCAGTCGCGAACGGTGGGCGAGGGTGGCGCGTGCTTAAGACCGGTGGGGTGGCCGCCCCCGGGAGTGGAGATCGCTCCTCCCGGGGGCAGCGACAGCGGAAAAGAAAATGGGGTGGCGGCTAGGGATGGCAAGTGCACGCCGGTAAACCCTAACCCTAGAATCTAAGCTCTGATACCATGTTATAAATAGCACTTGATGTATTCAAATATGAGGCCAATGGCCAGAATATATAGAGTACACGAGGTATAAAAGGAAAGCCTATATAAGGCAATACTGTATACGAAAAACCTATATAAGGTAATCATCTATATAAGGTAATATATCCTTAACAGCGGTAAACATAACAAACTCGGTAAGATCAAAGACAACATACAAGAGTAATCACAACTACTTTATCGGTATTCACTGTTTATAGACATTAGACCATCAGATAACCTTCTCCCTAATAAGATTAAATCTGAACCGTTGGATCCCCTTTAAAGGTAATCGCTGAACCAGTATCTTCTCCATCGACTATGCACTGTGCTTCTTCAACCTCCCGAACTCCTCACACTCATGCCTCCTCGCCGCTCTTCGGGTTGGGGACTTGGGGATGCCAGCGGGAGGTACCCATGGGCCGGCCGACGGTAGGGGGTGTGCTAGCCCCGACTGACCCCCCGCTGGGTCCGCCCCTGTTTATACCTTAGAAGCCCAGCTACCAAGGTGTATGGAGCATTTGGCCCGACAAACGTCTGTGCTTCTCTTAGCAGCTTTTGGCTATGTTCATCCCCAATGTAGCTATCTTTAATCTCCGAAATCCACTATACTGCAGTAATGGCCTAACAAGAATTTTTTCGAGTATTCCCATAAGTATCCCTCCTAGAAAGAGCATCAGCTGCTATGTTCTCCTTTCCTTTTTAGAAATGTTCACTGTTGTAGCCTCCTAAAATTTTTTTACAGAACTAGCCCCGTTGATTTTTTTTGGCAGGAATGGCCCCATTCCGCGTAGGGGTAGCGCGGAATTTGCCGGATCACCCCCGCAGCGGAAAACCCAAATCACGCGCCCCTGTTCTACAGAAATTGCATTTCCCGCGCCCCTACTCCGCGGCAATAGCATTTCCCGCGGCTCTATACTGTGGCAATTCCAATTTTAAAAAATCCTACGCGACAGCACCATGGCACTGTAGCAATTCTGTGCTACAGTACCATGGGATTTCCTCCCCGTAGTACTGTAGCGCAAAGAGGGGTTATTTTGCAAAAAAAAAGAGAGCTATTTTTGTAAAAAAAAGAAATAAGCGGTCAAATACGTCTTTCTCCCCAATTCTAGGAATCTTTGTTCAACATCTCAAACAACGGTTTGCATATTTGTCTATAACCCCTCACAAACCCCCTATAGTATCCTGTCAGTCCCAAAACCCCTCTAAGCTAGGTGATGTTACTGGGATGAGGCCATCTGATGATATCATTTATATTTTTGGGGTCGGTCGACACTCCAGCACCATTAATAACATGACCAAGATACTACTTGAGAAGTAGCAAAAACAAATTTGCTTAGCTTACCTTGAGCCGATGTTCCCTTAAAATCGTGAACACAATTCTAAGATCTTTTTCAAGCTCTTGTTGTTGGCTCCCTTAGAAACACATTCATGCTCTTGTTGTTGGCGGGTAACGCCCATGTCGACGAAGCCATGGCTAATATAGCTGTGGCCTCGGTCACTTTGTTTTTTCAAATCCAATATCTATGTGTATATATTTATAAATTTTGCCTTCTTCTCTACCACGGTAGGCGACATGTGTCTCTTGCTGTGTCTAAGGAGCATGAAAACCTATATGCCACGCTCGAAGAATGCGGAAGTTGACGGAGCTTAGCCGACCGTGGGAGCAATGCGATCCACCGTGGCAGGATAGCTTCCGCGCTACCCAAGACGCGCAACGAGCTCGCCACGCCGCCTTGCGATGCCGTGCTCACCGCTTGTATTTATCACGCTTGGTCAACCTGCTTTTGCCTTCTTCTCTACCACGGCAGGCGACATGTGTCTCTTGCTGTGTCTAAGGAGCATGAAAACCTACATGCTACGCCCGAAAAATGCGGAAGTTGACGGAGCTTAGCCGACCGTGGGAGCAATGCGATCCACCGTGGCAGGATAGCTTCCGCGCTACCCGGCACGGCAAAGAGCTCTCGCCACGCTCGCCCTTGCGATGCCGTGCTCACCGCCGCGCTGTCACGCTTGGTCAACCTGCTGCGACACCAGTCAGCTTCCGTGCTCCTCGGACGCAGCAGGAGACACATGTCACTTGTCGTGTCTTTCGAGGTAGAAGGACTAAATTTTTAAATGCATGTAAGGATTTTAGATTTGAAAAGAGAGAGAGAGACTGACTAGAAAAGCAATGGCCTCCTGTCGACCAGCGAAGTACGATGTACGACTGCAACCGTGAAGAACGCCGTTTCTGTCGTCGTTACTCGTTACGACCTTCAAAAGTAAAAGCCAGAAACCAACGACTCGGCCAGGACAGGGGAGTAGCTTCCAAGGTGAACCCCCTCGCGATCCTAACCACAAGATAACGCAACCAACAAGACATTAAGCACCGAGAGAGAGAGAGAGAGAGAGTTTTAGGAGCTCAGGTAGCAACCGGCAAGAGAAAACTGAGCTGCTTGGAGCCAAGAAGCAGAGGTGAGGTTTTGATTATTTTATCCCTCTTGTTGTTCTTTTGACATGATTCTTTTTGCTCATACGACCCTGTCTTGTAAATATAAAGAGGAGAAATCAAGGCTAAGCAAACAGAACCGGGTGTCTACGTTGTTAATGAGGGATTTTAGCTGATGGATGCGATTCTTTGTGCTGCAGGAAAGGAGAAAACCATGGAGGA
Organism: Otatea glauca; assembly: GCA_036346275.1. Classification (NCBI taxonomy): domain Eukaryota; kingdom Viridiplantae; phylum Streptophyta; class Magnoliopsida; order Poales; family Poaceae; genus Otatea; species Otatea glauca. The sequence goes on along the minus strand of CM070714.1, from coordinate 53,179,786 downwards.
GCCGTCTTCGGTTGACCCCCCGCGGATTTTCTGGAAGTCGAGGAGGAGATCAGGCTCAGGTGCTTGTTACTGGAATTTCTACCCAAACATATCCTCTTCTTGATTCTGGTTAATTTCTGTTCAGCACTTTGCAAGCTTCTCTGATATTTTCTTTTCATGCATCTCTGCATTTTCTGTTCGAAAATAAAATAAAATTTATGCAGACAGCAAAGCCATTGGATTTACTGTTTTACGCCAAACAGCTAGTAAGTAATCCCGGCTGCTTTAGAATCATTTTTCTTCTTCGCAAACCATTCCTCCTTTTTGTTCATCAATTTTAGCACGGTAGCTGGTGGCCTGGAACGTCCGAGTGAGATATTTCGTGAGGGAATAAATGATTGCCAGCTCACAGAAACGATATAATTATCCGGACACGTTAATCACGCACCGGTGCTGCTAATTGTTTGGACTAGTGATTAACGAACTGTTTTGGTGGTTCGTTTGGTGCAAGTTCATGTGGATGAGGCTTGGTGGTGATTGCTCACAAGGAGGTTGATGTGGCCCGTTTAATTTGCGTGTCTTTACCGCCAAGATTCTGAAACTGCACCTGTCGGTGCTGTAGTTAGTAGTGGCCTCGCGAATATGCTTGCACCAAGAAATCATAATCCTTTCAGTAACTTGCTGTTATGGAATGAGATTTCAGTGTGCTTACTGCTCTGTGGTTGCTTATGTGCCTCATAATTTTCTGCTCTTTTGTGCAAGGCCATAAACAGCTGTGCATAATGCAACGACCTCTTAGTTCTAAAAGTAATAAGACCACAATTTGGAACTAGATGACAGATGTGAATGTGATGACAGAGATATACATATGGTCTTGCTTCAGTTGTACAGAATAATTATGGCATAAGGCTCGAGAGCCGAGTGTTTGTGTGTCAGATTTATTTTAGGGTTGCTGTCAGAATGTTACATTGAGTCAATTCGATGGTACATCCGGTGATAGTGACCAATTTATTATTTCGGAGCATGTGATGTTGACCAATTAGCTTAGGTCAAAGTAAATCAGTTTGCTATTAGAGTAACTCTCTGAGGGATAAAAACACAATGTATCCCTCTCCTTTCCAGTACGTATGAGACTAGTTCATCAATAGATCTTGTAGGGAATAGTTTGCCTTTTGTTCTTTACAGTCGCTGTTTCCTTCCCTTCTTCCTTTGCTTCTTTGTCAAGGATGGTATATACATGTCGCAATACAATTCATTGAAAGGGCGGTAAAGAGCCATTGGTCTCTTCCTAAATGAAATGTTTGAGCTGATTTATCTGTAACAGGTTTCTCCAGGGTATATTCCATGACAGTCAAACCCATTCTGGCTAACTTATCAGTAATCACAGTGAAAGAACTTCCATCTGATCATATTGTAGTGCTAATGGTCTTGTGTGCATTAGATTTTAGCTGGAGAAGTGTACGGACTCCTGAATCTGACTAACAATTAACAATATGTATGTTCCAGCTAATGGCCGGAGCTTGCAACAAGAACTTGACAAAGATGCCGCCACCGAAGAAGTGAATGATCTTCAGGATCAAGGAGAAGCTATGAAGATCGACGATGCAACTGCAGCAACAACTATGGCTGATGATGTTCAGCCAGACCCGAAAGCTAACTTATCCGAGAAGAGAAAGGCGCTGTTTGAGCCTCTTGAGCCGATCAACGGCAAGCGCACCTCTGCTGAAATGTTGCTCCCACCACCAGACTTCGAGCCTGCATCATATCCTAAGGGATGGTTGGTCGGCAAGAAACGCAAGCTTGTCAATGTAGATGTGGTGGAGAGCATGAGGAGGATAGCAGTACAAGAGATGAACAGAAAGGTTCATGATCTTTCAAATAGTTTACCACCACATACTATCATGATACCATGCTGCATGCAATACTATTTTTCTAGTAATTGCATCGATGATCAAGGCCTGAAATCAAGCCAGAAACACTAACTCTATCCTTAATTTATGACACATTCATTGCTCTAGTGCACCTTAAGGTAAATTATAGGCAATTTTGTTGTGCTAAATATCTGAAGCACAAATTGATACCTGTATTCATGGGATGGTATGGCAGGACCGTGAGATCAATGGACTGAATGAACAGCTAGAGGAAGACTCCCGCGTGCTCGAGCTTCTGCAGAAGCAGCTCGAGGATGAGCGCAAGAAGCGGGCGGAGATAGAGAAGGAGAACTCCATGCTTCATGAGCAGGTATCCATGCTGATGAACATGCTCGATGACAACGAGGGCTTTGACGAGGAAGGAGAAGCGCCACCGCCTGATTCCTTTGCTTAAACAGTATTTGCCATTTTCGACAACTACAGCTTATACATCTCTGGGTACCAGTTTAAGAGTATCCCAGAGGTTTATCGATCTTGTGTAGAATTCCATTTCTTTTATGGTTTGATTTGTGTAGACGAAGGGTGCATGTTTACGGTACCTATTCCTTTCTAGGTTGCAAATGCAAGTGTGACGCGACACATTTTATTTGATTGGAAGTGTATGTACATGTTATGAAAATCCCCGGGCCAGAGATTGCCAGCCGTTGTGCAATGCCTTCCATTACAGTTCTGTATGGTATTTCATATTTCCAAGTCACCGGCATTTGTAACATACCAATATCATAAGCAAGTACCAAGCTGAGTAAAAGATACAGAACAGTATCCGAGACGAGCGAAAAGGTACTATCAAAGAAATGAAATCCCTTTGAAATGATTTTTGCAAATAAATTGGTGTTCTATTGTTGCAAAATAAATTCCTCAGTCAAATGAATTAATAAACAAGCTAAAAGAAATGCTGTTGAAGCAATCTACCGAAATATTTATAGAGGGGGACTAAAACAAATTTAGGAAGGTGCTAACTTATTGCTCATAACTACAATTTTTTACAGCTGCTGCTCTAGTCCCAGGAATGAAAACAAGAAGTCCATTCCGCATCAGTTCTCACAATCAGAGTCCTCTGGAATGTTGAACAAGAACTGTGGAATCCTTTCTCGAGATGGCAGGTGGCACTGTGCCATTTGCAGTTTTCATAGCAGGTGCTGAGCTGAGTTCCTCATCAAAGTCCCCTTCGTCTACAACAATCCAGCCACCGTTATTGGGCTCAGGATTTGGTACGGTGGTTGGCACGGCGTCTTCCTCAAGCAAACAACAAAGAGAGTCCACCCTTGCCATCAGATATTTCTCATCAGAGGCTGGCGGACATTGTGTGTCGCTGAAAAGGCACTGAACAATCTCCTCCACAAATTCTTCGGCTGGCGCCACATTATCGGGCAATGGAGGATTACTTGCAATCCTTTGCTCCGTTACACAATTACCGAAATAGTTTACCAAATCATCCACATCCACAGACATGGATGTTTTTTGTCCAGACACTTTCAGCTGATTCCACCAGTTGGGGTTCATTTGTTCTTGAGCAACACCTTCATCCCCAGCACCTGAAAATATACTTACGTTAGATACAAATATTATAGAAGGTTATGTACGCATGGCATGGAAACCTTTAATTTTAGACTTTTAACAAGCCATGTCATTTTGCTTGAATTCAAAACATATGAATAATTTACCAAAGTTCATTGGCTCAGCAAATAACTCTGGTTGCTCCACAATAAGATCCTTCACTCCATCCTTTTTGGACATCGAAGAAACAGCACATGGTGGCACAGGTTCAGTGAACTTGGGTAGAGGGGCTTCATGTTCATCTTTCAAGTTTGTATAACCATGACACCTCTTCAATTCATTTGGGTTTCCAAATATAGAACATCTTGGTTCAAAAACTGGGGAGTCCAATATGATATCTGGCTGTTGGCTCAATTGATTTAGCCGCTGATCACATTGAATAAGCTTCTCAAAATTCTTGATTAACAAACTTGAGGGGCACTGCAAAACATGTCTCCTGCATTTAGATCCTTTTAACAGTTAGTTCCTTTCGCAGGCACCCAGAATCAAAATAATGGAATCAGCATATAATAATGCAAGTGGCACGCACCACAAATGAGAGTAACATTGAATCAAAATCAGCAAATCTAGCTGCAAAGTCAGGGTAATGCAGTAAAAGAGCAGTTGTGCATTAAAAAGAGTAATGCACGTTCAGAAAAACTAGTGTCATAAGCTCATAGCTCACAGCTTTTCTACTTAAAGATCGTATGAAATTCCCCTCTAACATGGACCATAGTTATGCACTAATACTTCACCTGTGCAAGCTTGCTTGTCTACCAGTGAAATCTGATGCAGCCTGCCACAGCGTATGTTTTCTTGGTTGAGGATCACTCTCTTTGAAGAAAAGGGGTGGTCGGGCCAACTTCAGAAAACAAAATGGAAGCTTCCTTAGAGGAAATAACGATGGTAACAAAAAGAAATGATAATAAAATATGCCTATATTCTCAGTCACTTACCACCAGTTCCAAGGTTCCATTTCCATTATCTGGGCAAGTTGCCTTCAAAGCAGTAATATCTGACCACTGAATTTCTATCTTACTCTTAAGACCATCATCCAGAATTTCCCAGACAAGCTTGTGCTTTGCAAAGTAGCATTTTGCCACCAAATCACCTTCATAGTGTGATGTGTACTGCACAAAACAGTATTTCCTTTATTGTTACAAAAAATTGTTTAGGAAAGCTTCTAAGCAGTAATCAAGTATTTGCTCCACAGTAACATATATCAGTTAACAGGAAATTCATTACCTCCCAAGTACCAATTTTCAAAACATTTGCAGGAAAATTTGAAGCTTTCAATCGTTCACCAGCTGTAAGAGCCCCAGATTTAATGTCTTTATTCTTGGGAGGCTCAGAAGTGCTATTGTCCATAGCAGACTGCCCTGCAGCAGACTTTACCTGAGCAAGTCTCATCTGAATCAGATCCAACAGAGATGGGCTTTTTCTTAACCGCAGACCCAATGGGCTAGGTTCATCGAGTACAATAGAATATATGTCCTGCAAAATGTCATGTCAATACTCAAGAGTATTAACAATTAAAGAGGTGCACATTCTAGACATTAAATGATCAAACAAATCATATAATTAATTAAAAAAACTATATGATTTGGTTAGCATGAAAAGATATTTCCACAAACAACTTATAACAAATGCATACCTAAAGTACCTAGCAAGCAATGAACTGTCCATAACAGGTTAGCTCGTGTGTTTAATTAATTAATTATTATTATTACACTAGTGTTTTAGTTTTATATCTTCTCGCTTGCTTTCATTTCTCCCTTACCCAAGTTTAAGCCAGGTAGTGAACCACCAGGATCACACATATGAACAAATTTGCATAACCATTCACCACACCGCAAAATTTCCCCATAATTTTTAGGGGACCAACCACACATAAGTTGCCAATGTAGGACAAAACCTTCGGTTCTTGAGCAATGCCTATTTTGAATGTCTACCGATTAGCTGCACCCATAGACTAAGGTAGATTGTCGTGCCATATTTCCCACAGTCTACAGTCATGAATTATAATAGTGCATATTTTCCTTGATACAAAGTCAAAAGGGATCCTACACAGGGTTCATTCAATTGGAGCAAAATGAACTGATAATAATGAGCTTGCAAAGCATAACAGCATAAGCTAGACACTTCAATAACACGTTAAAACATTTTCCAGTCTAAAAGGAAGCTACCAACTGTTTTTCTGATTTCTACTATAGAAGCAAGATAATGACAGTGCAAAAATCAAAATTTTAAGCAGTCAAACCATAAATCAACGTGACATCTGCAAAAGTCATGAAACTAAAAAAAAAGTCAGTCCTGTTTGGAACGCAGGAATTTCATGCAAAACAGTTAATTCCCACAGGATTCAGGAAAAATTCCCACGTTTCAAACGAGGCCTTAACCAAGGATGTCACCATACAATCCTACGATTTACGATCTAGGTTGACTGAACCGATCCGGTCCTAGGATAGAGTCTTAATTTGGTAGAATCTTAATATTATTAAGATTCTGTGAGGACCCTCCCCCTTAATCCCCTCATAAGCATAACATGATCATCATCATTAGTCTTAAGCATGTATTAAGAATTTCTAATTAAGCATGAGCATGTAATTGATCAATTGCACGAGCATAGCATGCATACCTGGAGTAGCAGTGAAGTGGCAATGCAGTGAGTAAAAGTGAAGGCATGAAATGGTAAAACAGTGGAGTAATTAGTAAATGTGGCATAGTAAAAGAGTAAATGACCAGTGCAGTCAAAGCCTAAGGCAGAGATTCGTTGCCCTTGTCTCATGCGGCAAAACAGAGAAAAAGCAAGCCAGCCTTCCATGCAATGCACTTCACCACCATTTTAGCCAAGCCAGTACCGTTGCTAAGCTAGCTTTCGGCCAAGAGACAGCAAGGGCAGGTGCAGCTCCCTTTTCCCATCTCTCATAACCAAGTAATAGAGAGAGCCAAGGCAGCCAGTCATTTCATTCCACAAGCCACACAAGCGCAGCATTCCATCAGCCAACCGAAAGCTCGCAAAGAGCAAGAGAGGAACCACAGCCAAGCCAAATCAGAGGAGGAGCAAGGGAGCAAGGAGGTCCCAGCCGGCCAACCAGGGAGCAAAAAAAAAAAGGAGTTCGGTCAAGGAGTTAAGAGAAGGAGACCGGACCTCAAGCAAGAGATCAGCCACCTTCATCCTCTACCTCAACCCGGCCATCAACTCCATCAACCGAAAACCGAACCAGCCAGGACCTCAAGTAAGTGCTAGAGCTAGCAGTAGAGTATGTAGCGGTAGAAGGATAGCAGTGTGTTGGAGTAAAATAGTGGTCTCAGTAGGGTGAGCCCTGGTAGCTCGCGAGGAAGCGTCCTAGCCAAGCCAGTGTGACATCCTCGCCCCCCAACCTAGAGCTCAACCCTAAGAATCATCATCGACCCTTACCCTGTAGTTCATCTTACCTCAAGAAGTCAAGAAGCTAGTAGATCGATAGATCCAAGCCAAGAAATCACAAAAGCACAAAAGAGCACAAAAATCCTTTTCTGCATGAGCTAGGGTTAGCTTAGGAGCCATAGAGGGCTTCGGCCAGGAAATAGCCGCAGTAGAGAGAGGGGAGTGTTAGTCGCAGGAGAGGAGGAGAGCTCGGGGAATAGCTTGGCTGGTGCTCAGCCGAGTGGAGAGGGAGGAAGTGAGTAGCAATCGGCAACAGTGGGGAGCAGCCGAGTAGTGAATGGAGTCGGCATCAGAGGGGAGAGGTGAGGGAGTAATAGCAGAGACCGTCCGAATGATTTGGAAGCCAAGAGGCTTCGGCCGAATGGGTAAAAAGCAGCCGAGATGGCTTCGGTCAAATAGCCAAGCGGCCAAATGGCCAAGTAACCGAATAGCTCAACCACCAGTAAGACTAGTAGCTCTCGGCCAAGTAAGGCCATCGGCCAGAGCAGCCAGCAGAAATGAGTAGAAGGCAGAGAAGTAAGGAAGGTAGAAGAAAAGAAAATGAGAAAAAGAAGGAAGAGAAAAGAAAAGAGAAAAATTTGGAGAAATGGGTAATTGGAGGATGTACCTTCATGCATGTCATCAATAGCATTAATAAGTTGCATTAGATGCATAAAAGAATATAAAGTAGTAATGTAGTGCATGGCATATAAGAATGAATGTCAATTTCATTAAATGATAAAACTGATTAATTGGAAATGTTGGACATTGCAACTCATATTTAATCAATTGTCGTAGATTAATGTAGTGTGAATTTTAGGACCAGAACAGAACCCCTTGGTCAGCCAGAGCCCTTTTTCGAGCGAGGGCGAACGTTTCGAGTATATTCTAGGCAAGCATATTTTGATCATGTCTTATTAAATATTTTACTGCTTTTATGAATTACTTATACCATCACTGCATTGGAAATTATATTTTCAAATTGAAAATGTGAAATTGGAGGTGTTGGGTTAAACGGTTGGATAGATGGGCAGGTGAATGGATAATGAATGGTTAGATTGGTGGATGAGTTGTTATGTGTAACTAATGTGTTGGCGTGTGTTAATAGGGTGGGTAGAGCACGCCGATGAGAAGGGAAATCGCCGGTGGGGTCCTCTACATAGGCTAGCATATAAGTTTCAACCAGCTAATATTGGGCAATGAGTCGTAAAATTAGTACCAATCATGGTGTATGAAATCGGTCAGAAAAGGTTGTCCTATGATGGTATTAGATTCTCCACAATGGGTAAGAAATTAGAGTCGTGCTGGGAAATACCGGTATGACCCAAGGGGACTGTGAATTGAATGTGCTAGGGGTGGTATATTTGAAGCCCGGTGGGTACCGCTAGATTAAGCCAGGGTACAACTATATCTGGAGTGTAAGGTAGCTTGGGGAGGTGTACCCCATACTAAGTGCAGGGTGGAGAACGAATACTGAATTAGTGATAAACGTTCTGGGGCATCTCTTGTGGGTGTCACTGTGGGTAAAGTGGTACAAACTTGCGCAAGGTAAATCTTGAATTCAAGCCAGTCTCTTGGATTGGAGACTACGGAAAACTTAGGCTGTCTCATATACAATATTAGTAGTGTCTTTCACAAATTTAAAATCTGCAACCTTTAAAACTAAAATCTATTTCTTACAAAGGTATTTTGGATGGGTTGGGTCAGTAGGTGGAATTGGATAGGAATTGGGTTATTTAGAAAACTCATCTGATGCATTCATTATTATTATTGTTTGTTGAGTACTTAGTACTCACCCTTACTTAATTCCCCCCTTGCTTAGGAGGTGGGTCCTATGGACAACCCTCTGAGGCGGGGCGGAGGACTGTGCGCAGGAGCAGGACCTTCCGGAGGACGACAACTACTACTATTAGGAGTAGTAGTACTAGTAGGCCGTATTCCCGCGCTAGCCGTTCGTCAAGAGTTAGGAGGTTATTAGTTGTCTTTTGTTATAATAGCTTTTATGTAAAGATAAGGTATGTACAATAGCCTGCGTGACTAATGGAATGTAATAAAGATTTTCATTATCAGTCTCTAATTATTGTTCTGTTGCAATACTCTGAAAACGGTATAGTAACTAATAAAGCATCGGGATGCCTAATGTTTTGCTAGCTACTGTACCAAGGTGATGGCAGTGTGATTGTCGTACCTGGGGTTAATTAGGCGGGTCACCACAGATTCTACCGAAAAAATTTGTTGGATCATGATCAAAATTTTCATACAATCCTACTCTATTCTAGTATTTTATTATAAATAATTACTTGCATATACCCTTTTAACTGCAAAATTCTACTTTTATCTCTTCATGTCCATTATAATTTGCATAAATAACAAATCATCTTTCCTTTGTGCTACATTTTTATAAACAAAACTTTTAAATGTATAATTTTAAAAATAGTAGCGATGAAATACATGGTAGATTTTTAAAGGTATTTCTTTGGTAGAATCAGATAGAATCTTAGATTCTGCATTGATCACACGATTTGCGATCCTACAGAAGAACCTCCAATCCGATTCAAAATCGTGATTCTGACAACCTTTGCCTTAACTCCATATCCAAATATCCATGAGATCATGACTCATTCTAACGCACGAAAAACTAAATATTTGACCTAAAATCATTCTCCCATCTAGAAAGGAAGGTACGTCTCACATTTTCACTGTGGAAGCAAGATAACCGATCATGGGTTGAATAAGTCAAACCATAAATGAACATGACATCTGCAAAAGACATTAAACGTCAAAACGTCGCATCCATTACTCGGTCTATCACATGGAAATCTAAGTATTTGACCAAGCAAAGGAGCGGCCGCCCCGCGGGGCGGGGCGGGGGTTTGTTCCCTCGGCGGCTAGGATACTATTTGTGGAAAGTGATGCTTGGGATGAGCAAGTACATTTGTTGCCTTTCGAGCAGTAGCGGCAGCCGAGCAGGAGAGTTGGTTATTCAATTGATCCTCTAATGTTGGCCCTTCTGCATCATCCAGCAAGGTTCGCTATTAAGGTGCGATTGACGGATAAGAGGCCTTCGATATGTTAAGGGAGAGAGGGGAAAATGTTAAGGCTCAGAAGTCTGAGCTATTTGGATGGAAATCGTTGATAGAAACTCTTCAAAACGTCACCTCTCTCTCTCTCTCTCTCTCTCTCTCTCTCTCTCTCAAGAGCGTTTAATTGAGAAATGGAGCGAATATACATACTACTAAAATTCGTTTCACATATCACAATAAAAAATCCTTCGCAACAACTCACCCCAAATCCCATCCAAAAATCACAGCACCGTTAAAGAAGAAGAAAACGATCCGAAATCTACCTGTGGCGGCGACGATGAAGGAGCCGTCTTGAAGCGCTTGTACAGCTTCACATTCCCGTCGCCGAACTCCTCCTCCACCTCCACCTCCAACTTGATGGCCGGCGGCGGCAGGTGCGCTCCCGCGGCGGCCGGCTCGGCTCGCCGCTTCCCTAGGCCCGTAAGGTGCACCATGGGGATCTCCGCAAAACCCTAGCCCCTCACCCTCGCAGGAGGAGGAGAACCGAATCAAACCAACGACGAGATCGCGAGATGAAGCGCTCGAGGAGGAGGCGCGAAGTCGAGAGGGCGAAGGAGAGGGGATTTGGTTTGGCTTGGATGCTGGCTCCTGGGAAAGAGAAGGGTTCAGATATAGGTGGGCTCCCCGAACTGTGCTGTGCGTATGGCATGTGGGGACAGAGCCTTTGGGCCCACCCGTCGGTGAGCGGATGCGGGGGGATATATAATCCCTTCTACTAAAACCTGAAGACAAAAAATATTTACTTTAGGTCTTTTTTAGAAAAAAAAGTTGCATTTAGGTTCTTTTTGGGAAAAAATTACGATTAAATCCTTTTTCCCGAAAAGAAATATATATTACATTTAGATCTTTTATGTGTTTTTAAGGCTTGCGCTCGGATCCTTTTCTATAAAATTAAAATTACATTTAGATCCTTTTGCGGAGGAAAAAACGTTGGGATCCTTTTCCTCGAAAAACATACATTTTTTTCCGTTTTTTTACCATTACGTTTAAGCCCTTTTTTCGAAAAAATAAAATTCTCGATTTTCTCGTGTGGAGAGCGACGCTCACAGCGTGGCACGTCGCGTATAGATTTCTAGTTGTAGATATAGGGGCGGGCCCACGAGAGCCCTCCAGGTGAGCTGGTGAGGACAGGTGCCAGCTGGCTAAGTTCGTGGCGCGTGGGACCGGCCTTTGGGCAAATCCTGTCAGTGACATGGCATGTGGTGAGTAGATGGCGGCCGGTAGCTGGGACTTGGCCAAGTGCGGACACGGGGTATGTTTCGCGTCGCGGTCGCACGTGGAAAATGTTTCTCGTACCAAGAGTACTACCCGCACTTCGGTTCTGTGTTCTTTCACTAATGGTGTACACCCGTGCGGCGTGCTGCACGGCCTGCACCTCGTCGTGTAACTTGGAAAAAGTGACCACGTGCATAAGATTATTTTGTACTCCATCGCTCTAAATTTATGAAACATATTTCTTCTTTGTACATGGATCAAAAAAATATATTGAAAATAACTAGATTATCCATGATAATTATCACTGAGCACTATATTTAATATATGCAGGTAGAAAATATAAAGTAAATATGGATATTTATTAGAGATATAGAGAACATTACGCTAATTTCGTATTAGAATATAAAATACGCCATATATCTATGAACAAAAACATTTAAAAATAGAAGAAACCATATAACATCTCGAACTTTGGTCAAAAGTCTATCCAGCACTCTGAACTATAAAATCAGATATTTCACCCTCTAAACTTTGTAATCTGGATCAAATAATACACTAACATGGTTTCGTATTGTGATATTGCCTGTGTGGTGCAACAAGTAAGCAATTTTATTATATAGGATGACACGCTGACCAAGTTAGATCAATTATAGGTAGGACCACATGGTTGATCTCCTGCTTTCATAGGTGCCGGCTTCTCCCTCTTTATTTCGATTTTGGGGAGAAACTGTGAGCCGCATCTGACGTTCACAAATTTCCCTAGCGTGCACTGTATCAAACCAGGTTAAGATATTATTTGAATTGTATTACAAAGTTCAGGAGTCAAAATGACTGATTTTATAGTTCAGAATACCAAACATAATTTCAAACAAAATTTAAGATGTTATAAGAATTTTTAATTAAAAAAATATGCCGTATAAATTTAAACAAGAAGTATCATACAAAACGAACCTTCCAGAAAAACTGAAGCTGAAAGCTGACGACATATCGACGTGTATATTGTATTTGCGGGGCAAAACAACAAAAGCAAAAAAGAGAAAGAGATGAAAAACTTGTGTGGGGCCGTTTTGGTACCTGATCCTTTTCTTGCTTGTTCACAACAGTAACGAACGATGGAAAGTTGTTGGAAAGACCTTCCAAAAGAAATTTGAAGGAGAAAAGATAATGGAATGGCTAACGGTCGGATATGCGATGAGAGATTTTTTTTATCGGTCGTTCGCAATATTTTTTAATTATGTGTGTAACATTCGTAATCACTGTATGTAACAAAAACACGTAATAACAGTAGGAATGTCGATCCGGATCAACGCAACATTTCTTACCTATGAGTGCAACAATTGTAATCACCGTGTGCAACAAAAATACACAATGACAGTAGAAATATCCATACAAAAAAATATTACACGTTGATTAAATTTATTGTATACGTTATTAAAAAAGTTACGCGGACACATCCGATAAAAAAAAGCCTCGCGTGAACGTCTAATTCCCAGCAACACCCAGAGACACGCGGCTTTCCAAGATCTTCAACGTTTTCGGCCGGATAATACGTGCGCCTAGCTGCAGACTTTGCAGAGTTCCGCCCGCGCCCGGCGGCCTGGCCGGCTGGAAGCCTGGAGCACGTCACCGAGTCCGGCCTGCCTGCGCCTCAACGAGCTCTGCATGACTATTCGACGACGACGTGGTTTCAGCTCATCTTGTTTTGTTTGCCTCCGAGGCTCTAACGGCGCCATCCATCGATGCTTCCGACGTGAACCGAGACGTGCAACGTTCTGATCGGAGCACAGGTTTGCTTCGGTTTGGGCTACCGGATCTTTCCGTGTGCTAGCTAAATGTCTATGCTATATACTACAGATAAAAAAATAATATTATTTAACACGTTAAGCTATTGCACTGGATTTAGAGCTATTTGTTTTTTTCTTTGATTCTGGATTCTCTCAAAAACAGAATAAAAAATAAACAGCCTGATTTTAAAAATCGATTCTCACAATCCAACACACTCATAATACACTAGAATCCACGATATACTTCATATGTGCTTTTGGATTCCGGTTTTTAGAGAATCAGCTTCTCTACGACCACAATCCAGAATCAGCTTTTAGAGAATTTAAAGCAAAAACAAACAGACCCTTAGTGTGCGCTATGGTCTCGCTCCACTGCAGTATTTGGTCGAGCTCCGTCAAGACTCACAAAGTGTCTTTACTGTCAAGTTTGGCTTATACTATATTTTTGGTTTCGCCACCGTTATTTGCATTGCACAAGTGAAGAGAGATTTAAGGAGAGGCGGATAGAGATTAGGAATGCCAAAAACACAACATTCCTCGTCATTAAATTCTTTTTAAGGAGTAAAGGTTGTACCTTTTTTTAGAAATGCGAGGATTTGCCGTTTAAAAGATGTGGTTGATCGTATGCCACTCAATTGATTGCGTAATCAAAATGATACTCTCGACCCTTTTTCGCATTTTCTGATTTTTTTTAGTCCTTTTTCATCACATGAAGTGACCATAATGCCCTTCGGTTACTTGATGAAGTTAACTGGTTAGCCTGGATCGTATTCGGTTTTTTCGTTTTACAAATAATTCGGTTTTTTAAAACCAGCTATCGAAATTCTCGGATCAACATAAAATACCAAACCGAATTAACTAAAAAAATCGAAAATATGACAACATCGTTCATCTCCACCGCTCACAGAGAAGGCTGCTTCTATTAAGTTTCAAAAAGTAGCAAATGCACATTCATAGTATGATGGCTATTCTAGGATTGCGTATGTTTATCTCGAGTTGTAGCCTGTATGGTATCGAAATAACGTTAAGGCCAATCTAGTTCAGATATCCGCGTCATTAGTACCAGCAAAAGTGCAATTCAAATAACCAGGAAAATATTCCTCCATATTTGCGACACATACCGGTTGATAAGTAGATCAACTTTAAATCATTTCTTAAGCTCCAGTATCCAAACCAAACAATTTATAGTTACGTAGTGCACACATCCCAAGAATCCAATATCAACTTTAAATCATTTCTTAAGCTCCAGTATCCAAACCAAACAATTTATAGTTACGTAGTGCAGACATCCCAAGAATCCAAAATAAACAAAGGCGAGTTCTTTCGAATTTTATGTAAGCATGTACAATAAGATCACGTCAGCTGGCTCTTAGTCTGTACACATCAACTTTGGTCTATGTGGAGGAGTGAGAAGAGAGAAGAGAGCTGGCTCTTATTTAGTAGCCAGCTTTGCACGAGAGCATAGATAGATTATTTATGTACAAGAGAGAAAAGATAGTTATTGCACAACATCTAGAGACAACATTTAGAGACAGTTATTGTACAAACTGGCTTTTAGCTTACTATTAACTAGTAGTTGACTTTACTATTATACTTACCATGGCAAAGCCGAATTCTTTCGAATTCCATTGTGGCTCAAAAGAACAAAAAAGGATGCAGTAAATTCCCACCACTCACCTAAGATCAACAGACGCCTGTCTACTGCTGCCCCAGTCCCCAACACCAACTCCTCCGTAGCCTCCAATTTTTGCAGACCAAGAAAGCATGAGGACAATCACCATCACCAACCTGCACTACCATGAGCGGCAAGATACCTAAACTTAGGTTGTGTTTGGTTGGTGGGATAAGATTGAATGTGATAAGATGATCCTATAATATTTGGTTTTATTGTTCTTAGTGAATGGAATGGTTCAACATCTATAGAGAATATTCCTCAAATTTATATCCCACCATCCAGGACGGGATGGTTCCATTCAACCAACCAAACACATTGATGACTTTTTTCTTAAACCATCTCCTAAATATAACACTTGGCATAAGCAACCAAACACACCCTAATAGCACAAGAAGCCTCTGGAGCAAAGGTGGCTCCATTTGTTAATCGCACCAGCTTAAGGTGTCGTCGGGGGAGACAACGGATCAAGTGTTGGCTGCAAAGATCGAGGCAGAGGGCCAGAGGAGATTCGATCTAGAGCTTAGCTCGGAGATGTGGCCGTCTGGGACCTGGGGATGGGACAACGAGTCAGCGACGACACTGGTTCGGGTAGCAGGGTTAGCTGGTTGGGATTGTGGAATGGGTAACAGGGAAAGGGACGACGCCACGCTGGTTTGTTCGGTGGAAGGGAAGGAGACAACGTTTGTTCCAAATGGGGAGTGGGGAATGGGACGTGGAATTGGCGATGAGTAGGGGAGATCGTAGCGCTGGAGACGTGGAACAGCGGGAAATCCTGATTTGGCTAATCGGTGAACAATTTGTTCGGTTTTTGGAATGCTAAACCCGAACCGAAAACTGTAAACCGTATTATGTCAAAATTAAAAACGAGTCATAAACCGAAAATTAAAAAACGAGTTTTTTCGATTAATTCGATTGATTCAATTCAGTTTTAATTAAAAAATACCCATCCCTACTGGTTAGGCCTCTCCCACTCACCGGGGCACCCCGATCTGACCCAAACGACCGCACTCATTCCTTCTTCTTCCCCTACTCTGCGCTGGAGTTCGTTGTGCCCCACCGCCCTCCAGACTTCACCTCGGTTCCGTCCACCTCCGCCGCAACCTACCTCCACTTCGGTTCCGTCCGCTGCCGCTGCCGCTGCCGCACACGCCCTCCACTTTGGTGCTCCGTCCAACTTTGCGGCTGCACACGCCCTCCACGGCTCCACCTCGCTTGCGTGCCTTGCTTACTTAGCGAAGGGAATTGGTGCTGTGATTTTTTCAGTGCCACATGGTCTGCCACTTCTCTTCCTCTCTCTCAACACAGAACAATCACACGATAACTAAATAACGAACTAGAGTAGAGGAAAGAAAAATCAACCGAGAAGAAAGGAGAAGTAGTTGGTTTCTGGCAGCGGTGTTAGACACCCGATGTTAAGAAGGAAGAGGAAGTTGAGGTAGTAGGAGATGTCATCAGCGGTGAGGTAGAAGCAAAGGGTGGCGTAGCGGCCGACGGCACCTCACAGCTTGGCAGCGCAGCACTTGCAGCGGCTCATAGAAGAGATTGCCGACGCTGAAGGCGAGGAGGAGGCGTGGTTTTTGGACGGCGGCGGCAGGTCTGTAGGGTGGCGCCGGTTCTTGGGGGAGGAGGAGCAGAGCAGAGGGGCGTAGAGGAGGAGACGGAGCAGGGGAAGAAGGGTGCGGCTCAGGTGGGGCCGTGGGGGTTACATGGTTCGGTGCGGCCGTTTAGAGCAGGAGTGACTCAAGGGGCGTGATCGTCACTTATGCTGAGGAAAAAGTGCTTAAAAAGACTAGCAATTGAATGGCAAATCATTGAGATCATATCTTTGGAGTGGTAACTTCTTAATTTTTTTCTTTTTTGCTTCAATTTCCAAAAGTGATTCTTACTGGAAATTAATTTCAAGAATGGCCCCTTTCTCAGTGCCAGTACGAATGAAGCTGAGGGCTGACGCTGAGGTTTGAGCCTAACGGGTGTAGTGAGATTAGTGGCGAAGTCAGTATAAAAATAGTATAAAAATAGAGGATTGGCTCAAAAAGTTAGGCTAAATTAAAATAAATATATCAAACAGCTTGTGATGTATTCTCATCGGTTTAAGCGTTACTATTAGTAGTTCATTATTTGAGAAATATAGGATAAATAGAGGATTGGCTCAAAAAGTTAGGCTAAATTGAGATAAATATATCAAACAGCTTGTGATGTATTCTCATCGGTTTAAGTGTTACTATTAGTAGTTCATTATTTGAGAAATACAGGATAAATAGAGGATTGGCTCAAAAAGATCGGCTAAATTGAGATAAACATATCAAACAGCTTGTGATGTATTCTCATCGGTTTAAATGTTACTATTAGTAGTTCATTATTTGAAAAATATTTATGAAACATTCGCTTATCGAACCTTTAAAAATCTATAAACAAGTTAACACCAATCAATCAAATAAGTCGGTTATTGTTTCTTTCAACCTACTGACACAGTTACAATTGATAAAAAAAATTATATTAGAAGAACTCACATTGTCTATTTGTTGTCATGGTCAGTCCACTCAGCCGTTACACATTCGACAACTCATGCTACGTCGCCACACGCCAGCTCCCCCGTATTCACTCGACGTCCTCGCCCCCCTCGCAATCGCCGACTCCCGACGACGTGCATCAAGCGCCCTCGACTCGGTGGGCTGCCATATCATCGCAAAGGAGAGGTGTCGAGCCACTTCTCTCTCTATGGTTTTTGCGTGCATCAAGAATTCAGGTCCAGTTTTGCAGGCAATAAGCGAAATTATCAATTGCAAAATTAGGCCTTCAACAATCAACGGCCCACTAAGCCACATAGCCTAAAAAATAGCTCACCACCTAGCAAAGTTTCTTCTTCCTTCAGACATGTTTGAGTGTGTGTATATTCGCGCTGCTGTGAAAAAAATGAGCATTAGTACTAAAGAGGGTACATAGGATCCGCTAACCGGAGGGTAGGATCGAGCCCAACCAAACCCACCTGCTGGCTATGCCACCGAGTGAAATCTTTGATATTTACCTCTTTTATCAACGCCAGCCCTTTTGGCACTGACATATTCATCTTCAACGTCATTTGTATTGGTGCTGAGGGAAAAAAAAAAGGCAAATCCTGAAATTTGTTTCCAGCAAGGACCATTTCAAAATAGAAAAAAAAGACCAAAATAGGCAAAATATAAACAACAGAGACAGGTTTTAGTGGTCGACTTCTCTTGGGATTTAGATGAAATATCCTATAAAGTCTATCAACAAGAGAAGAGTAACAAATTGCTAGCAGTACGGGCACTCTCAATGCTCCTATGTCAATAATATCGTCAATATACTACCTAGGATCGATGATTATACTCCCTCTCCTCACTTTTATAAGGCTTATTTTTTAAATAGTCTTGTTCACAAATATAAAGCTTGCATATAGATTTAATGAGGACTCTCCTTCTATACCCTTATTTATTCTCTTTCAATCATATGCATTTATTCATTACCACTCACACAAAATATATCTTTCATCTTCTAAGATAATTAAGTGGAAGCATCTAAGTCATTTTCTCTCGTACGTTTCTCAATTTCAATGCAATCTTAATCCTTTTGTAAAACTAGTATAGTGTCCTGTCTTCCGGTTTCCTTTTCCCAGCACGTAATATATGATCTTTTCCTTTTCTAGAACGTTTGTTTTCTTTTTCCTTAATTCCAGGATATTTGTTTCCTTTTCCTTGAGATGATGTTGGAGGTGGGGGGAGATCTGTTGTGGGCCACAGGGATAAGTTAGACACATTAAATAATAGCCATCGGATGTGGGTGAGTAAAGCTGAGGAAAGATCTGAGAGGTTAATTTTGATGGAGGCAAATTTCTAGGGACGTTTCGCTGGGTGCATGAAGGTTGGGCTATCTCTAGTGGGTACATTATTTAGGGTGAACGTAGAAAAGAATGTTTAGGTGTATTATAAAGGGGTATAGATTAAAATACGTCTTATTAAAATGAATGAAAGGAGAAAGAAGTAAAGAAGAGAGAGAGGAAAACAATGTCTTAGATGAGACATAACTAGGCACAAAATCCAATCAAGATATAGCAAAAACTTGCATCGGGAGGAGATTGTCTACATCATTAATTTTATCTTGGTGCTTGTTATACCATACCACCGTGTGCTCGCAGCGTTTTCACGCTCATCGCCTGCAGTGTGGTCGCCGCGTGACCGAGCCACCCATTACGCCGCCTAAGCTCCTCCCACGGTCCCACCGCTTGCCGACGCAGGCTATCGTGCTCCCTGTCCGCGTGCGCGTCACCGCGTGACATCGCCGTCACACGAGCTCCTCGCCTGGCCACGCCCTCACTGACACCACCGGTGAGTTCGATGAGGGAGCAGAGGGGTTGGTGGGCAGGATGGATGAGGGAGGAGAGGGAGAGAGAAACGCAAGAGAAGGTATATATTTAGAGATGTGCTTTCATACTTTTACTTTTGACAGTTACATAAATATTAAAGCATAAATAAATAGTAGTAGATAATAATTACTTATCCTTTCGCTTGCTTCAAGATTTATGCAACCTGTATTGAAAGTACTGCTCGTATATTTATTGATCTGACCCACTGGTAGACACCACACACTGAAGAAGCCATGTCTACCGTTGTTTCTAATTGATATGGCCTGGACTTCTCGCCTCGCCACCCACTAGCTGACGCCACCGGTGAGGTCGGCGAGGGAGGGGGGCGGTCGGTGGGATGGGTGAGAGAGGGGAGGGGAGAGAAACATGAGAGAAGGTGTATATTTGTTGATTGGACCCGCTGATAGACACTATGCATCGAAGAAGCTATATCTACAGTTGTTTCTAAGTAACGTGAATGATACAGAAAGGGTATGTCTAGCACTGAGAATGCCCTATTTGGCGTGTTTGGTACGGCTTTAACTTCAACGGATTTATAGATCTAGTGAAGCTGAGTATTTGTAACTTCATAGATCCGTGAAGCTGGATCTGTAGGTATATTAAGAGTGTTTTGGTAGGTCATCTTATTTAATTTTAAACTAAAAATATAAACTTAATTATATTTATTTTAGCCTACAAGATTCAGATCTGAGGTGAAGCTAGAATCTGGAGCTCTACCAAATAGACCCTTAAACTTACAGGTTCCAAGAAACAAGATTTTGCAGATATCAGAGCAAGCCATTATTGCCAGCTAGGCAGCTACTACGTCTCACTTGTCAGCAAATCGGAGGCAAGGTGATCAGCAATTGATTACCTAGTTATATGCACGGTATTGAATTCTGCAAGGAAAGATGTGTAACACATCAAATGATTTTTTTGAGACTCGATAACACATCAAATATGGATAGACCAAAAGAGACTGCTCATACGTCTTTCTTCTGGCTCCAAATTCCCATTGAGTCCACACAAGGATAACGATAAGGATAATATTCTTCACTAGAAGAACATATTGACTCAATGTTGAACAAAAAAGGCCACGGTGCAGTGTTAGATAAGATGCTTCTCTGATACTTCCGATACGAAGTGCAATGTACTATAAAATGCTGTCGAGCTTAGACAATGTTGTGCTGATAATCACCCCATGCAAAAAGGTATTTCAGCAACAGGAGATGCATTTTGCATGTACAAGGAACTTCCGGTTTTGCCAGCTACTGCAAAACATCCGCTACCGTGAGAATATAAGAACTTGCTAAAACTCTGGAGAACATATATAAGAACTTGCTAAAACTCTGGAGAACATATCTTAGCGCCCACATCAGTAAACATATCCTACTGTCTTTTTCCACTAGAATGAACATCGACAGTACTCCATTTGACAAGATACCTGCCTATCTGGTTCACATGAAACAAAACTGTAAATAGTTCCATTCTGAAGTGGGCCAGATTTCCAGTATCCCCTAACTAATTAACTTTCAGAACATTCAAATGAAAGCTGGCTAGGAAAATTCAATGAATGGGAATTATTCATGATAACCTCTCCTGTGATCCAAATTCATCTCGTCATCTTTTATAGACAAAAGGAAACATTTCCAACCTTTCATTGGAAGCATAGTTCTTGCAAGGAAAAAAGGGGTATACAGGAAACTGCTGGGATCCATACCAGCTCTACACACAAAAACAAAAGGAAACACAACCACCAAACCACACTAACAAATTTTACCCCTCAACAGAATTGAGAACATCCAAGAGAACGTTCAGCAACTAAACTTGTATCTTCATCTACCTCGGCATTCTAAATATAATAATATGATGTCATTCTCCATGCACCACATTCAGGTATTAAACAGCCAAGACACAAGCAAGCAAGGTTATCCTAGGCGTTAGGCACTAGGCGGGCGGTGGCACACCGCCTAGCGCCTAGGCCGTCTAGGCGGGTGAACTGGAACAGTAGGGAAGCAGCAGCAGCAAGCACATAGCAGAGAAGAGTCGCAGAGCACAAGCAAAGAAGAGGCGCAGAGCACATGCAGAGTAGAGGCAGAACAGAGGGGTACCTAGAGGTTGAATCCGACGGATTGAAGCCTCAATCTGGAGCGGAGAAGATGTTTCCGACGGTGGAGAAGAGGCAGCGGCCGGCGGCGAGGTCGCTCTAGCCGTCTACACTGCCTGGCGACGCGGGGAAGAGGACTCGGACGCCTAGCCACTGTTGCGCTCTAGCCGTCTGCGCCGCCTGGCGACGCTGGGAAGAGGACTCGGATGCCTAGCCACCGCCGCGCCTTCCTCCGCCTGGCCGCCTAGCGCACGCCTTGGAGCCGCCTAGGCGCTCCCCCGCCCAGCTGGCCGATTACAGCAAAATCGGGGCGGAGGGCTCCCGCTGAGCACCTAGACGGCGCCTAAGCGGCCTAGGCGGTCGCCTAGGGTAACACTAAAAGCAAGAAACCTCATAATCTTTCAAGTAAAGAAGCCACACAAGTAATAATCATCGAACACATCAACAATACGATAACATATCCATTCAGTGGTCAAAATGGCTACCAATGTAGATATTCCAAGAACGAATTGCCCAGGACAACTTCAGAAACTGCAAAATGTTACAACTGAATGCTAGAGGTCCCTGTTATGTTCATGGTTACAATGAATTATCCAAAGACTGACACAAACAAGAACTTGCTAAAGTTAGCACATTTCAACTATCCACCAGAAACAACTCCACTATTGTCATCCATCCATCGAGTACCACAGAAAACCTTAAGAAAAGAAACTGATTTCCCCTAAATCACGAGCCAGGAAACTATTTTGATGTGCCTTTGTTACTATGATAACTGATACGTAGATAACTGATGAAAGCGTTAAGACAAACACAAGCAAATGAACCTATTTAAACAACAACATCGAATTTCTATTGCTGGGCATTCATTCAGGCTTCAGCATATTGCTTCCATATAGAAATACTAAAATCAAGCCTTAAAACAAGCTATTGCATCTGAAACAAAGTGGCAATTATAAGGTCCACCCAGATCAATACTTAAACCAATCCAAGTATTTCCAATCAGATTATTGGATAGCTAATTAAGCAGCCAGCAAGCAATTAAGCACACACACCCTGACACCAGTCTACGCAGTGAGTAGTAGGGTGCATATGGAGACATATATGGTAGAGCACAAGAGGATACAACAATACTTAGCCGCGGAAGAGGGAGATGGCGGTGGAGTGGTGTTGCTATAGCCTATAGGCGGCGGACGCGTTGGCTAATTGGGGGGTTTCAGGGCTTCAGGCGGCGTCGGCCAGGCGGGCGACGACGGGGTACTTGGCCTGGAACTTGGTCTCCCAGTCGGCGAGGACGCCGAGCTCCTTGTCGGAGAGGCCGGAGATGTCCCCAGAGACTTCGGCATCCTCCTTGGACATCTTGGCGAGCGCGCGGCTGGCCTCGCGGCCGGCGAACATGGCGTAGGCGCCGCCGGGGCCGTAGAAGCCGCGGCCGGAGGTGACGTCGTAGACCTTGCCGCGGATAGAGACGTAGATCGGTTTGGAGGGGTCGGTGCCGTCATACGCCCGCAGCTGCGCCGCCGTCAGCTCCGTGGCCATCGCTGCGTCTGTCTCTCTCTCTGCGCGTGCGTGTGTGGGGTTGTCTACTGTGGTAGACGAAGGGAGGAGTTAGGGTTTAAAATGCCGACGAAAACCGGTCGGTTTTCGCACGGTTCGGCAATTAAAACCGGTCAGATGAAAAAATTTGAAGAAATATATCAAAAAGTGTCAAAAAATTTTGAAATTTTTTTACACGGTCCTGAGGCAATCCTAATGATTCTGTAAAATTTTTGGATTATTATCAGATACATACATTTGTTAAAAATTCTGACAGTGATACTGTCACAATATATGCTCTTCAGTTTTTTATTTTCTAGGAGCTCAAAATGAAGTCTAATATTTCTTAAACTCTTTTTGTGATGTTATAACGTAATTAAAATTATTATTTAAAATTTTAAGATGATGATCAGATATGTTTATTTTTCAAAAATTCTGAAAGTGCTATTATCATTTATATGCTATTCTAGTATTTTTGATTTTATATAAGTACTAAATGAAGTCTAATATTTCTCAAAATTTTAGTACATGATCCTTTGGAAATTTTTATGGCTACATTAAAATTTAAGAATATAAATTTTTTTTAAAATATTTATAAAAATCTGACAATGTCTTTGTTCCTTTTCATTAATTTTTGTTTTGAATTTTTTAGAAGTAACAAATGAATTAAAAAATTTATTAAATTTCTCTGAAGTGTTTTATAGATTAATTGGGATTTTTTGTAATTTTTTCAAAAAAATTTTGCAATTTTTTCAATTTATTTTTTGCATTTTCACAATTTTTCCTTCTGTCGTCGGTTTTCGACAAAAACCGACCGGATTTTGACCTTTTCGACCGGTTTTTGATTTTTTTTAATCAATTTGACCACATGTTTGACTTTCGCAAACCCACCGGTTTTTACCGAATTTCGGTCGGTTTTCGCGAAAAACCGGTGCCGAGCAAGTAGCGATTTCCGAACTCGAAACGAAATTGTAAACCCTGGAGGGGTATATTGCGAAATGCTAGAATATTTGGCCCTAGTTTTTTTACAAAATAACTCCTTTTAAATATATATATATATAACCCTCTCCACTTTGTGGATCAGAGTATATAAATAACTTGAAGTGAGAAAATTCGAGTTCCCGCAGTCATGTGACGCCAAAGGAACAGATATCACCCTTTGATCTTTCCGCGGTGGAGAAGGGGTCATTTTTGAAGAAAAAATTTGAAAGGGAGCTATTTTCGCAAAACAAAGAAACATAAGGCTAAATAAGTGAACAGTTTGAGTATTGCGTGGTGGTAGGTACTTGCGATCGAAGCGGTGGAGAGTTGTACAATTTTTTCATTCAACTTATATTTAAATAAAATTATAAATTTAATTTTCTTCTCGACCATAAAAGAAATAGAAGATGATAAGTGCCATTTAGTGTGGTATGAGGTCACAACAGATTCATCAGTCGTAGTATAAGAGCGCAGTAGGTGAACCTACTGTTATAGAAGAGTGCAATAAATATCTACTACTTCCACGGTCGAGAAGTTTCTAAATTTGAAATTCCGTTCTAATGAATAAAGATGGCTAAATGGGTCGTGCCAACTGGGCCGGCCCGTGGCCCGGTACAGTGGGCACGGCCCGAATGTAAACGGATCTTGCCGGCACGACCCAATAGACCGGGTCGTGCTTGGGCTGTCGCCACGGCCCACCGGGCCCGACGCTGCACGGCACGCATAGCACCAGGCCGGCACGACACGACACCTTTAGCTTTTTCTAATTTATATAGATTTTAAAAAGTTTTTCTAGTTATTCTAGATTTTTTTCAGTTTTTTTCTAATTTTCTTGATTTTCTAATTTTTCTAACTTTTTTATATATCTTTTTGGATTTTTGGCACCAAAGAGGTTGATCTCGGCCCAGCACAGCTCATCGGCCCAAGAGACACTCGGGTCATGCTTTGCCGTGGCCCTGACATATGGATCAGCACGACACAATCTGTTTGCTAAGCGGATCTAAATGGGTTGTGCCGTAATTTAAATGGATCGTGCTGGCCTTCACTGCTAATGAAGATAAACTTAAAAAAAATAAGGTAAAAAAATAAAGCCAAACTTCCGCCGACGCCTCTCGGGAGCATGAAACGACAAGGCCACCACCACCAGCCACCACCATGTGTGAGTGTACGAGCCTTCCAGAACGCAGTGGTAGTGGTTTTGGGCAGTCTCAGGCCCAAAACAAGGGGAACGAGGCCCAGAAGGCTGAGAGCTAGCAGTGTTCACCGAAATAGCCCGTATATTTATTTATTTAAATCTAACCCCCTAACGATAAAAACTATAAAAATAATCCCTAATTAAACGTAGAAGAGCTGACAGGGGACGTCTATCCCCTACTGTACTATGTAATCACGGTTGGACCTATCGTGGTAGGAGCTGGCAACCAGTAGCAGTGCCTTACCGTGGTTGCATAGCATGGAAGGAACAGATATTCCCTGTGAGTTCTTCCATGTAAATAAGGAGATTATTTTTGTAATTTTTATGATATAGAAGTCAGATTTTTTAAAAAAAGAAATCTACTGTGTCATTTCGATGAACAGTTATGAGAGCTACACACCTACACCTCTCCCTCTCCTTGATCTCATGCCCCAAGGCAAAAGGCAGTCATTGGCCGGCCAGAAAAAGTTAAGACAGATGAGCGAACAGAAACATATCATGATGCAGCCTTTTAGATCTGCATGTTCGTTTTTGCGATTGCCTGGCTCTAGCTTGCAAATATGCTAGGTTGCAATTAGTGACCTCTTGTCCAAGCATCGAAGTCTTCTTGTTTTTTCTTGTTTTTACTGAATGCATCGAAGTCTTGTTTCGGTAGTTAGTATGGGATGTTAGTTTATATCATTTATACAGGGTATACATGATAGTGTATAAACGGTAGCTATCTGTAATACACCTCTATGTTATCTATAAACATAATTAAAAACAACTCATACAATAGACTGTCTATATTGTTTATAAAATAGTCGAGGATATGCCTGGAACATAATGAGCAGGATCATGCATCGGGAGAAGTTCGACGTTGTGGACTTCATCATTAGAGAGATTGCTTCATTAGCAAGAGAACGAGGTAAGAGCATTTATTTTGGCCCCTACATTATGAAGCTTATCATGATGAAGAGTGGCTACAACAAGGGGTGCGGATATGCACACAAGCAGTATAAACCCAGATAGGTTCCTCCTCAGGTGGTTGGACATCTGGCTCAGCGCCAGCAGGCTCAGGAGATCCCTGCTGACCTTCCTCAAGATGTTCCTCAGGTTCTCATGTTGCTCCTCAGGATGCCTTCTTGGCCATCATCGACTCGCTGCGTCACGACATGATGGCACAGTTCTCGGCTCTCTCCTCGAGCATCACCAGCAGATTTGATGAGGAGCATCAGTACCAGGTTCAGACTCAAACCTTGGTTCAGGAGATGAGAGCCAGATTGGACAATGTCAACAAGTAAGTTGATTATCTTCGAGATGAGCTTGTACCTGTTCGTGCTCGACGTGTCCGTGGACGTGGCAGCGGCACTCCTCCCTCCTAGAGACTCGTTGAAGACCCCTCTTTTGGTACTTGATACCAAAGGGGGACAAGATGAAGATGAAGAAGATCGAAGCTCTAAGGATTAGCTTATGTTCTATCTATCTATCTATCTATCTATCTATCTATCTATCTATCTATCTATCTATCTATCTTTATGTAAGCTATGAATCTTGTAATATGTTTGGATGTGCTTGAATGT
The DNA here is from genome assembly GCA_036346275.1 of Otatea glauca. NCBI lineage: Eukaryota > Viridiplantae > Streptophyta > Magnoliopsida > Poales > Poaceae > Otatea > Otatea glauca. The sequence goes on along the minus strand of CM070714.1, from coordinate 53,153,436 downwards.
TTATGACTTGGATTGGATGTTTATGCGTTTTAAACAATTATGCCTCGCTTGAAATCTTAGTCTATAATTGGTTTATCTTCATATTTTATATATATTCATTGTTCATATATTGATCATCCACGGACTCAATATTTAAAGTTAACTTCGCCAAAATTCTCAATTTCTCAATAGTTGCAAAATATCATCTCTCTACTCATATGCACACCTTTAGGGGGAGTATCCAAATAAATATTTTGTTTTAATAAGATTTTGCTTCTAATTCACTATTCATCATTTCAAGAAGCAAAATATTATTAAAAAAATTCTTGAGTGTACAACATATCTTGCTTGTTGCATACTCAAAATCAATCTCAATTCTTGTTATATGTTGAGCTTGTCATCTATTACCAAAAAGGGGGATATTGAAAGCATCTAGGCCCCCGATTTTTGTTGGTTTTGGTAATTAATGACAATCGCGTTTGAAGGACTAAGATTTTCTTTAAGAATGATTGAAAATAGGTTGGTCCTAGCAATGGAATAACATGAAGCATGAAAATGAAGGGAAAAAGAATCAATGCGTCAAGCTAAAGAGCTAAGGTATAAAATTAAGGACCTTTTCATAGCTTTTACCGATCTCGAAGTTTTGGAGAAAGATCGGATTGCTAGATTAGGTGTCGTACTATTAAGAGGGACTCTTGATTAGTAGCTTGATGTGTTTTTAGTAAAAATGGCTCAATCAATGCTCATAAAATGATTATTTTCACTTGTGATCAAAATAAAATTGAAGACCTAAATCACCTCTGCTATGGCTGCAACTACCGCCCATGGTAGGGCGGTACTACCACTTGGTCGGCAATACTAGCCCTAGGTTCGGTAGTTATATTTCAGAGAGGTGTGTATTTTGGGGTTTGCCCGGCTGGCAATACCAGCCCTAGATGGGCGGTACTGCCGACCCACTGTAGTAATGGCTAGTCTGACGGTGCATTTAATGCAATAATCGATCGTTGGACCTAAGGCAGGCAGTACCGGCCCCAGATGGACGATAGTGCCGGCCACTCTGCATTTTTCAGGGATTTGGTAGCAACGGCTAGTACATTTGATGAGGGCTATAAATACACCCCTATATGCAGTATAGAGTGATTTTTGGACACTTATTTCATATTCTTGAGCCTTTGCTTGCTTCTCTATTCTAGTGCATTCAATTCACATTTTTGTGAGTAGTTGAGAGAGAAATCAAGTGTGAGCAATAAATCGAGCCATTTAGATACTTGATACACCTCAAGCGATCGTCAAAGTTTATTACTCTTGGAGGTTGCTGCCTCCTAGACGGCTTGGAGGCGAAGGAACCGGTGACTTTCTCAAAGGAGCTTGTGAGAAAGCCCGGTTGATTGTGAAGGCCGGAGTTCACCTACCCGGAGTGGAGAATAACTACCAAGTGATCGAGGGAGGCTCGTGTGATTGGAGCCGACTTGTAGTGATCAAGCTTCCTCAACGTGGATTATGGGAGATCGGTAAGTCCTCAAGACCACGAGATAAATTCTTGTGTAACTTTCACTCTTGTGGTTTGATTTTCTCATATTTGCTTGCAATTTATATTCCTAACTATTTAGTACTTTGATCTTGTGCTTAGGTTTGTATTATTGCTTAAATTAGTTTGTCAGTGCACTAAGTGAGACTTAGAACATTTAGGCCTTAATTGTCAAAAAATTATAATTCTTGAGTAGAATTCTATTTAATTGCAATTAGAGCCGAAGAATTTTAAAACCTCCTATTCACCCCTCTCTAGTCGGTTATCCTTGATCCTACAGGCGCCCTCACTAAATCTTTAGTGATGACACTGTCTTTTTGTGACAAGTAGCATCACTTCATTCTTTCCTCCTCTCTCCTTCCTCCTCAAAGGCCCTCTCCTTGTGACAAGTGTCAGCGCATCCTTCCTTTATTCGCTTCACTTTCCCCTCAAAGGTCCTCTCCTTATGACAAATGGTATCACCTCTTTCATCCCCCTTTCCTCTATGTCATATCCCTCAAACTCAAAATAGTTTTGTATTTAAAATTTTCCCTAAAGTTTTTTAAAACAAATATTTTTAACCACTTTTGAAAGTTTTTAATCAAAGCTTTTCGAACCGAAAGTTTGTTGAATTGAAAGTTTTCGGGGTTGAAACTTTTTTTGATATGAATTGTTTCGAGTTGAAACTTTCTAATTTGATTTTTTAATTTAAAATTTTTTTAGTTGAAAATTATTTTCAATTGAAACTTTTGACTTCAATTTTCAATCGAAACTTTTCAAACCAAAAGTTTTTTGAATCAAAACTTTTTGAATTGAAACTTGTCTAATTTAAATTTTTTTCGAGTTGAAACTTTTCAATTTTAAAAAAATTCAAGCTGAATTTTCAGTCCAAACTTTTTGAGCTGAAAGATTTTTGAATTGAAAGTGTTCTGAGTTAAAACTTTTTGATTTAAAATTTTTGAGTTGAAACTCTCTAATTCGATAATTTTCGATTTAAAACATTTGAAGTTAAAACTTCTTATTTGAAACTTTTCGATTTGAAGTTTTTCATGTTGAAACTTTCCTAATTTGCGAATTTTTTATTTAAACTTTTTTGAGTAGAAGCTTTCGAATTTAAAATTTTTTGACTTAAAACTTTTCGTGTTGAAACTTTCTAATTTAATTTTTTTAGTTGAAAATTTTCTAATTTGAAATGTTTCGAGTTGAATTTTTTCAATTTAAATTTTTTCGTGTTAAAACACCCTATTTAAAATTTCAAAGTTAAAATTTTCTATTTTTATTTTTTTTATGTTAGAAAGGATAGACGGGTGGTTGAGGAAGTAAGTAGAAAGAGAGAATAGGGAGAGCTGGTGGTGGATGAAGAAGATAATACATGTCACGGTAGGAGGATGTTTTTAATAAATATGTTACCCTCAAATTAGTGTGTTCTTAAAATAATTAGGTTTTTGGGAATTGGCTACCGAATTTCTCGGACCAAAATGAAAAATCGAACCGAATTAACCAAAAAAATTCAATTTGGTTTTTTGGTTAACCGAAATATGAATAAACACTAGGTAGATTAGATTTAGTCCTTCTCACATCACAACACAGAGTAGGGATAAACCAACACAATATTCATAGGTCATTACAATATAAATATAATAGAACATATGAATATACCAAAAATATGCATAAATGTGTTAGAATATGAGAAATATTTAGTGGCTTTAGGAAGAACATTATAAAAGTGGTATTATACATGAGCTATTCAGTTATTTTGGTTTTTGGAAGCGAAAAACCGAACCGAATACCAAAAACCTAATTATACCAAAACAAAAATCGAATCGAAAACTGAAAACCAAAAAACCCGAAATAATCGGGTTAATCAATTCGGTTTCAGTTTAAAAATGCCCACGGCCCACCCCTATTCGTTACCCTTGAACCAGTCATGGCCGTAGAATATAGAATACAGAAAAACTACGTAACGGTATTCCGTTGGCTGCGTTTTCAACGGTATAGGTAGTCATCGTTAGATTTAACCCCACACCTCCTCCTCTCTCACCCCAACACAACCAAGCCAACCAAGCCATATCCCAACCGAGGAATCCAGTGCACGTACGTAGGTGTTGAGCTGCCGCATGAAGCTCGAGAAGTTGTTGTGCTTGAAGTACTTGGGGAGGAGGTCCCGAGCGAACTCCACCGGCTGCCACACGATGAACGTTGACCCGTCCTCATTCCACATGATCACGTCGTCCACCGCCGGGTCGTCCACCAGCTGGTACGTCTTCGTCAGGAACGGCGTCGGCAGCGACCTCTGACCCGCCGCCTCCATCGGTGCCGGCACCAGGGGATCGCCGGTGGCATCCGCTACGGTGGCGCCCTGCTCGGCCTCGGCCATCTGGCCACCGCCGCCGTCTCGTCCTGTCTGGATCCAATCCGGCGAAATCGTAGCTTCTAGATGCGTGAAAGGCCGCCTCGCGTGGGGACGAAGGTATAGAAGAAGGCTTCTGGAAGCTTCCTTTGCGGATTAGGAAATTTATACTCAAACGGGAGGAAGAGAAAGAAAGCAAGAGAGAGAGAGAGATTAAAACGGGAGAAAGAAACCAAGAAGAAGAAATTTATATTCCTCGGTTGGGATATGGCTTGGTTTGCTTTGGTATTTGCTTTGATAAATACGTTTCATGAGGTTTCATCACATAGTTCATGTCTAAGTTTACAGCTTCATCAGGTATTGATAGTCTGTACGACTATGTTTCAGTAGGACTCATGTTTGTAACAGGATTACGGCCGATGTAGAAAATTTAGAAGTATGAGCTTTTTCACTCCCTTTGCGTACTTCTTGTTTGATTATTCATATCCATCCAATATCCCATAATAGGCTGGATCGTTAACGGGGTTGGGCTGTTGGTGCTGATTGGTTGTTCTATGATGGATTGGCTCTTATTTTTCTATAGACTATATTGATGTTTCGTTAAGTTCATTTGGTTTCATGAATTTTTAGGAAGATTCAGTGCTAAATTCGATGACATTTCATTAATATTTTTCATGAGGTGTCATCGCATAGTTTCACGTCTAAGTTTACAGTTTCATCAGGTATTTGATAGTTTTACGACTATGTTTCAATAGATTTCATATTTAAGTTTTCCAAGGTTTCATGAGTTCACGACTAAGTTTCACAACGTTTCACAGATAAGTTTCATAAGGTTTCACGATGTTTTATAAGTTACAATATGTTCAAGTATCATAATTTTTCACGGATAAATTTCATGATGTTCTATGAACGTTTTATTAATATGTTTCATGAGGTTTCATCACATAGATTCATGTTTACGTTTACAGTTTCATCAGGTATTGATAGTGTGTACAACTATGTTTCAGTAGGTTTCATATTTCAGAGTTAAGTTTCATGAGGGTTTCATAGTGTTTGATCCAGATATACGAACCCTGTGAAACACGCTTGATTTTTTTAATATTTGACAAATCTAATGAAACTCATATAAAACTGGTTTTCATTCGTTTTTCCATGGAAATTGTGAAACTTTGAAGTTGGCCTCTTGAAACTCATTTAAAATTATTTTGAATTTCGTTTTAAATCAAGTTTCAGATTTGAAACTTGATGAAACTTGTAATTTCATATTAGAAACTCATTGAAATTTATTGAGACATACTGAAATATTTATAAAATCTATTTGAAACTCCTTTTGAAATCTAATGAAATCTATGAAACTAAAATGTTACGAAACTTATAAGTATAATACGAAACCTGGTGAAACTTAACTGTGAAACAACATGAAATCTATCTAGATGAAATAACATGAAACCTTAGGTGAAACTTAACTGTGAAATATACTATATGGTTGAAACCGCTCAATAGAATAATGTAGCTGACTCGGTCTCCTTATTCGGTCCAACCCAACCAACCCAGTCCGGCTCGCGCAATAACAAAATCGCCATCGAATCCTCCTCGTTTCTCCCTTCTTTTCCTCCCCAACACGCGTTACCCCAGAAATCGCCAAATCCGAAGCCAGCGTCGAATTCCTTTCCGATCGATTCGATTTGATCGCCCGCCGGAGAGAGTCAGCCAACCATGTGGGCGGCGTCGTGCCTGGCGTCGTGCTGCGCAGCGTGCGCGTGCGAGGCGTGCCGGACGGCGGTCGGCAGCATCGGCCGCCGCTCCGCCCGCATCGCTTACTGCGGCCTCTTCGCGCTCTCCCTCTTCGCCTCCTGGGCGCTCCGCGAGGTCGCGGCGCCCCTCCTCCAGTCCATCCCATGTGTGTAACCCAACGCAACCCCTCTCTTCCCCCCGATTCGATTTCACTCGAATTGATCGAAGTTTCCATGGCGTTTCTTCCTCTTGTGCAGGGATTAACCACTTCCACAAGACGCCGGACCGCGAGTGGTTCGAGACCGACGCGGTGCTTAGGGTCAGCCTCGGGAACTTCCTCTTCTTCACCATCCTCGCCGTCATCATGTCCGGTATCAAGGACCAGAAGGACCCCCGCGACAAGATCCACCACGGCGGGTGGATGGCCAAGATCTTCTGCTGGGCCGTCATAGTCTTCCTTATGTTCTTCGTGCCTAACGGCGTCGTCAGCTTATACGGTGAGCCCCCTTTCCACACACGCAGCTCTCTGTACAGTCAATCTGTGCAATATGTATTGCACATGATGATCATAATTGTGGAAGGAGATACTGCAAAGGCATTTCACTGGAAGATGACGTTGCTCGGCTCAAAGCAGCATAAAGTAGACAATTTTTTTAGAATAATAGAAGGGCAACAAACCCTCCCGATTTCTATTATAAAAAAAAATCATAGAAGTCCACTACAGAAAAGCAAAAGCGAAAAACAAAACAGAAACATAGCTCTCTGCTGCACCCTGTCTTATAAAGTCAGTCAGCTATAGCAAGATTCATGCCCAAAACAAACGCACGGTCCAAAAGCAGAAAGTAAATGAATTAAACCTATTACAGTGTCATTCATAAACACAAAACAGGGATTGCTTTGTCCTATTACTTCTAGATCAACACAAAACTTTTTTCTTTTCCTCTCCATCATTTTCTATTTCAGATAGCAATCCTAGCAACCGTTGGTCTCCATCCCTTGTGCGCCTTGAGCACCTCAGAAACCACTTATTTCAGCAATTTGCCCTCACCCCCCCAAAAGCATGGCTTCTCTGTCTTCCTCCTTTATCTGCAAAACAGTCCAAATGTTGAACCACAGTGTTATGTCAAAGATTAATTTTTTACGTTCAATCGGCATGACATTTCTGAAACACTGAAACACGTTACATTACGCGCTTTCTACATAGTCCACAGCAATGCTGAAATTCCCACCAACAATAGCTTCTTGGATTCATGCCTGAATTGAATCAACCAATTTCCAAATAGGTGTTCAACATTAACATCTCACCACATTCCAAATGAATCTTGCCAGTGGACATGAGATAAACAAATGTTCAATTGTCTCATTAGCACCACAAAACTGACATTTCTTATCCCCTTTCCAACCCCTTCGTAAAAGTCTATCTTTAGTTAAAATGCTTTTCCTCAGCATTAACCAAATGAAAACTCTACCTTCGAGAGGTATCTTAATTTTCCAAAGGAATTTATGAGGAAAATTTACATTCTGGATTTTCATAAACAAGTAAAAAGATTTCACAGAAACAAACTATCAGAACTTAAATTCTAAGCAATCTTTTCATCTTCCTCATTTAGTATCACCCCTTGACATTCTGCCTTTAGTTTTTCGCATGAGGCCAAAGTTCACCCCAGAGAGTCCTTCTGAAGGTAATAGTTTTTCGCATGAGGCCACAATGATGTTCTTGCTAAAAGTCAAATTATATAACCTGGGTTGTTTGTGAGAGAAAGATTGATTGCCCAGCCAAATATCTTCCTAAAACCTTATGTTGGAGCCATCTCCCAAGATGACTCTGCAACATTTTAGAAATTGATCATTAACTGACATCGGACCAGACTGAAATTGTGAGTCACCAGATTTAAAAGTCACTCGAGACAAAGTTTTAAATTTTAAGTATTTGTTTCTAAGGAGTTCCTGCCATATTCCATCTTCATTACTAATTTCCATAGCCATTTTCCTAGCAAAGCAGTATTCATAATATCCAGGTCTAGCACACCCCAACCCCCTTGGTATTTTGGCACACAAACCGATGGCCAATTGACCAAATGGTACTTCCTGATACCTTGGTCAGTTTGCCACAACAGTCTGGCTCTAAAAAAATCCATCCTTTTCCTTACCTCCTTTGGTAATTTGTAAAAGGAAAGCATATAAAGAGGGACATTACTCAAACAAGAATTAACAAGGATCAATCTACCCCCAATTGATAAGAGTTTCCTTTGCCAACATCCTAATTTGCACTCCATCTTATCCTCTGCTTAAAGTAGACAATAATAAACCAAAAAGAATAAACCATGGGAGTAGCAAGGTGCGTTTCTTCCCCAATGGTGTTAAGAGGATGCCAATAGGAGATGAGCACCGGGAGCCCCTTTAGGAGTTGCCTGGTTGATGTATTGCACTTTTGAATCCCTGCGCTACAAAGGGGGTTCCTATCACACTTTCTAAACCGAAGAATATACAAGTAGGTTTTGAAGTTGAGTTAATTTCAGATGGAGATTGCTAAATCAATAATGCGAAATTGTAGACCTACTAATGTGCAAAACAAAATGTGGCTACATGGATTCTGCATTATCAAAACGAATACTGTTTTTCCAACAATAGAAGAAATTGTAGGTATACGTATTGTACTAAATTTCAATGTGGTTCAAGTGGCACGTGTCCTTGTGGTTTAGTTGTTGGGTCAGTATTCTATTGAGTTGGAGATAGAAGTTATGGTTTGATTTAAGTTTGGAAAACAGAGGAAAGGAAATTGTGTCAAAAGTGGCACTGTTGCATTTGGTGTCAGATATGGGATTTATAGTGGGAGGCCTCAGTGCTCAACAATTAATGCCTATTCTTGTTGATCTTTTGGGTCAACATGCCCTTGCCTTCACTAGCTGTGTGCTAGACACGGAACTGATCCCGTTTGGATTAACATTTTCTCTGGTTATTGAGTTTGAAGATACATGACTATTGATATTGTCCATTACATAATTGCTAGTTTATTTGGTAAAGAAAACAGCATGAGTTGGCAGCTTGATAATTGGCGGGCCAGTGATTGATTTATGGAAAAGTGACACTGCCTTTATGGCCTTCTTGTTCAATCTACTTGTTGCTTGCTGTAACCTTTCACTGGTTAATGGAATTTTCAAACCAACAGATTGATGATAGGCTCTGCTGTTTCTTGAACAATTAAAGTCACTAATCTGTTTCAGACAAAGCAACATTGTCAAATTCTGTGTGATGTAACTTATGTTATTGGCCTTATCGGAGCTGGGTGCTCATTATTCCAAAGTCTGGGATGCTTACATTTCTTTGTTTTTGCAGAGTCGATATCCAAGTTTGGATCTGGACTATTTCTCCTTGTTCAGGTTGTTCTTTTGTTGGACTTCGTGCATGGATGGAATGAGAACTGGGTCGCTAAGGATGAACAGTTCTGGTTGGTTGCTGACGTTCGCCCTTGTTCTCATTCGGCCTTGATTGGTTTAGAGTGAGCTTCTTTGATTTCTCAAAATCTGCTTTTGTTTACTTCCTGTATATCACTGCAGGTACATGGCTCTATTGGTTGTCTCAGTTGTCTGTTACATTGCCACATTCTCTTTCTCGGGTCTACTGTTTCACTGGTTCACTCCATCCGGACATGACTGCGGACTCAATCTGTTCTTCATTGTCTTCACATTGATTCTTGTTTTTGTATTCGCTCTTGTTGCCCTGCACCCAAAGGTATTGTCTTGTGCCTTGTTATGTATTCTCTTATAACATGGTTTATGCGTAGTATTTGTTTCATCTGGAATATGATGTCCACGGTTCGGCCATGAAAAGTTGTAGATGTGTTTGTGCATTATGATAATTGCTATTCTGGATCTGCTCTGTGGACCTATTTTAGTGTTTAGCTTGAATGTTTCACCCATAAGCTATTGCTGCTATTACATTTTGGCTGAATATAGTTACTGGCTTGTATCAATAATGAGCCGGAATTTTATTATTTTTGGCAGATCAATGGTAGCTTGCTGCCTGCATCAGTTATTGCCCTCTACTGCACCTATCTGTGCTACAGTGGACTTTCCAGTGAGCCAAGGGATTTCGAATGCAACGGCCTTCACAATCACTCGAAAGCTGTGTCAACTGGTAGCCTTACATTAGGATTGCTAACTACCGTGCTTTCTGTGGTTTATTCTGCTGTTCGTGCTGGCTCTTCTGCAACTGTACTCACAGCACCAGACTCACCACGTGCTGGTTAGATCGCCTTCTCTGGCTACTGAGCTAGTTTTCCACATTTATGTAGCATATGTTGCTGCTAATCATCTCGTTGCCCTTTCTTCAGGTGCCGACAAGCCATTGCTCCCCTTCAGCAAAGCAGATGAGGAGGAAGATAAGAAGGACGTGCCAAGGCCAGTGACGTACTCCTACTCTTTCTTTCACCTCATCTTCTCCCTGGCAAGCATGTACTCGGCGATGCTCTTGACTGGCTGGTCGACCTCAGTTGGTGAGAGTGGAAAGCTTGTTGATGTTGGGTGGCCATCTGTCTGGGTCAGGATTGCAACCCAGTGGGCAACGGCAGGTCTGTACATCTGGTCCCTTGTCGCTCCCTTCCTCTTCCCCGACAGGGAATTCTAGATCGACTGGTTTAACTGCTAAGAGTGCATACATTTGTAGCATCAATCTTGTCAAACGTGTCTGCCGTGATAGCTAAGTTGCCTATCTATATTTGGTCTGTAATATATACCGTGAGTAAAGCAGCAAACCCATGGCAAGAAATGGTGTTCGTGCGATTGTTATCGAGTCTGTCTACGTAATAACATGTGACAGCAGGCATTGTGCCAGTAATTGAACAGTGAAAATGTGGTATGTTTTTATACATTGGAGTTGGTTTACCTCAACTGGATGGTGCATTGTAATAAAATGCAACCATGTGAGAATATACGGCTTGCAGTATGCCGCATATCATTGAAGTTATAATAAATTCACAGCGTCCTGTATAACAGTTTTTTTTCCCTGGTTGATTTTGAGGCACATGCGTTTGCATAGAACAAAAAAGATTATTGCTAGGTAAGAGTAAAAATTCTTTCCGTCTTGTTGACTGCTGCTAAATGCTACTATGCAACCTTCTATAGTAAAAGGTTACTCTCATAGATACAGATATACAAAGGCAAAAATAAAGAAATAGCATCCACTGCCTAGTGTACCAACTTACAGTCTTCTGTGTTTCCTAATAAAGTTAGTTGTAATCAAAGAAACCACCGAGCCACACGCATATGACGCCGCGATGAGCACGGCGGCGGACGCCAGCAAGACGGCCTTCCAGTGCCTGGTCGCCGCCAGGATGGCCGCGGCCACAGCCGCCGCGGCGAGTGCTGCAAAAACTTTCTTCAAGGAGGTGTACTTCTTGACGGTCGACCTGCACCCCTTGCAGTGCACGACGTGGCGAAAGTACCTGTTGGTCGGGTTGGGCGCGTGCTGCGTACCGATGCCGCCCTTGGCCGGGAACGACGCCGAGATCCCCGCGACCGCCCCCGCCGGCGCCTGCTCCACAACGGCCGGCACGGGCGGCGGCGACAGGTTGCTGTGGCCAAAGTAGTAGGGCATGCCGTGCCCGGCCCGGTCCATCCACCTCCGGTACTCCGCCACCCAGGTGTCCGACGACCGGAGGTTGAGGTAGAGCTCCTTGGTGGGCACCTTCTCCCGGAGCAGCACCTCGTTCTGCGAGGAGAGGAAGCCCATGTCCTGCTCGAACACCTTGCACGCGTTCTGGTGGAAGTACCAGGCGGGGAACACCTTGGCGAGCGGCGAACTGGAGGTGGAGCCGAAGCGGACGAGGAGCATGGACCTGCCCTGGCCGGCGGGGCGGCAGAGGAAGTGGGCGGAGAAGCACTGCTCCTTGCCGTCCTTGTCGACGAACTCGAGCGTGTTGGTGAGCACGCAGGGCGCCTCGAAGCGGACGAGGTTGCGGAGGAGCGGGGTGCGCGTGCGGCCCCAGTAGCCCGCGAAGCCGCGCGCTGTGCGCTCGGTGACGTCGAAGAAGAGCGGCTGCGCGTCCTCGCGCTTGGCCGTCCAGTCGGTGCGGTCGTGGGAGATGGGGACGTGGGCGGGGTCCATGAGGTTCTCCAGGAGGATGGAGTGGTCGTAGGGGAGCTCGTGCACGGTGGAGAGGTCCGTGAAGCCCGGCCGCGCGTACGGCTCGAACCACGGCAGCTTCCGCTCGTCGGGCGGGTTCGCGTCCGACATCCACACCCACACCACCCCCTGCGAGTCCCGCACCTCGTAGTTGCGCGCGCACGCGTTCCGGGGGATCTTGGCGCCCTCAGGCAGCTGCAGACGCATACCGATCAGCGTGATCCTTACCTTGCTTGTCTAGGACCAGTGCCAACTATGAGGAGGTGGTGCGTAGATGCTGTACCTGTGGTATCTTGACGCACTTGCCCTGCCCGTCGAACTGCCAGCCATGGTACAGGCACTCCAGCTTGCCATCAACAAGCTGGCCTTCTGACAGCTTTGCTAACCTGATCGATGAGCATGCTTACAAGTTAGATCACGCATACGATCTTCGCATTGGCAAGCTATAGATAGGATTAGGATCTCCAGCTGAGACGAAAGGTCAAAAGGCCCAGTTTTTCTACACATTTCAGTTGGTTCGTTTTGGAAGTTGACGGCAACGACAATTCTACCGAACATTAATTTGTGCTTTGTCTTTTACTAGTTCTGAGCGGATCGAGGTGAATTCGATTACAATTGCTCGACTTGAACAGCGTAGATCTGTCATCTTGAGCCGAATCCGATCGAGGTTTAGCTCAAGTTAAACCGTGACAACACAGTAACACACGTGATAGCTCACACTCACAGCGAAAGAAAGGCAGGATTATCAAGAATCAAGATTCGAGAAGCGGCATAGTAAAATCAAGCAGGGGGAGAGAGGTGGAGGCACCTGTGCGGGCACCGGTCCTCGTGGCAGCGGAGCACGCCGTCGGCGTCGCGGTAAAGCACGAGCTGCCTGTCGAACACGGTGAGCGGGAGCGCCGCGTCATCGGGCACCTCCTTGGACAGGTACAGCGGGTACCACTCCTCCCTCCAGTCGTACCGCTCCGCCGCCGCCTCGTCTCCCTCCTTGGGGAGCAGCACGCGGTCCTCCTGCGCGCCGGCCTCCTCCACCACCGCCGCCCAGCATCTCCCGAGCCGCCTCCGCCTCCTGCTCCCACCTCCGGGCCACCGAACGCCATAGCCTGCTGCTGCTGTCGCTGTCGGTTTCTTGAGACGTGGAGCTGCGGTGGAAGAGACGGGGAGGAGGAGAGAGGGAATCGGTACTGTGGTAGGAGGCGTCATGTTTGTTTTGGCTCGGCGTTTGGTTGGTTGAGAGAACTCGATCTCAGGATAAAAATGGGTACATCGAGCTGCATGCATACGGCTCTTGCGTCGTGCGACTGGCAAGTTCATGCACATCCCGGAATTCGACATTTCCTCACAAGTTTTCTGGGAGGAAATAGCTACGATTGTGAACTTTTGACTGCACTCACATGATACGTTAGCACTTTTTCTTTGTTTTCCCTTGTGATATACTTCCTCATCCTAAGTATATAAAAACATATTTTTTAAAAGTAGTACAATATTCTCTTTAAATATCCAACTTTACTTTATATTCTCTACCTTCATACATTAAATATAATGTTTAGAGATAATGATTAGGAATAATCTAGTGATTTTAAATATCTTTTTAATCAACTTAGATGGAGGGGAGGGAGCGTAGGGATATTCTCGATTTGATATGTCCTGCCGGCAACTAAATCAGCAACCTGAAAAATATTGAGATGGAAAAAATATGCTACGTTTGGCCGAGCCCAACACGCCAGGCCATGATTAACCCGGCCCAGCCCCTATCATTCCTCTATAACGAAGGGCACCACTTGCCCTTTATTAATGGCTTTGCAATCATTAGGTCAGTGTCTCTGCACTAAATTATTCACAAAACACTGTTACGCGCGGATCTCTTTTTTCTTTAGCGCTAGGATCTTTATCTCTGTATGAGTGATTGGTCGAGTCGAGTTAACATGATGGGTCGAGTTGAGTTGACAAGGAAAAACATCGTGAGTCGTTGCATCCATCTCCCATTGGCGACAGACAAAGTCGCCGTCTATCTCCATCGCCGGTGCTTCGGTTTTGCCTTGTTGTCATCTCCTGGTACGCGTCAATGGGTAAGCCAATTAAAGGAAGAGAGCAACCAACCTTGGTTTCGGCTATTTTTGGCGTGCAAGACATGCTTTTCTTCGGAGTTCTTTTACCTACACTAAATTTAATATCAATCTTTTTATCAATAGATCAGATTAGCTTAAATTTATTTATATTTATTTATACTTCCTTTGGTAGTAGAGTAATAGAAATACTCTTAACAAATCAATGACTAGATGTGATTTCTATTACCTACTATATACTATCGGAACGTGCATGTGACCAATGCTCAGCCATTCGGCCACACGCCGTGGTTGGGGGCAAGTGGGAGGTGGTGAACATGCCGTGGCTTGTGATCGTCTCGCCGTCGCACGATCCATAGCGTATAACGTCTCGAAGGAACCCTCGGTAGGTAGCGTCTCACAAATCTTCTAAGCCAGGGAGCACCGAGCTCGATTGGCAACACACCCAAGTTTAATTAAAACAAATACACACTTGTGCGTGTTAAGTAAGACAGTTCATTCCTGTGCTTCGAAAGTCTTGGAGCATTCGATTAATTTCTTAACATATATGAAGAATGCACACACACACAAATATATATATATATATATATGCATGAGCGTAGTGTAAGTTGATCGTGTGCATCCATCTTATATCTAGGAAAAAAATCTTTCCAGACAAGAACGTTGCCCCGTGGCAATAAAGGTTCAAAAGGTAGTGGGATTTTCACCATGTTATATACATTTTGCACGATTCCATCTAAAATTTTTACATGTCGCCGGGACGCGGAATCAACGATCAGCATGCAATGCAACATAAGGCAAAGAAAGGCTCATCAGGGAGGGTACGTGGTGTTTCGTCTAGTATGGGTCATGAGCAAATAGTACACGCATCAAATCGATCAGCAGTGAAATGAGAAATGATGCCCCCGGTTTTTCGTGGCCACTCGGCGACACGGGTGGCAGGCAGCTAGCCTACGATACGTGCAACAGTAGGCTTGTCCCAGCCTGACAAAATTTAGTTTCGCACGTAAAATAACCCAGCAGCTCATGCATGCATCAGCAGCCGTTGCCCCCCGTCCCGCCCCCAGCCTCTCAGATCGTAGTACTAGGTTGAACACATGCATGTGTTCTTGTACTGCGCTGCAATGGAAACCAGGAAAAAAAATTCTACGGCGTCTATTTGGGAGTGAAATTTCTGCCAGATTCACGCAGAATTCCAGAGCTCCAGCCACGTCGAACTGGCTCTACAGTACTGAGAAATGGAATTCATAGAATGCAAGGTCGTGTCATGGAGGCCAGAGTTCGTGTATTAAGCTGTTTTACACGGAGTTGTTTCGATTCCTACTAATATAATGACTCTCGTATACTCGAGTGATTCTGTCGGAATGCCGCGAGTCCGGCAGGAATGGCCAATGACTTGTTACTTACTAGTTACTACTGAATATCAGATCCATCAGTGTCTCAACTCTATGAGGCTTCACTGGCTAACACTTAACAGCAATCTGCTCACTCATCATATTGTTTCCTGCATGCTAAGAAGAGCTGCTGCTCAAGGAGATGGCAAATTCCTTGGGTATAGGATATCAGTATCACACACTCACGCATGAGGCACGACTCACCTCGAAATAGTGTAATCCGTTCAAATGGCCTATATCGCTCTCGGCTCCTAAAGGACACAAGTACCAGCGGGAGAACGGCAGCTTCTTGAAAGCACGGGCGCAATGCTAGCTAGCTGCCTATATAGCCGCTTGTACTCTTCTGCTGGTCTCTCTCTCTCTCTCTCTCAGGTCAGTCCCAGATAGCAGCCGACGATGGCTTTTAACTTTAAACACACCGGTGTGCGCCTTACTTGACCACCAAAATCTCCCAAATCCAAGCGCGCGCGTACGACCAATGGCCAAACGCAGACAATGGTCATGGTTGCCTATCGGCGTCACACGACCAACCTTGCCTCTCTTGCCCTTGGAACTCTCCATCTATCCGTTTTTGTTTACAGGAGTACAAGCCAGGCCAAGCTAACCTAACACGTACCGCAGAATCCAATGCAACGCGACAGTGCAGTGCAGTGCAGCAAGTGCCATTTCCAGCAGCATGCAACCGCACCATTTCCAAATTCCAAAGCCCCCCCCTGCTCAGACAGCAAACACCACGCAGGACCGGAGAGTTCTTCGGTTTTTTTTTTGGCTATTTACATGTTTTTTTAAAAAAAAATATGCCCTGTACAAATAAATTTATAAAACTAACTCTCCTACTATGGTACCTTGCTGACGCTACAACAGCGCATTTCATCAAGACAGTTAGATCAAGCCTATCGTGGTGGAAGAGCTGCCGTATACGCTAAGCTCGGTAACCGGTACTGTGGGCTAGCAGCTCAGTGTGCTCGGCAGGCTACACGAACAGTGATTAAGTGACTAATTAATTAAGTAAAAAGTGACCGTACCTGCTGAAGTGGAGGCCGCACTGCTACGGTCTCGCCGTGGTACGGAAATGTCAACTACCGCCACTTCTACTGTCAGAGACGGAGCTAGTTCCATGAATTCGTTAGCACGGTCAGATTTGAAAAAAAAAATGTTCCCCTAATACTAGCTTCGACCGGAGACAAACCCATGCATCTCGGTGACCTGCCTATACCATATACGTACACATATACGGAAAAATAACCGTATCAGTACAGGACAATATTGTAAAGCAGGAAGGAGGGTGAGCTCATGCAACTGTTGAATTGTGCACATGCAGATGCAGCGGGCAGCAGCAGGGGTCGCTGTCGCCGAGCTCATTTTTAGTACAGTACGCATTCATAATCACAGTTTAGGCCCACGCTAAAAAGGTTTATAAACCTGACAGGCGACCAATGGGTGTAAAACTCAGACGGCGTTCATGACCATGGATATCAACGGCACCGGCGTACATGGGCGGTCCCACGGATCAGGTAAGTACTCCCAGCAGCTGCGATTAACAGCAGCTATTATAGTCTGTAGCTTAGCTATGCACGCCTAGGCCGGAGCTGGAGCAGAGGCACAGCCGCACAGACACACAACGAGACAAGTCTTGATCAAACCGAGACGACGAAATGGGGGCGCAGGCAAGAGAGGCACAGGGAATTGGGAGGCAAGACAAGCAACAGGTCCACCGATCCCACGGCCTGCGCGCAATGAGAGACATGGAAACGGCTAAAAGCGCATGGAGGGTTGGCGAAAGCATGGACGGCCGCATCTCCGTTTTCCATTGCCGCCGCTTCTTCGCCTTCTTTCTCCTTGGACTTGGTTTCTGGACCGTTTGGTACACTCTTCATGGCAACACAGACCAGCACAACCAATGTTATGCTTATGCTCTCTTCACGCTGCTCACTCCTCCACTGGTTCATCCACCCAGACCAGGGTGTTAGTTGAAACAAGCGCAGCAGAACCTTACATGGTGATCTCAACACAACACAACAAAACAAGACGACAGGACAAGCTAGGAGATTAATATACTTTCACCCGGCTGCTTTTTTGTTCTGGTTTCCTTTTTGCCAATCTTTTTCCGTCCATTCTAAATCAGGCAAACCACCACCAACAGCAAAAAGAAATTACACAAGAAAGAGTATGCAATGAATTGAAGGGAGAAAAGGCAAGCACAGCAAAACAAGGAAAACGAAAGAAAGAAAGTGATTGAGCCTATTGTGCCAATATCTTACTACTCCACAAGTGGACAGCACACCTCAGGACAAGGAGAAATCAGCCCTATCATATCATCTCCTCATCTTCATCTTCATCTTCATCTTCTTCTTCCTCCCCACCGTCACCATCTTCCTCTTCCTGTTCTTGCAATGCCATGGCCTGGTTGAAGAGCACAGCACCTCTGCGTCTTGACCTCCACTCACACACTACAACGGACACAAAATGGAGAAGGAAAAAGAAAGAAAGGGAGAAGGGGACGGACAATGCAAGGTCACCAGATGCTCTGAGCTCTTGTAGTTGTTATGTATCTCACTCACTCTATCCCTTGCTCTGTCTCTCAAGCTTTTACTCTCCTGCTCACTTTCTTCCTTTCTCTTGTTTTGGCTTGTGCAGCTCTCCCCACCCTTCCTCCCCTTTATGCTTTCCCCATCCTTTGACGTGGAAGGAGGGGATCCTCCACCTCCCCTTCCTCTCCTCAGCTGTGCGGTGGGCCCACCCGGCCAAATCTCCTTTTGGCTGGCCTCGCCGCCTCCAATGCCGCCTCTTCCTCCTCAGCTCCTCCTTTTACCCTCTCCCACATGCCCCTCCTGCAGTAAGCTCAGCAAGAAAAAAAATGAAGTGTAAGAGACCAAGAAAGCAAAAGCAAGAGGGAGGGGCTAGCTTTGAACAAGCCAGAGCAACAGGGAGGCAGGCACAAGCCCAATAAACAAATCGAAATGCAATGTAATGTATGTAAGGACGACATGTACAAGTCCACACTTTAGACCAAAAGATCATATATACACAAAACAAGATGAGGCGAGCTATCAAAGCAGAAGCAGCAGCAGTGAATTTCCCCTCACCAACTTTTCCTCTCCTCTCCTTCCCCTGCAACTGCAACCCGGCTACCCTCAAGCCTCAACAGGAAGAGAGGAAGGCCGAAGGCCTCCTCTGAGTCCTCTCACACAACTTGTTTCTCTCTCTTTGTTGCTCTCTTCTCTCTCTCTCTCTCTCTCTGGGAGTGAGCTAGGCTAGTAGCTACGCTTTCTTTGAAGTGTCCAATCCAATCCACACGAATTGGCTGGTAGTAGTATTTGGCTTTCCCCTGATCTGAAATAGGGTGCCTAGATCTGTGGCAACACGAGGCGGCGGAAATGACCCAAGTACCCCTCGACCGGACGAACCACGCGTGGCTTGCCGAGGGGCAGAACCGGGCGCGGATGACCGCAGCATCGAAAGGCGTACTCCCCCGGATTTTACGTATGCACGGTGGGGAGCTCGAGCCCGAGCCCGAGCCGGCCGCCGGCCTTCCCTTCGCGTTCCGCTCCAGGATGCACGTACGTGGGTCGGCCCGCACTGTCAGCCCCCCATCCCGGACGTAGCTAGCTGCACTGCATGCTGCAGTAGTAGCAGTACCCAGTAGCTAGCTACAGGTTGCAGTACAGTACTACTAGGTACTCCCTACAGGTTGCATTCACGCAGTTAATAATGTAGTAGTAAAATACTACTGCTACTAGCTCATATGCTCTCGAGCTAGTTTAATGGTAATGGTAAAATATGGGGAAGGAGAGTTGCACACTTGTAGCAAATCAACCATGCGCGATGTTAGGTGTTTACACTAGTAGTAATAGTTGGAGTTACCACTTACTGCTCCATTGTTCCCATCCCATGTGTTACTCGCTCTCAAGTTTATGCCAACGTACCCCTCCGTTAAAAAATATAATATGTATTTTGATTTTATACAAGGATTAAGATTAGGTGAAATTGAGAAAAGTATGAGTGAAAATAACTTAGATTTCCTCACTTAATTATCTTCGAAGATGAGAGATAATATTTTGTGTGTAGTGATCATTAATAAATGCATATAATTGAGAGAGAATAAATAGGAGTGCAGTGAGAAAAGCCTCATTAAATCTAAATGCAAGTCTTATATTTCTGAATAAGACCATTAAAACTATATGCATTATATTTATAAACGGAGCGAGTACTATTTTTTACTGTATTCATAAATATACGGTGTTTTTTATGTTTCAATACAAAATTAGTATGATATTTTCTTAATAGCCCTAATAAATATCTAGCTTTACTTGATATTCTATGTATACTGTAGCCATTTTCAATATATCTTTAGTAATTTGGTAAGAAAAAAATACTGCTGTAAAACTTAGACCGAGATAGCACCGAGTTGTCCTGAATTCATCGTTTATCTAGCCTTCTATCCTTATTTTATTACAGGCAAAGAGATGGAAGGTAAATTAATGCACGTATGACTGTGAGGAATCTAGATTTACAAAATGACGCTTGCTGAGTTAGATAAGCGAGGAAACCCTGTGAACTCATGGTGGATGTCTGGATGATGTATGCGAAAAGGGTCGGAACTTGGATGTAGGAGGAGGAGGGAGTTGTTGGAGACGGATGGGCAGACTGCTGCGCCCATGTGCCCGCCTGCCCCAGGCGACCGCATCCCAACACCCGGCGCGACCACCAGATCTCTGGGACCAGCGGCCTCGCTCACTCCTGCCCACGTCTCCTCTCCTCGCCCTGCAACTAGGGTTAGCTATCCACCTTCTTTCAAAATTGGTACTATAATTTAACATAAAATTATTTTATTTATTATTTAGACGGTTATTTCAAATTCGAGCTAACGAATTACTGTTGAACCGAGTCTTATTAATATTTTTCGTTTGAAATAGATTTATTTCAACTTTGAACTCATTAACTGCTACAATCGAAACAATTTTGATTTGAGACTTATCGAGCTTTTTTGTCGGTCCTAACTCCTAACCAACCCATGAATTTCAAGTTGATTATGCCACATATCACACTATGAATATAGTCTGATCTCACCCGCATAAGATTCGGATCCTATCGGATATTAAATGGAATGGAAGACATGCACGCAGGATGCATCCACCACATCGATTTTTCTCGGGCGGTCTGTGATGTATGCATGGCTAACTAGCTCGTTGCGCGCACGGAGGGCACAAGCACCATCACATGAGCGCTAATCCGTGCGAGACAGCCATGGCTCGCGTTGGATCACACTACTGTGCAGCATGCGCACACAAAATACAGCATATTAAAGCTACGATGTACACTAATTAAACTACCGTGAAAATCTCTCGTAACTCCATCTTTTAATTTTTTTATATCTCTTAATACTAGCTTAATGTATATTTTTGATAACTATGGAATATGTAATAAGTCTAATAGTATATACGAACAGAAATAAGGATGCCCCCTTCCCTGCCGCCTAGTTCGGTCACTTGCGTGAAGCGGACAAGCCGGCTCACATGAACTGCAGCATGCAAGCGGGGTCGCAAAGCCCACCGATGCTCACTTCACTTGTTCAAGTGCTTAGCTAGCTAGCTAGAAGCTGAAAGAGAGTTATTACTTGTTAGTTGTTACTACCACAGGGCTCAAGAACTCCAGAGCTGTCGCCGTGCGTGTATATATATATACACCCACGTAGTGTCCGATCGATCCAGCCGAGATTCATGTGCAGAAGACGTCACAGCGCAGCGCTGGCCGAGACCCAACAAATGGAAAACGATCTCAAAACGATCCATGTCGATATTTGGACACCGAGAGAAACCAGTTGGGTTTTGGATACGAATACGACATCCTACCGGTACCGGTATGCTCTGCAATGAAACCCGCTCCCGGCCGTGCGTACCGTGTTGGTACAGGGCTGGGGATCAGGGGTGGGTCGGTCATTTCACTTTGGATGAGTAAAAAAATGGAGGATACTGTTAGTATTTATTCGTTATCCAATACGTGTAGATGTTATTTTTAAATTTTTTATGCCCCTCCTCTTTAACCATTTTTAATATTATTTGTTACTATGAATTAAAGAAAGATGTACCGTTTAAAGATATAATAAAAAAAGGACGATTCAATCATTTATACATATAATTTAGTGAACATGTAATAATCTAAAATGACTTTTATTCATGAACAAAAGGAGTATTAAAACATGTTACTTCGTTTCTCCTCGTTTTTCTCTTCTTTTCGCAGGATCATGTGTGTAAAGGATTTTAAAGACTCTGGGTTAGAGCCCATAAGCAAAGCATCCTTATTTTGTGTTTATGAACGGTACTGTAATAAGTTTTGGAGGGTAAATTGTTGGAACAAGTGGTTACTAAGGTACTCAAGGCGCATAGGGGATAGAGGTCAACGGTTACTAGGATTGCTATCTGAATAAAAAAGAAGGGGAGGAAAAGAAAGAGTTTTTTTTCTGTGTTGATCTAGAAGTACTAGCTAGGACAAAGCGCTCCCTATTTTGTGCTTATGAGTGAAACTGAAATAGGTTTATTTCATTTACTTTCTGCTTTTGGACCGGGTGTTTGTTTTGGATATGAACCTTGCTCTAGTTGACTAACTTTATAAGACATAGTGCAGCAGAAAGCTATGTTTCTGCCTTGTTTTTCACTTTTTCTTTCCTGTAGTGGACTCCTGTAATTTATGATAATAGAAATCGAGAGGGTTTATTGACCTTCTATTTTTCTTAAAAGAAAATAAGCAAAGCATCCATGATCTTTAGGACGATGGGGTGCATAGTTACATACAGATCACCATGTGGATCTGATGATGATTAAAGGAAAACAGATGATCCACAAAAGAGCATTCTTGAGTAAAACTAAAAGAACCAATACTGGACGGTAGTCTGCACAGGGCCTGGTCTGCACTGCCATACATGTAGTGGTGGCTGCTGCTGTGAGGTGGACACGGGCACTGTTGATAGTGTTGAATCCAAGCACGCAGCGTGCACCACCACTCAGGCTCAGAGGCTGGCACTGAGGCCGCGGTCTGCGGCATGCAGCTGGCTTGTGCTCGGGAACAGTGAGCGCAATGGGCTGCGGGGAGATGGCCACCGGCAGCCGGTACGGCCCTTGGAGAAAAACTTGGCCGGACTGGACCGGCCGGATCAGACGATGGGCTAGCTGCAGCCTGCATTTGGCTAGCTAGGTCTCCTCTTTTCCCTCGCTTGTCGCGCTTCTGCTTCTGCTTCTGCGTGCTCCGGCCGGTCACCGTCACGCGCGGCCATTGACGACGGCCGGCCTGCGGGTACATGGTTGTTGTTGCACGCTGCGCTGGTCGTCTATGAACACCGCCATGCTCGTGCGTGCGTGTTGTTTGGCTGCAGGCTGGAGAAATGCAGATTCGGTGTGCTACCTCTACCTGCATGCCTTTCGATCGGTTGCAACTTGAAACGTCATGTGTTGTGCTGCATACAACATTACAACTTTACAGCCGTTCGATAGGGACCGATGGGGTATGGCACGTTGCATGCATGCTTGTGATTAGTATCTCGATCATTTCACCTTGTTTCCGATCAAAACAGAATCAGCATTACAAGAGAAGTCTCCTGTGTCCTCTCCTCTGCCTTCTATTGCTTTGGATATACTATTTACGCAACTGTCTAAAAAAACTGACAAATGAAATTGTATCTGTATAAATAAAACAACATGTGATATTCAAGCTAGCGGCCAAGAAAATCCCATAATAATTATGGAAAACAAAAAAAATATTTTTTTTACATTATTTGAAAGAAAAAGAAAAGAATCTTCTCCACTTATTTTAGTGGATCAGATTATAACGGTACAGATTAATTATATTTAATTTTATAAAGTAGACTTCTATATCAAAGATAAACTGTATCGTAATAATTAGCGCATGCACAGTTACAGTTAGGCTGCTAAATTTGCTAGTTTAGTTGAGGTACCGCGTGCAAGAACCGTAGATTTTTGTTTCTGCCAAGTGAAACCCGAATTTCATTCAAGAAACGAACACAGACGCGACACACCTCACCAAAGTAATGCAAGAACTGTAGTAGGTTGTCGAGCTGAGCAGTAGTACCATCCAGTCAAAAAGGATAGCAGTAAAATTTAACCATTTCACGAGGCACGCACTCGACACCCCGGAAGAGCTATTTTACTATGGCCTTTAAGTTTAAGGCTGTAAAAAAAAAATTCGAGGCTCAAGTTTGAGTCTATTTTAGTTTGGATCAAACTTTCTTAAGCTGAGCTTACTTAAATTTGTTACTGAGCTTACTCGAGTCGAGTTCGAGCCTAGAGGGCCGGTCCAGCCATTTAGCACCTAGAGCAACACTCCTGCGCAAGGGCTCCTCCATACGACACGTGTGGCACTAGGAGAGGAAGAACACCCAGATCATTGTAGTTCTGGACGCAAGGATTTTTTGCTTCTTTTTTTTACAAACTATCAAACAAAGTGTGAACAATTTTTTTTGCATTTTTTGAAACAAATCTGAAAGCTGCTTTTGGTTTGCTGGGCTGAAAAGCGGCTGTAGTTGACGGCTGTGGCTTTTTATGAGATACCGTTTGGTAAACTGGTTGTGTCTTTTCTTGAAATCTCTCCGACCCTCCAAAAATTCCCAAATCCATCCCCAAATCAAGCTGCGAAATCCCTAAATCCCATCCCGATTGCGCAAGCTTCTGTGTTGACGGAGGCGGCGAAGTGCCGAGCTCGGACGGGCGGTTGGCCAGGCGGCGACCGAACGGGGAGGGTGAGGAGGCGACCAAACGGGAAGGCAGCTCGGTCGGGTGGACAGCGAGGCGGCGACTGAACGGGAAGGTAGCTCGATTGGGCGATCGGGGCCCGGCTCGATCGGGTCGGAGCAAGGTCAGGGCAGAGCTCGACACGAGGCGAGCGAGAACCGTCGGGGGCGAAAGAAAGCCGCGCAAAAGCACGTCTTGATCAGCTACGGCTTTTCCTCAACTTTTGCTGTGGCTTGGCTGTAAAGCCGCTTCGCCGCCGCGCTCTTTGGGGGAGCTTCGCGCTCGTAGCCGCAACGCACCCACAGCCCAGCCCCCTTCTTCGCGCTGGCAGCCGCAACGCAGCCACAGCCCAGCCGCCAAACAGGCGTTCACTATGCACACCAAAGCAAGTGTTAACATCTGTGACTTGAGTTCACGTACGTTGCCAGCAACTGCAACTGTCTTTCTTGGACCAGCTTACAGCCCTACTCAGTTAAAAACTCTTTTGACAGAGATTAAATACCAACTCTTGATGTCAGGGACTTTCAATTTTACCCGTCGCCTATCAGCGATACGAACACACGGACGATGGGTTTAGTGACGCAGTGCACTGCATGGAGACCAATGCCCTGCTGATTACTATCGCATGCGTCGTACAGGGCCCGGACCACTGCAGCAATCAGCTTAATAGTAGGAGTATTATTATACGTATATACATGCATGGCTCGAGGAGATAAGCTCATGAGCATGGCTGGTCGGGAGCGAGTACTAGATCAGTAGAGTGATTGTACTTACAATACTAA
Source organism: Otatea glauca (assembly GCA_036346275.1). Taxonomy (NCBI): domain Eukaryota; kingdom Viridiplantae; phylum Streptophyta; class Magnoliopsida; order Poales; family Poaceae; genus Otatea; species Otatea glauca. The sequence continues at coordinate 53,128,760 of CM070714.1, read as the reverse complement.
TCCCTTCCTCTAAGTTCGTAGTGCGCACTTTGTAAATGACGTTGTCTACGAATATAAAATGTATTTTATATTTCAATACAAATTAGTGTGATGTTTCTTTTATATCCTTAATAAATATTCAGATTTATTTGATATTCTCTATATGCATATATTAAATATAGTGCCTAGAGATAATAATAATTAGAGAGTAATCTAGTTGTTTTTAATATATCCTTGATTTATGTGTCAAGAGAAAATACGGTGTATAAACTTGGACGGATCGAGTACGTCACTAGTAGTACTGCAAGAGTTTGTGTCTTAAGGTAAGTAGTGTACTCATCTATACCCCTTTATAATACACGTAAACATTCTTTTCTATGTCCACCCCAAATAGTGCATCCTACTAGAGATGGCCCAACATTCGTACACCCAATGAAACGTCCCAGAAACTTGCCTCCATTAAAATTAACTTCTCAGATCTTTCCTTAGCTTTACTCACTCACATCTGATGGCCATTATTTAGTGTGTCTAATCATCACTGTGGCCCACAACAGACCTCCCCCACCTACATATTTGGAAGGAGGGCGAATCAAACAAGAAAATAAATAAGGAGGATCCGCATGCAAGGAAACCAGACTTGAATTTTTTACTACCCAAAATTGTACGTACTACATATTTGGAAGGAGGGCGAATCAAGCAAGGAAATAAACGAGTAGGATGCACATGCAAGGAAACAAGACTTGAATTTTTTATTATCCTGGCATTGTGATCGTATTTTTTTTCTGAATATGACCCTTCTCGAGATTTTTTACGGATCTAGCCTCAGAGTTTAATTTGGCACGAAGAGCGCTGAATTTTGTTTTCATTTTTTATCTAAGGAACCAACGGTCTGTGAGTCTTTGCTTAATTTTTTCAATTTTTCTCGCGAAACCGGTAGTGGCGAAACATCGTTTAATTTTTATCTTTTTTCTTGCAGATCCAATGATCGGCGAGTGCGATTTATTTTTCCATATTTTTTCTGAAATCATCCTTGTGGCCCACAATGCACCTTCCTCACCTCCAAAGATCAACAAGGAAAAGGAAACAAACGTCCTGGAATCAAGGAAAATGAAACAAACGTTCTGGAAAAGGAAAGGACCATACATTACGTGCTGAGAAAAGGAAACCGGGAGATGGGACATGCGGTAGGGAGATTGCGCGCGGTCGGGGCAATACGCCGGAGAACGCAGGTCTGCAATGTTTCCACGGTCGCCATCGGTGGCTTTGCCGACGCGGCGAGGTTGCTGGTCGGCGACCTCGCGGCCGTCGTGCCTCGGCAAATTTATAATTTAATTTTTTTTGAAAATAATTTTATTAAGTACAAAATAATCAAAAGTTTTTTTGAGAATTTTTTTAACCTAATGTGCTATCTTTTCAAAAATCCTTCTATATTTAAAAAAAATGAAGGCAACCCACCTGTAGCTTCTTCTAGCTGTAGCCCAGACTAGAGAAGCTTCTTCTCTTCTCTCCCTCCATTAAAGCAAGAAAGAAGCTCCAAAGCTTCATCAATCCCGCACCAAATCTCTTCTTTCCATCTATGGTGTTAATTCCCCAAATTTCGTGCTCTATTGCCAAAATTTCCTCCCAATCTGATTTGATCCCAAATTATGGTTTCCATAAATATGCTTGTTTGGGGCTATAAAAGCCGTGAGCTCTCCTCCACCCCATCGCATTGCGTAAATCCCCAAGTGCTCCCTCTTGTAAAGATCGCCGGATTTTGGAGGTAACCCAAGCCATCACCGTCATCTTTCCCAGCCAAATTCACCGCAACCGTGAATCCTCCCTGCGCGCGGGTTTGGCGATCTCACGCACCGCAGTGCCGACCACCGCGATCGGCCACCCACCCCGCCTTCCTTCCTCATACCGCCAAGCCAGAGAGCACTAGAAGCTGCAAAAAAAATAATTTAAAATCAGAAAATTCTTTTTTCTTTCTCTTTCTTGATTTAAAATCTTTTGGGAGCCCATTTTCGCCCATTCGACCTCCATTTAGTTCTGTTTTTCTTTCTAAATTCATTTAAAATTCTAAATTTCTGTTTTATTATTAAGTGTTGGATTCATACTTATCTTCTCATTTAATTGATAAGCGGGTGTACTACCGTCGTAGCGTTAGCATAGGCACTATACTAGTTACTCATGATTAGAATAAACAAATGGCAGGATGGATGGTATGAACTATGAAAGAGTAATAATTAATCTGCTAATTAAGTATTTCCTTAGCTAGCTAGCCGCCCAGCTGAGGAGTCAGGAGACTCAGGAATGATCTATACCCCTTTATAATGCACGTAAACATTCTTTTCTATGTCCACCCCAAATAGTGCATCCCACTAGAGATGGCCCAACATTCGTGCACCCAGCGAAACGTCCTCAGAAACTTGCCTCCATCAAAATTAACCTCTCAGATTTTTCCTTAACTTTACTCACCCACATCCGATGGCCATTATTTAGTGTGTCTAATCATCCCTGTGGCTCACAACAGCCCTCCCCCACCTACATATTTGGAAGTAGAGCGAATCAAATAAGGAAATAACAGGGAGGATTCGCATGCAAGGAAACCAGACTTGAATTTTTTACTTGCCAAAATTGTACGTACTACATATTTGGAAGGTGAGCGAATCAAACAAGGAAATAAACAGGGAGGATCCGCATGCAAGGAAACAAGACTTGATTTTTTTATTGTCCTCACATCGTGATCGTATTTTTTTCGAATATGATCCTTCTCGAGACTTTTTTACGGATCTAGCCCCATAGAGCCTAATTTCAGTGCACGGAGAGCGCTGAATTTTTGTTTTCATTTTTTATCCACGGAACCAGCGGTCTGTGAGTGTTGCTTAATTTTTTTCAATTTTTTCTCGCGGAACCAGCGGCCGGCGAGCGCTGTTTAATTTTTATCTTTTTTTCCTTGCGGATCCAGCGGTCGGCGAGCGTATTTTATTTTTCCATATTTTTCCGAAATCATCCCTGTTGCCCACAACAGACCTTCCCATACCTCCAGCATCAACAAGGAAAAGGAAACAAACATCCTGGAAAAGGAAATGACCATACATTACGTGCTGGGAAAAAGAAATCGGGAGATGGAGCAGTGTGGCCGAGAGATTGCACACGGCAGCCGGGGCAGCGTGGCCGGGAGAACGCAGGTCTGCAACGGCTCCACGGTCGCCATTGGTGGCTTTGCCGACACGGTGAGGTTCTTTGGTCGTCGACCTACACATGCCGTGCCTCAAACAAATTTATAATTCAATTTTTTTAAAAATAATTTTATTAAGTACAAAATAATCAAAAGTTTTTTTGAGAATTTCTCTAGAATTTTTTAACCTAATGTGCTATCTTTTCAAAAATCCTTCTATATTTAAAAAAATGAAGGCAACCCACCTGTAGCTTCTTCTAGCTGCACTTCACTGCAGAAGCTTCTTCTCTTCCTTCCCTCCATTAAAGCAAGAAAGAAGCTCCAAAGCTCCATCAATCCCGCACTAAATCTCCTCTTTCCATCTATGGTGTTAATTCCCTAAATTTCGTGCTCTATTACCAAATTTTCCTCCCAATCTGATTTGACCGCAAATTATGTTTTCCATAAATATGCTTGTTTCGGGGCTATAAAAGCCGGCGAGCTCTCCTCCACCCCATCGCATTGCGTAAATCCCCAAGTGCTCCCTCTTGTAAAGATCGCCGGATTTTAAAGGTAACCCAAGTCATCACCGTCATCTTTCCCAGCGAAATTCACCGCAACCGTGACTCCTCCCCCGCTGGCGTTAGTGTCGGCGATCTTGTCGCGATCTTGCCGACCACGCGACCGGGCGGCCACCCCTGGCCTTCCCTCTCCCTTGCGCTGGCCAAGCCCGGAGAGCACGCTGTGCTCTCTGTGGAAGCTGTAAAAAAAATAATCCAAAATCAGAAAATTCTTTTTTCTTTCTCTTTCTTGATTTAAAATCTTTTGGGAGCCCGTTTTCGCTCATTCGACCTCCATTTAGTTCCGTTTTTCTTTCTAAATTCATTTAAAATTTAAAATTTCTCTTTTATTATTAAGTGTTGTATTCATACTTATCTTCTCATTTAATTGATAAGCGGGTGTACTGTCGTTGTAGCGTTAGCACGGGCACTATACTATTAGTAAAGGTTAACCATTCTCCTCGGTGAGGGTTATAATTGGAGTCATTTGGACATCGATCTCGCATCTGATTGGTTGCTTTGATTGCAGCTTTTGAAGCGCAACTTCTTGTTAAGTCTGCTCCCTTCTCTCTTTTCTTGACTCCCATGCAGCCCGTCATACACTCATGGTTGGATTTGTAACCCTTCAGGCTCCTTTGATCTCATCTCTACCTGCAGCATTGTTTATTGTTTTACTTTCTAACGGGGTGTTTGGACGATTTTCTAGAATTTAATTTAAGTTTAAACTAAATCATAGGTCTTCTCTATCCAAATAATCCCAAAAGGTTGAAAAGGAGCCGGTGATGTGTAGCTTCTAACATGATCTTCCACACTAGGGGACGGTTAGCAAAAGTGTATGTTTCATATATAGTTATTGTTTTGTTCAATCATTTTTATTATAATATATTTATAAAACCTAATAAAATTATAAAACTATTTGTGACTAAAGGGACTAACAATTAGAGTGAATAGCGCCTAAGAGTAAAATGCATCTTAAATCAACTGTTCCCACCAGATCGATGGCGGAGCCAGAGCCAAAAATGTGTTGGTCCGGTCAACTCCTCTCCGCCACTGCACAAGCCTTAAGATTCGTGCCACAGACCATAATACTACCAAAAAGGAAGTCCAAAATAAAAGGCTACTATTCACTAAAATTTGTCTTTTTTTTAATGTGTAGGTCCAATTTATATTTGAAATTTTGTAAAACGATATATTACATCCTACACTATCTATGTAAATTTGTTCAGATAGGTTCCGTTCCGGGGGTGCTTAGGACCAGAGGTACTTGCAGAGCGGAGAGGAGGGGAAAAAGAATAATATTCTTTCGTGCATTCATGATTGCAAAACACATACCATATGGTACCTCACTATACTGGTATCGGATTTGGGCCAGATAGAGGAAGTCTTTATAAGAGCATACCATGGAAGAACTACTGCGATGCTACCTTGGCTAAGCTACTTGCTTGAACATATGGTAGTATATGGTTCTTTCCTTTTTGCCCCTTTCATCATGTTAGCTTAATACGCATCCTATGGAATTAGGGATAACAGTTTTACCCATAGGTTTAGATACCTGTGGGTACTTGACCCAATAAGGGCTGACACGGGTAGTACTTCAGATTCATGGGTTTTCGGGTGGTGTGGCAGGCTTAGCGGCAGGGCGGGCGGTAGGGCAAGGCGGCCATGGCGTCGACGGCGGCTATGACTACGGCGGGCGCGGCTATGACTACGGTGGGTGTGGCGACGGCTACGGCGTGCGGCCGCATGGCGCGGCGCCCTCCCTTTCCCCTCCGGGCAAGTACGTGTGCCCCCTCAGCCTTCCCCTTCCCCCTTCGACCGCGTGCCCACCTCTACCCATGGGTACCCATTGGATATCGGTTACTCGTCGGGTTCCCGCATGGGTACAGATCTGTGCCCGTGAGGCTTAGTGGGTTTGGGTGGACGGCATGTGTTCGGGTTCGAGTGACGGGTCTAAAGCAGTTGTACCCAAAGGTATCCACCCGATTGCCATCCCTATATGGAATGTTCCGTGACCAAGAGGTATAGCAAGAGTGGTCTTCTTTGAAAACTAACAGTACCAAGACTAGAAAATCAAACTGATAGGTTTGAAACTTCTCAAAAGTGCTTTGCATAGTAAGTGTAGGGCATTGTTCTACTCCTTTTCTTTGTTCTTCCTCAAAAATAGGCCCACAAAAGGGAGTGAGCTATGCGTTGAACCTGATGATATACTCTATCCTTCCCAAGAATCCTCTTCTTTCCTTTCTATCCCTTTCTTTATGGGGGTGTTCTAAGGTATTCATCCTGTTTCAGCCCCATTCGGAACAATGCTAGGCCCTAAGTCAATCCAACGTAGAATTTTGAGATTGTCGTAAGCAAGACTGTATACTCAGGATTTGGTTTCAAATCTTCATTAACACTATTCTTTCTTGGTACCCCTTTAGTTGTAATACTAATTTTAGTAGATATACTCACATGTTTTATCTCAACAATTTGACGTTTTTGATATAGTAGTACTCCAACCGAAAAGCACTTGCTTTAAAGAAGCAGTTACCATAAGACTTTAGGCGTCTCTGATCGTCAAGCCCTATAGGTAAGTAGGTGGTAACACAGGGGGGCCTATAGGTAATGCAACAACTTCCAACTGTTGCATACCCCATTTATATATTCTTTAAATATTTGTAGTTTAGTAATTAGAGTAGATGATAAACCAGAGCAGACCAGAGAACAAACCTTAGATGGTAGGGGACAATAGGGGATAACAAGCCGGAAAAGTTCAAGGGCCTTTTTTCGTTTAATCTTTCGAGGAGAGTAGTTACCTGGCTTTGATGCCGATTGAAGGCTTTATTGCCCTTGCTTTTTTGCCTAGTACGAAGTTTTTTTCTTTACTATTGCTTGGGATTGGGTTTTACACTATTCAATACAAAATATCTACTCGTGGCTGGAGGGGAGGCAATAGATTGATCTTGTCCATGGCTTATTTTGGGAAGAGAGGCTAAAGGCTATCTGACCCCTTGCTATTGATTCAATTCTTGAAAATAGTTCCTTCTTTCCCGCTTGGCTTGGATTCAAGGAGCGGGGATTCAATAGTAACGGAGTCTATATTAGTTAGATATGTCATTCAAACATCCCTTATGGAGCACCAGCTCACATTCCTGGCCAATGAACCAGGCGTATTCACTAGATCATTGTATTATACATAGTGTAAAAAAAGGAATTTTTGTGCTTTGTCCAATCCAAACTTCACAACATATTTTGTCGTAGCCTTCTTTGCCGAAAGTATTTGTCTATGGCTATCTTTTGAATTCTCTATCATTTGATTTCCTTCACCACTAGCACTAGCCCCACTAGCTAGTCATTTAAGTCTTCGTGTAGCACCACCAAATCTTCAACAAGGTGGAAAAGAGGCTACAGTACCCTTTCTTCCATACTTAGTGTGGAACCTTGGAAACTAGTTCAAATCAAACTCAAAAGCAACTAGTCAATCCAACTTCCATTGAAGCAGCTTCCCTAGAACTAGCTGCCATTGTATCAGTTGGTGCCATTTCTTCTCTTGGTGGCAGGGCAATGGATTAAAATTAGACGGTGAGCGAAGGAGCTGTAGGGCTTAGGGCTATGGGTGTGCGCAACTTCAATAGATCAAGGGGAGGAAGAGAAGAAAAGATAACTATTTCACCTGTTGTCATAATAACCACTATTTTAGGGTTTGAAAGCATCAGCTCTACAGAGATCCTTAATTTAAGAAGAAGCAACCGTTAAGAAGCGGAAACAAGAATTTTAGGGGACACTGACTCCCATTATTTTCTCCATGCCTGCTTGGGCTAAATCGACATAGGCTTAGCTTATTATGTTTTGGGCATTTAGCTAGCTTAGAGAATAAACAAATATATCTCTAAAGGGGGAGCAGTACGACTATTTTATGTTAGAGGAAGGTTGAAGAGAGAATAGTTAAAATAGCCGGTCCGATAGGCAAGTGCAGGTCGCTCTAGTCAAAGTGAGTACGTCTTGTTTCAGTTAGTGGTTTTGACTCTCCGGCACCGAAGTAAACTCTTTCTATTGTAGGGCCTATGAAGTTTGGGGATGAGTGTCGGCACTTCACTATGCAATATTCAAGTTTCTTTCATTCCCCTTACTAGAACAAAGAGGGTATTTGTGGGGTTTGAAGATGCTTCTTAGCACGTTATTCTAATAGCCTGCATCAATGCCTCTGCCCAGAACATAGGAGCCCCCTAGTTCAAGATCCCATACATATTTTCAACTGCCAGGAAAGAATTAAAGTGCTTTAGGAAGAAAGGGAATTATATAAAAAAGGATAAATTGGTATTCCCCACTACTGCATAGAATCTGAGGTGGGTGGAATTGAAGTTTCGTTTTGATCAAGACACCCCTGCTTACTTATCTTAAAAAAAGGACCAGTGATCAACCGATCATAGAGGTCCTTGGGACAAGAAATTCCCGGGCATTGCTAGGGTGAGCCCTATTACAAAAGAATGGTTTCTCCAACAATATAAGGATAAAACCCTTACAAAAATGGTAGTGATCACAAACCCCTTTCGTGTAAAACTGAACTATTTGCACTGTTTTTCAAAAAGTGAGAGCACTAGTAGCACAAGAGTTGTTGAGAGTACTGTAAATATTCTCCTCTTGGTCTGTCTCGTGACTCACCTCGTCATTCAGGGTATGTTTTTTTAGAGGTACAAGGCGGATGGACACAATCCATGCACACCACACGTACACACTCGTGTGCGTGTTCCATACACACTTTAAGGAATTAATAGGAGGTTCTGCGACTTCCGAAGCATGAGAACACGTTGTCCCACTTAACGCACACACGTGTGTGTATTCCATTTTTTAAATGCTGAGCACCGGTGTCGAACCTGGGGCTCGAATGCAGGTGGGCAGCATGCACAACGACTATGCATACCAACTTCTTGTTCTCCGGTTTTAATTATTCTGGTGATGCATGAGAAGTTTGACCAAGGAGAACAAAATCTGGTTAGTAGAAAGTTCGACGACTCCTGTTTGGGGCTTGGTACTTGCTCGGAGTGTGTTTGGTAGGCTGTATTTAGGCAGAGGCCTGGCCCAATTCATTTTATATCGTCATTCAGTTCCTTGGACGAGTGAGTGGCCTCTTCCCACGCATGCTAAGTGGGGTACAATTACTCCCCTCCCCTCTTTCTTAGAAATGATAACTTCTATGGCCTCTTCCCTTTCTTTTTTGTTGTTGCAAAAATGACTTCTTTCTGAATTGAATTGTAAATATATCCTCATCCTTACCGCGGAAGGCACCTTTCACGCTCTCCTATTGCGGAAACGCCTCCCGCGCTACCCTCTGTGGCGTCCACGCTCCCGCGTACGTTTCCTCTGCTCCGCACCCCGACCGTGGAAACTCACTCAGCACTCGCATGCCGCGGGAGCTCTGCCTCCCTTCGGAGCGCGGCAGTCGCTCTCGCCACCTGGTCCCACGCCTCCCACCAGCCACCACGTCGTTGCCATCTTTATCTAGAAGCCCAACCCCCTAACAGCAGTGGAGGGGGCGGTGACTAGATCTCCAGCCATAGAGACACCATCGCCTCCCTATCGCCCTCGTGGATCTCAGGCTCAACGTTGGCACCTGGTCAGCCGCATGCCAGCGACTAGGAAGAGCTGAAGCTCACAGAGGTGACTTAGCAGAGTAGAGCGTGGCGGTTCGGGCTAAGAAAGAGAAGTGATCATTTTTCTAGACTCTTCCTATCTTTTTTTTTGCAAAAATAGCTCACTTCTGTAAGAATTTGCAAATCTAGTTCCTTTCCCCACTGCAGAAGGCGCGGTCGTCTACCACGCCAAGGGAGTGCTGGAGCCCGGAGTGCCGCGGACGAGTAGCGCGGGGTTACGGCGGCAACGAAGAGTGGAGAAGGGGAGCACAACGGGAAGGGCGAGGGCTACATGGAGACGGTGTCGTCCATGGCTGGAGATCCTTCGAGTGCTTTTCACCGCGATCGAGGCGCTCGTGACTCCCTGATGGTGACATCGAGGACTTCTCGTCGCTGCTGCGGAGCTCGTAGCACGCCCAGTTTTAGGAGCAAGAAGCAGACGGAGTTCGTGCCGCCACTATCCTCGCTATAGTAGACGTTGATACACCCAGAGTTTGGCTCGAGGTTTGCTGATGCTCTGTTCCTCCTCTTTACGTTGCACTAGTATAGTACCCGTGCTAACGCTACGACGGTAGTACACCCGCTTATCAATTAAATGAGAAGATAAGTATGAATATAACACTTAATAATAAATAATGACAGTGCTCGTATGCGAGTATAAAAATGAAGATATAACACTCAATAATATTTTTCGCTAAACGTTTTTTCGTATACTCTTAAGACTTGTTCTTATATCTTGAGGGATGTTTTCTGCGCACTCATTCCACTTGTATTTTAGTATTTCAATTAAGAAACACTTTCTGAGGATAGGTGAACCCTGTAAGTACATTGTAGATCATCATCAGTATAGACCTACTTTACAACCTTATAAAAAGTGATTAATAAAATAGAGAGTACCGACGATGCAGATCCGTGCATTAAACTGTTGACCATTCCAAATGTGTATGAAGTTCATGACCAAATAACCTGTCAAGTTCCTGCACAACATTTAATTGCTACATGTAAGTACACAAAAATTTAACTATTTACTAATCATGTGTAAATAACTTACCAGCCTATTGTTTTTGGAACAGACTTTGGAACTACAATACGCCAATCATAGATATCGTTGTTCCATGAGGGATTTACTATCCTCATAGCATGATCGAATATTACACCAATTTTTTGTATTCTATCAAGATAGTAAGTGGATGGTTTATCCGTTGGAACCTATTCGGGTAGAGGTGTTAGATCAATAACGAAGATAACCCTATCCTTCATGTCGAACGATAACATGCTAAATCGTCCTCCGTGATGAAAAGACAGCATAATCTATAAATATAGACATTATATATTTTGCACACATATATAGTAACATAATAAAGCGTCAAACAATTTATTAAGCAAAGCTTATCATTCGGCATTCAGACAACGCAATTCCAGTCTCAGTCCAAGCGTCAAATAATTTTGCAAGCTTCTCATGTTCAACCTTGACACGAAACTTATGGTACCATCGGTAATGACAAAGTGGCTGCGATAAATTAAAACATTAAAAAATAGCTAGTTGATTATTGCATAATGTGTATATATATAACGCAAAAATATCAAAACATACGCAGAACTGTAAATCTAGGTAGTGGTATATGGGATCCCTGAAATACATTATTTCCTCGCTTGCGTGCATGCGTACCCCTGCATTAAAGCAATCAGTTCATCAGCTAGCAAGCACTTGAGGCCAAGTTGGACTTAGACAGTTCTGTATGTACCTTTGTCCAGGCATAAAAGAGCCGACGTCACCGCACGCCTGCGTATGTATGTACGTCGATGTCGCCGGCCGCCGTCGCTGCACGTAAAAGCCTCGCGGCCTCGCCGAACGGTTGGAGGTATGGCACCTCCGTCCCGGCATTTGGGCGTACTTTAGTTAGGAATTCCCGGGACCTGCGCAAGGAACACGGGAAAGGAAGGCATGGATTCAGTTTGTATTTTTTTAGAGGATTCTGTTGCATATGAGATCACGCAAGGAAGAAAGGATGTGAAGATACGAGTGCCTTTTTAAGTGCCTGCATCAACTTTATCTTGTGATCATATTGTACGTACTACATATTTGAAAGGAGAGCGAATCAAACAAGGAAATAAACAGGGAGGATCCGCATGCAAGAAAACCAGACTTGAATTTTTTAGGTAAAATTGTACGTACTACATATTTGGAAGGAGAGCGAATCAAAGAAGGAAATAAACAGAGAGGATCCGCATGCAAGGAAACCATACTTGAATTTTTTACTGTCCTAGCCTCGTGATCGTATTTTTTTCGAATATGACCCTTCTCGAGACTTTTTTTACGGATCTAGCCCCATAGAGCCTAATTTCAGCGCACGAAGAGCGCTGAATTTTTTTTTTTTATCCACGTAACCAGCGGTCTATGAGTGCTGCTTAATTTTTTTAAATTTTTTCTCGCGGAACCAACGTCCGGCGAGTACTGTTTAATTTTATCATTTTTTCTCTGTGGATCCAGCGGTTGACGAGCACAGTTTATTTTTCCATATTTTGCCGAAATTATTCGGTGGATGGGCACCACTTGAATTTTTTTTCATTTTTTCTCCCACGCTTGAATTTTTCAGCAGCCACCGAGTATTTATTTATTTTTTGCCAAAATTATCAAGCGGACGGGCACCGCTTAATTGTTTTTTTATTATTTTTCAAGAATTTTTTACTGTATTGGCATCATCGTTATAATTTTTCCGAATCAAACTCTCGCGACGATGAATTTGCGATTGTAGCCTCAAGCCGGAAAAATTCAGCGGAGCGGTGGTGCGGTATTATTTACCAGCGCCCAAGCTCGAATTTTTTACTATATTAGTATCTCCATTATAATTTTTTCTGAATCAGGCTCTTGGGCGATGAATTTGCGATTGTAACCTCGAGACAGAAAAAATCAGCGGAGAGGTGCTAGAATTTTTTCCCGATCGAGAAGCATCGTAATTTTTCCCACGCCAAATTATCCAAAGAAATGACAGAGTTTGGTTTTTATTTTTTTGTGCCTGAAATTACCTACCATCCGCTGGATAATTTCGAACGTGAGAAAAAAAATTCCAGCACCTCTCCGTTGAATTTTTTCGGCTCGAGGCTACAATCACAAATTCATCGCCGCGAGAGCCAGATTCGAAAAAAATAATACCCCATTGCCCCGTCTCCCGGTTTTCTTTTACCAGCACGTAATGTATGATCCTTTCCTTTTTCAGTACATTTGTTTCCTTTTCCTTGATGATGCTGGAGGTTGGGAGAAGTCTGTTGTGGGCCACAGGGATGATTAGATACACTAAACAATGGTCATCGGATGTGGGCGATTAAATATAAGGAAAGATCTGAGAGGTTAGTTTTGATGGAGGTAAGTTTCTGGAGACGTTTCGCTGGATGCACGAATGTTGGACCATCTCTAGTGAGATGCACTGTTTGGGGTGGACGTAGAATATAATGTTTACGTGTATTATAAAAGTGTATAGATTATCCTTAATTTGGTTTTTCTTCACCACATCACTGTCATGGAAAAGCTAGCTACGAGCTAGGCCAACGAAGAAGGAATGAAACCCAATAAACATTATATATTACTATAACTTATTTTAGACAAAAAAAAAAGAAGCTAATCCTACCACCTTTCCGTATAGGTCAATATATTAGCGTGTCAGGTCTCAGAATACGAGGATCAGAAGGCGACGGTGCTTAATTTTCAGCTCGTGTTTGTATGTGTCTGTGTGATAGAAAGATTAGTTCTTGGGTTGCTAGCCATATTAGAATAGGGATGTTTAAAAATGATATATTTTACAAATAAAACTTTAAAAAATACGTAAAAAATAATTACATAAATATATTTCTGTCATCAATTCATTTGGCTCCTATCATCAAATAAAATCATTAAATGAATTGGTGACAGATCATTTGCCGCTAAATGAATTGATGACGGAAGCCTAGTTGCCAATTCATTTGGCGATAAAGCTTCCCATCAGTCTATTGCAAAATTAAATTGATGACAGAGGTATATTTATGCAATTATTTTTTTGATGTTTTTATTCTATAATTTCATTTAAAAATTGTATTGTTTTTTTATGTGGGTGTGAAACCGAAACACAAGTGAGGAGGTGGACATCGGCCGTCTAACGGGCCATCGCCCAAGAGAGTAAAAATGACACGAGGATTTATACAAATTCATGGATTTGAGAGGACCACACTACTACAGTCGGTGAGCCAACAGCAACAAGGGTTGTATCTAAGGAGTAGGTCCTCGAGGGCTCTCCAGTTTGAATGTGCTATTTTATTACTTATGAGAGCTCAAGTTACAAATAAAGGATATATGTGATATTTATAGGCTCTTGGGTATATACAAATGACCAAAATGCCCCTCATAAAGGGAGCTACTCTATACGTACAAGTTTGAGATATTATTGTCCTTTCTAACCACAATGGTAGTTCTTTAATCGATATATCATATAGTCAGTTACCGGTCACGTTGTGCACACCTAGCCATATAATGAGTGGCCTCACATCTTAGAGCATATTCTTGTGCCAGTGGGCCCGCTTGCCATGCGAGATCCGCTGGGAATGATTGCACCCTTCGAATAGTTTCGATCCTCTAATGCCTGTAGAAGGTCGATAGAGGTGTTGAGTTGGCGTGATAAGCCCTTGCATTAGGACCAAAGACATAACCTTCGACTGAGGACGCTTCAATTAAAGTCTATGTACTTTTTACCTTGGGACGGGGTACGAAGATTACGAGCATCCTTACCTGACTAAGTTTAACAAGATGTTAGTCATTCCTTCAACAATTTTTTTTTTAGAAAATCAAATAGCTAGCAACCTAAAAAGGTTTGATACAAGTCCAAGATGCCATCAAATTTACTGCGCGCCCTGCGTGTTAACTGTATGCGTACATATGTTAGTGTTACTGTTGTTTGATTAGCGCGACAACTGAAAAAATTAGAAAAGTATTACTTCTTAATTTATCCCATGGCTGCCTCGCCGGAGTCGCTAGGGTCGGAGCGGTGGTTACAGGACGGGGAGCAAGCGCCCTCTCGTAGTCGTTTTTTTTTCTGGATTTATAGTCTTTTCTCAGTCGTTTGTACAAAAATTGAGTCTCTCAACCAGGGCTACGGTGGCAGATCGTATTTATCACCTGTCATGGTTCGGTACTACGAGAGATTCGTGACAGTGCATCAACAAACGGTAGTACGGCAGCTCGGATAGATCCACATGATAGGACCTACAGTCATGCTATCAGGCCGCGACAGTCACCTACTACGCTATCCGACCACCGCAGATCGTCATATCGTTCTATCATGCAATCCTCATGTGCTATGTTTATTGTCGTGGTGATACCAACCTGCTGTGGAACCATACCGTTATATGAAGACGCTTGGAGGCCAAAAAGTACAAATACGTGCACTTAGGGCCAGCCATACAGGAGACGCTTTGGGGTTAGAAGTGCAAATATGCGCGCTCAGGCTAGGGTTTCAAATCTCGCCAAATTTCGGCGAAATTTCGGATTTTGAACAACCCCGAAATCTAAAGTACCGGCCGAAAAAAAATTAATTTTTTTTAAATTGCTACAGTAACCCAAAATTTCGCGTTTTTTGGCCGATTTTTGCACTTTTAGGGCCCGATTTGGTCCAATAACCCTTATAAAAGTCATCTCCTATGAAAATTTATTGAAAAACTGAATTTTTTTAGATATTTTGAAATTTTAGCAGAAACACTCTCAGATTTTTATAAAATTGTACAAGCTTGATAATGAGTTGAAAATTTTATGGTACTATATTTAGTAGTTTAGGATCACACATACAAAATTTCAAAATAATTTAACTTCAGTTGCTATCTTTAAAAAATCAAACATAATTGGGACAGTTACATTGTCAGAATTTTATAAATTTTCTTGAGTGTGATTATGATCTAAAATTTTTGTGAGAGATTAATAATTTCATCAGTAACATTATATCAATTTTTTTTAAATTCAAATTTTTTTGTTTGGTCAATCAAATCTATGTAAGCATTGAACTTCGTTTGTTATATTATATTTCAAAAATAAAAAAGAAAAGAACATAAATGGTATTGTGCCTTTTAAGAATTTTATAAATTCACTGGAGTGTGATCATGATTCAAATTTTTTATGATATATTAAGCACTTCCTTATCACCATTCTGTAAAAAAAATTATTGCTAAAGCAAATCTATGTATTGATCATCAGACTTTTATCAGGATGTAGCACTGTCTGAATTTTTAAACATTATTTGAGAATGATAATCATCTAAACATTTTAAATAAACATTTATGTTACATCAGGACCATCCACAGAAATTTTCAAAAAAATTTTAACGTGGTTTAGATAATTTTTCATTTTGTTCAAGTTTGCTGGTAAACCTTTTAACAGGGCAGTAGTACTGTTCGAATTTTTAAAAATTTATACAGTTTGATCATCATCTGAAAATTTTATGAGAGCATTAGAGGTACATCATAACCATGCAAAAATAATTCAAATGTTTATAATATGGTTTGAACCATTTTGCATTCGATTCAACATTGCCGGTCAGCGTTTTATCAGGATAGTAGTAATATTTAAATTTTTAAAAATTTCACAGACTTCTGAATAATCTGAAAATTTTATAGAAATATCATAAATATGTCAGGACTCTCCAAAAAAAATTCAAAATTTTTAGACATCGTTTGACCCAATTTTTTTCCTTTGCAAAAAACCCGAAATTTCGGGGGGTTTCGCCGAATTTCGAGTTTTTTCGTTACTATATGGACCGGATTTGAATTTTCAAATTCAAATTTCGTCCAAAAATTTTCCGAAATTTCGCCAAAATCTCGCGATCCAACCAGGAACGAAATTTATTCCGAAACCGAATTTTCAAACCTTGCTCAGGGCAACTCCATAGTAAAAATATGCTGGGGCAAATAAGCGCCAGGGCTTCCTTAGCAAAAACCAATAAGCACAGTCGCCAGTCGGCGGGATGCAAATCTGGGAAATTTCTCGTATTCAGACGGTTGATTGAAGTTGTTGTTGTTATTTTGTAGTACGGCACAAATACGAAGCCGTATAGACGTCGGTCCAATAGTAAGAAGAAAACAGGATTTTATTGCTTCTCCCTGATATAAAACGAATACTCCAGCCATCGCCGGCCTCTTCCTCTATCCCTCGCTCCGCCGCCCCTGCGCCGCCGCCCGCCCTCCTCCCTCCCGCCCCGTCCTGCTCCTCAGCTGCGTGCTCCCGTTTCGCCTTCTCCTCCGTGCCTGCGCGCTGATTTGGGGCGCCCTAGGGCGAGGTCGGCAGCCTCGTCTCAAAATCGGCGGCGGCTGTGAGCACCGTGAGTCGCGAACAACATCAAGGCGTCAAAGGCAACCCTCGCCGTTCGTCGATTTCGTCGGGATACCCTCCGGCTAGGGTGCCATCCAATTAATCGTCAAGTTTGGTTGCTCCACGCTTCCATCTAGATTTTTTGTTTCTTTCTTTGGTTCGAGATATATTCTTTGTTTGCCCGCTTACTGTTGTTCCCTTCTTATAAAAAAGAGGACGGCAAGCGCAACAAAACTTCCGTTTAACCGCTGCGAATAAAAAAAAAACGAAACTTTCGCCTCCCAGTATCGAATCCGGAGAACAAATAGGAGACGAATTCTTCGTTTGGCGATGGCGAGCAGCTCGTCCCCGTCCCAGATTCTTTGCGCCTCCTTCAATCAGGACAACAGGTACAAGAGAGAAGCAGCGAAATCTCCTTTCGTGATCGACTACGGGGGGGCGGTGGTGGTGAATTTGGGAGTTTTTTTTTTCGGTCAGATTCGGCGAGCGAGAGCTCTAATTCTGGGTGTCGGATGATTTCAGCATGTTTTCTGTCGGGACGAAGGATGGATTCAAGATTTTCGATGCCCTGACTGGGAGGCTCTGCTACGATAACAGTGAGACTTCTTCAAAGACCCTTCTTTTCTTTCCCATCCTCTCCCTCCTTAGCGCTGTTCATCGTTTAGTGCAAATATCCAAAGGTAGAACAAATAATTTTGGTACATCGTGTTAGGGCAGAGTAGAATACACTACAGATTGCTTGTAGAATGTAAGAACGGCGAACTCCCAGTAGGATCCTGAGCTGAACAAGGTTACTTTATGGTACCTCCATGAGGCAGCCAGGTTATAATCACTGTGCATTAATATAGGCTACAACCAAATAACACTGTAATCTCTTGCTGTCAGCACATTTGCTGGTCATTGTACTGTGGACAGAGTTGTTCTGTAATACTGTCATAATAAGATAAGGTGTTTATGCACTTCTGCTGAATTTTGCAGATCTTGGAGAATTAAACATTGTCGAAATGTATTTTGGCACAAGCCTTATTGCTGTAGTTGGAACCGGTGAACAGGTACCTCAGTCAATTTTCCTTATTTTTGGTTTGATTTGTTCCTGTTGTGTGCTTGAATTGTTGAATTTAACATGGATGAATTCACCGGTTAACTGTCAGTTCAAATTTCCTTTTGCAGCCGGCATTGTCTCCTCGCCGCCTTTGCCTGTTCAATACCATAACAGGTGCCACAAAGAAAGATCTGAATTTTAAGACTTCAATTTTGGCTGTCCGATTAAGTAGGAGGAGGTGCGTCGCCAATCTTCTGTCTAAAAGAGACTGCATTACATAGGCACTAGTTGTGTGCACTAGCGGTTCCATGACCTGTATGTTTACCTGTAGTTTGACTGAGCACATCCAAGACTGTGGTACACTAGTGATGACCATGTCATTTATACTTCTTTTTTTCATGTTGCGGTCTGAGAAGTGCACTCGTGCTGGTTCATTATAATTAACAATGCTCTCGGAGATCATGAAACTAAATTAGATGCCTCCTTATATTATTAGCTTCTGTGATCACATATAGTTTTTCGAAATTGATTGATGTGTGCCAATCATGTTTTGGACAAGGGATCTTGTGCATACTTTTATTCTCAGTGTTTTTTCATAAAATAGTTGTCACATTATGTGCAGGCTTGTTGTTGTATTGCAGGACAAGACTTTTATTTATGATCTAAACAGCATTACTATATTGGAAGAAATTGAAACAGTGCCCAATACAAAAGGTAAACAGTACCCAAGACTTTTAACGCATATTTTAAATTATAACCCATACAAATACCCCTGACAATCAAGTTGGAGAAGCTGGGGAAAACCCATTTAAGAACTCTTGAGATGTTTTTGCTTGCCATATTTGCTGCTAATACTGTTAACATTTAAATATCAGGTCTTTGTGCATTTGCTCCTAATTCAGAAGGGTGTTATTTGGCTATTCCAGCAAGCAAATCCAAAGGATCCACTTTAGTTTATAAAGCATCTGAACCTGAATTAATATGTCTGGTAATTTAAATTTAAATTTGCTGTTTCCTTGTCATACTTATATTGGCTCCAGTAAGTTTGGATCCCTCCGTGTTGTGATTTTTCTCACGTGCCTGAGTAGGCATCATTACATTTACAGATTTACTGTTTGCCAGGTCCTGGATCTTTGTTGGCATGTCTCTCTGTAAAAGCCTATTGCAGCTCATTGACTATTTAGGATTCCTTACCGCCTTTTTCAAATCATAGAAGAAAAGGCAATAACTGTTGTGGCATGAAACATATTTCTTTTTAACTATTTTTCTGACATTTGTATTATAATATCAATAACTCTCATGACATGATTTGTTTTCCTACATTTCTCAGTCAACTTTGGAGGCTTAATCTTCTGCCATAAACCACACAGACCAAACGCCAGTAGATGGCAGCTTTGAGTTTCTCTGTACAAAATGGGGCAACTCTGATTCTTTTAGAACCGTATGTTTTTGGAAAGGCATATCTTAGGAGGGTCGAGATTATCCTAGTTATAAGTTCGCATCCAAGTTCTCCAAAGAGGACCCTAGCAATCTGAAGTTAAATGCGTCTTGTTTTTCTTTCTGTTCTGTTTTTCACTGTGTTTTTGTGTAATTAACCAACAGATAGATGCTCATCAGTCTCCATTAGCTGCAATGTCATTTTCTTTCAATGGCATGTACCTGGCAACGGCTTCTGAAAAGGGTACTATTATTAGAGTACACCTCGTGGCACAAGCAACCAAGGTGAAGTGAACATTAATTATTGACTTTTCTCCTTTGCAACCAGTTAGACAATGAGCTCTTAATCTCTTTTTATGTTTGTACTTCAATAGTCACATAGTTTTCGGCGGGGAACATACCCTTCAATGATCTATTCACTCTCATTTGGGCCGTTCATTGATCTGCCTGATGTTCTTGTTGCCACAAGTTCATCAGGCTCTTTGCACATGTTTTTCCTTGATGCTGCAAGAAACGGAAGGTTACATTTCCTGCTCAGCTATTGATAATTTGTGAACCATTTCTATGGACATGGTTTGATGTACTCCACTTTTCAGGAACCAAACAAATGCATTGCTCAGTTCAATAATTCCAGGAAAATTAACTGATGCTTTGGATCCAGCCAATCATCACGTTATTCACAATGTTGTCCCTGCAGTAATCAAGAGGTGCAGTCAAGATCTTCTGTTTTCTCCCACTCTTTGTACCCTTCCTTACTGTCGTTGCTAATATAATCCTTTGGAATTGCAGCTGTTTAGCAGTGCATAGTGTCGAAAATTCCCAAAATTCTTCCAAACCTCCTGCTTTGAGGTAAGAAATGCAAATATCCATGCTTGCCACACATTCTTTCACATATGCTGCATATAGCTGGTAGCTGTCCAGACTTCGAACCACAGTTCTTCTGAGTCTAAACGCTCCAAAAGATAGTTACACTGTATTTACTGTTACCCTTGCAAAATTTTGCAGTACTGTAGTTTATATCGTGACTCATGACGGATACTTCCGTGAGTACACGATCACCACCACCAAGTCGAATGAATCTTCATGGGTTTTGGAGCGGGAATTCAGCCTACTGGACACTGCGTGTGGCACTTTGAAGCAGAATGAACCATCGGCTGACCTGTAGGGTAATTTTCTGATTGCTCCTCCCACTAGAGCTTCGGCTGTGGTGTGATGAACATATGATGCGTAAGATGAGTGTGTTCACAGGGGGTTTAGCCTGACTGAGGCGTGGATTGGACTAATGCCAATTGTACAAACATAGGGTAGGTGCCCGTCACTTGAGGGAATTGCCTCTTGTGGTGGATGTAAGTTATATAGGCAATTGTCTGCCAAATTATATCGCTTCATCGCTTGCCCCTTGCATTCTTACAAAGACTGCCAAATTCTGCATCTTGCTGCGCCCTGATTATATTTCATGTAGTGGGTTTTCCCCTCAACAACGAAATGAACTGACGACGTCAAACCAAAAGAAAACGAACTTGTGTAAGGAATTCACGGCAGCTTGGACAAGTTATTTGTCACTCGCAAAATGGCGCTCCCACAAAAAATCAGCGCACCATGCCGATCATCAAGCATGAGGAAGCGAATAAAAAGACCCGGCTGTTGTCCACGTAGGAGATCCAGTCGCTCAGATCGTCCATGGAAAAAGAGTCCGTCGGCATCCCTGAGAGCCTCCTGCGTTTGCCCTGATCCTTCAAAGGATGGCCTAGTAGGACGGAGAAGGAGGCCACGTCGAAGCTTCTCAAGGAGTACCACGCCAAGGACTATCAGGAAGACGAATCACTCTGCTGCCCAGGGCTACAAGAAGTTGAAGCTGCTCGTGCCTGATGCTCTGGAAGGGTACGACGCCAAGGCTTACCTCGGCCACAACGCCGATGGTGCCATCAAGGTCTCCTCCGCGAGCCAATCGCTGCCGTGATCGATCTACCTAACAAAATTAACTATCCATGCAAGGCTATATTATATGTAACGTATCGGATCCTGCCATTGTGCTCGCTGTTCCTTATCGTATGGATGCTGCTTTTTCCATTCCACTCAATGCTGCTCGATCGTGATGCTCCTGGGTGGTGTTCCTTGTGCATTGCAATCATTTATTTACCTGTTATTTGTAGGACTCCACGCTAATTAGATTTTTAGTTACACATACGTGGAGATTTGTCGAACTGGCACATGCTTAGGTTTTCGATGTATGATCCAGCGCGCCAAGAAGATGTATTTGGAAGATTCAAGTGAGTGGTGAGTTTGTGGTAGTTAGCTTACAGCATGTAAAAGTCCAAATGTTATCCAAGCGTGCAAGTACTCGGCCTATCTCTCTCTAGAGAAATTCTAGTTTGTGGTTTTATGTTAGAATACCACTTATAGTCTGGTAGTCTGGTGGTAAAGAACAGGCTACCCAGTCCATCGCTGCATGCACTGAACTTCACTTGTGAGATGTTCTGCTTCTGTCTCACACTTGAAAATGCAGTCTTTGTTCCTTACATGTTACAATTGTAATCTCGTCTGCACTGTATTATCTCAAGCAGCTCTGCTCCTGCAAACAGTTGTTCTTTTCTGTATCTGACCATTACGATTCATGGTTTAATGGATATTTGAGAGCAGTATAAGGCATATATCCTAGATTCGTAGACGATCTGGTCTTATTGTCGTTGCTATCTAATCCTTTGGAATTGCAGCTGTTTGGCGGTGCATGGTGTCGAAAATTCCCAAAACTCTTCCAAACTTGCTGCATTGAGGTAAGAAATGCAAATGCCATGCGTGCCGGCGTGGCGTGCCGCGCATTATTTCGCATGTGCTGCGTATAGATGTTAGTTGCTCTGACTTTGAACCACAGTTGGTTCTGAGTCTAAACGCTCCAAAAAATAGTCAGAATTGTATAGCTTCATCGCTTGTCCTGGAACTACTCTTACACTACTGTCAAATTCTGCATCTCGCCGCGCAATGATTTTCCTTGCACTGCTAATGTTTCATTTAGTGGGTGATAGGAGTATTAAGGTATGCCCTTGACAATGGAATGAACTAAGATATTAAGTAACGCTACAAAGATCGTGTGAGTAGGAAAAAAACATCATTGACAAGTGGCCCAAACGTCACTTGCCAGTCTTAGATTGGTGTTATTTCCCAATTTATGTCTTTGCAATGCTACTAAGCAACATTTTCCCATATTTGTGGTGCTCCCAAAGTTCTCCTAGGCAGCTAGCTGATTTCAAACAACGACGACATCAAACCATGTCAACGAATTCACTGAGCATAGTCATAGACAACTTTTTATTCACTTGCATAACGGCCCTCCGACAAAAATCAGCGCCATGCCATTAGATTGACGCGGCATTGCAAATTCGGTAACTAATGTTGACAAGAAGGACTGCAGCTTTGTTGCAGTCCCCTACTAAATATCTTTTCCTTATTGTTATTCTTCCTGCTCTCCTATGCCAAAGTAGCCATTTAAACACCATCACGACAAACCCTACGCAGCTTGAGTTCAAGCAGCAACATCTCCAGGCAATCACACTCGTGCATCAGATCTGTCAAAAAGAAGCATATTAACATGCTGAAATTTACATCAGTAGAAAGACATCTTATTATTAGGGATTTCTGGTATCATGTTATTAGTTATTACGGATTTCTGGTTAGGTCTCCACGACCCCACTCCATTTTTCGTTTTATTTTTAAGATTGTTAGAAGATTACATAAAAAATTTCTATGGAGGCAAATGTTTGCACCTGGGCTGCCTTTGCTTTGAGCCTCTGTACCTCATCCTGTGAACACAATAACCTGCAACGCTCCAAACTTTCAGGACTGAGTTATTTAATCTCTATGTCTTCGGTTTAGAAAGACCAGATAGAAGATAATTACCGCCATTGCATCTCCAAGATCTCATTGAGCAATTCCTTCTCCTTTTCATGTGCTGCTTCCAACTGAAAAGATAGTGGGCTATACACTTATACTTTTCTTACCATTTACCATCGTAATAAAGAACAGAGATAACTTCTAGTACTAGAATGACTGAATCAATCTGCAAGAGCTCACTTCAAACTTCACCATATTCGTGGCTTACTAGTTTCGATAAGTTTCTTCTACGTTTTGGGTGATAATTGAGTGGTGCCATAGGGACCTATGACTTTTTCTGGAATCCTTACAGTGCTCAGTATCTACCCATGATTTCGACTATCTGCAGAATTTGGTGATTTTGATTCTCAACCAAGTTTGATTGTATTTTGAAAAATATCCTTGCCTTTTGCATTTTATATGTCTCAGCAACACTCGAAATAATGGAAAATGCCATATGTACAACCTACAAAGTAATTTGTTTTTGTGTTTGGTCATAACTAATTGGTATCAACTGTTCATCAATGATTTCCAGTTTAGCTCATCCCATTGCAGATATAGCTTACTATCTTTTTACAAGTGAATATACTATGAGATTCATAATGGACACGTTCTTCATAGTTTAATAAGAATCTTAACTCACCATGGATCTGTCGACCGATAACGCAGATGATGGAGATGTTGTGCGACTTGTCGAAGGGATGCAAGCAGGTGATGCCAAATCGCAGCCACTTAACTGCTTCATCGCATTAAGTATTTGTTCCTGCAAGTGAGGAAAAGACTAGAGCATCAACAGAGCTGAACATGTTCACGCCTTTCATTTTAGGTTGTTTGGTGGATGGGAATTCCTATTTTTTGTGCGTGCATGTGAGTGGGGGGATTTACCCTCTGAAGCATATTTGTCTGCAAAACACTGTATAGGTGCATGTACAAGGAGCCACCGATAATGCTTGATGCAGCCTCAGCTGAAGATGGTATACTTAATGTAGGAAGGTGAGAAATTGCCTGCATTACAGAAAAATGACATGTTCAGTAAGAAATATGGAATTGTGAAAAAAAGGGGGGAAGAAAGTGAAATTCACGAGAGCAATAACCATTTTGCGTTGCTCAGTGTCTTTTCTTATGCTTTATAAAAGTGTCCAACCAACAAATATAAGTACATGGTACAACTTTCTCCTCTGTCTTTAGAAGGAAAAAAACATTTTTTCTCTGCTTAGAAGATGAGTTCCTTCGCTAATATCCATGAAGCGGTCCACTTATATTTGTCCAGTACTCAGCAAAGGGTGACATTATAATGTAAAATTAACACCACCTATGGAAGAGGCTGATCCAACCAAAATTAGCAATCATTGTAGAAGAGGAACACTATAGAGCTAGTTTGCTCAAGTACGTTTCATTTCACAAAAACTGTGATTGGCTTATTCATGTAAAAGAAGACAAAGGTAGTTCAGTTAAATGTTCAAACCCCTATCCTGAGCTTGGTTATGATTTATGAAATGGGTTGATCTGGTTTGGACCTATTATCAAGTGGCCTAATCTACATCAAGTAAGTTCCATACATTCAAGCTGAAACCAAGTAATACCTAGGTGTTGGGCTCACATCACGCGATCTTTAACTGGAACCTTGAGGCAGGTTTTAATGTCAAGTCCCTCTTGACGATCAGCCAGTTAAAGCAGATATGAGCCAAACAGCCTCTCTACACTGTTCATGATCCATTTATTATTCAACCGATATATTAGATGTTACAACATTTATTTTATGCTTCAGCACGGCATAGGTTGCAGCGTGAAATTTTCCCAATATACCAAAAAGGGGATTACTAACGTTGTTCATCAGAAAACAATGATCTTCCTGCATTCTATGAGCGTGCAAAATATACAAGATTCCAGCCCCCAACAAACAGATTGCATCAGTTCGTGAACCTTGAAATCTGGTATAGGATAAAGACTAATAACCTGCATGCTGTGACACTTTTGTAGGCCAGATGGGTGAGCCTGAAATGAAAAATCATGTCATCCCTAAGTTGACCAAATATGCACCGAGTACTAATGGCTGTCAATTACCTTATCCAACTCAACATGCCCAGGTGTAACTTTAAAACGGCCTTTTTGCTGTATAAGTGGAGGTTTCGATCTGTCATCATGGTCCTCGACATTTGATACTGCATTAAAACGAAGCATGTTAAAGCAGTAAACAGAGGCCAGGTTTTCGTACCCGCGGGAACTTATTCTTATGAGCCCACACTAAGTTAGCTTCTGTTTAATATTTTGAAACATTCAAAAAGAAACTGAATTCTTGATATTGGGTAAGAGGAATAAACAAACTGAGTTTTCAAAAAAGAATAAACAGACTGCAGGGATAAATACATTTCATTACCTGATGATTTAGGTGCCTTAGGAACAGCTTCAGGAGATGGTTCATCTGCAACTTGCAAGGGCCCTCCATTACATTTGTCATGGTTATGAATGTTAATTTGCTGCTTAGAGCTGAAAGAACCAGATATTTAGTTACACAACAATAACAACCAAACCTTTTTGTCCCAAACAGGTTGGGGTAGGCTAGGAAAGAAACCAATTCAAAGTCAATAAAACCCCTAAAACTTCGATCTTGGATCATGGTTTCGGTACGTGGATCGCTAACTTCCATGCACTCCTATCCAACGTCAAATCTTTGAGAATGTTTCAATTTCTCAAGTCTCTTTTAACTGCATCTTTCCATGTTAGTTTCGATCGACCTCTGCCTCTTCTTATGTTTTCGAGACGACTTAAAATTTTACTATGCACTGATGCATCAAGAGGCCTCCGTTAGAGATGTCCAAACCAACTCAAACGATTTTGGATAAGCTTTTCTTCAATTGGTGCTACCCCAACTCTATCACTATATCATCATTGCGGATTCGATCTCACCTTGTAAGACCACAGATCCACCGCAGCACCCACATCTTTGCTACACTCATCTTTTGTATATATTGTCTTTTTGTCGCTCCATACAATATCGCAGGTCTAATCGCTGTCATATAGAACTTACCCTTTAACTCTTGAGAGACTTTTCTATCACATAGAACACCCGATGCTTGGCGCCATTTCAACCACCCTGCTCGTATCCTGTGGCTCACATCTTCATCCATCTCGCCGTCACTCTGTAGCATCGATCCCAAATATCGAAATGTTTCCTTCCTGAGCACTACTTTTCCATCCAGACTAATATCTCCATCACATGCGTGCTATGAAAACACACCTCATATACTCAGTTTTAATTCTACTAAGTCTAAAATCCTTTGATTCTAAAGTCTTTCTCCACAGATCAAGTCTAAAACCCTACTCACATCAATTAGCACCACATCATCAGCAAAAAACATATACCAAAGAATCTCTCCTTCTATGTCCTACGTGACTTCATCTGTCACTGGGCAAACCAGATATATAGTTACACATTATGTTAAAAAATAACACAAAGAGATACAAGTGCACCAGGACTACTATGGCAACAGCTTCTATAAGAACACTATAAGGCCTGGCTTAGAAGAGAAAACAAGCCCTAAGTGTATAGGTGGCAAAAAAAAAAGGGAAGAGCGTTGGTTCATAGGACAGAAAATCCAATGTTGTGGTAAAACCATGTATTTCTTTTGTTTTATTTTCATGTAATGAACTTTTTCGTAAGTATATGTACCTTTAATTATTAGTTATGGTGTCATACTGTCATGAATATGACTGTAGACTAATTTTGGTTTTTGCTGTTTATTTACGAGACAAATGATTTAAGGTTTACAGAATACTATGCAATAAATAGGAAAAGAAAGTACACTCATGCAGCTGTCATTTGAACAGGAAAATTATTCTCAGACACTGCTGCTAGAAAATACGCATAAAAACGGAAACCCAAGCAAAATAACTTGTTTCAAGACTACATCAACATCGGTGGCATTGTTATCTAGCTGAGACTTCATAGACAGTGACTGCAAGCTGCAATAAGATCTCAGACAGTCATCTTAACAAAATCTTCAGACACCAAAACACATATCCAGATTCTTAACTTTTTTCAGTGTCAGCACTTTATAATGTGATAAGAAAGATCTTTCTGTCAGCACTTTAGTAACTTGAACATTCGTAGTGGACCTAGAATTCTTTGGCTCATCAAGTTCGGCCTAAAATAAAACCAGTATGTTCAGCCTAAAACAAACTGGCGTGTTTGGCCCATTGAAACTATGAAATGCAGCCATTGATCAACCGAAACTGATTCTAGAGCAAAATTCAAATCATTGGGAAGAAAACCATATTCAATATTCCTAATTTGGTCATGCTACTACTTGATAAAACTATAAAAGTTGATTGTTTAAATGTAGTATGCATATTTTAGTCTGTAAAGTAGAACAAACCTCTCTTTGGACGGAAGAAATCCATCTGATGAGCAAGAACTAAAAGAAAACTTCCTTTCATGAGATGAGCTTGTTGGGATAGCATCAGAGTCTTTCTCTTGCAAGTCCAAATCACAGCTTTTCATAGAGTTGTGTTTCCTGACATGGCCGTTTACAAGCACCCCATTTGTAGTCCCACGCAAAGATGCATTCCTGGAAGTGGGAAGAAGTGACAAGCAATTTTCTGATGTGGATAGTACAAATTTACAACAGAGACATAATATATAATTTAATATTGGCACCACTCTAATAGTCTGACAAAAAATAAGATATTTGTCATTTACGAGCAACAATATAAATTTGAATTTTTTTGTCACAGATCAAAACTATTACCTTGATAAACAAATGGACCGCTCAGGAGATGAAACAGTTGACTTATCATTGGTCATCACATCATTTTCCTACCAACTTTGCTTGGTGTGAGAAGTAAGAAAAACTTTATGCTAGGTTATAACACCAAATTTTGCACAGGAATAAAACTTACGGTGTCAATATCATACTTCATTGAAAACCCTCTTGACAAATAAGGTCCTTCTAGTGCTCGCTCCTGCAAGTTGTTGTCCAAGTCATAGAAAGATGAGGTATCTGAATCTTTACATGATACACTGTCATCACACTCTGTAACCTGACAAATGACAAATAAATAGAAACACTTGATGTTAAATCAATGGTTAAAGAAAAAATATAAATGCTACATGCTTACCAGTGAAGCTTGAGACTTAAGGTCATCCATATCAAAGTTCCAGCTACTGATACCCCTTTTGTATTCATCCTAGCAGTACAAGAAATAACAGGGATTAATCAATAATGAGAAAATGGTTACGATAAATTAATCATCTGGGCACCGAGAGGATAAAAAAAGAAATGCCACAGAATCCTAAGTTCAGAAAAATGCTAACAATATGTTAGTTTTTTACAGTAAGAATATGTTAGTTTTTACTAGACCTGTCCAAACGGGCCGGGCCAAATGGGCCGACACGGAGCCCGTTACTGTGGGCACGGCACGGCCCAGCGTTAAACGGCGCGTCGCAAGACGCCTAACTCACCGCGGCCGTGCTTGGGCCGTAGGGGCAGAGACGGCGCGGCACGACGCCACGGCCCGCTTACGGGCGGCCCAAGACGAACGAGACGGCCCGCCCAAGACGCAAGACGGCAACAGCCCAAGACGGCACGGTCCGCCCGCTTAGGCCCGTTTAAAAAAATAGCCGTTTATAGCCATTGCAGATTTAAAAATTCGGAAAAATCCGAATTTTTTCCTATAAATAGGTGGTCGCCCCTCCTCATATCTACACCAAGAACCTTGCATTCTCTTCTAATCATTCTCTTGTGGAAATTCTTTTGCTCTTAGTGGTAATTTGGCAAAATTAAAATAGTTTTGTCAAAAATCCAAATTCGCTTTGGCTTCACAAGAAATCAAGGTGATAATTGTGATTTATTATTTTATTTTGTTAGTATTTTAAATCATATTTTAGTATTAATAGCGTCATTATTTCTTGTAGTTTGCTTTATGGAGCCGGGATTTTCCGTCGTTCCGGCTTCCGATTTCTAGATTTCACCCGATGAGCTTCTTGCATCATATGCCAAGAAGCTGCAGGAGCTGTGCCATCTTCAGCTCTACAAGTGCTACTGCGTCGGCAAGCACCGGGCGAAAAGAGCAAGACGCAAGACATCGAGTCCGGGAAGATTTCACCGATTTTTGAGATATCAAACGACGCCCAAATCGGTATGTTGTTTGTAAATATTGCAAGCATAAATTAATCGCGAAATCTTCGTGGAACAGGGCACTTGAACAGCATGCCGACAATTGTAGAAAAAAGCGGGAATGGCTTCGAGGCGACGATCTCGCAGAGACAACCCCGACGATGCAGATGACGAATCGACTACAATCTCGAGGTAGCTCGTGAATCTCTTTGTCGCTTAATCGCTTCTCAAGATCTTCCTTTAAACTTTGGTGAGTCACCGCGTTTGAAAACTTTATTAGGACCGCCATAATCCTAGATTTTCTGCAGTTTCTAGATGCACAACAACTAGAGATTTGATTAAATATTATAATAATTATCGCAATAAGCTAAAAGAAAAATTTAGTACCTGTACTTTTTCTATGTCTTTGACATTTGATATATGGAGTGGTAGAGCTAAAGAGGATTACCTTAGTGTAGTTGCTCATTATGTAAACGATGATTGGCAACTAGAAAAGAGAATTATAGGATTCAAATTAATTGATGTAGCACATACTGGTGAAAATATTGCTGATTGTATTGTAAAAGTTGTGGAAGATTTTGGACTTAATGATAAGATTTTTGCAATAACATTAGATAATGCTTCCGCAAATACTTCTACCATGAACATACTTACTCCACTTTTCAATTCATATGCTGAATCTTTCTTATTACATCAGCGTTGTGCTTGCCATATTATTAATCTTATAGTTAAATCTGGTTTAAAGAGGTTAAATCAAGATATTGAACCTTTCGCATCGCAATATCTTTCTTAACTCATTCTAATCAACGAGTAGCAAGATATAAAACTTATTGTATTGCAATGAATGTACGTCCGCGTAAGTTTGGTTTGGATATGCTGTTAGATGGAACTCTACTTACTTGATGCTTAAGAATGTCATACCATATGAGAGCACATTTTCTGCTTTTATTAACACGCACCGTCGCATACTGGATGGTCAACCCAGACTCACAGTAGCAACATTGGTATGTTGCTAAATACTTGCTTTCATTTTTAGAACTTTTTTATTCCATCGTTGCTTTATCTGGAGTTTATTATTCAACCTCTCCTTTAATTGTGCATCATATTTTAGAAATTGCTACCCACTTAAAGAGCTACGAAAATGATAATATATTGGGAAGTCGTTTATGCTATGAAAACTAAAATTTTAAAATATTGGCAAGAAATTCCTATGTTATATGCATTTGCATTTATTTTAGATCCTAGAGCTAAAATTCGGGGATTCGGTAATGTTCTCTCACTTCTAAGTGATGCGGTAGGTACTGATTATTCTAGTTATTTTTCAACTGTCCGTGCTAACTTAATTGAAGTTTATGATAAGTACGATCGGAAGTTTGCTGGAGTTCGCATACAGCGACCTCCACCAGCACCCACAACAGGTAAGAAGAAAACCGCGTGGGAAAGATATGGGGTACATGTGGTTCTTCCTCAAGGAGTTCAACTACATCAACGACAAGTGCGGACACATCAAGTGGTGGGGAGCTAGCTGCCTATCTCAACAGCGACACTGTCAACTACCAAGAGAAGGAAGAGGAGGACTTCAACATTTTGCAGTGGTGGCACGAGCACAAGATAACATATCCGGTGCTTTCCATACTAGCACGGGATGTGTTATCAGTTCTGTCTCCACGGTTTCTTGAGTCCGCTTTCACCTATCCTAAGAATAATCGAGGAGAGAAGAACAAGTCCGACTAGTGAGATGGTGGAAATACTTCTCTTTGTGAAAGATTGGGAACAAGTCGATCAACGAGCTCAACATACCGCAGAAAATACCGAAATCAAGTGAGACGTTCAAAATCTTTATCTAGATAATGAGGAAGAATAATTGTAATCTTCACTTTTTATTGTATCATCGAGCTATAGGTCAGTACTCTTTTTCTTTGCCAAGGTTTTCTCGTGTTGAGTTTTTACTTGGCAAAGTTTTTAACGAGGCAGCCAAACATCAATAAAGCTCATTATTTAATTCAAATCATTTGTCTTATTTTAGAATTTATCTTGTATTTTAGCTTTTTCTTAATTTATATATTATTTAAAAGTTTTTATTCATCATTCGAGTTTTTCTAATTATTCTAAATTTTCCCATTTTTTGAATTTTTTCATATTTTTTACCATATTTTATCTATTTTTCTAATTTTTCTAATTTTTTCAAATTTCGGCGCTAAGCAGACTATCGGGGCCCGCCCGCTTGGTCTCCGCTGAAGGATCGGAAGACACACGACACGCCCGAGGCTCAAACGGCCGTGCTCGGGCGAGAGGTTCAAGACGGCCGCTTTTTAGCCGGGCCTAAACGGGTCGTGCCCATTTTTAAACGGGCCGTGCCGTGCCGGGCGGCCCGTTTGGACAGCACTAGTTTTCACAGTGCTGTCAAACGTTTCTAAGTCCTAACCAATGTTGAGATAGTAGGGGATTACCATTAATATGGAAAGCCGACAATGGGCAAGGAAGCACGTATCTATGTCTACTAAAAAAGCTTTAGAATTTTAAATGTATAATAATCTAAGCATCGACAAACATCTGATTCGGAAGCGAATGTATATCAGCTAGTGGCAAGAGCAAGGATTCGTGTAACACTTGCATCTGGAGCATATTGCAAGAAATTTTAGAGATGTCAGATATCATGTTGTGTATGCGTGACATGTAGCCACGTCTGATCTTGAACTCTATTATCTCCCAAGCTATGTGACTACTCCTCTGACTTCTTTTGTACAAGTTATAACCTTCTAGTTTGTCTTTCTCAACTACACAAATTCTGAAACATGGTCTTATTACATGCTTTGCACATTATGTTTTGGGAACCATTGGTTTATTTATGTTTTTTTAGAAAACATAAAAAAAAATGCAATGCTAACTTCCATTGATCCTTGGTTAAAGAAACCAACAAGGAAGAAGTACATGATTTTGCTGCCCTCCTGATTTCCAATGCTTAGTTATTTAATGTGGCTACCATCTATGCAAGGCATATCAAAAGGGGGCGACGCAACAGAAAAGAGTGTTCAATTTACTACTCGAAGACCGGGCCATTTTCAGCAATAATCTATCAGATATTTAGAATGAGCACCTGAGAGATTTCTTCTTTCTTTCCATCAGGCATTTTCTTTTGAGCAAGTAAATCTTCATCCTTTTCCTGCATTACCAGTTAAGCTGCTGATTTAACTTCCTGAATCAGATTAACTAGCCAAAAAGTAGTTATGCACCACTTAAACCAGTGTACCTTCAAAGCTTGATATCTAGCACCAAGGCCTGGCAATCCCTCCAAAAGCTTTCGAGCAAGGAAATCATTGGAACGAGCTTGCTTGAAAAAGGGTTGCCTCAGCAAT
Organism: Otatea glauca; assembly: GCA_036346275.1. Classification (NCBI taxonomy): domain Eukaryota; kingdom Viridiplantae; phylum Streptophyta; class Magnoliopsida; order Poales; family Poaceae; genus Otatea; species Otatea glauca. The sequence continues at coordinate 53,096,331 of CM070714.1, read as the reverse complement.
TTTTTTACCGAAGGCCTTTTTAACTGGTCTTTAACCAAACACATAGCAATCATTTGCTTAAAATGCTGTTATTAGAATCATTGTTAACAAATAAGAAGTTGTTCTCAACATAAATAATACAGAGGTGAGAGGCCCTTTCAAATAAATTTACCCTTGAGAATTTCTTGTCTCTCTCGTAGTCAAGACCTGGGGGAGCATTTTGAAGTGTCATAAGCAAGACCTGACAAAGTACATGAATGATAGCCTTAGAAACACACATCACAAGACAAAAGGGATTGTTTCGAAGATATTGTAATAGTATCTGTTTGAGTATACCTTCATGGGAGGGTACTTTGAGAAAGGAGCGTGACCATGAGCAAGTTCAAGTGCAGTAATTCCAAAGGACCATATGTCTGCCCTGTAATATGTTTGTCAGAAGCAGCCCCAATTAACAAGCAACAACAACAAGCCTTTTGTCCCAAATAAGTTGGGGTAGGCTAGGAATGAAACCCAATTAACAAGCAATGCTGAACATGTGAAGAAAAGCTTATGTAGCCTACTTGAAATCATATCCATGTAGCTGCTCCATAACCTCTGGTGCCATCCTAATACATTAAAAAAGACCACAGGTGAACATGTGAAGAAAAGCTTATGTAGCAGGAAGGAAAGCATATTTGCTACATTATGAGAAAGAATACCAGCAAGGAGTTCCCACAAAAGTATTCCTAGCCCGCTGTCTGTCACCAGAATCAAAAAGGCAAGCAGAAACCCCAAAATCTCCTAGCTTAACTCCACCCCGAGAATCCACTAGGATATTTCCTGCCTATTGCCAAAAGAAAGAAAAAAGAAAACAACACCAATATAACTTGTCTGAAAACAACTAAATAGGAAGAAGATGTTAGAATTTGATATATCCATGTAGCGATCAGCAAAGGGGAGCAGCGTACCCTTCAGATATATATAAACACAAAGGGTGTAAAAGTGCAAGTACCTTGACATCACGATGTATATGCCCATGATTGTGAAGATACTCCAAACCTTTCAGGACTTCACGAAGCACCGTTGCAATGACAGCTTCCTCAAAACCATCTGGATAGACTGATTTCATTATGTGAAGGCAGGACCCTCCAGCCATGTATGGCATAACCACCCATAACGTTTGGTTATGTGTAAATGAACAATGTGCCTTAACAACGTTAGGATGATCTATAAGAATCATCGTCTGCGCTTCACGCATGATATTGTTCTGCATCAAGCACCCATGTTGGTCATTTCAGACACAATAAAGTGGCAGTAGGTAATTAGAAACAGAGACAGAAACTTGAATAGGATCAATGAAACTGCGACAAACAATGCTATATGAATCCAAACTCATAGAACTAAAGAGCCTATATAATTGCCTCTATATGACGTATTTGATACCTTACAGTTGACCACTATCATCCAACTAGAATGCGTGGAGTCAATAGAAATTTGAGATATAAGGAAGCAGTATTATCCCACAAATACGAGAATCCAAACACACCATTCTTCCAAGCACATTAGAATCACAGTCTACATGCAGGACTGGGCCAACTGGCTAATCAACGACATCATCGAAAATTTGGCATGCGTCCGCAGATAATCTACTGTGCGTACCAAACCTGTTAATTCGAGATCACGTACGCAAATTTCGTGGCACGCGGCATCATGCAACGAACGAAACAGGGATTATCGATCGGGGCGAAACAAAATCAGATTTACGTGAGGAAACGACGGCGCCCTTACCAGGTCGCTGTTGGTGCGCTCGAAGTCGAGCACCTTGACGGCGACGATCTCGTCGAGCGGCTGGCAGAGCGCTCGGTACACGACGGCGCTGACGCCCAGCCCGACCTCCTCGTACAGCTCGTAGTCCTCCACGCGGATCGGGTACTTGCGCCTCTCCCCTCCTCCCCCGCCCACCGCCTTCTCGCACAACCCGGCCATGGTCGCCTATCAACCACCACTGCTCCTACTCGACGGCGAGCCGACGCCTCCACCGCCGATCCGAAGCGATCGCCCGCCGATCGATCGAGACGAAGCCCCAGGTCCGCGGAATCAGCGCGGCGGAGGTTGGCCGACGAGCAAATCCTAGGATCGATCGAACCGCCACCGCGCGAGAGCGTATGGGACGGAGCGGTAAAATGGGAGGGATTTGGAAATGGAGGTGGGGGAGGGGTGAGGCGAGCGAGGAGTAGAGGAGGGAGACGTCGCGCGCTGCGGCGGAGGAAATGGAGAGGTTGGGATTGGTGTGCTCGTGGCCGAAGCGGGAGGCGGACATTTGTATCCAGGGAGCGCACCACTTCGTTGAGAGGCGGAAGCGGGGGTGACGTGGCGTAGTGTAGTGTAGTGTGCTGCGTGCGGTGCGGCACGCCTTTGAGATTTGGGATTTTGCGCGGCTAGATGTGATGACTGATGATCCTATGCCTGAATTTAAGAATTTGTTGTGCACTTGTGCTAGCCGTCTAAAAAAATTTTCCTCCGTTGATTTTTTATGAGACATTCACACGTTTTGAGATTTTAACTTTGAAATTTTGACTAACAACTAGTCTAATAATATATAGATTATATGATGCAAAAATGATACAATTAGATCTATATTCGAAAGCACTTTCTTATGGTTATGATTTTGTATCTATAAATAAAGTATTATAAAAGAATTTAACGGTCAAAGTTTAACTTTGAAAACCACGTCAAATCAAACTGTGCCTCATAAAAATAAACGGAGGGAGTACAGAGAGAGTTTGAATTAAGAATTGGGTATGGAAATTGGAACGTGCCATCATCTTATGTATAACGTTAAGATTTGAATTTTGCATGTAATTAAGATAAGTTGGAGCTCATGGAAATACCATATGGACGTAATATCTCATACGGCACTAATTCTATGGACATCAAAAACGAAAACAAAATTTTTTTACGCAAACTGCAAGAGCTTTATTAACTTATAATAGGATAACAATCCTTGGACATTGCCTCCATAAAGAAGTTCGGAGTACAATTCACCCAAGTACACATCACGATTTCGGCTGAAGCTTCTCGCCTTTGTCGTATCATTCATGGAATTAAACCTTGCGATTTGAAACGGTAGAAATGGCTGAGTCGACTAAAGCAACGAATTGTTATTTTCTCTCTCAAGAAAATGCCATTCCTGCAGGGATTAGAAAAAACTAGGAATATCTACGTGGCGTGCCATGTCACGGTCATTGTTTTTACACGTGTCTAAATTTATTTTTTTCGTATATATTCGGATCCTCTCACGAAGGATTCGCGATTTCACATAAACGAAAGGTCTTTTTCGTAAAAAAATAGCAAAAACGATATAAACATAATTATACTTTTTTCTTGTCATCTATTTGATAAATGAAATGTCCTTTTTCGTAAAAAAGAGGAAAAAATGATCTAAACGTAATTACACTTTTTGTTGCATCTATCCGGGGTCCTCCTCTTCGTAAAAAATGGTCAGAAGTATCTAAACGTAATAATTATTTTTCTGAAAAAGGATCTATACGTATTTTTTTTTTAAAAAGGATTTAAACGTAATTTTTTTTCGGCTCGACTCGAGCCGGCTCAAACCGACGCCAGCACAGGAACTCTTCTAAGTATAATAGAGGGATGATATCTTCCATCTAAAAAGAAACACATTTTCCCAAATCAGCCAAAATAATTCCATTGTTCCATCGCAAATCACATGCTTCATGCACCAAGTCCACGTTCTGCAGGAGTACTCGAATACTTCTCTGTTCTAAAAAAAAAGGAAAAGCGTTCTCTCCTTTCGTGTTTAGTCGAGAATATCAATACTAATTCAGAACATCATCCCAACGGTCCGTTGTAGTCTAGCTGGTTAGGATACTCGGCTCTCACCCGAGAGACCCGGGTTCGAGTCCCGGCAACGGAATTTTTCGTTTTTTTTCTTTTCAAAACGATCTTTTTAAGCACGGTCAACTGATAAAACTTATGTTACACCTTTTGTGTACGCATAATGCATTTTATTACAGCAATGAAGAAGCATAGCTAAAGACAACATGACACTTTTTTCCCTGTGGTCTTGGAACAAAATTACCTGCTAGTCATCATGTTCTCTCTGCTAGTGCTAGTTATTCGTCACCTTCAACCCCCCTCTGTAGTTCTAGACTCTTGGATCTGTTTCCTCTCCTTGGCACAAAAGTACAAGCATGTTTGGCGAGTTTGGCGTGCCAACGGTGATGGCACGCATCAACACAGACGCGCGTCGATCAGACGGTCTCGCTGCCAGCGGCATGCATTGGTTTCCCACTCGGGCAACCTGCACTCGTGTGATATCTGGGCGAAGAACCCGCGGTCTCTCTGACGAGTGCCATGTGAGGTTGGTGCCTCGGAATGTATCGCGGCTCACCTGAAGTATGCACACAACGCCACGCTTCCGAGATGCCGCCAGCCAGAGCATGCAATGGGATGGTAGATGACTAGATGTCTAATCCATTGATGGCGGTGAGGTCGAGACGAAAAGAAAATGTACTTGTCTTGCTTTCGATAGTTATCAATATTTATCTTACCAAATTTTGATATACTATCTAATTTGATAAGATTCTATTCTCCGTAATTTTTTAATTAGTAGTCAATTTAATAACTAAATTTTGGTAAGATTTAGTAAGGCTGAGGCACATCTGTCATCAAACAAAACAGATCCCGAGATAGTGCGACGTCGAAATCTAAACATGCAAACAAGCTAGCTGGGAATGAACTAGCTCGCGCGTCGTCACAGATTCGTTCATCAATGTCGTCGAGCACAGGTTATAGCTGAAGCTAGAACCAATCAAGTAATACTGCTACAAAACAACTCGCACTTAGGCTTAAAACAATGCGTAGACGGCACTGCAGGGTAAGGTTAAAAATTTCGGTGAATTTTTGCGAAATCTCGGATTTCGGCTGGGACAAGACTTAAAATCTTGGACGGATAATTTTTTTTTGGAAAAAATCAAAATGCACAGTAATTTTAGAAATTTCAGCGAGATTTCAGTCTTTAGAAGTTTAGGATCACACAAAAAAATTAAAAGAATTTAACTTTATTTGTTACCTTAAAAAAGTTAAAATAGAACGAATATAACTTAGACAGTAACCATAGAAAAGAAATTAAAAATAGAATGAATCATAGAAAAAAATAAAAGAATTTAACTTTATTTGTTATCTTAAAAAAATCAAAAATAGAATGAATATAACTCAGACAGTAACCGTAGAAAAAAATCAAAAATAGAACGAATCACGTCACCAGACTAGACTCGCTGGAGGCTGGACCCAAGAAAAGAAAAGAAAGCACTGCAAAAATGAATTTTAAACATACTACTGAAGTTCTCGAAGATCAAAGAAAGATCAAAGATCGCGCCACCTCAAGTTCTCGACTGGAAACATCATACAGCGAGATTGGCTGTTAAAGCTGCGTTTGATATCCTGATGGCTTCACTTGTTAAGCTGTAGTTTTATTTTACTCCAAAGTCCAAACCATCTGGTCAACGTCCAATACAACCTCGAAACCATCCTATAACTAAATTATCTTGTTGGTTTAAAAAACACTAAATTCTCTTGATATTTTCTTGACACTACTACTAGATCAAAACCATGAGAAGTATCACTATTCAAACTCTTTTTTACTTGGTGCGTTTGATAGGGTTTCAGCTCGCAGCATGTCCCGACTCTTGACTCGGCACGCGTGTCCGCATCTTGCCTGGGTCTCTGTGACACTGATGGGAGAGGCCACCGGCCAATTGGTCCTGGACTCGTGCATCCAAGAGAAGAGCACGGGAAAGCTCAAGTACAAATTGAGTTTTCCTAAAATTCACGGGACTTGCTCCGAACCGGGACGAGCCAGACTAGTAGTTACAAGGATTCAAATTTTATTTTCGGCTAAAATATCGTTCGGAATCTGAACCTAAAATTTCACCGAAATTCGGATATTTCGAATAAATCTCGTCCAAAATTCAAATCCAGTTCGTTTTCTACCGAGAAAAACAAAATGTCGCCAAAATTTTGGTATATTTTCACCAGCTAAAAAGTGGGTCAACCAACTACAAAAAATTTTGAAATTTTTTCTGGATGTTCCTGACACATCAGTGATATTTTCATAAAAATTTTAAATAAGTATCACATTTAAGGAATTCTATTTTCGGCTAAAAAAATTGTGCACGGTTATAATGCATCACTAATATTCTCATAAAATTTTTAGATAATGATCAAGCTTCATAAATTTATAAAAATTCAAAAAATGCTACTATCCTATTAAAAGTCTTACCTACCAGCGAACTTGAACAAAATGAAAAATAATTCTAAACCACGTTAGAAAATTCTGAAAGATTTTGTGAATGGTCCTGATATAAAATTAATATTTATATAAAAGTTTTAGATGATAATCATACTTAAATAATTTTTAACAATTCTGACAGTGCTACATCCTCATAAAAGGCTAATGATCAATACATAGATTTGCTTTAGAAATAAAAAAAGGTTTAGAATTTTAATAAAAAATTACAGAATTGTTATAAAGAAATGCTTAAGATCCCATAAAAAATTTGAATCATGATCACGCTCCGCTGAATTTATAAAATTCTTATAAGGCAGAGTACCATTTATGTTTTTTCTCTTTTTGAGTTTTGAAATATAATATAACAAATGAAGTTCAATGCTTACTATATTTGATTGATCAAACAAAAAAAGTTTAAATTTTTTAAAAATATTATAGAATGGTACTGAGGCAATTATTAATATCTCACAAAAAAGTTACATCACGATCACACTCGAGAAAATTTATAAAATTCTGACAAGATTAGTGTCCCAGTTATGTTCATTTAGTTTTTAATTTTTTAAAAGATAGCAAATGAAGTTGAATTATTTTTAAAAAAAATCTGTATAATCCTACACTACTAAATACAGTACCATAAATTTTTCAGATCATTATCAAGTTTGTAAAATTTTATAAAAATCCAACAGTGTTTCTACAAAATAATTAAAATGTCTCAAAATTTTGGTTTTTCAACAAATTTTCATATAAGATGACTTTCTTAAGGGTTATTGGACCAAATCCGACCCAAAAAGTTTGAAAACCGGCCAAAAATTATGAAATTTCGGCAAGATTTATATCTCCGGTCGTTACCCTGTAGAGGCCCGATTTCACCAGTTGCAAGAGCCGTTTTACGGTCCAGCCTTCGATGTATCAAACACTGTATCAAACATTGTTTCAAACAGCCTATTGGGTAATCCGGATGTTGGTTCTCTGGATGGGACTAGGGGTGGCAACGGGGAAAATCCCCGCGGGGAGCGTCCTCCTATCCCCGATCCCCGATAAGCAAAATTTTCCCGCCTCCGTCCTCGTACACGGGGCTTAATTCTCCCCCATCCCCGATCCCGACGGAGACTAATACCCGAAAATACTATATAAAAGATCACATGCTACATGAATGAATCACTAAAGTAACGGTGCATGTGTGGTTGAAGTTTGAGTGAATCACTAGAGTAATTCATATTTAACATATTTATTAATAATAACCTCACATATATATTTTTTCTTTTGAGAATGATCATTTACCTCCACCTTTTAGTGATAACACGGGGGTGGGGACGGGGTACAGTGGAACGTCCCCGCCCCCGTGATCCCCGACGAGGACAATATTTTCCCCGATAAACCCCTCGCGGAGAGAGATTTCCCCGTCCCCGTTCACTAATAGGGGAATTCTCCGTGGGGAAACGAGGATCGAGACCATTGCCATCTCTAGATGGGGAGATCCTAATCTACCAGGTTTGTAACTACTACTACTGTACTACATTGTGCAAGTTCCACAACTCGAGATTAGTACGCAAGTATACTGCTAGTAAAAAAAAATCTTTTAGGAGCAACATCCGAATTGCCAATGTACTAATTTTTTAATCTTTGCTTGTTCCATAATTTACTTTTAGTTGCCTCATGCCGTTATAGAATCTTACACTTTATATAAATTGCTCGGGCTCTTGTTTTTGAAAGAAGAAGTCAATAATTAGCTCATGCTAGATCTCTGGTTCTTCACAAAACCGCTCGAAAACCGTGGTTTTCGTACGTACCGTTGCGGTTCGAAATCAAAAACCGTTCGGTAAACCGATTCATTAAAAAAAATTAAAAATTTTGAAAAAATTTATGCGCTCGATTTTTCGTCAAAACCCGCTCACAAAAACCATTTTACAATGAATATCCAGTTGGCAGCGGTTTTTCTATTTTTTTTGGAATTTTTCAAAAAAAAATTGGTTTATTAATCCTTCAGTTTTAAACGGTTTTTGAGCGATTTTTACTATTTTTTATCGTAAATTTTAAAGCGAATTTCGAAATTCGGTTTTGTAAACGTGCCAAGAACAAAACACATTCCTATTCCCAGGCAATAAAGCAGCAAGCAGTTCGACTCCAGCTCAGCCCGAGGCGCGCACCACCACGGCGTGGGCGGCCCCACCAATGTGGTCCACGTGGGGTAGGGTCCCACCGACCACTCGACACTCGCGCCCCACCGACAGCCTGAGAGCCACAGCCATGTGGTCCCACGACAGCCCTAAAGCCGAAAGCCGCGCGGCCCCTGCCAGTGGCAGCGATCGGACAAGGCGGGAGCCAGCCGGCGACCACCTCGCGCGCTTCGAGGCGCCTCCCTCTACCATATACTCCCTCCATCGATAAATTTGAATGTTCTCCTTCTTAAAAAAAATACAAGACATGCAATCAGATTTAATAAAACTTTTCACTTATACCCTATTTATTCTCTCTCGATCATATGTATTTATTCATTATCTCTCATATTCCAAGATAATTAAGAGGAATATGTAAGTCATTTCCTCTCATGCCTTTCTCAATTTCACCATAACCTTAATTCTTATACAAAGTTAAAATACGCCTTATATTTATCAACGGAGGGAGTATACTCTACGACTTGCTCTTGACAAGTGCTTCAATATTTTTCTTTTTTACAATTTCGCTTACCATTTCGCTTCAAAATTATACACAAGTGCTTCAAAATACGCCTTATATTTATAATTACTTACCATTTCGCTTACTCCAAGAATTATACACATCTCCTTACTTTTCCATCTAAATCATCTAGAATAAACAATAAATACAGCTTATACAATAATTATCTCCAAAGATTATATATAGAGAAACAACTTTAAATATAGCACGTTATTTCCCATGTGATACTAGCCACTGTACGAGAGTCGGTTCCTCTTTCTCTTTTTTTTTTTTTACTCTTTCACGTAGGAAGAAACTGATGTACATGAGGTAGCTATATTGTACATATCTTTAGAACATGTACAATAGTATAGACAGTGGCTGCCATATCATATATAGACTGAACTAAAAATAACTCGTACAATAAACTACACGTATGATTGTCTATAATAATTTCTCCGTACAATTGTATAAACAGCTGTCTATAAGACGTCCATTAAATACTAATCCGATTCATAAAAACTTGTTGATTTAAGATGCAGATACATACAGTTAAACTTTTAAAAATTTAGCTATCAATACATTTTTAAATATTTAGATTAGATACATAAAAATCATATATATAGATTTGCCTTGAAACCAGTGTTTTGGATTTCGGTTTCGGATAAAATACCGTTCATGCCCGGAAAACGAAATTTCGGCGAAATTCGGTAATTTCGGACAAATCTCGTCCGAAATTCAAATCCAAATTTTGAATCCGGTTTTTTCTATCGAAATGCCGAATTTTGCGAAATTGGCGAGATCTCGCGAGAAATGGCGAAATTTCGGCCAGATTGACAAGCCCAAAATTGGTCCAAAAGATGGAGAAAATTTCGACTTTTTTTGGAGAGTTCGACGTATTATTAATGTTGTCATAAAATTTCAGATTTTTTGAATCATGTAAATTTTTAAAATTGAAACATTGGTACTGTCTGTAATGAAACGCCACGGCAATTTTGAATGAATGAAAAATAGGACAAAGCATGTTATAAATATTTGAAATTTTAATAGCATGATTCGACATGTGAATAATGTTGCCATAAAATTTTCAGAGTTATCAAGCTCGAGGAATTTTTAAAATTGGGGAATTCGTATACGTCGTGAAGTATGAAATTTTGCAAAGATTTTGACCAAAATCAAGATTGAGAGTCACAATTCAAACAATTAATGTATATTGGCATGACAATTATTAAGAATGTAATAAAATCGATACACACAACAAGTCTTCACATATTTGCATATGACAACTAAATGAATGTATGTTTGCATCACATACCTATGAGTAGTAAAGCGCCCGGTGCAAACTCCACCTCCGCGTTGTCGACAATGATCTCGTGATACCTCCTCTCGTGTTGTTGCTTGTATTCCTCCTGTGTCATGTCTCGTGGTAGCCAGCAGACTTCCGTGTTGGTAATGAGACTCCTGTATCGTGTTTCTGACCGTGAAGGTACATGACATTAGCGGATGAGTGCCGTGCGTATGGATCGACATATGGATCATTGTAGTCAAATGGCAAAGAGATGCTCGATCCGTCATAACTCGTCTCAGAATCGCACTCCACCCGATCCCATCCGCATCCACCCCGATCCCATTCGTGCGGCATTTGACTATACCCGTATGTTCAATCGAATGCCCAAATGGCCGGAGGACTCATTGCTACACCATGATTGAGCACCATCCCGTGGTTGTGCCGCTCTGGCGCCCACCCCCACCACGCGACGTGCCCTTCCCGCTAATGCGGTCCGCCACCGAGTCACCTCTCGGCAAGTACCCTCGATGCGATCCTCCCGCCGGTGATTGTGATTGTGGATGGCCGAGGAGTACCGGCCGCCTCCGTCCCGCCATCGCCAGAGAGTCTGCCGATCGCCGAGCTACTACCGAGGCATCGCACATTATCGGAAGGTGTTGCGTGTCGTCCTCACTCGCCGACAATAGGCTCATCATCAATTCGGCCTTTTCCTTTTCCTTACCACTCGCTGCCCGATAACTTTTGTAATCCGCCTAAAGCTCCGCTAGAGTGTCGTCATCCTCGGCGTCAGATCACGCTTTCTCTTCCCGTGCGTGTCTCCGATGTTCCACTCGCCTAACTGGGAGGCTCTTCCTCCCGTGGCCAATTAGAAGTAAGGTTAACATTGTTCTCGTGTTTGGACATACATGGTTAAAAAGTGGAATGGAAAACAATTGCATAGTTTACTGTTGCCTTATCCATCTCTTTCATTGGGATGGAGTCAACCACGAATCTCACCGGGGGGTGGGTCGTGGCGACCGCCCTCGCCGAGTAGAGGCTCCCAAGAGACTGGATGAGTCGAACCACTCGCAATTGGGTCATGGCCGTGATGCATCGCATCCTCGATCAAAGCGATCCACGTGGTCTTCATCTTGGGTCTGGCGAGTGGATTTGAGCCCACCTACTACCTGTCCAGTCAGGATGTGTCATCCACTGCTGGAACTTTTCCTTTTTTTTGAAGAAGCTATCAAGGAAAACAAAGGTCGTCCCAAATCTAGTGGCATTTGGCCTCACCAACTCTCCACCAATATGCTGCCTCATCTGCGCATGTAGATTCTTGTGGTTGTATAAAAATCTGCAGATTCTCTTGGCACGTGCCACAATATCTTTGATACATTCATCCTCACACACGCCTTTTAGCATAAGATTTACGATGTGTGCCAAGCAAGGTCGCCATACTATATGAGGGTATCGCACTCGTAATATCCGCATGCTTTCTTGAAGTTGGCACCATTGTCAAGAACCACCGCACAACATGCTCCGCCCAATCTCCTCGGCCATCACCTTTGTTATCTCGGCTAGTAGGTATTTGTGGTCCTGGACCTTAGCCGTGAATGAGCAAGCAAGAAGTTAGTATGTGTGGCAATGACGATCAAACGAAATAGGAAAAATAAATGAATTTTGTACTGTGGCATTTACGGCCTTATGGAAGAACATCATCCCATTGCAAGATACCATGAAGTTGATGATACTCTGCTGTGTAGGTCCCGCCCAGCGCCGCACATCATCAGAACACCAAAGGTGGCCCACCGCCCTCGAACCTCCGAAGGTACTTCACAATCTCCCGCTCATTCGCGTCCAAGTACTTAGCATCGATCTCAGATCCTCGTGGTGCACGAACCCCGGGCCTAGCTCTGCGTACCTTAATTGCAGCTATGACCGCATGCACAATGATTAGTACAATCATCACACGACGTAACTTACAAACATACAATTGTTTCATACCGTGAAATACGGCACCCACCTTCCTTCCGGAATTGCATTAGCATGTAACCACTTTGACCATCCTCCCTAGCTTCTCCCGCTTCCCCGCTGGAATGCGGTGTCAATACGAGGTTGTGCGGGCACTAGCCCGCAAGGTCGACATCTATGGAGGCATGGCTTTCCGTGTCGACTTGGACCGACCAACATTTTGCCGATAGTCGATCAATTGAAGACTTCCGCACCACTCCTAACCCGAACCTTGCGCCAAACCTTGGCTCCCGAGGTAGGCCTCTTCTTTAGAGGCCTTTATGGCCATCTTAAGTCGCTCATCCTCCGTGGCCATGGTGGCCCATTCGGTGCAAGCCTCCCGACGCAGCGACCGCTCGCTTCTCCTTCTTTTCATCACGGCCACCACGGAGGTCCGCGATCATGGCCTCGCCTAATCACTTTAGGCACGTTAGCGTGCCTTCACATCACCGCGCGCCACCAAATGTTCCTTAAGACGGTCGCCTCCACCCTTCATAACATGCGCGCAGAGTTGCACCTCGACCGAACCGACAAGCGCCTCGTGGTCCCATACGGCACTCGAGGCTCGCCATCACAACGACCTCACACTGCATCATTACGAACAAATGCATGATATATAAGCTTGTATGGCCATGTGCTTGTTTGCATGTAGTCAACAATCTTAACTCACGATGTTTGCTAAAATGCATGATATATGCCTTTCGTTGTGAGGCTTACTAGCTGTACCATACTACCATAAGTGACCAAGTGAGTAAGTGACATGGAATTTTGAGTTTTGAATACATACCGACATATGAATCCCAATTCCCACATGAGTACATGCATTGTTAGTTCTTACTAGACTATATCCCACATGAATACATGTCTAAATAAGCAAAAAATTACAATTGCACTTAAAATCCAACAAATCAATTTGTTCATACCAATTTTTTGAAGCCCAAATTTCGCCTTCAACTACCGAGATTTCTCCTTCAAGAATCAAATCTCGCCTGGAGGCCGAGATTTGCCTCCCGAGCCTTGGAGTCGGCCGGATTTGGCCTGAGCTTACCGACCGAGAGGAGGAGGTCGGAGAAGGAGCCGCAGGGAAAGTAAAATAGCGACTCTCGGTGGGATGAAGTGTGAAGGAACTTCAATGATTGACGATGTATTAAAACCAGTGAAGTGTGAAGGAACTTCAATGATTGACGATGTATTAAAGCCAGTGAAGTGTGAAGGAACTTCAATGATTGACGATGTATTAAAGCCAGTGAAGTGTGAAGGAACTTCAATGATTGACGATGTATTAAAACCAGTGAAGTGTGAAGGAACTTCAATGATTGACGATGTATTAAAGCATCCGACACCGGTCCTTCAACGCATCCCACAGCCTCCCTCATCCGCGCGCCACATCCGTAAGCCCGCAAAGAAACCAAGATAATCTTACATTTAAGGAAATGTGACAATGTTGTAAGATTTGGCACTCGTTAGGCCATCTACAAAAGCTGCGTTCCTAAATCGATCCCTACATCCACATATACTGTAATTCCTTATGGCAAAGTTATGGAGGTGTAATTCAAAGAAGTTGTTTTAATTATGTACTAACTTATATGTTATATATGTTGTAATAGGAATCTTTAAATGAAGAAGTTTATGACTCGTGACCTACTAATCTTATTGTATATGGAAATCTTATTGTATATTGAAATCTTATTCATATGACCTACATTGATCCTACTTGTGTTTTGAAAAGGTTTTATCAAAATATCACATTTAGGGAGTCAAGTTTGCTACATGTGCAAATTTCGTCCCTGTTTCTTCTATATGTTTTCTTGAAAAGGTTCATCGAAAATGTCTTATAACCGCTAGAATTAAATTTCTCATAATTCTACTGGACCACTTGAATTCTTTGTCCGTAAGTTTTTACTTCTACGGGACTAGTTAGCGATATTAGTCAGTTCACGCCGGGACTACTTACAAGTGGTCCGCGTGAACGAAGTAACCGGACCACTTCCAAGTGGTCCCCATGGACTCGATGTTTATCCTATTTCGATTTTTATTTTTAAAACATAACAAATGATGTTAAAATATTTTCATAAATTTTATGTATTATCCTACATATCTTATGATACTCCCATAAATTTTTCATAGCATGAAAATGCATTCTCAATTTTTAAAATTCAGAGAGTGTTTCACTAAATGCCAAAAGTCTAAAAATAAACTTTTCAAACATTATCATTGAAGATCACTTCGAGAACTTATTGATATAATTCCTACGATCCGCCAAAAATTCAAATTCGGTTTAAAATTCAAATCTCATGTTTTTTAAAAATCACTAAAAAATAAAAATCCAAATATATCTGTAGCAATTTCAAAAAATTCGGATTTTTACATCCCACGGTCTATACAAACTCATTGGGTCCAAATCCGAGATTTCGACGAGATTTCGCTAATTTTATGGTTTTGTAACCTTGCTTGAAACATACTTTCATAATATTATAATTTTATTAGACTTTTAAATATATTAAATAAAAATTAATGATCAAAATCGAGTTGTAAGAAAAATGTTAATATTCAAAACGACAACTATTTATAACTAAACAGAATAGTAGATATCAACTTCCTCTCTCCTCCACCCCTGTGCTCATGTCCACAAGAGATTACCTTATCTTGTCGCTCCAAAGCATCAACCTCTCGCAACCAAGGATTCAAATTTCGTTTTCGGAAAAAATCTCGCCTTGGATCGAAATCCGAAATTTCGTGAAAATCTAGATATTTCGAACAAATATCGACCAAAATTCAAAAACCAAATTTCAAATCCGATCCATTTGCAATCTTAAAAACCCGAATTTCAACCGGTTGATCCGAAATTTTGGTCGAAATAGCCAAAATTTTGGTGTTTTTGCACTGTCCAAAAAGAGGGTCAAACTTTCTTAAGAGTCCCGACACATCAGTGATTTTCCCATAAAAATTTCAGATGATTATCAATTCTGATAAATATTTAAAAATTCAAATATTGCTATTGTTGTGATAAAACGTTGACCAGCAAATTTGAACCGAATTAAAAATTAGAACAAACGAGATCAGCAAATTTTGAAATTTTTTGTGGATGATCCGAACACATCCATAATATTCTCATAAAATTTTCAAATGATTATCAAACTTTAGCAATAATAAAACCTAATAATCAATATATAGATTTACTTTAGCAATAAAAAAATATTTAGAATTTTTGAAAATTTTATAGAAGAGTACTAAAGAAATTCTTAAGATCTCATAAAATTTTTTAATCATGATTACTCCAGTGAATTTATAAAACATTTATGTTATTTCTGTTTTTTGCTTTTTGAATTATATGTTATTTCTATTTTTGCTTTTTGAAATATAACAAATAAAGTTCAATACATACATATATTTGATTGAATAAACAAAAAAATGTTGCAAATTTTTAAAAAAATTTATATAATGAAGACAATTGTTAAGCTCAAATAAAAATTTTAGATCATGATCACAAAATTATAAAATTCTGATAAGTTTACTGTCCTAATTTTATTCATTATGTTTTTGTTTTTTTAAAGATTATTTTAATTATTTTGAAAAATTTTATGTATGATTAGTGGTGTAAATCTTTCAAATCATTATTAAGATTGTATAATTTTATAAAAATCTAACAATATTTTTTCCAAAATTTAAAAATATCCCAAAAATTCAACTTTTCATAAAATATAACTTTGCTTAGGATTATTAGACCAAATCCGGCCATAAAACAGCAAAATCCGAGTCAACCGGTTTAAGCAAAGTTCCTTAAAAAACGAGATTATGATAGTACTTTTAAATTTTTTAATTCGATGGGTAATTTAGATTTCGGTGTCCCGAAATTTACACGAGTGCCACGACGGCACGACCCGCCTCCCATTTCTCCCCCCGTCTCCGGGAGTAATTGCAACGGATGGCGAAACAAACCAACGGATTGAAATTTAAACCCGCAATTATGTAAAACTACTTAGCATCGTTAGTTATTTAGTTAGCACCAACACCTCGGCTCAGCATAGAGAGTTACAAAAAAAGTTATGGAGAACCACTTTACAGAAAAACAAGGAGAAGTTCAAGGAAAAAGAATAATGAGAAAAAAAATAGAGAAAAGAAAAGCTGCCCTCCATTGCTTTCTTCTTCCTCCCTCTCTCCTCACCAAGGAAGAATTTTCCCAGTATTCTTTTGCCTCCTCAAAGAACACCCTAAAATATTTCCCCAAAAAAATCGAAATAATAAGAATGTTAATGTTTGATCCGGGAGTGGTTGACGCCGGGGCAATGCCAAAGAGAAAAAATAACGAAAGAATCAGCAGAAAAAGAATTAGGATGGATTGTAGTCACAAGTTCTTGGATCCCCTGGTGTAGCCGTAGTAGGAGAGGTACCACTTGACGAACTTCTTCAGCCCGACGTCCAGGTTGATCGTTGGCTTATACCCGAGCTGCTGCCTCGCGAGGGAGATGTTGGCGTGGGTGAATGGCACGTCGCCATTGCCGGGCATCTCGATCACGTTTTTCTTGGCCTTCACGCGGAGGTGCTTCTCGAGGATGGACACAAGGTTAGGAACCGTGACGGGCGAGGTGTTGCCGAGGTTGAAGATCCTGTAGGGCGCCGGCCCGCGCTTCTTGCCGCCGGTGCCGGTGCTCTTGCCGGCCGTGTCGAGGGAGCCAAGGCAGCCCTTGACGATGTCGTCGATGTAAGTAAAGTCGCGGGCCAGGTCAACGTGGTCCTTGCCGCGGTACACCGTGATGGGCTTCCCCTGCAGGATGTTGCGGGTGAAGGAGAAGTAGGCCATGTCCGGCCGTCCCCAGGGCCCGTACACGGTGAAGAAGCGAAGGCCGGTGATGGAGAGGCCGTAGATGTGGTTGTACGTGTGGGTGATCTCCTCGCCAGCCTTCTTGGTTGCGGCGTAGAGGGATGCCGGCCGGTCGGTTCGGTCGCGCTCCGAGAATGGGACCTTGTCGTTGAGGCCGTAGACGGAGGAGGAGGATGCCCAGACGATGGCCGGCTGGGGATCGGCGTCCTTGCAGGCCTCAAGGAGGGTGACGAGGCCGGCGATGTTGGAGTGCACATAGGACGCCGGGTTCTCCATGGCGTAGCGGACGCCGGCCTGCGCGGCAAGGTGGAGCACGTGCGTGAAGGGCACGACATCGAAGAGCTTTGCGAGGAGGAGGCCGTCGTTGATGTCGCCCTCGACGACGAACACCCCGTGCGAGGAGAGCAGCGCCTTGCGCGCCTTCTTGAGCGAGGGGTCGTAATACGAGTTGAAGTTGTCGATGCCGACGACGCCGTCCCCGCGCCTACGCAGCGCGAGCGAGCAGTGCGTACCGACGAACCCCGCCGCGCCCGTCACCAGCACCGACATCCCGGCCCCGGCCGCCGACCCAGGCGGCCGCCTCGGCGCGGCGGACGCGCGGATCTGGCGCTCCCAGTGCAGGCCCCCCCAGGAAGCCGCGAAGTACTTGGAGGAGGTGTCGACGAAGGACTGGAAGCTGAGGTAGGAGGCGGTCATGGCGACGAGGAAGAGCGCCCAGAGGAACATGGTGCTGGTAGATGCGAAGCATCGGTGGAGCTGGCGGTTCATGGCGCCGCCCGCCCTCTCGATCTTGACCTTCCCCGGCGTGGACGGGAAGAGCTCGTCCTCCAGCACCCGCATCTTCTTGGCCGCCGCGCCCGCCGTCTTGCCGTGCCCTCGGCTGCAACCCAACCCAAACAAGATGCCAAAGAATCTCTCCTCCTCTCCTCTCCCGGACGACGCAACCGGGCAGGATTGTTTGTTTCGGAGATCAAACCAAATCGCGTTGCCTTTCGTCTCCGGTTAGGATGGGATTGCTCTTGCGACAGCGATTATTCGTTTCCTTTCCTTTCCTAGGGAGATCGATTGATTTCTTTGGGAATCCGGGCTGGAATTTTATTCGGAAAGGAAAGGAGAAAAAATAAAAAAGAGGGGGCAGGGGCTAGATCATGTGCGCCTGCCTAAGGGAAGGGGGTGGAGGTGGCGAAGCCGGATATAAATAGGGGAAAGGGACGGGAGCGCGTGAGAGCGGTGGAGGGCGCCGCGGCTGCCGTACTTCGGTGCGTGCGGGGCGCCTATTTCTGGGCTCGGCCGCGCGCGGCCGGCAGGATGATGGCTGGCTGTCCATTACCTCCCGCTATTTATTTCTAGCCTTATTTATTGGGCCATGGTTGTTTTCGCGCGTGAGAGTGTGAATTTGGTGAATCTGACGCGTGAAGAGGGGGGTGTTGAGGAGCGTGGGTGGAAGCCGGGAAGGCAACTCGGGTAGCAGTAACAACCTACTCGCTTTGTTTAAGTTTACAAGTGTATTTTTTCCTATGGATACATAGTTTTTTTTAAAAAAATGACTACATCATCTGTAAACAACATATTTAATGTATATATGTACAGAATATTAAGTAAATCTGTATAATTATTATATTATAAAGAAAAGATCACACCAAATTGTACTGGAACATGAAATATACTCTATATTTGTTGGTAAGATTATTTAAAAAATATATCCGGTAAACTAGAACGGAGCAGTAGTACCATAACATTGTAACATGTGATTCATCCATAAAGAGGACAACACGATTTTTTTTCACTGAATCCAACGAACTTCGCTTGCGAGCAAAACGACTAGTGTACTAGTTCTGGCTTTATTTTTCCGTCAAAACAAACAGTACGACCACCTTTACCTACGGGTGTGAAGTGTGAACACTGGACAAGGTTAAACTCCGCGGTCTACGCTAAATACCGATTCCTTTTTCTCTTGTTTGCAACTAGGTAAGCCGTCACTGCCGTTATCTACGTAACCAAATCGAGAAAACGCGCTAACGCCGTTTCCTACACAAGTAAATCAAGGAGACACGCAAAGCGATTGAAAGGATACTAACGCAATAGTGTTTTTTTTCGTATTTATTCGGCGGAACGGTTGAAAGGATATAAATATATCTGAGCTACCGTTGCGTGGCATGCCGCAACCGCTGCTCCGCACGTAAAAAATAGAGAAAAAAAATGATCTAAACTTTTTTTTATGAAAAATGACCTAAACGCTATTTTTTATAGGACCTAAACGTAACGTTTAAAAAGGCATAAAAGACATAAACGTAATATAATCTTTTTTTAATAGTATCTAAACGTAACTTTTTTTACAAAAAAAGGATCGAACCGTAATTTTTTTTCAAAAAGGAACCAAATACAAAAAAATTGCTCAAATCAATCTGGAGCCCAGAATTCCGCCAAATAGTAGAGGTAGGATTCGGATTGGTGGACAGCCCTCCAATCACTCCGAATCAGGGGTCCAAATATTGATATCACAATTTCACACCACCCACTCACACACACACTACACGCACGCATGTGCGATCTACACATGTAGGAAAATTATGTAGAGGCCCCTCAGGCCTCTAACTAACTGACTTACTGATATCACGATTATTTTTTAATAAATAGTATTTACCAAAAATTGAGAAAATCGGTAGAAATCAAATGAGTTTGAAGTTAAGTTTTTCTTTTAAAATTGATAGTCAAACTTCGTCGAAAAAAAATAATAATAAATCGACCTATTTTACCGATATTCGAGCTATTTTTTTTATTTTTAGCTATTTTATTCGATTTTCTCCATACTCAAGAAAAATAAAAAAAATATGTAAAAATGGAAAACAATTTTGAAAATTTTCATAAAATCATAATAGATCCAAATTAATCTATAAAACACCGAAGAGAATTTTCAATAACTTTTTAATTCATTTAGTGCTTCTGAAAAATCAAAAACAACAATTAAAGAAAAGGAATAAAGATACTTTTCATATTTTTATAAAAATTTAAAAGCTTTATTATGCTCTAAAATTTTAATGTAATCATAAAAACTTACCAAGGATCACTTAGTATAATTTTCAGAAATATTATACTTCATTTACTACCCCTATAAAATAAAAAACAGAAGAGCATATATTCTCACAGTAGCACTGTCAAAATTTTTAAAAATACACAGGTCTGATAATCATCTAAAAATTTTACATTATCATTATAATTTCCTTAGGACGTTACACAAAATTTTTTAGAAATATTAGACTTCATTTAGTGTACCTAGAAAATAAAAAATCGAAGAACATATACAAAGACAGGTGTACTGTCAGAATTTTTAAAAATACAAATGTCTGATAATGATATGAAAATTTTAAAGAATCATTAGCATTATCTCATAACCTCACACAAAAAAATTCAAAAAAAATTAACACATTTGATAAATTTATCCAAATTTTTCGAATTCAAACTTGATCGATTTACCATGCAAATTTTAGTCCCGAACTGCCTCGATACACGTGAAAATAACAATTTTCGCTCGACCATCATCTACTAGTATAATGCCTGTGCTAACGCTACGACGGCAGTACACCCGCTTATCAATTAAATGAGAAGATAAGTATGAATACAACACTTAATAATAAAAGAGAAATTTAGAATTTTAAATGAATTTAAAAAGAAAAACGGAACTAAATGAAGGTCGAATGGGCGAAAACAGGCTCCCAAAAGATTTTAAATCAAGAAAGAGATTCAAAAAAGAAATTTCTGATTTTAGATTATTTTTTGTAGCTTCCACAGAGAGCACTGCAGGCTCTCTGGCTTGGCCAACATGAATGGGAGGAAGGCCGGGGTGATGGCCGGTCGCATGAGTCTCAAGATGCGGCGAGATCGCCGCACCGGCGCGCATGGGAGGAGTCACGGTTACGGTGAATTTCGTCGGAAAAGATGACGGTGATGGCTTGGGTTACCTCCAAAATCCGGCGATCTTTACAAGAGGGAGCACTTGGGGATTTACGCAATGCGATGGGGTGGAGGAGAGCTCGCCGGCTTTTATAGCCCCGAAATAAGCATATTTATGGAAACCATAATTTGGGATCAAATTAGATTGAGAGGAAATTTTGGCAAAAGAGCACGAAATTTGGGGAATTAACACCATAGATGGAAAGAGGAGATTTGGTGCGGGATTGATGGAGCTTTGGAGCTTCTTTCTTGCTTTAATGGAGGGAGGGAAGAGAAGAAGCTTCTCTGGTCTGGGCTGCAGCTAGAAGAAGCTACAGGTGAGTTGCCTTCATTTTTTTAAATATAGAAGGATTTTTGAAAAGATAGCACATTAGGTTAAAAAATTCTCAAAAAAACTTTCGATTATTTTGTACTTAATGAAATTATTTACAAAAAATTTAAATTATAAATTTGTCGAGAGACGGCGCCGCGAGGTCGCCGACTAGCAACCTCATTGCGTCGGCAAAGCCACCGATGGCGCATCGTGGAGCCATTGCGCACTGCGTTCTCCCGATCGCTACGCCCCATCTCCCGTTTCCTTTTCCCAAAGACGTAATGTATGGTCATTTCCTTTTCCAGACGTTTGTTTCCTTTTCCTTGATTCCAAGACGCTTGTTTCCTTGTTGATGCCGGAGGTGAGGAAGGTCTTGTGGGCCACAGGATGATTTCGGAAAAATATGAAAATAAATCGCGCTCGCGACCGCGGATCCTCAAGGGAAAAAGATAAAATTAAACAGTGCTTTCGCCACTGGTTCCTCGAGAATTTTTAAAAAATTAAGCAAAGACTCACTGACCGCTGGTTCCTTAGATAAAAATAAAAACAAAAATTCAGCGCTCTCCATGCATACCAAATTAGGCTCTATGGGGCTAGATCCGTAAAAAAGTCTCGAGAAGGGTCATATTCGGAAAAAAAATACGATCACAATGCCATGACAATAAAAAATTCAAGTCTTGTTTCCTTGCATGTGGATCCTCCCTGTTTATTTACTTGTTTGATTCACCCTCCTTCCAAATATATAGTACGTACAATTTTGGGCAGTAAAAAATTCAAGTCTGGTTTCCTTGCATGCAGATCCTCTTTATTTATTTCCTTGTTTGATTCACTCTCCTTCCAAATATGTAGGTGGGAGAGGTCTGTTGCGGGCCACAGGGATAATTAGACACACTAAATAATGGCCATTGGATGTGGGTGAGTAAAACTGAGGAAAGATCTGAGACGTTCATTTTGATGAATGCAAGTTTCTGGGGGCGTTTTGTTGGGTGCACGAACATTGGACCATCTCTAATGAGGTGCATTATTTAGGGTGGACGTAGGAAAAATTGCTTAGGTGCATTATAAAGGGGTATAGATATTTGGAACCCCGCTCCGGATCAGCTTGCTAATGCTACTACTAGCTAGCTAGCTCATCTTTTTCATAGCATAATATCTCTGTTTACTTGTGTTCGTTACCCAGCTGACGAAAAGACCAAGACAATTGCGCGCCTCTCCGTCCATTAATTCATCGCATGTGAGCAAGGTTTTAAATTTCGGTTTCGGAATGAATTTCGTCTTAGGCCGGATAACGAAATTTCGGCGAAATTTCGAAATTTCAGAATTATTTCGGATGAAATTTGAATTTGAAAATTCAAATCCGGTCCAATCCGGAAAATAAAACCGAAATTCGCGAAAAACCCGAAATTTGGTAAATTTCCAAATTTCGGTTTTTTGCACTAGCTGAAAAGTGGTCTAAACGTTATCGAAAAATTTTGAAATTTTTTCTGGAGATTCCTAACACAATGCTGGTTCTTGACACAATGATGATGTTCTCACAAAAATTTCAGCTAATTATCACATCTGAGGAATTTTTAAAAATTCGGAGAGTGGTACTGTCCTGATAAAACACTGACCGACAAGTTTGATCGGAATGGAAAATGGTACAAATCAAGTTATAAACTGTTGAAATTTTTTGTGCATGGTTATGATCCATAACTAATATTATCATAAAAATTTAAGCTGATTATCACATGTGAGGAATTTTTAAAAATTCAGAGAGTGGCATTGTCCAGACAGAACATTGATCGACAAGTTTGATTCGAATGGAAAATTGTACAAATGAAGTTAGAAACTGTTGTAATTTTTTGTGCATGGTTATGATGTATCTATAATACTCTCATAAAATTTTAAGATGATGATAAAACTGTATAAATTTTTAAAAATTCGAACAGTACTACTGCCCTGTTAAAAGGCTTACCGGCAAACTTGAACAAAATTAAAAATTATGTAAACCATAAAATTTTTCGAAAATTTTACAGAACGGTGATAAGGAAGTTCTTATTATCCCATAAAAATTGTGATTCATGATCACACTCCAGTGAATTTATAAAATTCTTACAAGGCACAATACCATTTATGTTCTTTTCTTTTTTATTTTTGAAATATAATATAACAAACGAAGTTCAATGCTTGCATAGATTTGATTGACCAAACAAACAAAGTTTATTTTTTTAAAAAAATTTATATAATGGTACCGAGTCAATTATTAATCTCTCAAAAAAAATTAGATCATAATCACACTCAAGAAAATTTATAAAATTCTGACAATATAACTGTCCCAATTATGTTCATTCTGTTTTTGATTTTTTAAAGATAACAAATGAAGTTAAATTATTTTTAAATTTTTTATGTATGATCCTACACTACTAACGATAGTACCATAAATTTTTCAGATTTTTATCAAGCTTGTACAATTTTAAAAAAATCGGACAGTGTTTCTGCTAAAATTTTAAAATATTTAAAAAAATAGGTTTTTCAACAAATTTTCATAGGAGATGACTTTCCTAAGGGTTATTGGACCAAATCCGACCCTAAAACTTTCAAAACCGGCCAAAAAAACACGAAATTTCACCGAAAAAACCGAAACTTCGGATTTTTACTATAGCAATTTCAAATTTTTTTACGGACGATACTTGAGATTTCGGGGTGGTCCGAAATCTCCGCGAAATTTCACCAAATTTTGCCGAAATTTGGAACCTTGCATGGGAGTATGGGACACTGCAGCCTACAGCGAAATGACCAATCCCTGCCAGGGTACCACCTAGACACAGTCGATCGCTTCTCTGACCTCTCTTCTCTCAATTTTTTTTTTACAAATTTACCTTCGTTTTCAAATAGTATTACATATCCGGCCTTCTCTCCTACCATGAAAGATGCACGGAAAGTGCACGAGCTGTCACTACCGCGCTCAAGAAACGCGGCAGTCGGCAAGCGCTGTTGCGCTCCTTGATATCACGCTTTGGGGAGCGTGGTAGGTGCTTCTACGGTAAAGGAGCACAGAATCAAGTTTGTAAAAAAAAATAAGAAAAATTAATTAGAAATATGATCAATTCCCAAGACACTGGTGAGTATTTACGGGGTTGGTGCGTTAGCTACGCATCCAAACAAAGGATCTTTGTGTGTGGAAGCGATTTTTTTGGGCACCTTGCACCTCTTTCTTTTTTTGTAATTTAGCTGTCGTATAAAATAATTGTGAAAATAACATCTTCTCTAATATTGTTATATAAATGTTATAATGATATTTGTCATCTATCACGTTTTCAGAGTCGAGAAGAGAATTATTTTTATAATTATATATATATATATAGGGTGTATAGGGCTAGTCTTATATAAAAAAAGTAACCTGAAGCTGGAAAAAAGCTAATCATACCTTATATTATACGCGCCGCCTCACGGAAAGGCTCTTCGGAAAATTCGAAATTACGTTCAGATCGTTTAATCGGTTTTTTTAACAAAATAGACCCCCAAAAAATCAAAATTACATTTATGTCCCTCTGCGGTTTACGTTTAGGTCCTCTGATGTTTTTTAGCATAACGGATCCCGAAAAAATAAAATTATGTTTAGGTCCTTCTACAGTTAACGTTCAGCTCCCCTCAGCGGTTTTTAACAAAATGGACCCGAAAAAAATATGTTCGTGATTTTCTACAAACAAAAAACACATATTCTCCAAAGGTTTATAGCAATTCACAGATTCGCCAGCAGGTCCTAGCGTCCCATTTTAAAAATTAAAAACACGAAAACCGAAATAAAAAAAACAAAAAATACGTCCGCGGTATTCTCCAAAAAAAAAACACAGATTCACGGAAGGTTTATAGCAGTTCACATATTTACCAACGGGTCCTAGCGACAATTTTTTTTAAGAAACGCCGAAGGTTTATAGCAGTTCACATATTTACCGATGGATCCTAGCGACAATTTTTTTAAAAGAAACGCCGAAGGTTTATAGCAATTCACAAATTTGTCGACGAGTCCTAGCGACAATTTTTTTTAAGAAAAACAGGATTTCGCACGACGCAGAATCGCACGACAGAATTTTTAGAATTTCATACGCCGCAGCGTCACACGTCAAAATTTCGCACGACACAGCGTAGTACATTACCTTGGCTAGTATCTCCTTATGTGTCCAGTACTCCAGTGAGTCCATCGGCCCAGTCGTCTCTCTGAGACAAGTGGCAGTTTACTTGCCATTGCATTTGCCCTGCAATACCCTACTACCCTGTAACTCGTACGGTCGTACCCAACACCCCCGGGTGAGGCAGTGCATTGCCGATGTATGCCTTTATTAGGGCCTGTTTAGGACTGTAGCATTTACAAAAACTGTTTTTTTTCCGTTAGTTTTTTAGATGAAAAGTAGTCGAAGCTTTTCGTAAGAAACTATTTGATAGATAACTAATTTTCTTCAGTAATAATCTGTAAAAGGTAAGTTAACCTAGCTTTTAAATTTTATTAGTTATATATAGCTTCTAGCTTAGGTCTAAAATCACTTAAACTAAACTATTATACAATACTTACCTTATGTAACATGATGGGATTATTTAGCTACTATGTTTACATAAGTAATAATGGTAGGGAAGTCGTAGGTATTATTACGAATCAATCAACTAGGGAGCTAGAAACTCAACTAATATTGAGCTGTTTAGAGAATTTACTTGTTTTTTGAAGACGATGCTGGCTTAAAATGCCAAACAGATCTTAATGTCACCAACCAGCTTAGCACAGCTTCGAGCGTGATGAAAACGTGAGACACGGGTTTTGGATGGTCAAAGCGTGCCATGATCTGTAGCAGGGATAGCCGTGTGCCGGTGTGCGTGTGCCCAGATAGATATAGATGCCAACCTGACTTGAGCTGCGCCTGTGACGCGTGCCGTCAAGAGGAAAATTGTGCTTAAGCTTCAAGTTAGCACAAACATAATCTGTTTTATGGGTGTGTCTTCGGAACAATTCGAAGCATATTAATGTCCTTGGTAGAGTTTTAGATCCTAATTTTAACTTAGATCTAAAATTTATAGATTAACATAAAATAAAATAAATTTATGTTTTTAGTCTACAATGTAAATAAGATGATGCACATAAACACTTTTAAGCCCTGTTTGGTAGAGCTCCAGATCTTAGCTCCACCTCGGATCTGAACTTGTAGACTAAAATAAATGAATTATATTTATATTTTTAGTCTAAAATGTAAATAAGATGATTCACCTGAACACTCTTAATATACCCACAACTCTAGCTCCACAGATCTGGTGGAGCTGGGTATTTCTAGCTCCACCAGATCTGTGGAGTTGGAGCTGTGGGTATATTAGAGTGTTTACGTGAGTCATCTTGTTTACATTTTAAACTAAAAATATAAAATTAATTCACTTTATTTTAGCGTACAAATTTTAGATCTAAGGTGAAACTGAGATCTAGAGTTCTACTAAACAAGATCTTAATATACTAATAGCTTCAGCTCTACGAATTTAATAAAACTAGAAATACCTAGCTTCACTGCATCACATATCTAACGAAATTGAAGCTATACCAAAACAGCCTATCTCTCGTTGCCTCCTGGATCAAACCCCTCCGAACTCTTGGCAACGTAGCTGGAAAGTTGTTAGCGGTACGCTGAAAGCAAATGCCTGCAGGACGAACATGAGGTCTACCAGACTGCATCAACGACATCAGCTAGCGATTACCGTATTATTGAGCCTTTTTGTTTTGAACGAATGGCAGGACAGCTTTGATGAGCTTTGGCCTACCTCCTTTTTGGGATTACCATAACGAACTACAATGCATGGGTGGTCTGTTAGCAATAAGCTATTCGTCTATTCCACGAGGTGATATGGCACTATTTCAGTTACAACATCTAGTGTAAAGAGTTGAGGTATTGGCGCGGACCGTCTTATCGAGGCTATGGATAGCTCGGATTGACAAAAAATTACTACAGTAACTTACTACAGTGAAAACAACTTGCTATAGCGTTTTCTCAAAGAAGTATAGTTGTTCTTCAATCAGACAGTCTGACAAAGATTGCTTAAGTTATAGTTCACACTATACCGCACGAGAGTCGTGGGCTACGAAGGAAAACCCATGAGACAAAAGAAAGGAAAACTGATAGATAAGCATTAGAGTATTGAGAGAGTACAGGAAGGACTACATCCAGGGTTCACAAAACTGCAACCGTGAAAAACCGTATAAATCGAAACCGTAAGAACCGCAAAAATCTCTCGAAAACCGCTTGAAAACTGTCAGAAACTGAAGGTTAAGAAATAAAAAAAATTTGAAAAAAAAATTCAAAAATCGTTCGGTTTTCAACGAAAAACCGCTCGGTTTTTCACGAAAACCAGACGACCAATTGAATGTTCCTGAAAAACGGTTTTTCGAGTAGTTTTTTTTTTTGCAAAAACCGCTGTTTTTCAACGGTTTTCGACAAATAATTTTTTTTTTCAAATTTTTTAATTTTTTTAAATTAGATCAGTTTATCGAACAGTTTTAGATCTCGAGCCGGCGCGGTAAAATCGAAAACCACGGCACCAAGTGACCAAACCACGGTCCCTTGGCTTTTTGGGCGTCTAAACCAGCAAAAAGGACAATTTAGGACATAGCGAACCTTAAGTGGCAGGCCATTAAGCGATAAAAATGTTAAATAATCGATAATTACTAAGGATTGAACCGATGTTGATCTCCTAACGTAAAGAATGCCTAAGAATAATCATAAAATGGATAAAAACCGATTATAAGCGAATTAGACTTTTTTTTGTCCATATTCTCTGATACGACGAAGGTTATATTTATAATATAAACCCCTTAGAAATAATTTAAGAATTTTCGCATAAAACCCTGGATTAGATATTTCTAAACAAAAACAAACTCCTACACACCCAAATCTTTGTTGCGACAAAAGCTTGATTGATATGACGTGACATGAGTAACTTTCTTAGTTACATATCATTCTGTTTCCTTTGCCTGCTCGAACATTTCCCCCTAGTGTCCGGCACAAGCATGTATATATCCGGGTGATGCATCGAAGCAGCTCCCGTCTACTACACCACTTATCTACTTATCTAGTCTTCCTCCTGACCGATCCCCAAGATGGGACTTGGATCACATACAATTGTTACTATGACGGTAACATAAGCAACCGCAGCATCTCGACCGTTTGAAAGCAATCCAACGTGCTAGAATCAGGCATGCCCTTCTTCCTTCTCTCCCATCTGCTTCTTCTCATAAAACTGAAAGACCTCCCCATCTGTCCATGGCGCGAAAAGATTGAGCAAAAGCAACAGCCCACCCAACCTCTCCAAGGTCCAGCCGGAAGCATTTGGAGCCACCGGCGACCCTTAAGACCTCGACCACCTCTTAGCACCGGCATTAGCCAGCCAAGGTTTCCGCAGTGGAACTAGAAATTTTTTATTATGGGTGCACATTTCATATGTATAATTTTATAGTCTTGTACAATGATTTCTTAAGATCCTAAATCTAATAAATATATATGAAATTTACTAAAAGTGCAATACAAATAGTTCGAAGGTCTCAAAAATTCTAAACCATAGCTGCAGCAGCCAAAGGAGGTGGACAGGGAGGACGCTCATAATAAACTGCATGAACACAGGCGACAACATGGCCGGCGGTTCCGAACCAGGAAATCCAATTTGATATGCCTTTGTGTCGCTCTCATCTCCACAAATTTGCTTATGTTTTTCCTATGCAGGCTCCAAGATCTTTCAGGTCCGCCCATGTAACATGAAGTTCGGAAGGAAAGATCTGCTCGTTTCTTCATCTCAATACTGGCCTCCCTTCTCGGCAATTTCATTCCGCAGGAATCCAGGTTGCAACAGCATTATCTCAGGGAGGCATAACAAAACAGCCAGTAATCAGCCAATACATAACAAAGGAAGGAAGGCTAGCTTGTTCCCGCTACGCACTCCATACAGCAGGTTTTGACAATGATCAGCAAGCTTCAAATAAGCGTGAGAGGCCCTGAAAATGTCTGGCAGTTGTGCAAAAGAGATTCCAGCATACCAACATGAAGGTAGACCCAGATTTCGCTTGTAGAAGAGGAGAGGAAATCTGGGAATCTCAACGGTCGTCGGAGCAAGTCTATAGATGTTCCTTCGTGGGTTCTATTTGATGGCTACACCCCCTGTGATAAAGAAGCTGTTACTGACTCTCACCAACAGGAACACGGAAAAGATGACGATGTCGACGGTGATGATCAGCTTTTGACCATCTCTTTTTTCTTTCAAATCGTGGCTCGTTGTTAATCCGCGAAATTCACAATTCCTATCTTCTCTTTTTGTAAAGCTACCGGTGTATTTTTTTTTCTTCCCTTTAATGCATTGGCAGAGCTTCTGCTCCTGTTTCATTTTTTTTTCTAAACCATTAAAATTAGAACAAATTTATTTAACAAATTTTATCCATTGAAGAGGTGATGTTGTAGCACTATTCAAAATTTTAGAGTCCCGGCACCCCTAGTACTGCCCTGTAAGGTTCCATTGCTACTTGCTAACAATTACAAGAGCATCAATTATTTCCATGGCTATATAAGCAATTAAGCACACAATAAAACAAAGAGCAGTGCTTCAATGCTTTTCTTTTCAATACAAGCTGTACAAATTTTAAAGCAAGCGAAAGGATAAGTAATCACTATCTACCATTTATTCATGTTTTAATATTTGTGCAACTTTCAAAAGAAAAAGCATTGAAGCACTTGTCACAAACAAAAGCCAAGCTGGGGCTCACGCGCTGCGATGTAAAAGGCCACAACGTGCTCATCGGCTCGACAGGTGCCGGCGGGCGGCTAAGGGGCAACCCCCCGATGGACATTGCGCCGACGGTTGCGTGGGGCAAGAAGTAGGGGCCGACGACATGCATATGGCGCTCGGATGCACATGGTAATCGAGGTGGCCGCTAGTGGCGTGCCATGGCATACTACATATGAAACTTCGCGTACTTGGAGGTGCTGAAGCCCTCATAGACGAGATATGGAGGACTTGGAACCAGGCCATATGGGGAGAAAGGAAGAAGAAGGGCCTTTCTGGTTCTAAGGCGTTGGATTGCTTTCAAACGGCCGAGGTGTTGCGACTGCTTATGTTACAGGTATAATAACAACTACCGCATGTGATCCGAGTCCCCAGGATGAGATCGGCTGCATTGCAACAAAAGACGAAAAAGCGCTTTCATTCTCGAGGCAGAAATGTCTTACGGCTTGCATGCACGTGGCAGTTGGCGACATCCACAGCAAAGCGCCATATACAAATTGGCCTGGCCGGCACGTTGTGGTTATACGTTCTTGGGATCGCATTGACTCGCGCGTGGATATATACAGAGAAAAGAATTGAAGGTGACAAACCGTGGGGAAGATTAATTACGTGATGGTGCATGAAACAACAGTAGTCGCTGTCGCCGGGACGGCGCCTGCCTGCCTCTCGTACACGTACACGATCGTGCACACGTGAGATGTTAATGGCGATCGAGTCGCAGACGGAGTGTCGGGCTTGCGGCCAGAGCGCTCGAGCGGCGCGGCGGTTTGCAGCCAGAGAGCGCTCGCGCGGCCGAGGACCGTGCGCCACGAAACGCGCGTCTGCGATGGGCTGGGCTGATCATCGCACATTGGCGCGCGCGTCCGCGTGCTTTCCACGTCGAGCCCGTATTGGCTTTTGAGTTGCGTGGAGGTGGAGCAGACCGAGTTGCCGTTCGTCACAGCCCTAATGGGAGTTTTGTGTTGATGAGCGGACCTAGGTTAGGTTACACTCACATGTGTTTGCTTAGGCCGATTTCCAGGCCGCTGGCGACAACCGCTTCCTTTCGGACGGCGCCGCTTCGTGGTGAGGACCCCTCTCCCCACGTAAACCCTCGTTTTTTCTTGCCCTAACCCTCGCAGAGGTTTTACGAAGCCATGGTCTCAGAGCTATCTCACAGTGCGTTCTGATATATCCCGAACCATTCCGATCTGATTCTACTGGCAGGGTATGTTCTTTCTCCTTCTCTTAACAGTATCCCTGCTGTTTTGAATCTTATGTTTTGTTATTTTGGAGAGCTCGTGTAGTAGATGGATCTTGTAGTGTTTGCTTGCAAGTGCTAGATCTTGGAAGCTGTCATCATATTCATGAACATAAGTAGATCTGGTAGTGTTTATTTTTCTGGTTTGTTTGCTACAACTTTCACCATATAGGAAGCTCCTGGCCATGGAGTAAAGGAGGCAGTTGAGTTCGTTCATGTCATATTTTCATGCCTCCACGTCTGCTAGAATGACTTCAGCTATGATCTGTTCATGTCATCTTCTGACCGTATCCTCCCTCTATGAAATACTTCAGCTATGATCTGTTCACGTCTTCTGGCTTCCGTTTCCTACAAGTTTATTTATTTATGGTCATCTTTCATATTCTTTCAGAACAATGAAATTACTTATATGCGCACCAGTCTTTTGCCCTGAGTTGCAGTGCAGAATTAAAAATATCTTTTGTATATTTCTGTATGGTATTGGTTTTATGTGTTTCTTAGTGGGTGATTGTTTTCTTTATGTTTGTCACCAGAGTCATGGCTCGTCTTCCTTTAAGCACAAGAACTCGAAGAAGGAACTTAGAAATATGATAACTAGTATCATGCTTATGTGTTACTTTGTATGATTATTATTTGAAGTGTTGGAAAATAGAAAGGAGGATACGAAATAGATAACTTATAAGTCAGCGGTTGTTCCAACTCATTTGTGCTGCTTGTATAAGTGAGCTTCGTATGGATAGGACAACCTTTCATATATTTTGTGAGATGGTCAGAGATGTTGGTCTAAAGGCACACGCAATATGTCACTAGAAGAGATAGTGGCTGCATTTCTATATACATTCTCATCATTTGAAGAATAGAACAATAGGACGTTTTTTTAATCCGGAGTGCTGAGTCAGTGAGCTGAATTTTCAACTCATGTCTTCTAGATGTGACTTTTGGAGTAGTCTGTATTTGGTTTTCTACCGCTTTTTCTGACCAATCAATGCTCTATGGATATGGAGAGAAGTCTTTTGGTTATTATTATTGTGTTACATCAAAGCATTACATCAGTCATTCAGGTATACTTGGTTGGAACATTTATATAGTGGATAATGAATCAGCAGTCATTGTAGTATTTTTCTAAGAACATTTATATTGTCTATGCTTAGCTGGAGAAATCATACTTTACTTCTTTTATTAGACAAATCGCTTTGCTAGATGACGCAAATAGAAGGAAAAACTACTGCTGTTGGCTATCAAGTCAAATGAACTTTGGAAGCTATCACATCGTCGACTGGTGGTTGTTTTGGAACAAAATGAAGAATTTGGACATCAAATTGTAGACACACTGGAGTCTGGAGTTTCAGTTGTTGAGTTGTGCTTCTGTGTTGCACTAGTATAGTGCCTGTGCTAACGCTACGACGACAGTACACCCGTTTATCAATTAAATGAGAAGATAAGTATGAATACAACACTTAATAATAAAAGAGAAATTTAGAATTTCAAATGAATTTAGAAAGAAAAACGGAACTAAATAGAGGTCGAATAGGCGAAAACGGGCTCCAAAAAGATTTTAAATCAAGAAAGAGAAAGAAAAAAGAATTTTCTGATCTTAAATTATTTTTTTTGCAGCTTCCACAGAGAGCACAGCGTGCTCTCTGGGCTTGGCCAGGGCAAGGGGGAGGGAAGGCTAGGGGTGGCCGGCCGGTCGCAGTGGGTCAAGATCAGTGCGGTGAGATCGCCGCACCGACGCCTGTGGGGAGGAGTTACTGTTATGTGAATTTCACGGAAAGATGACGGTGATGGCTTGGGTTACCTCCAAAATCCGCGATCTTTACAAGAGGGAGCACTTGGGGATTTACGCAATGCGATGGGGTGGAGAAGAGCTCGTCGGCTTTTATAGCACCAAACAAGCATATTTATGGAAGCCATAATTTGGGATCAAATCAGATTGGGAGGAAATTTTGGCAATAGAGCACGAAATTTGGAGAATTAACACCATAGATGGAAAGAGGAGATTTGGTGCGAGATTGATGGAGCTTTGGAGCTTCTTTCTTGCTTTAATGGAGGGAGGAAGAGAAGAAACTTCTCCTGTCTGGGGGCTGCACTAAAAGAAGTTACTGGTGAGTTGCCTTCATTTTTTTTAAATATAGAAGGATTTTTGAAAAGACAACACATTAGGTTAAAAAATTCTAAAAAAATTCTCAAAGAAACTTTCGATTATTTTGTACTTAATAAAATTATTTTCAAAAAAAAATAAATTATAAATTTGCCGAGGCACGGCGGCTACGAGGTCGCTGACCAGCAACCTCGCCGCGTCGGTAAAGCCACCGATGGCGACCGTGGAGCCATTGCAGGGCTACGTTCTCCGATGCCACGCCCCATCTCCCGTTTCCTTTTCCAAAGACGTAATGTATGGTCCTTTCCTTTTCAGACATTTGTTTCCTTTTCCTTGATTCCGGACGTTTGTTTCCTTTTTCTTGTTGATCTTGGAGATGAGGAAGGTCATTGTGGACCACAGAGATGATTTCAAAAATATGGAAAAATAAATCTGCGCTCACGATCATTGGATCCGCAAGGAAAAAAGATAAAATTAAACAAAGGTGCTCACGAGAAATTAAGCAAGACTCACACATAGTTGGTTCCTTAGATAAAAATGAAAACAAAAATTCAGCGCTCTCGTATGTGAAATTAGGCTCTATGGGGCTAGATCCATAAAAAGTCTCGAGAAGGGTCATATTCGAAAAAATACGATCACAATGCCGGGACAATAAAAATTCAAGTCTTATTTTCTTGCATGCGGATCCTCCCTGTTTATTTTCTTGTTTGATTCACCCTCCTTCCAAATATGTAGTACGTACAATTTTGGCCAATAAAAAATTCAAATCTGGTTTCCTTGCATGCGGATCCTCCTTATTTATTTCCTTGTTTGATTCGCTCTCCTTCCATATATGTAGGTGGGGAGGTCATTTGTAGGCCACAGGATGATTAGACACACTAAATAATGACCATCGGATGTGGGTGAGTAAAACTGAGGAAAGATCTGAGACGTTCATTTTGATGAATGCAAGTTTCTGGGGACGTTTTGCTGGGTGCACGAACATTGGGCCATCTCTAATACGGTGCATTATTTAGGGTGGACGTAGAAAAATTTGCTTAGGTGCATTATAAAGGGGTATAGATGACATCTACTAAAGTTTTCTTGTGTAGCATAATTTGTACTTGAAGTTCTAAATATTTCATTTGAGTTTTGATTACTGGGAGTTTTAGATCTGCATATATAATATTTCCAAACAGGTCGTTAATTAGCACTGCACAGGGATGTATCTGTGTCCTTATCCTTGTTCTCCGTGAAGAATTTCGGTTCTTAACCAATAATTAGTCGTCTTTTATCTGCTGATTGCTTCGTTTAGCACTGCACAAGGATGTATCGCTGCTGGTTGCTTCATCTAGCAAATTTTGACATTTTGACAAGATGTAATGCCGTTTTTTTACGATTCTTTTTGTGTTACATGATGTAATGCCTTTTTTTAATGGTCCATGTTTGCTTGATCTGCTGATTACCAACACAAAGAACTGATTGCTTCATTTAGCACTGCACAAGGATGTACACTGTTGATTGCTTCAAATGCACACAACAGATAAGGAATCACCCGATTACCTGTAAACCCATTCCCACACCGTCACCAAACTTGAACCAAACACGAAGTCAAATTTGGTCATTCCCCCAAACGCGTGACAGTCTGCGCCGGTTGTATTGTATTGTATTGTGTCGGTGATAACTCAATATCTTAATTTACCGTATTTTTTGGTTCTATCTAAATAGTTTGTTAGTCCAAGTTTTATATAACTAGGGCTCTTTTGGCTAATAAGCCAAATCCTTGTACTTGTAATCCTGAAAACAATATTATAGTAGATTGTCTCATGTAGTTTTTTCCCTCAAGGGTTTCCACGTAAAACATTGTGTCTCTCTTTTTGTACGTGTGTTCATCTAAACCTAACAGATACCACTTTTGTTAGGGTTAGAAGCACGGCAAAATAACTGAAGACAAGATTTAAAGTGGAAAAACCATTGCGAGAAAAAATCACGGGAAACTATAGTAGATTGTTTCCCATGGGTTTTTTCGCAAGGGTTTTTCCACATTAAATCTTGTTTTCAATTATTTTATCATACTTCTAACCCTAACATATTTCATTTCACCTGTGCTGGACTCACCGGAGCAAATACTATACACACAAGTAAACGGCTGGAATGTCCGAGTTGCAAACGACGAACTAGCAAGGGCTTCGTCATGTCACGGGGCGTTGCAACACTGCTCTGATGCACATTCCAAGCCGTCATAAAGTGCAGTATTTACTGAGAGCGAAGCCATGAAACCTTCGCTTATCTGGCTCTGGTACGATATTTTTTTTGCAAATCAAGTTCCGTATATGTATCTATAAATTTGATCTCATTTTTTACCGTGAAAAAGCGACAGAAGACACTTATCACCTGCCACACCTACGAAGCGCAGAAAGATGACCGACGTCGACGAACGACCACAGGAGCTCCGGTAGTGCGGGAGGCGTGGCAGGTCGGGGCTCAGGAACGGGCTTCTGCGCTGGGTGCACCCTCCTGCCAATCCACCGCAGCGTCAGAGCAGTTAAAAGGGCAGCTCTGTTCTATCTATCATCTATGGCTGATCCTCCAATGGCCGACAAACCAACCGTACGTCACTCCATGCTCCTCTTTTCTCTTGCTCCGGTGCTACTTCTTATGCGGTTAGTTAATTTCGTCTATTCATCG
This sequence comes from Otatea glauca, assembly GCA_036346275.1. Taxonomy (NCBI): domain Eukaryota; kingdom Viridiplantae; phylum Streptophyta; class Magnoliopsida; order Poales; family Poaceae; genus Otatea; species Otatea glauca. The sequence continues at coordinate 53,060,256 of CM070714.1, read as the reverse complement.
TCCAACATTACAAGCCGCTCCTTTGTCATCTTGTTATTGTCTAAAGGAAGCTGTAAGCGAAGACATTGTGCATCTGCAGTTAATTGCTCATCGGTCAATGATCATGTCCGTTTGATTTGGCAGATCAAGGCGGAAACGACGCCGGGCGATTGGCGTTTCCCGTCGGCGAACCAGACCAAGCGCTGCTTCACGTGCTACATCGAGTACAACAAGTGGGTGGTACTAGTATTACGGTGGTTAATTAGCTTTCTGCCTTGAGCTGACAACACAAGGTGGATGATTGCAGATGCATAGCAGCCAAGGGCGAATGCTCTGAGGAGTGCACCAAGTACTCCAAATGTTACAGATCCCTCTGCCCCGGGAAATGGGTGAGGTAGATCACAAGTTACAGCCTGCATGCGTTGTGCGTTCTACTTTTTACCATATAGTGGTTTTTTTACTTCTTAGCTTGGATAGCGGATATACCATTAACAATTCTAGCTGAAAAAGAAATCCAACAGGTTTTCTGAACTACTAGCATATGCTAAAAAAGATCAATTAGAATTCCTGTACCATACCGACGAATTAGAGCATCTGTGGTCCGTGAAGAGAAGGCATGTAGCGTAGCGGTTCCTGGACCGCATGCACTGACAGACGGCAGGCATGTACTCAATCGATTCAAGTAGCTTTTGATTTCACTGCCCTCATTTCTCTTCTGCGCATGCATTCCTGTCGTGGCAAATCCTGACATGCCGTCCTTTGTACCGGAATTCACAGATTGAGAAATGGAAGGAACAGAGGGCAAACGGCACTTTTCCGGGTCCTCTCTGATCAGCGATCGTATATATGCACGCATGCAGGCATCTGTATATGTCCTGCTCTGATGCTTGTGAGTAGTCTTTAAACTAAGGGCTTGTTTAATTCATATACTAATATTGTCGTGTTTAGCTATAATTTTTGTCAAATTTACCTAATGTTAGGTTATCAAAATTGAAGCCACACTTGAGCTACACAAATAAATTTTATCACACTTTTTTAAGTCAGTGACGCATGAGACCTAGATAGCAAGATGGAATCTTGCTACAGGTGTGATTATGAACCAAACGAAGGCATAACTTATTCAAACTTCCTAACTTGAGGCGTGGTAAAATATGATAAAGTTTGGCTATGAACCAAACAAGCCCTAAGTTCTTTAATTCGCATCTTGATCCGCAAAAGAGTTTGTATATAGACATGTAATATCAGTTACCGACGACTCTTAACTCTTTTCTTCTCGCAGTTGTTTTTTAATTACCAATATCAGTTCCTGATCTGATGCAATTCTTCAGTACACTGTCATGCATACATATGGTTTGCAGTTTGCACAAAACTAGCAGCTCGAAATTCTCCTATTCGTCGTAAATGTGGCCGTTCGACCTGGTTTATCGTACTGCTCAGTCTGCTAAGGATTAATTAGCCACATACGGGTTGATCAGTCAATATATGATTTCGATATGCCACCACGAACAGTTGACCTAACTAAAAAATTGTTAGTAATTAACACGGTGCGCTAATCAGTGCATGCAAGACCAACCATTCTGTTTTTTTTAACGAAGGAGAAACTAACCATTCTGTTGGTTGCTAAACACAAATCATGCAAGTTAACTCCATGCATGTGGCATTCCTTACACCTGTAAAGGCTGTTGAAATATAAGTGAATTGCCTACCTTTTCTCATCAGCTTAAGCTTTTAGGTGAACTGGTTAGTGCATGCAACTCAATATGGTATCAGAGCCCCGGTTGGCGCAATTAAAAAAAAATAATTGTAGTCTACTTCTATTTCACGTCATAGGCCTGAGGGAGCCTACACATGAGGGGGAGTGTTGAAATATAAGTGAATTGCCTACGTTAAAGTTTTGGATGAACTAGTTAGTGCATAGCGTTTTATGATCACACAGCGCATATGTAATACTACGTGTGACGATTCTCACATGAATGTACACGATATATGGACAACCTCTTCAATCTTGATGAGCATTTTCCTCTAGGCTATTCTGACGTCTGTTCTCTGATACACTTGTGCGTTTCCCGAGATGCTTCTTACATCGTCTCTCGATCGATCTACACACGATTCTCTTTCCCTAGCGATCTACACAGGGTTCTCCTCCACTAGATCTTCCGACAAGCATCTCTACCCGTCCCCATCGAGTAGATATTATTTAGCACTATTAATGTTGAGCCAAAATGGTGTGGGCAGTTGCGTGTATACTGAACAGTGAGCACCATTGCAACTGCATGCGGGGTTGAGTGAACTAGGATATTGATCAATGGATAGGCTCAAAACAAACTACCGTGTCACCGATCGCTACTAGTATTCCATGTAATGCATAAGGGTCAGGGATTAGAGTATTTTTGCAAGAGCAATAGAGCATATATGCAGAGAACAGAAAAATAAGTTTCATACAGAAGAATAAGTTTCATTGGATAACTAGTGCTTATAATTTAGAGAATCGATTAGATGGCATCAGGTGCCAGGTTTTCAACTATTGTAAGAAAAATTGAATCTGTTTGACACTGCAATTTAATTTAATTGAACTTATTCAACTCTAATATGCTGTTAATTTTCATTCTCTCGCGTATTATTTTGTCTTGCACCTACAGATTCAAAGTGGTCAAATGCTAGGTAGCTTCAAGGCAATGTTCAAGGGTAGATGGCCGGCACACTGACGGTTGCTATATATCTATAGCTAAATGCAATCATAATATATGACTACATTCCATACATTTGATACAGGTGCCCTGACAGACAATAATAGGGGTAAATATATGTAGTACTTGCGAGGTTTGATTAAGAAACCAACTGGGGGATGATTACTGATTCCCAGTTCAGAAAAGTTACAAAAAAATGTTCCGCTAAAGCTAATACTCCAATTAGTGGACCCTTCTTTAATTATGTGACCAAAATTCTACGGCTCAACTTGTAACATTATGGCATGAAACCTAAAATTAAGTATTAGTGAATTTAAGAACCAACGTTCTAAAATCATAACTGAACAAACGAAAATAATTTAATTTTGGTAAATTTAAGAACCAACTTGTAACATTGTGGTCTATTTACAATCCTTTGTGAAGGTTCAGAGACTAATCTGCAATTTTGGCCATGAGGATACGGTGCCAACTCTTCCTTCATTTAATTTGGATATATCGTATCATAACGGAACAAAAGGTAGAATATGAATGAGAGCATTCCGGATATATAGCACTACATACAGTGAAAAACATCACAAAAGTTGTTTCTTGTACGTACTAAATTAATTATAGCTAGTGGTTAGTGGCCATATATATGTTCTACACCTTCCCAACCCGAACCCACATCTTCTCAAATCCCTCTTCTATTCCTAAAAAATCTCCCACACAGAACAAAAAAAAAAGTCCTATAACAAACAAATTAACTACTAAAAAAATATTTATCCCAACAACCACCCTTCCCCTCGGTGTGCGATAGAAGTATGACGCAAATAACGATAGCGAAGCCAAAAGCATGGTCTAAACCAAACTCTGTAGCAAAGGCACGTGTGGGTCGGGATGGAGCTCAACCAGACACTACGATGGAGCCAAAAGCATGGCACAACCTAAGCCCAATGACAATAGTTTAACGTGCTAAGTAATATTATTTTTTATCCGTAGCAAAGTATGGACATTGAGCTAGTATTACACAACTTACATGCCCCGATCACGCTTGCTCGTACAAAAAAGGAACCATTTATACATAATACTGCACTTAAAATACACACACATGATCCTTAATACCGTCATGATGATCTCAGCGCTAACGAAGAAGCACGAGTCAGAAAAAAGGTGTAGTAGTAGAAAGGGAGAAGAAAACCTCCATATGTCAGAACAGCATTATCCTATCCATGAACTTCTCCATCACTGCAGCAAGAAACAACATTGCAGGTCAGAACAGCATCCACGGCCTAATTCATGCTGCACATATGCAAGAAGTATACAAAACTCAAACGCCATGCAAATACGGTAAGAGGAGAGGGACAAGCAACTTACTAGTGTTTTGGGGCTTGAAGAGCCCTCACCAGAAGCTGAATTACATCGACCTGAGCTTTGAGAGACCTGGCGTAGTCTAGGGTTTCACCCAGCAACGTGCACTCGTCCAGCGCTTTCCCTCCCGGCACGATCTCTTTCAACACCCTGGTCCTCTTCCTCACCATGGCCCTCGCGAGGACGCCGGCCGAGCCGTTCGCCTTCGCCTCAGTGGCCTTCCTCGGCCTTGGCCGGAGGCTCCTCCACAGGATCTTCTTGCACATCATCTTACTCGACGACGGCAAGCGCTCCGAAGGTGGTTTGGCCGAAAGTTGCGTGCTTCGAGTCCGCCGGTGCTCGAGCTCCGCTGCTAGGGTCCGGCTCCAGCACGGCGCGCCGCCCCTGGTGGAGGCGAGGGCGGCGTCCGCGGCGTGCTTGATGGCATTCTTCCTCTCGTGGAAGCTCATCTCCCTCGACGCAACGACACGCTTCCTGAGCCCCAGAAGCAGGTTCTTGAGGAGCGTCTGCTTGAATTGCTTGGATCCTTGCATTCCTTGGCAAGGTGAAGGCATGAGCTGGCTAGCCAGACAGCGGCAATTGAAAAAGCCGGCAATGGAACAAGGAGGCTATCAATATCATGAACTTGACATGTACGTAGCAATAGGCTAGGCGCATTGGCATGCTGATTATAAGCTTGTGTATATATGTACTAGAGGCCAATGATGGTGTTATTGGAAGAGATATTTGGTGTGGGTTGGAGAGAGAGAGGGGGAGGGTTGTTAATACGGTCATCACAAGATGTGGTTTTGATTGGCTGGGAGGCGAGGAGGGAGGAGGAGACAGTGCACATGCATGCACATGGGAGGTCAAGGCCCACGTCCACATTGGCATGCTACACTGAATTAACACTCGGTGTAGCACGTACTTGCCACGTCCCCAAAGAGCTTCCCGTGTAATGCTATGAGCAGCCTTACGCTTACGTTCGCTCGCAGTCTGATAGCATGCATGCTGTGTACGTACGTACATGGGAATTTGATCAGCGTTGGCTGGTACGCACACGCTCGATCGTCTGGAGTTTGCACAGTTGTTCGCTTGATTGCACTCTGTTTCATATGTAGTATATGCACACCAAGTTTTTATGTGAAAAGTTGAGGAAGTTGGGAAGAACCAGCGAAAATCAAATACCACGTGTATATGTATCTACATGTATTATCGTGCCCGTTCATTATGCTTCTATCCCACCGTGTTTTTTTGCAAAACAACACCCACCAAAAAAAAACATCCCCTACTGGAAGAGGAGGGTCAAGGTGAATTCCAACCAGCGGGAGAGGGAGAGAGATGAGAAAGGGAGAGGTGGGGAGAGGAGAAGAAAGAGAACACAGAAGGGTTTTTTCATAATACACAAGTTAGAGGCATGAATCTTAGAGCACTTTAATGGTTAGGATAGTGCATCCAACCGCATACATACGTGGTAAAATTGTATTCAAGAAATAGGCATGCAACCTCTCTTTGGGTAGCACATACTATTGTAATTGTCCTGGGGTGCAGATGTGAGTATAACATATCGAACATGCTTGTATAAGTCTTAGGGCCTGTTTGTTTTTGTTGTGGATTCTAGATTCTGGCTCTAAAAGCTGAATAAAAAACAAACAGTCCGATTGTAAGAATCGATTTTCATAATCCAGCCCACCGATATACACTAGAATCCATAATTCATTTCATATGTGCTTGATTGGTATGAGGAATACAAATATGAGAATGCCACTGAAAGTTCTAAGTTATTACCCACCAAATGCCATCGCAGAATCTAGAATCAGCTTCTCTACGCTTACAATCCAAAATCAGCTTTCGAAGAATCCCCAACAAATTCAGATTTACTAGGGATGGATGTTTCTGGAAAGAGTTAATTAAGCTCGCTCTACGAATATAATGATAAGCTACACAAGTAAACCTATAGGTCATACTAGCTCATAGACCTTAATTAGCGGGGGGGTAGCTATTAGCTAGGCACGCCACGGCATAATCCCTCATATTATGAGGGCGCGTTTGGTGGCACGCATGTGCCTGTCCAAGGCACGCCATAAACTTAGTAATTCTTTCTCTCGTTGCTTTCTCCTCTTTGCGTAAAGAAACGCCCCCACCAAATTAAACCATGTTAAGTTGAGATCATAATTCGTAAAGTACTGATCTGCTACTTACTAGATGAGCAAGCTAGCTGGTCGCCAGAAAGGAGATCGATCGCTTTTTGGCGTAGTACACAAGTGTACAACAACGGTACGTGCATGCATGGTTCTTGAGCCGAATCTACTTGAGTAGCTAGCTAACGCGTACGTACTGCAACTGCAACGCAAGCACTCGGAAACTTCTGCCTGGTTGGTGCATGCATGTGGCGTGTTTTTGTCTCGGGATTGAAGGCTTTTTTGCTGTGCTTTACCTCGTTGTCGCTTGAAATGGATGGGTGGCACTGGCATGCATATGCAATCAAGCTAAGGCTGGCATGAACATGATCCGGGAAACGTGCGCGTGCCAACGAGGTGGCAACTGTTGTGTTCGCCCCCGCGCGCACCTTTTTCTCTCCGCGGCCGCCCTCTCCAGGAGGAATCCATATTTTACCGGATTCTAGTCGAATTTCCCGCCGTTTCTGGTCTCTCCGTCCGTGGTCGCCGTCGTTGTTTCTTAACTCTAGCGGGCAACGTTCATCTTGGCTCCCTGTGTTGAGTTGGCCAGGGTTAAAGCTTTGGGGTTCACCGAACCCTCGTACCGTATATTTTCGGGTTCGCCCTATATATATATATGCCCTGACGGTGGTAAATCGAGGCGACAGTGTCACTGGCTCACTGCCGATCCATAGGCACGGTGGCTGGCTCTGGCGGGTGGCGAGTTCTTCATCTGTTATCCAGATTTTCTTTTTATTATAAGGTAGACGCGCACGCATACAAGAGTGCTCTTTTGGCACGCGCCTTAAATTACGGAGACCGAGATAAATTTATAACCTCATAAAGCTTTTACGGAGACACATGCGTCAAAGTGAACATCGGGATTTGAACTATGGTGGATAGAGTCGTACACCCGTAACTCTACCGTCTCACAAAAAATTGGTTCCCACTATTTGTACCGTATGATTACAAGTCATAATAAAATTAGTCACCCAAACAACATAAGCCTTCGTCATTCCTCTGTTTATATTTTTTTAGAGAGTCTCTGCTTAGATTGTTGTTTATGTTTGTCGGCGTTTTCGGGAGCGCCGGCAAGTAAATTTGTAAGTCTAGGGGGTCGCGCGTTCCACTCCCTGAATGGTTAGACTCGTGAGTCCAAGATGTATACTGGTTCGGGCTGAAGGTCCCTACTCCAGTTCGTGTGTGGTGGTGTTGTATTACTCTTGGTACAGATGACTGCACAAAGTTTTACAAGCGAGAATGCCAATGGCTTAGCGAGATGGGTTTGATAGCGCTCTCTCCCTTTCTTGTTCTTGCTCGTTGCCCCCCTGAATCGTTTAGCCCTGCCTCCTTTTATACAGAAGGAAGGGGCAGGTTACATCGAGAGTTAGGAGGAAAAGCGAGGTGACCTACGCTAGGAGCTCCGGTCCTTAAATCCGTGGATCGTCGCCACCCGTCTTGCCCATGCTGGGTTGGTAGCCTTGGTGGTCAGGGAGGTTAGGTATTTCCCGGGAAGTAGCGTACTTGCCCTCTGTGATCCTTGCGAATGCTGACGTCGAGGTGCGTGACGTTGGTGCTGCCTCGGGAGGGAGCGTGCGCTCGTGCTGTACGTGACTGGTTGATGGGGCTGGAAGCTTTGTCTTCTACAGTCACCAGATCTTCTTGGGAAGGAGCCACCTGCCCTTGTATAGTCGCCCGATTGACCTTATTCGAGGGTACGTGGCGGTAGGCGATGAGGACGACACGCGCACTCGGCGTTCGTCACCTTGGTTTGGTTGGAGTCGGAGATCCCGCCCGCCAAGAGGGGTCGGGGCGTTGTCTGGTCGGATTCGCTTCCTGGCCGGTCGGGAGCGGATGCCTTGCGCGATCTCGCAGCGATTCGGTCGTGGCGCGGCGGCGCGCGCCTGCTGGTGGAGATATGCTTGAGGCGGCTCGTCGCCCGGCTGTTGGGGTATCCTTTTATTAGTATTAGTCAAGAGCCCCGAACTCCCAAGCGATTTTGCAGATTCGGTTGGGGTTGAACTTGGACGAAAGTGGTGGCGGGCTCGTAGGTCGGTCCACCGATCCGATTAGCGATTTCCGTCGGTGTGCTTCGTTGGATCCGGCACTGTCCCGGAGTTTGGCCGGGGCATTTGAACCGCCGGGGCTTTACTTGCCTCGTTGCGCATGCCGAGCATAGTTTACGCGCGCGCGCTGCTCGTCTTCTTGATCGCCTCGGTTTTTCGGTGAAGGATGCTTCGTTTTTGGCACCGCATTTACTCGGGACGCTTAGCCTCCTTCGTCCGGATATATATATCGTGTACCGTAGCTTGCTTGAAGGGGACGAGAGCTTTTCTTTTGTTCTTTCAAATGGCTTGAGACATCCTCTAGTCTTTAGCTTCGGCGATGGCGCCACGGTGGAAGAAGAAGATCCTCCGCCGAGCTTTGGGTGAGTTCGACCAGCGATGGCCGAGCTCGGGAGGAAGAAGCCTGCGCACCGCGACGCGCTTCGTTGACGCTACGCCGAGGCCGTTCCGAGGCTCGAGGTGGTAAGGGGGCCTTCGAGGCGATGGCGCAAGGGCGCCGACCGTAGTTAGCGCGGCCGCGTTGATGTCGTGAACGCAGCAGAGGCATCGGCGTGTTGCCGCGGCCGTGGCGGTGTCCGTCGACCAGCAAGGGCCTACCAAAGATGCCGTCGGTGCCACCAATGCCGCACGGATGTTTGATAGGTTCTAGGCGTGGGTAGAGTCCTCGCCGTGGTGCGGCGTGGCCACTCTTGTATCCGCTGCATCTTGTGTGTAAAGTTGTGTAAAGTTTGAGCCTGTTGGCCTATAATGAAATTTTCTTTTTCTTTATGAAAATGTCTTTGCGATGAGTTTGCTTTAATTTTAATCGTTGTGGACGGTGCCTTGGTCGACAGGGCGACCGGATGCCTCTGTGAGGTTCGGGTGTCCGAGTGCTCGTTTAACGTCGTAGCTAGACAGTGCCTTGGTCGGCAAGGACGACCGGATGCCTCTGTGAGGTTCGGATGTCCGAGTGCCTTGGTCGGCGGGACGACCGGATGCCTCTGTGAGGTTCGGGTGTCCGAGTGCTCGTTTAACGTCGTAGCTAGACAGTGCCTTGGTCGGCAGGACGACCGGATGCCTCTGTGAGGTTCGGATGTCCGAGTGCCTTGGTCGGCAGGACGACCGGATGCCTCTGTGAGGTTCTGGTGTCCGAGTGCCTTGGTCGGCCGGACGACCGGATGCCTCTGTGAGGTTCTGGTGTCCGAGTGCCTTGGTCGGCAGGACGACCGGATGCCTCTGTGAGGTTCGGGTGTCCGAGTGCCTTGGTCGGCAGGACGACCGGATGCCTCTGTGAGGTTGGGTGTCCGAGTGCCTTGGTCGGCGGAGGACGGCCGGATGCCTCTGTGAGGTTCGGATGTCCGAGTGCCTTGGTCGGCAAGGACGGCCGGATGCCTCTGTGAGGTTCGGTGTCCGAGTGCTCGCTTAACGTCGTAGCTAGACGGTGCCTTGGTGGCAGGACGACCGGATGCCTCGTGAGGTTCGGATGTCCGAGTGCTCGCTTAACGCCGTAGCTAGACGTGAGTGCTCGTTTACCGTCGTAGCTGGACGTGAGTGCTCGTTTACCGTCGTAGCTGGACGTGAGTGCTCGTTTACCGTCGTAGCTGGACGTGAGTGCTCGTTTACCGTCGTAGCTGGACGTGAGTGCTCGTTTACCGTCGTAGCTGGACGTGAGTGCTCGCTACCGTCGTAGCTGGACGTGAGTGCTCGCCACCGTCGTAGCCGGACGTGAGTGCTCGCTACCGTCGAGCCGGACGTGGGTGCTCGTTTACCGTCGTAGCTGGACGTGGGGCATCCTTCTCGAGTCCTCGTCGGGCGAGGGTAGCTGCGAGAGGAATGGCCGCCGTCTATCCCACATGTATACCCCATCCGCAGGTGTGGGACCTGGAGGGGATGAGCGCGCGTTTACCTGCGTTGGTTTGAACGCCGTGCTCGTGGAGCTAATAGCGGGTAGTCCGAGTGGGTCCTGGGAGGTCCCGCCCAAGGGGGACCCTTCCGAGCGGACGGTCCCAGAGTAGGGTGTCCTGGCCCTGCTGTGGGGCGACCCATAAAAACCTTTTCTAGTCAATCCCGATGGACTCTAGGTCGTCCACGACCCGAGCACTGGGGCCGTCGCCATTGATGAGCTCCGGGAGAGTGTGAAGTATGGTCTCGGACACGAGTAGAGGTGATTAGGCCGTCACCGACCTAACCGAGGGCCCACCGTGGGGCTCACCTCATACCGCCCCTTGCTCAAGTTTTCTTTGGGCGGCTTTATACCCATCCGTGGGGTAGGCCTTTTGAACCTACTGCCTCCTCATTGGCCCTGGCGCAAGCCACAAAGCTTTGCCGCCTTGGGGCGCAGCCGCCTGCCCTGGCTTCTCGCGCGCCGAGCAACTGCTCCCGCCTAAAGGCGGAGACCGAGAGGTTACGGGACACGTTGTTCGGGGGCGGCGTCTTTATGGCCCTTGACGCCTGACAAGACAGGGATTAAAAGCGAAGTGGTATTGGAAATTCGGAGTTACCAGGCTGGCGCGACAGACGAGGGTGGTCGCGACGCTTCGCTTGACGGGGCGCCTGCTTGGCCGGCGTTCGTTCGTCCTCTATAAATACGCCCGTTGGGTGCTTTCGAGTGGTCACGCTTTCTTGCCCTCTCTGTCTCTGCCTCTGAAACAAGAAGAGCACCAGAGAGCTAAGGAAAGAAAACCCCAGCCTTTCTTTCTCACCTTCCAGTCGTCTCCCCTGTGAAGATGTCGTGGCGGAGTGCTCGCGCGAAGACAATGCCAGGCGCTCGGCTTGGTGAAGAAGGGCTTCCTCATGCCGCAGACCTTCCATTGGAGGGTGCCGGCCAGGGCTACCACCCGCCGCGGGCGAGCGAGATCGTGGTGCCCGCCTCGTTCTTCGAGCGCTTTGGCTCGCCACGCACCCGCTCGTCCGGGCTGTTGTTTCATTACAAGGTGGAGGTGCACCATCTCAACCCCAATGGGGTCCTCCACATCGCCATCTTCATCACGCTGCGCGGCCTTCTTGGGGATCGAGCCGCGATCGGGCGTTGTGGAGGCACTTCTTCCGAGCAAGGCTCGAAGGACAGCCGTCGGGCGCGCGGCGCCTCAGGTGGCTCGCCCTCCGGCCGCCCGGCCGAGCACGGAGTACTGGAGGTAAAGCCGCCTCGTCTAACAAGGGTCGGCGTTCGAATGGCTCTACGCTCAAACGTCGGCGACAGTGCCCTCGTTTCACCGAGAGCTTCGCTGCGGAGCGTGGAACCGGGCGCCAAAAGAGGGAGAAGAACAAGTGGCCCCGATCGTGGAGCGCATCGGGGCTCAAAGGAGGCGGGGGCTCACCGGGGACGTGGTTGTGCGCGCCTTCATGGGGATGCGCGTGCAACCACTTGTGCACAGGCCGCACCCCCTGTTCCGGTATGCGGGGCCGTCCGACCGGGCGAGGATGGCCGAACCCGAGCTGGCCGCGTCTGAGGTGGAGGCTCGGGTGGCGGCCGTTACGGGCGGAAGCGCCACTGTGGCCGCGGATGGCCACCCGGAGCCATTCTCGGCGGCTTTTTCGCCGAATCTGGTAAGCCGGTGAAATTCCTTTCGCTTCTCTTTTCTTTGTCCTTCAGACTTGACCGACATTCCCGCATCCTCTCGGGGCTCATGGGGATGTCTTCCCAGCGCCGCCGCCCGGGATAAGGAAGCGCGGGCGGCCGCCCGGGCGAGGACGGCAGAGGCTGACTCCTCCCGCAAGAAGCGGAAGGAGGAAAGGAGGAGGAAGAAAGTAAGGAACGCTGGCGGCAAGCGCTGGGCGAGGATGTGTCGAGACCACCGCCGTGGGGACAACCTCCATCGCGGCGGCGGAGTGCCTCCGCCACCCCTATGGTGGGTTTTTCCGACTGCCGATCGGCGGCGGCCCGAAGCGTGGACTCGGCCGAGGCGGCATCACGGGCCCCGTGGCAACGGATCCCAGTGGGGTGATCTTGCGCTTGCGTCGCCGCAGCGTCTCGGTGGAGGTGGCTTCGGAAGCGACCGCCGACTGACTTGGCGGGGGCGGCAAAGAGGCGCGCGTGCCACGCACCCGCCGGCCTTGTAAGTGTATTATTATTTTATTTTTGGAGCATTTTTCTTTTAGCAAAGCCGCCCGAGCGACTCTTGAATCTTTGCAACGTCACGGCGCCTATATATCGGGTGATCGTGGGCGTGCCACATCGGCCCGCAAGTAACGCGCCGGTGATTTCGTGACCCGGTTGGGTCGGCGAAGGTCGCGGCGTCGGCGTTCGAGGGCGCGGTCGCTTCGAGGGACAGAGCCCCACCCGAGGTCGTGCTCAAGAAGAACTTCCGCGCCTCGGCTGGGACCCTCCGACGACGTGATCGTCGCTTGGAGGATGAGACAATGGCGTCGCCGGTGATCGCGCCGACCGTGGCGAGCCGGCGACGAGGTGCCCACCTCGTCCCGGGGAGGTGCCGACCGATGCCCTCAGCGCAGTCGCCGAGGGGATTTGAAGGTTGACCTCGTCACCCTTGCCCATGGTGCTTTGGACGGGTGGCGTTCGCCCGAACGGCGAGCGGAGGCGAGCCGCCGGGTGTAATTCCCGGGTCGGGCATCATGGGCGAGGCGGAGGAGAGCGAGTGGGCCACCCTTCGGCAAGGCGCTACCGACGCCGAAGCCGAGATAGGGCGATCCGTGAATGTCGGCCCTTGCTCAAGTCTTCCACCGTATACTGGATATGATGGTCGGGAGTCCACCATCGCCTGTAGGTCACCAAAAGTTTCGATTCGTTGCACATTTTGATAGTTCTTCCGATGCGACTAACGGAGTGTCCACATTTTTGCAAAGACTTGCGGGCTCGCCGTCGCGGTCGAGCTCTGCAGGCGCTCGACAGCAATCGTGGTGGGCCGCAATGGAGGAGTGCGATCAGTTGCGCTTGAGTGCGCCAGCCCAGAGGCCCCGGGCATTAGGCGGTCGGAGGCGGTGGTGATCCGCCAAGGATTTGAAGAGGCCACAAAGGCCCTTCATGATGAGCGCCTAGGAGCCGAGGCTTTGAGGGCGAAGTGGCGAACCGAGTCCTCCCGATGGAGGTCATCGAGGCCAAGGATGCCGCCGTTGCCGCTGAGGGGATCGCGCAGACGCAGTAACACGTCCGCGGACCGAGCGGAACAAGGCTCGGGGACGCCGCCGGAGTTCGCCTGAGCGCGATCGCCGTATGAGCCGCCGAGCCAAGACTTCACACGAGGCGCCAAGTCGGAAGCCGGCAATCGACCAACTCGCGCCGGTAAGTGTCTCAATTCTTCAATTAAGTTTGGGGTGCGACCTACGGCGAACTTATCCAAAATCTCCGCAACCGCAGAGGCGCAGAAGAATCGAGCATCGCCGTGGAGGCGCAGAGAACGGCCCGACGCCCGCGACGTGGCGATCGTGGCTCGTGACGAGGCCCGGCGGCGTTGAAGGTTGCCGAGGACGGTCGGGCCGAGATGAGCGCCGAGCCGAGGCCCTCCGCAAGGCCGGTCGAGGTCCGCGATCGCATCCTTGGAGCCGGCAGCCCGAGTGCCCTTGCCCGCTACCGCCCGAGTGCGGACCGTAGAAGAGGCGGTGGCCACCGGCGCGCTTGAGCTTCATCGGCGCCGGTCAACACCATCTCGCACTACGACGCATCGACCTCGCGGTGGTGAGAAGCGGCATCGCCGGAACCGGACCGACGACGAGGTCGGCTGTGTTCGAAGCCGTGTCGAGCCGCATGCTCGAGATCGCCACCACGCCCCGCCCGAGGTCGCCTTCAAGATGCAGTGTCCTCCTCCTCCGCTTTGGTCGGCCACCGTGAAGAAGAGGAAGAAAGAAGTTAGCCCCTTTTTTTTTGCAAAGATGTTGCAGATCGTAAGTAATTGTAAGCTCGGTTTGCCTCTTTGCTCTCCTTTGCGTTTGGGTTTGACCGACCATAGCCTCAAGGACCACGGGTCGCTTATGCGTAGGTCGGGTCAATTTGAGAGGGCCAAGAGGATAGGAGTCTTGTTTATGCGGTAGTTACGCGCACTCATGGGGTTCGGAGTGTTCCCGATCGGCCAAGGGTTTTCCACTCGGGCACTTCCTTCTTCCGCAAAGTGCTACTTAGCAACCATAGCCGCCGGGCGAGGCCGAGCGCCGGGTCGAGAGGGTTACCGCTGGGATAGACTCGTGACTAGTCGGGTCACCACCCACATGAGTACGTGAGTTAGCCGAGTTCGTGTGGGGAAGATTGTTCCCAATCGACCGATGAGGTCATCCCACTCAGTGCTTCCTTCTTCCGCGAGTGCTTTGGGCAACCATAGCCGCGGGCGTAGGCCGTAGCACTCGGTCGAGAGGGTTACCGCCGGGATAGACCTCGTGGTCGGTGGGTCACCGACCGCACAGACACCATCCGGAGCGGCTCGAACGGGCGCCACGGCACCCCGAGTCGTCACGTGGCGACTGTGTGCTCGGTTGGGAGAAAGGCAAAGACTTATACCAGAAAAAGAAAAGAGCTTAGGGATAGAATCGCCTTAACTTTTCAATGTTCCGGCATTAGGAGGATGCGACCATCGGCGCCCTTGAGTCGAAGGTGCGGTCGGAGAACTTCCACGACGGTGAAAGGACCCTCCCGGGGGCGCCACTTGTGCTTATCTTTGGTTGTCCGACCGACGCAGAACCAAGTCGCCGGGCCAAGGATCGATCCTCGAACTTGGCGGCCGTGGTAGCGGCGCAGGCTTGTTGATATCCGCCGACCGCAGACGGCCACGTCGCGCGCCTCGCCGGTGGGTCGATGGCGTCTTGTTGCAGGCGAGCCCCGAGCCTCATCGAAGGCTTGCAATCTCGGGAGCCGTATTCGTGTCGATGGGCAAAACGGCCGGCCAGCGAACACCATAAAGAAGGGTGTGAACCCGGCCGCCGGTCGGCGTGGTCCGCAGACTCAGAGGACGGAGGCGCCTCGGCTACCCAGCGCCGCGAAATGCTTGAGCCGATCGAAGATCCGCGGCTTGAGTCCATGAAGGATCATGCCGTTAGTGCGCCGACCGCCGTTAGTCCGCGGATGGGCTATCGCGCCCAATCGACACGGATGTTGAAGTCGCCACGAACTCGAGAAATTCCTTCCCGTGAAGCGTGTTCCGTTGTCGGTGATGATGGAGTTTGGGACTCCAAACCTAAAAACGATGTCGCGAAGAAGATGGCCGCTTGTACCGGCGTGGCGCCACGGCCCGCTTGGCCTCTATCCACTTGGTGAACTTATCTACCGCGACGAGCGGTGGGTGAAGCCTCCGGCGCTTTCGAAGGTCGACCAAATCGAGTCCCAGACGGCAAAGGCCACGTGATGGGGATCGTCTCAGAAGCTTGGGTGGCGGATCGTCACGAGCAAAGAACTGCATCCTTCGCGGTGCGCACGATATGCTCGGCGTCGACACAATGGTTGGCAAGAGAAACCTTGTCGAAAGGCCTTTCCCACAAGAGATCGGGTGTGCGTGGTGACCGCAGACTACTGTATGTCGCCTAGCACTGCTTTCCTTGGTCGGTCAAGATACATTTTTGGAGGACCCGAGGGACTCCTTTGTAGAGGTCCGGGCCGATCAGACGAAGGATTTTGCCTCACGGGCGAGGCGCCGGCCTCGGTCGGTCGGGGAAGTGACCCGTCCGTCAAACGGTCGATGTAGGGCCTCCTCGATCGGACTCAAGTGCTAGCACACCACGGGCGATCCGCCAAGTCACGCCCGATCACTGGCGTCGGCCGGGCGACCGCGGCCGATTGGTCGGTGGCCGCCACCGCCGAGTCCACCGACAAAGGCCGCAGGAGGTCGGAGACGAAGATCCCGGCGGGACGGGCTCTCCGGAGGCAAGATTGGCGGTGATCGGCCTCGCCATTGTAGCGTCGGTAGCTATGGTGAAGCTCGAAACCCTTGAACCGCTCCTCGAGCCGGCGCATTTTCGACAAGACGCTGCCATGCGGGCGTCTCGGGCCCGCAGCCTTCATGACTTGGTCGACGACAAGCTTGGAGTCCCCGTGGACGAGCCGGCGGCACCGAGGTCGACAAGCGATCCGAGACCGCTGACGAGAGCCTCGTGCTCGGCAATGTTGTTGGTCGCGTCGAAGAGCAACCTAATGGCGATTGAAGCTGTTCTCGAGTGGAGAGATGATGGCGACTCCGCGCTCGCGCCATTCTTGGTGTAAGACCCGTCGAAGTACATTGTCCAAGACGGGTCTTCGACCACCGTGGTGCTCGGCTTGGTCCACTCGGCGACGGTCGCCGAGCTCGCGACTTGATCGCCGCCCGAGGGACGATATTATGCCATGGCCGCTAAGCTCGAGCGCCCATTTGGCTATCCTTCCCGAGGCATCGCGATTGTGGATGATCTCGCCTAGTGGGGACGTGGTCACCACGGTGATGGCGTCTTGATCGAAGTAGTGAACGAGTTTCCTCTTTGCGATGAGCACGCGAGAGTAACTTCTACACTGTGGGTACCGAGTCTTGACTCGGAAAGTACCTCATCGATGAAGTAGACCGCCGCTGTACCTTGAGCTCACGGCCTTCTTCCGCTCGCCCACCACGAGGGCCGCTACGACGACTTGGGTAGTGGCAATGATGTAGAGGAGCAATGTTCACCGGTGCCGGGCGATCAGATCGAGGCGAGGACAGAAGGCCTTCGCGGGTGAGGGCCTCCCGAGCCTCGGTGTCCAATCAAGCGGTCGGATTTCTTGAGCACCAGAGCGGCATTCGCGTCGCCGAGGCGAGACACGAACGGCTCAAAGCCGCCAGCATCCGGCCACCGACCCCTTTGAGGTTGCCGACCGGGCCCATCCTTGCGATCGCCGAGATCTTCTCCGATTGGCCTCGATGCCTCGCCGAGACGATGAAGCCTAAGAGCTTTCCTTTGGGGACCCCAAGACGACTTCTGGTTGAGCTTTATGCGAAACGCGAAGGTTCGCGAAAGTCTCTTCTAGGTCGGCGATAAGGTCGTCGCCTTCCCGGTCTTTACGACAATATCGCCGACATACGCCTCAACGCTGCGGCCGATCCGGTCATTGAAGCACGCTTGCATACATCGCCTGGTATGTAGCGCCCGCGTTCTTCAGCCGAAGGGCATTGTGACATAGCGTAAGCAGCCGAACGGAGTGATGAAGGAAGTCGCGGCTGGTCGGACTCCTTTAGCGCAATCCGTGGTAGCCCGAGTAGGCATCGAGAAAGGAAAGAGACTCGCACCAGCGGTGGAGTCGATGACTTGGTCGATGCGAGGCAAGGAATGGGTCCTTGGGGCATGCTTTGTTGAGACTCGTATAGTCAACACACATTCTCCATTGCCCGTTCTTCTTTTTACAAGTACAGGTTGGCTAGCCACTCGTGGTGGCGCACCTCTTTACTTAACCTGCCGCCAAGAGTTTGGCAATCTCCTCCTATAACCCCGCGCCTTTCCTCGTCGAGGCGGCGCAGCGCTGGGCGACCGGCTTTGAGCCCGGTCGGACGCTCAAGGAGTGCTCGGCGACCTCCTTTGAATGCCCGCATGTCGGAGGACCTCCATGCGAAGACATCTTTGTTAGTGCGGAGGAAGTCGACGAGCGCTTCCTATTTGGCGGAGCGTGGCTCGACCAAGACGGTCTTGGTCGGATCACGTGGATCGACCGTGACCTCCTTCGTGTCCTCGGCGGATTTGAAGGATCCCGCCCCGATTTCTCGGATTCGAGGACGGACTCGGCGGCTTCCTCCCGAGCTTGTTGAGTTCCGCAGAGGCAACGATCGCCGAGGCGAGCTCGCGCCGCCGCGCCGCAGATTGAAGGCAGCTGGAAAGACGATGCCGCGGTAATGACTCCATGCGGTCCGCATCTTCATCTTGAGGTAGGCGAGTGGGGATCGCCATGAACTTGGCGTAGCATGGCCTCCCAGATGGCGTGGTAGGCGCCGGGAAATCCACGACCTCGAAGGTGAGGGTCTCGGTGCGGAAGTTTCCGCCTCGAAGGTGACGGGCGGTCGACCGCCGAGCGGATGGGCTTGTCGGCCCGGATGACGCCATGGAAAGGTGCCTTGCTTGGCCGGAGGCTTGAGCGCGGGACCCCATAGCGCCGAACGCCTCAACGTAGAGGATGTTAAGGCCGCTTCGCCCATCAAGACCTTCGTGAGGCGCCGTTCGACGACGGTCGACCACCGGCGGTACCTCCCGGTGTGGGGACGCGATCGGGTGATCGGTCCGATCAAAGGTGATCGAACTCCGACCACCGAAGATATTGGGGACGCCCGCCGCGACGGTGTGGACCTCGCGAAGCGAGCTTGAGTCGACGCTTGTCGGCAGAGCCGGTCCTCCGAAGATCATGAGGCGCCGTCGGGCTCGGGAACTCGTCGTCGCCTTCTTCTCCGCCGTTCGCGGCCGCGGCGGCTTCTTTCCTTTGCTTCGCGGCGTGGTGGGGACGCTAGAGAGATAGCGCCAGACTTCGCATCCCGTGATTTGTGCTTGACGGAGAACCCATGGTTCGGGCATGGGCCGCCCATCAATTTCTCGGTGGTCGGCGACGGCGGCCGCGCCGCCGCTTGGCAGGAGGCGGTCGACCGTGGCGACCACTTGGGTCTCACGGACTCGCTTCCCGCCGCCCGCTTGTCGGCGGCCGGAGGAGACCCGCTTGACGCCGGCCTCGCTGGGCCTTTCCTCCGCCGAAAATAGCCCCTACGCCTCCTCGCCGAGGCGTGGTTGGTGGCGATGTCGAGGAGCTCCTTGGTGCTCTGGGCTTGAGGCGCCCACTTGTGCACCAAGGCCTTGCAGAGGTGCCAGATGAAGGCTCCCACGACATCGGCGTCGGAGATGTCGGGAGCTCGTAGATGGCGGAAAACCTCCGATGTAGTCCCGAGAGTCTCCCCGCCGCGCTGCAGCCTTTCAGTCCCAGGAGTTACCGGCGCTTATAAGTGCCTCGAAGTTACCGACGAAGAGATTCTTCAAGTCACCCAGCCTCGACAGTTTTGGCGGCGGTACTCGAGCCGAGCTCGAGCCGAGTCCGCGAGGTAGATGGGGGTCTTGGATGATGAAGAGATCATCCGTCGCTTCCCCGCAAGACGCGAGCCGTAATCTTGAGCCGACACCGGGTTGGTGGCCCTGTACTTAGCAATGTTGGTAGGCGCCGGACCGGCGGGAAATCCGCTGGCGGATCCTTGGCAAAAAGCCGTGGTCCGGGACCATCGTGGCTCGGCCGCGTAGTGGCGCCACCATCCGCAACACGTGAGTGGCGGCGTCCTCCGCCATCTTTCTTCGCGCCGAGGGTGGCGCGGATGTCGTAGGCATTACCGAGGCGCCGGGCGCACCGGGTGGTTCATGGTGAGGTGCGGTCTTGGCCGCGACCCACCCGGCTCACATGCGGCGGACGGGCCGTGGCGGAAGTAAGCGCGCCGGTGGTAGGAGCCGGAGGCTCAGATGTCGCGACGGCGCGCGCCCACCAGCCCGAAGGTTCCGTAGGTAGCTCGCCTCCGGTTTGCGGGCTCTAAGGCCTCGAGCAAAGATTGCGCCGCAGCCACGCTTTGGCTCGCGTGAGGGAAAACCGGGGCGCGGATTTCGCCCCAACTTGTGGTGCTTTTGGCGCGCGCGCCCGCGCGCGCCGCCAAGACTTGCGCTGGCTCGGCTCGCCCCGCCTGTGTTGGCTCGAGCCGGCCGAGCTCACCTTCTTCGCTTCCTCCAGCTCTGCCGCGTTGAGTTGGAGCCGCAGCGAGCTCGAAGGCTCGGGCCAGCGCTGGCGGGTATTCCCCCCGTGCCTCGGCGCGGCGGACGGACGGGACCGTCGAGCCGCGGTGGCTACGACCAATCGGGCGTGTTCGCCACGTTGCACTCGCGAGAGTGCCGCCGCGGCGGGATACTCGCGTCGGAGCCGGAGCCGTGGTCGGAAGAGTCTTCCAAAGAACTCGTGGATCGGAGGTTGGCATGTAGCCGCCATCGCCACCGATCCGCGAGCCTACGGGGTGACATGGTCACCCCCCGCCTACGGAGTTTTCGCCGACCGCGCGGAGCACTCCTCGGGTTCCGCCGGCCTACAGGGCGCCAAGCCGGAGCTTAGCGGTCGCCGAGAGGACGCCTAAGCTCTCGTGGCGCGTCTTCCGAGACGGCGGGACGAAGCGTGAGCCCTCCCGTCGGGTGACGGCGGTCGAGGAGCCAAGCGATCCGGTTCCCGCGCGCATCATGCCGCCGTCGCATGGGTGGATGCCATCGGGAGATAAACGGAATCCGAGATGGTGATGAAGACGCGCGAAGTCCCCTACCGGCGCGCCAACCGCCGGCGCTGGAGCGCCGCAAGTAAATTTGTAAGTCTAGGGGTCGCGCGCTCCACTCCTGAATGGTTAGACTCGTGAGTCCAAGATGTATACTGTTCGGCCAAGGTCCCTACTCCATTCGTGTGTGGTGGTGTTGTATTACTCTTTGGTACAGTATGATCGCACAAAGTTTTACAAGCGAATGCCAATGGCTTAGCGAGATGGGTTTGATAGCGCTCTCTCCTTTCTTGTTCTTGCTCGTTGCCCCTCGATCGCTTAGCCCCGCCTCCTTTTATACTGAAGGAAGGCAGTTACATCGAGTTAGAGGAAAGCGAGGTGACCTACGCTAGGAGCTCCGGTCCTTCGTCCCGTGGATCGTCGCCACCCGCCTTGCCCATGCCGGGTTGGTAGCCTTGGTGGTCAGGGAGGTTAGGTATTTCCCGGGAAGTAGCGTATTTGCCCTCTGTGATCCTTGCGAATGCTGACGTCGAGGTGCGTGACGTTGGTGCTGCCTCGGGAGGGAGCGTGCGCTCGGCTTTTCACGTGGATCGATTGATGGGCCGAAGCTTTGTCTTCTGACCACCGATCTTCTTGGGAAGGAGCCACCTGGCCTTGTATAGTCGCTCTGATTGACCTTATTCGAGGGTACGTGGCGGTAGGCCGATGAGGACCTGACACGCGGCACTCGGCGTTCGTCACCTTGGTTTGGTTGGAGTCGGGAGATCCCGCCCCGCCAAGAGGGGGTCGGGAGCGCTGTCTGGTCGGATTCGCTTCCCCTGGCCGGTCGGGAGCGGATGCCTTGCGCGGTCTCGCAGGCGATTCGGTCGGCGGGCGCGGGCGCTACCGCTGGGTCGAGATATGCTTGAGGCCGCTGGCTCGTCGCTTCGGGCTGTTGGGGTATCCTTTTTATTAGTATTCGTCAATGTTGATTATAGATAGGTCTGTTCATGGGCGACCTGGCCTAGCTCGATTTTTTAGAGCTTGGCCAAATTTTATGCACATAATCCCGGCCTGAAGCCCAATAAAGCTCGACAAAATAATTTAAAAATATATTTTATTTCACAAGAATTAAAAAAAATATTTTGTTAGGTAAAGTGTATGGTCTTTGGGATTCGGGTCTGGCCTTTCTTGGGCAGTCAGATGAACGGGTCTAATTGTGTGTGCATATATATGGAAATGGTTCATACTTCTCAAAGTACTACTTCTATTTTCGATATACCGCTTAAATAATATTGTTATATCTCTTTATCTTTTTTAGTATACTTTAATAATGATTGTAAAGTACTCCAAACCGAGTTTCACGAAACATTTCATTAAAGCCTATTTTTATAGTATAATTTGTGTATATATTCCATTTATATATGGGAAAGAGTACATAACCAAAATAAAGGGCTTCAATGAAAATTTTCAACCAAATCACACCGGAGTATCTTAGAATTATTATTGAACTCTATTGAAAGTGATAAATGAGTATAACACGTTCATTTAAGTGGTATATTGGAAGTATGAGTATGTACGAACATATATATAAGTGGTGTATATATACATATATGTATACACACACCTTTTTTTGTACTCCTGGGAGTACATACTCTAACTTCGATATATATATATATATATATATATATATATATATATATATATATATAGGAAGTCTCTTTTCTATTCCCGGGAGTAGTTATTCCTTATGTCGTATCTCACAACGTAGGGAGTATTTCGTGTAACGAAGGGTATGTACATGTAGTATACGAGTATATAAGACTAGTCAGGTGGTATTTATATTTTTCAGAGGTGAATATATATATATATAGTATAATTACTTGGGACACCATGGTGCCTGAGCACCATAATCTAAAAAGGGTATTTTTCCTATGTATTTTCATGCGATTTTTTTGAAAATTTTAGGATACTGAGTTTAACCAGTTTACTAACTAGTTCAAACAAGTTTGAACTGAAATTCAAAATATAGTTTCCCTTTTTGATGATAGTTTGGTTGTAGGTATGTGCTGATTTTATATATAAATCAGCAAAGCATGTGATCCAAACTCGTTCAAAATCTTTGAATTCGAGTATATTTTTTCAAAGGCATGTGTTTCATTTGAATTGTTATAGATGGGTATATACCCTAAAACTGAAATTTTTGAAAATTATACTCGAATATGGCTTGAATGCGCATTTGAAATCATGGTGCCCAGGCACCATGGTGCTCCATTCCGACTTCTTATATATATATATATATATATATATATATATATATAGGAAGCCTCTTTTCTATTCCTGGGAGTAGTTATTCCTTATGTCGTATCTCACAACGTAGGGAGTATCTCGTGTAACGAAGGGTATGTACATGTAGTATACGAGTATATAAGACTAGTCAGGTGGTATTTACAATTTTCAGATGTGATATATATATATATATATATATATATATATATACTCCTTTTTATGTGCATATATGAAGGTGTTTGCAAAATATGCTAAAAACTATGTATTCCCTTACAATTTTTATGTGTGTTTTATATTGGAGTATCTTATAATTAATATATAAGTGTACTCAAAGTGATAAAAGAGTATTTCAAATTCGTTTAGGTGGTATTTCATATGTGGGAATAACTACTCCCATATGAAATACCAACATGGTTGAAAAAATTCATCGAATCTCATTATTTTTTGTATATATCCTTTTCATATATAAAAAGAGGATATACACAAATATGCTATAAAGAGTGTACTTTCATAAAAAAAATTATGGAACTCACTTTAGAGTATCTTATAATCAGTATTAGAGTATGCTCAAAATGATAAAGAAATATAACACATTCATTTAAGTGGTATATTAAAAGTGAGAGTATGTACCCCTGCGAGTAAGGAAAAGCCTCTCTCTCTCTCTCTCTCTCTCTCTATATATATATATATATATATATAGGAAGCCTTTTCTGTACTCCTAGGAGTACATACTCCCACCTCTAATATACCAGTTAAATGAACGCTTTATACACCTTTATCACTTTCGGTATACTCCAATAATAATTCTAATATACTCCAATACGACATGGTTGAAAAAATTTCATCAGAGCACGTTTTTTTTGCTACATACCCTTTTCCATATGTAAAACGAATATATAAACAAATTATGCTATAAAGGGTGGACTTTAATGAAATTTTTTATGGAACTCACTTTGGAGTATCTTATAATCGATGACGAGTATACTCAAAAGGATAAAGAGGTATGACAACATCATTTAAACGGTATACTAGAGGTGGGAGTACGTACACCCAGGAGTATGGAATCATTTTCCTATATATATATATATATAGCCACAGGACATAGCAAGTACAAACCACTCTTATCGTGTAAACTCTATGAAAACTATACGTATAAGTTTTCATAAATTCTCAAAAAATTACCATACGCAGGAGAGATTATCTTATACAACTTTGAAAAATTTGAAGACCAAACTCAATAGAATTCAAAAGATAAATTTAGCCTAAATAGTGATTTTTCACTGTTCATCATTATTCAGCTCGCTGATTGTCAATTTCATATCTTTCAAATGCAACTGAGTTTGTTCTTTAAATTTTACAGGGTTGTAGAAGCTAATCTCCTCTACGTATGGAATTTTTTGAGAATTTTTAAAAACCTGTACATATGGTTTTCACGAAGTTTACACAATAAAGGTGGTTTGCACCTAATATATATGTGTGTGTATATAGGACTCTAGAATGGGACACCATGGTGTCAGGGCACCATGATTTCAAATACGTGAATTCATGCCAAATTATGGTATTATTTTTTTTGAAAATTTCTGTTTCAGTGTATCTACTCATCTATAAGAATCCAAATGAAATACACACATTTGAAAAAATATACATGAATTCAAAGATTTTGAACGAATTTAGATCACATGCTTTGCTAATTAATTTATATATATAATCAACACATACCTACAATCAAACTATTATAAAAAAAGAAACTCTAGTTTGAATTTCAGTTCAAATTTGTTTGAACTAGTTAGAAAACTATTTAAACTCAACATGCTAAAAATTTCAAAAAAAATTGCACATGATACATAGGGGAAATACTCGTTTTGGATCATAGTGCCTAAGCACCATGGTGCCCTAGGTAATTATACTATATATAATACATATGTATATATATGGAATAATTCCATTTTACACCTCCAAACTTTGTAAGAAGTCTGTTTAACGTCCTCAACCACAAAACCTGATATTTAACACCCTAAAATTATAAAATCGGGTCAAATTACATTCTAAGGTGGTTTTGAAGGGTGGTTTTGATGACGTGGATCCCATTCAAGATGGTTTTTGCAATATTGGCAGCTATATCATTGAATTTTGCTTATGAGGATCCAAATCAAAGTATGTTGATATTCGTATCGTCGAACTTTTTCTTACTCCTCTCTATCTATCTATCTCTATTATCTTTCTTCTTTTTGTTATCCTCCCTCCTCTTATTTTGATTGTCGTGGGCAAAACCGATGACATGGTTGTCAACATAACAAAAACCACTCTAAGTTGGATCCCCGTCAGCAAAACCACCATCCAAAACCACTCAGGGTGTAAGTTGATCTGGTTTTTAAGTTTGGGGGTGTTAAATACCCAGTTTTATAGTTAAATAGACTCTTTTGTAAAGTTCGGAGATATAAAATGGACTTATTCATATATATAGAGAGAGACCATCATGCCAGGGCAGCACGATCTAAACGGGTATTTTTCCTATGTAACGCATGAGAAAAATGTTAAAAAATTTGGATACGGAGTTTAACTAGTTTACTAACTAGCTAGTTCAAACAAGTTTGAACTGAAATTCAAGCTAGAGTTGCCTTTTTATTATAATTTTATTTCAGGTGTATGTTGACATACATACATATACCTCTAATATTTCATCAGACCCTTTATTTTTTTTTGCTAAATGCCCTTTTCCATATGTAAAAGGAATATATAAATAAATTATGCTATAAATGGTGGACTTTAATGAAATTTTTTGTGGAACTCACTTTAGAGTATCTTATAATCAGTATTAGAGTATACTCAAAAGGATAAAGAGGTATAACAACATTATTTAAACGGTATATTAGAGGTGGGAGTACGTACACCCATGAGTATGGAATCATTTTTCTATGTATGTATGTATGTATGTATGTATGTATGTATGTATGTATGTATGTATGTATGTATGTATGTATGTATGTAAACAAAGCATGTGATCTAAATTAGTTCATTTTTTTAATTTGAGTATATTTTTTTTCAGATGTATGCATTTCATTTGAATTGTTTGTATGTATGTATGTATGTATGTATGTATGTATGTATGTATGTATGTATGTATGTATGTATGTATGTATGTATGTATGTATGTATGTATGTATGTATGTATGTATGTATGTATGTATGTATGTATGTATGTATGTATGTATGTATGTATGTATGTATGTATGTATGTATGTATGTATGTATAGCATTTTTTGTACTCCTGAGATTACATATTCCCACCTTTTAATATACAACTTAAACAAATGTGTTAAAATGTTATACCTCTTTATCACTTTTGGTATACTTAAATATTAATTCTAAGATGTTCCAATGTGACATGGTTGAAATAATTTCATTGGGGCCCTTTATTTTTGTTATATACTCTTTTTTTCATATGTAAAAGAAATATATACATAATCATGCTGTACAAAGTGGACTTTGATGATATTTTTATAGAATTCAGTTAGGAGTATATCTTGTAATTATTATTAGATCACGCTAAAAAATAAAGATATAACTAGTTTGTTTAAGCAATACATGAGCAGTGAGAGTAAGTCTTATATATATTAGTATGATCGGAGCCAGAGCCATCGCCGTACAACCTCCATCGCCGGCATATACCATTCCCCCACGAACATGCCAATGCAATTCCTTCGGTTATTAGCCCCATATGTCATTTTTTTAAACAAATCCTTTATGTCATATAAGAACATACAAATCACAAAGTATGTGAAGTCTGTCAAAAAAGTTGCAGCGAGCAATGCTATGCATGTAATGAGATTTTTCATAGCAAAAATAAGGAGACCCTTCGACTCTGTCGGCCCTACGAAAATCAAGGTCTAGACGGCACCTGTTTTTCACGAAAACCGATCGAAATTCAGTAAAAACCAAACAGTTTGCGAAAGTTAAACTAGCTTGTCAAACCAATTCAAAAAATCTGAAAACCGTTCGGCAACGTCGAAAACTGAGGACAGAAGGAAAAATTGTGAAAAATTATAAAAATACCGAGGAAGGCCTAAAAATCCAGGAAAAATGTAAGAAATGTATAAAAAATATGGAAAATTATGATGAAATTCCAGCATGACCTTTGCTATATTTTAGAACAATGTGAAGTTGTAAAGTACATATTTTGCAATAATAGCACAAGTATGGAAGAATGTGAAAAATTTTGGCATGACCTTTGCTATATTTAGACAATCTCAAGTTGTAAAGCAGGCATTTAACAATAATATATCAAGAAATAACATTTCATTCAATACTATTGACAACTCAATCCAACAAACCCACACTTCAGTAACAACCATTTCAATAGCATGGCATATGACATTTCAAAACAATTTTTCTCACCGATTATAAATGTTCACACCTGTCACAGCTTCGTCGTCCTTCCCTTGTCGCACATATGCCATGTTGGACCTATATGAACGCTATGTTAGTAAAAGATCGAGTTGCAATGAAATGAAACATTACCTTTGGGGTTACGGGTAGTATTGCTGGGTGTACACTTGGTTGGCCATGTTGTATTCCTCAGTGGACATCAAGGCCAATCCTCGTGTAGCTAGCAATCCGCCTTGTAATCGTGCCAGCTTTGCCCCGTCCATGTACTTGTTGTTTGCTATTGTTGATACAACATGGCATAAAACTCAGGGCCGTACCACTCGTAGACCCATTGGGTTGTCGGTTGTGTATGAGCATCAGGGATGGCGTAGTCGTAGCTGTCATATGAGCCATAGCTCCCTTGCGTCTCGGCAATTCCATAGGAGCTACAACATCCTGTGGTGCGTCCTTTCACTTCCCCCCAGTAGTCTTCCTTTGTGATTGGGGAGCGTCATAGTATCTTTCCTGTGTTGCATGAGTGTACTGGGACTCCCCTGTAAATTGTACGGGAAGATATGCTTCTGAGTGGGAAGTGGGAGGGATGGAGGGATCAACAAGGGACTAACCGCCATCATTGTCCGTCTTGGAGCTACTGTCATTGGATTCTTGGTACGGCGGACTTCGACAATCCGTAGGAGTGCTATCAGTTAAGTCATCACTCCCTACATACTGTTCCTGCTATACTGGAAGCTTCCCCTTTCCTTTTGAGGGAGCTCTCCTTTTTGTTTACTCCATCGTTGGCACTATTTGGTGCTTTCTCTTTCCTATGTGAGTGTCACCCACTGTCGTATCTACCCATCCAGATATGCTTGCAACCCCAGTTAACATTCGCAACGCACCAGTGTCTACCGGGTCTGTCATGAGGTGTGATGGGAGTGGGGTGTCACTCTCTGTGTCCTCCTCATCAAGTAAAGGGTCAGCATTGGACCTCCATCTCTCCATCCACTGTTGGATAGGATTTTCTGTGTTGCATAGTGTAAGCTCCATAAGGCGTTGGAATGGATCGTCTTCGGCTGCGGACTTGTCACTTTCTTGTTATTGGATTCTGAGCCGCAAGTTATAGTTCACATAGACCAACTTGTGGAGCTTCTTGTATGATAAACGTTTGCGAACTTTGGTGTGGATGAACGCGAATGTGTTCTAGTTGCGCTTGCATCCGCTGAAAGAAGCGCAATGCGAAACGATGCGCTGAGCCAACTGCTGGAGCGTGGGTGTGTCCGAACCAAACACACCCCACTAGTGTGCTGCAATTTAACGAAGACAAAAATAATTACGATGTGGAAATGTGAGACTGGCACTATATTTAATATAACATAAGGAAAATACTAGGGAAAGTTTTAGGATCATATGCCATACTCTTAGCTAGCGCACTCGAGAATGATCCAACCTTTCTTCTGAAAAGATCAGACTCGTGAAGACCTCACATTGTCGTATCAGTATCATCAGTAAGCGCTTCAAATGCATCCCGCAGATTTGGTAAGAAGGTGTTGGTCGTGCCACACGAGTAATGCGTTTGGGGATTCAAGGTGGCAGCTACATGAAATTCGAGGAAACATGTTAGTACAAGTATTTGTGAGTACAAGCTATTCAAGCGAAAAGAGAATAATGTAATACCAGCGTTCATATAAGTATCAAGTGTTAGGTTGCCCATTCTAGGGTCCACGACATTCATGTATTGTTCAAAAGTAGATGGAGAGTCATAGAACAAGCTATCATATTATTATCGTATTATGTTATACCGTAGTATCACCTCACTCAATATGGGAACTCTTTCTTGATCGGCAAATCCCTAGAACGCGTACAATAGTTTCACAGATTTCACAACCGAATGAAGGTTGTCGCACTAGTCTAAGCTCGAGAGGCACCCATACACGTACCTCCCCTCTGCAGTACTAACAAAGCACGACGATAAAAATTCCTCTGATGCCATCCATTGCAAGAACTTATCCTTGCGATGAAGAAAACTGTCTAAAAACATGTAGTTTGTTTCAAAACGAGTCGCATTCCACTTGACCAACTCGCCACCAATGTGCTTCTTCATCATGGCGTGAAGCTTGGAATGGTTGTAAAATCCATCGAGAGATTTTTCTAGCACTCTCAATAACAGAGGTGTGGCCAGGGAACTCTCCAATCTGCTTCAGCATCAAATTAATCGTGTGGACCACACAAGGCTGCTACACGATGTTGCGGTGCTCTCGTGCAATGAGCCTGCATGCCTTCTTATAGTTGGCACCATTGTCCATGATGATTTGCGTAACATTACGCGCACCCACCTCATCGACCACTGAGGTAATTTCTTGCATCAACAAACACAATGAAAACCTCCATTACATCGTGCGCACTTGATTTCATAATAGGAGCCATAAGAGCAGGTACCTTGTGCAAGTACAACGAGTCCTGACTTTTGCCCGTCGCATCCACGGACTTATGAAAGAACGTGGTGCCGTTGCAGTATAACATGAAGTTGATAATGCTCATGCGTGTCGGCATAGTCCAAGAATTGCACATGATGGTTACGTCATACGTTGTCTATTTCAACTTGAACTTCTTCATCTTTTGCTGTATGTTCGGTTCGTTGTCGTATAAATACTTGTCGTCTATGTCTCTCCCACTGGGAGACAGGACACCCTCGCCTGCAAATGAAATATAGGATAACCATGTGAGCTATTGTTGAAGGTATAACTCGATGAAAATTTGAAACCTCACTACCCTATTTTTGAGTTTTCCTGACGACGCTAAGGAAGTACGGATTGTCTGCTTTCCTCTCCGCGATATTAGCCGTGTGGAAAAAATTGGCCCATGCCGAGCCAATCGTCTGCTTCGCATTCTTCCTCTTCTGTGTCCAGGTCCCAATGTTAATCCTTAGTTGCACAGGACCATGGGCTGTACCAAGGTGGTAATCCCCACGGTCGGTCTGTCCCGTTGCGATGAACTCCGTAACATCCTTGGCAACAGATCATCGCCCCCTCCTATAGCCCCTATAGAGGTGCCACTGCCAACACCGTGCTCATACCTGCCACCTGCCCGGCTGATAAATTCTGCCTCCGCCCCTGGAGGCAGCCATGGTGTGATGTAGTTGTTCCTCCTTATCAGCATCACCTGTATACGCTTCATATGCACTTCTTCTCGGTGGGGAATGTGCAGTTGTTGATTCCTTTCTGAGCCTCTCCTCTCTTTGTCCCTTCTTTTTATCCTTTGTTCTGTCTAGGTCACGCTGAAAGTATTTGCGAACCTCCTTCGGAACTTGAGTGCAATGGACGACAATCGTGTCACGCCTTGCCAAGTGGTGCTTCAATTGGGTTGCACCACCTCCTTTCTTCTCTTTGTGACAACACTTGCATCGAAATCCACCACCCATCTTCTCGTCGTGCTCCCAAACAACATCGCCCTGGTCTGCCATCTGCTAATACAAAATAACAATAGGTCAGTTATTCACGTAAAAAAATAGGTCACACTCACACATTTTGATGACTACTCACAAAAATCATGCATGCTGCAGCTAAGAACATACATGCAGAACCACTTTGACAAATAGCGGCTAACAATATTAGTTGCATGGTAGCTTCCCAAATATTTCTCATGCTGTCACCTTTTATGTATAGAAATCCCCTTGTATCGAACTTCCGATAGATGCATGTTTTTTTAATGAATATGACAACTAATGTAGTGCAACAAAAAAAGGTTTTCCTACGTTGTTAGCTACTTACCTCAACTGGTTGTTACCTATTGTGGAATATAAGAACCCGGGTACCCTCATGACAAGCCCAAGAAGGAGGCCCAGAAGATACTCCCCGTATCAGGCCCCGCTGCCGTGCGCAAGGGGACATATCCTAAAGGAGGTTGAACTTATATTTAGATATGATAGATACGGCTGTAATTCGAGTCGTTAATAGGGTAGATAAAGGTGTAAACTCTATCCTATAACCGACTAGAATCTTGTAAAACGATCAGAATCTCTTAACCGATCAGGACTCTGTAAGCCGCCCCACCCTCGCTATATAAGGGAGAGGGCGGGCAACAACATAGAAGGGGGATCATCCAAGCATAGAGCGATCAAGCCATAGAGTGTAACACACTACATATTACTCGGAGCGCATTACGCTTTGAGCATCCTCAGATCCAAGAGATCCATATAATCCCAAAGACACAGGATTAGGGTATTACCTCCACCGCCGAGGGCTCGAACTCAGATAAACCCTTGTCTTGTGTGACCTTCGAGTTTGAGATCGAGCGCCTACCCCATAAATTCATTGCCGATTACAAAAGTCGACAGTTGGCGCACCAGGTAGGGGCAGCGCTCCAATATGTTCCTACAGACTCGATGGCGTCAACCAGCAGATTCATCGCCACCTTTGTCTCCGGCCAGGCTTTTCGCTTCGGAAGCCTAGACTTCGTCGCTGACATGCACGGAGAGCTTGTCCGCCTGGATCAAAACCAGATCCAATCTGGTACAACCTAGGACGAACCATCCCAGGTACATTGCTCTGACTTACCCGGAAAACCAGTCGACGCCATCAGGTACGGCGGTAGTTTTCGCGGCGTCTTTTCGATTGAAGGACAGAAGACTGATCTGCACCAAGAAGACCAAGAGGCCGCGGAAAAAAATCGTAAGCGTAAGGGCAAGGAGGTAAACGCTCGATCTCTTCGATCGCTGGGCCGCAATGTCCGCGAGGAGATCTTGCAGTCTAAGTTGGGAGACCAGACCGTTTTTCGAACACCGATGCAGAACGTCGTCGCCTCCAAGACGCTCCTTGACACACTAGACCCGATGATAGCATCGGACAGCCCAGCGGCCCCGATCGTGGCCCACATTAAAGCCATGGTGACGGCGGCAACAATCCAGCAAACCCAGGAAAGACCACCGACGGACGAAGCACACTCGCACTCCCACGCAGCCACTCGCGTCGCCAGAGCGACAAAGAACCGGCCGGCAACGGCGATCGGCGCCACGCGCCGCCATCGAGACGCCGACAAATCCTCGATCGTGACCTCCGCCAGAACCTCACGGCCAGGCGACGGGAGCGAGACGAGGAGGAAAAGCGCGGTCGCCGCGACGACTATGAGCGTTTTGGCGTGAGTTACGATCGACGGAACGACCGCAACGACCGCAGAACTCATCACCGCCAGGGGATAAGCGACGACGAGGATCGAGTCATGAACTCACCACGCCGTACCCCACCCCGGCGTGCCGTTAATCATCATCAAGACAGAAGATCGCCGCGATGGAGTCCTCCTCACCAGCACGAAAAATCCATCGACGGGATTCGGGCGTTTACTCCTCGGTTACGCCGAGTGATATGGCCCGAGGGTTTCAACCCAAAGGGCATCATAAAGTTCGACAGAGAGCGAGATCCGGAGGCTTGGCTGCAGGTTTACTCCTTAGCAGTTAAGGCCGCTGGGGGAAATCAGACTGTTATGGCAAACTATTTGACAGTCAATCTCACCCCCACCACTCAAGCATGGCTCACAGGGCTCCTTGCGAACTCGGTGGACTCCTGGAGCGATCTTTGCGATCAGTTCATTGCCAATTTCCAGGGGACTTACGAACGGCCTGGCACTCCGTGGGATCTGTACCAACTGCACCAGAAGAAGGATGAGACGCTGAGGGATTTCATCCGGCGCTTCATGCAGAAGAAAAACACCGTCAGGGACGTGTCCGAGGCGGTAGTGGTAGCGGCCTTCTAAAAAGGGGTAAGTGATCCTGATTTAATAAAAAAGATGTCCAGGAAACCCCCGACTTCTGTGAAGGAAATGTTCGCATTAGCCGACCGCTATGCGACGGCCTCGGACGCCCTAGCCGAGCATCAGGAAGACCGCCCGTCGCAAAAGAGCAGAGGCGACAAGCCGGAGTAATCAAAACACAAAGACAAGAAGCGGAAGGGTGAAGAACTGATAGAAACGACAGAGCATAATCGCCCCCGAGCCGCACGGAGGGAGGCGCCCGACTACAGCGCCGTCATGGAGGCGATTTGCCCTTTCCACCCCAAAGGAAAGCACGTAGCCAAGGACTGCTTCACTCAAGCGCGTTTTGCGCGCGAGTCACCGCAATCGGCCCGACCAAGGGCGAAGCCGCTCTGCGAAAAGAAGGATCTCCTGACGAAGAAGACTTCCAGAACCCGAGCAGAGCCGAACTACATCTACGGGGCTCAACAGATATGAGTCCGCATTTAAAGCAAAACTTACCGCCGGAGATCAACGCGTAGAACCGGCGACTCCTCAATATCCGAAATGGTGAAGGTCCCGATCACCTTTGATCGAAGGATCACCCGGTCGGGTCCCACATCCGGTAAGTTTCCTCTTGTACTTGACCCGGTCGTGCGCAGCTGTGAAGCTCAAGAGGGTCCCGATCGACGCGGAAGTGGGCTCAACGCCCTATTCGCCAGACATTCGATGACATGAACATCCTTCGCTCGAGCTAAAGCCAAGCACTCGGCTCTTCCATGGAGTGATCCCGGGCGTCCTCATTTCCCCTCGGATGATTTCTCTTCCGCTACGCTCGGTACCAAGGATAACTTTCGGAGCGAATACATCAATTTCGAGGTAGCTAATTTTGAGACGGCGTATCACGCTATCTTGGGAAGGCCTGGGTTAGCCAGATTCATGGCCATACCTCATTACACCTACTCGGTATTGAAGATGCCAGGACCCAAAGGAGTCATCTCGCTCCGGGGTGACATCAAGCAATCCTCTCAATGAGACCGGGAGAATCATGAGCTTGCCGAACTACAGGAAGCAAATATCCAGGCAAAAAACATCCAGCCGGTCGCCACGCCCGGGACGAAGGAGAAGTCCCGACAAATAAGCAGGCCACCTCAGGAATCAAGCCTGGCGAAGGAACCAAAAGGATCGTCCTTGACCCGTCTGACACGTCTAAAACGACCATGATCGGGACAGGGCTCGAGGACAAATAGGAAAGCTCGCTCGTCACCTTCCTCCAAGCAAACAAGGATATTTTCGCCTGGAAGCCGTCAGATATGCCAGGCGTACCAGGGGAGGTGATCGAGCACTCTCCATGTTGATAAGAAGTCAAAACCGTCAAACAAAAACTTCGCGGTTTGCTCGGATCGTCTAACGCCATAAAACAGAAATCACGAAACTCCTAGCGCAGGTTTTATCAAAGAAGTATATCATCCTGATTGGTTAGCGAATCCTGTATTAGTTCAAAAGAAGAATAAAACTTGGCGCATGTGCGTTGATTATACCGATCTCAACAAGGCGTGCCCGAAGGATCCCTTTGGGCTGCCCCGAATCGATCAGGTGGTTGACTCGACCGCAGGTTGCGAAATTTTGAGCTTTCTTGACGCATATTCAGGCTATCATCAGATCCGCCTAAAAGAAGAAGACCACATCAAAACCTCGTTCATCACGCCTTTCGGAGCTTACTGCTACACCACGATGGCGTTTGGGCTAAAGAACGCTGGTGCAACTTATCAGCGCGCGATACAACAGTGTTTTCACGCCCAGCTTGGGCGCAACGTGGAGGCGTATGTGGACGATGTTGTTGTAAAAACTCGGGAAAAGAAAGATCCTATCGTCGACCTTACCGAGACTTTCGAAAGTCTAAGGGCCTTCAGCATGAAGCTGAATCCTGAGAAATGTGTTTTCGGAGTTTCTTCGGGAAAACTACTCGGATTCATCATATCACAGCGAGGCATTGAAGCAAACTCGGAGAAGGTCAAGGCCATATTAGATATGGAACCGCCGACTTGCCAAAGGGACGTTCAGAAGCTTACAGGGTGTATGGCCGCTCTAAGCAGGTTCATCTCCAGATTGGGTATGCGAGGTATGCCTTTCTTCAAACCGCTCAAGAAACAAGAAAAGTTCCATGGGACCGAAGCGCAACAAGCATTTGAAGATCTGAAGGACTTCCTGACGACACCTCCCATACTAGTCTCGCCGATGCCAGAAGAACCCCTATTACTCTATATCGCGCAACGACTCACGAGTCGATCTTTGCGATCGTCGTCAGAAAGGGAGGAAGCGGCTCATGTGCACAAAATCCAACACCCAGTATACTTCATCATCAAGTCCTAAGTGAATCCAAGGTACGGTATCCACAAGTCTGAAGCTATTATATGCCGTGCTCTTACATCTCGCAAGCTTAAACATTACTTCCAGAACATGCCATTTTGGCGGTCACCTCCTTCCGATCGGAGATATACTTCACAACCAGAGGCCATCGGGAGAATTGCCAAATGGGCGATTGAACTCGGGCTTTTGACATTCAATTCAAACCCGCGACGGCTATCAAATCCCAAGCACTCACGACTTTACTACCGAGTGGACGGAATTGCAAAGACCCGACGACACCAAGATCTCGAGTATTGGACGATGTACTTTGACGGATCCTCATGCTCGCCGCGCGGGGCTGGTATAGTGCTCATATCACCAAGTGGGGAAAGATTGAGGTATGTCCTCCAAATATTTTTTCCGCATCCAACAACGCCACGAGTATGAGGCACTCATTCACGGACTCAGATCGCCAAATCTCTCGGCATTCGACGGTGGCGGTTCGCGGAGATTCAATGCTCGTGGTCAATCAAGTGCGAATGAATGGTCTTGTATTGAGGACAACATGGCAGCATATTGCCAAGAAGTGCGCAAGCTAGAAGGCAACTTCGATGGACTCGAGCTCGTTCATGTGCTTCGACGGGACAATGAAGCGGTAACCGACGAATTAGCGAAGATGGGATCCCGCCGGTCCAAAGTACCCGCGGAATATTCGTAGAAGAAATTCATAAACCCACACCCGCGCTCGCCAAAGTCGACGGTCCGATAGAAAAGAAGAAGAGGTAGAAGTCTTGGTGATCACCCAGATTGGATGACTCGTACTGGACTACCTGACGGAAGACAAGCTACCCGAGGATCGTGTCCAAGCCGAGCGGATCATGCGACGAAGCAAGAGTTATGTAGTCGTAAGAAAGGAACTCTACCGAAAAAGCTCTTCAGGCATACTGCGACGATGCATATCGGAACAAGAAGGGAGAGATTTGCTCAAAGAAATTCACTCGGGAATTTGTGGGAGCCACGCGGCGTCGTCGACCCTGGTCGGAAAAGCCTATCGCCAAGGGTTCTTTTGGCCAACTGCTGTCACGGATGCGGAGGACATCGTCCGGACATGCGAAGGATGTCAGTTTTTCGCACGTCAGATGAACAAGCCGACGCAGGAATTACAGGCTATCCCGATTACATGGCCATTTGCGGTGTGGGGGCTCGACATGGTGGGACCTCTGAAGAAGGCTCAAGGAGGCTATACTCATCTTTTCGTTGCTATTGATAAATTCACCAAATGGATTGAGGCTAAACCAGTCGCCACCATCACGGCGGCAAAGGCCAGAGAATTTTTTCACGAAATCGTGGTTAGATTTGGCGTACCCAACCGAATCATCACAGATAACGGCACTCAGTTCAGAGGTGAAGTATTTCAAGATTGGTGTGAGGAGCTGGGCATAAGAATTTACTTCGCGTCAGTCGCGCACCCCCGAAGTAACGGACAAGTAGAGCGAGCCAATGGCATGGTGCTCCAAGGCATAAAAGCGAGGATTTTCGATCGACTCCAACCATATGCCACTCGATGGGTCAAAGAACTGCCTTCAGTACTTTGGGGACTACGAATCACCCCCAGTAGAGCAACCGGGCAGTCACCTTTCTTTCTGGTATATGGTACAGAAGCGGTCTTACCAACCGAGTTAGAATTCGGATCCGCGGGTTCGGAGTTATGAAGAAGTTGCGTCGAAGACACCGGCTAGAAGATCTCGGCAGATTGGAAGAAGCAAGGGACATCACAACAATCCGATCGCGAAATACCTCTAAGGATTACGATGTTATCATGGGCGCAACGTAAAAGCGCGCTTTCTCCAAAGGAGATCTAGTCCTAAGGAGGAATCAAAGACGCGAGCACAAACTCTCCCGAGTTGGGGGGGCCCTTACATCATCGATGAAATAGTTCGTCCCGAGCTTATAAACTTAAGCGAGAAGATGGGTCAGCAATCAGCAATACTTGGAATATAGAACAGCTACGTCGCTTTTTGCTTAAGTCTTGTACTTCATTTAATCCTTTACTTAATAAAAGTTCGATTGAAAAGTTGTTTTCATATAATTCCCTTTATAATCGTGAATTGAGTGCTTCGCTCTTATGTTAAGGCTCGTGGACAAGATTCTTGAACCATATCCCGAGCACGAAATGGAGTCGATGAACAAAGATCACCAGTCAAACCACTCAAGACGTGCACATCCACTCTCAATTCTTAATGGACATGAAGGATAAACAGGAACAACTTTACACCTTTAAAGGTCAAGAGTCTCTACAATTGACAAAGAAGTGTCCCCGACTTCCTCCTAGAGCTCGGCGGCCGGTCTTCGTCAACATTGCGGCGTAGCCTTCCTAATGGCCTCCGGATCCACTCGGGATAGAGGACTTGGTGATAGCCGTGGTCCAGTTTGGCACCGTCGGCCGCCTCTCCTTCAAGAGGTTCTTGAGCGCCCCGGGCTTCCTTCAATGGACGACGACTTCGCTCTCGCTGAGTGGCCTCGCCACCGGATGAAGCGAACTCAAGAGGGGCTAGAAGCATCCCCGAGCTCAATACAGAAGCCTCGAGAGCTTTAACCCTCTCGTCGAAGACGGTGTATTGCACCTGAGTTTTGACCTTATACTCTGCAAGACAAAGCGATTAGAGAAGATAGTAAAGGATCAAGCAAAAACTAGTCGACCACCATACCTTCAAAGCACTTGTCCAGCTTCGCTCGGGAATCCTCCGCGGTTTTAAGTTTCCCTTCGAGCTTCGCGACAGTTGAGTCCCGGGCTGGAGCAAACACAGAAGATTGGCAAGTTAGTCGACTAAGCGAAAAAACAACGCGAAGCAACCCAAGAGATAGCTACCTCGGAGAGAGCCGGTGACATCTAGTTTCTCCTGGCGCAGAGCGTTTTGTTCCGTCCGCAACGTCTGGAGCTCGAACCGAAAGGATCGCAGCTCGGTCGCATGTTCGGCTTTGATGCGTTCTAGGTCGGCCAGGTATTCCTGGCGGGTCCGGATCTCGGGGAGCATCCTTTGAATGTACTCGGATTTCCGCTCGAAGCGCTCCCCTATTCTCTATAATCATCATGACGAAAGGTAAGCGCATGAGAAAGGGCGGAAGTAGAGATACAGCGGTTCTCGGAGGAACGCTCATATCGGCGGCATGTGCACAAGCCTTGGCATGGATGAAAAAATCATCCCTCTCTTTTTGCTCCTCCTCCGGGTCGTCCAAAAGCTTCAAACCTTCGTCATCGACAAAGGCGGTATCTGTTATTAGTCGGGGCAGCAGGGTGGTGGGACTCGGTCAATCTCTTCAACCTCGTGGAACGAAAGGGGGTGGCTCAGAGCAACGGATCCGTCGCAGGGCAAGGCGAAAGGGGAGACGGCGACGGAGGGCTGGGAAACACTTCGGCACCCTCAGAAGCGGTCTCCCCTATCGAGGTATGAATTCCGAGGGACCCGACCTCAGCAGGGCCCCCAGGCAGAAACCCGATAGGTGTATCAAGCGAAGGGTCCCTATGAAAAAGAATCGTCAGCGGGACCGAAGAATGAAAAGAAGGAGTCAACGGAGTAACAGACATGTTAGATTTCCTCATTCTCATCGGGGGCTTCCTGTGAATAGCAGGCCCACCCCCGGAAGAACCAATCAGACCGCCGCCGACTGGTGCCCCGGGCCTCTCTTGAAAACCCGAGTCCTTCGACTCGGGGCGCGTCGAAGCCACTAGCTCATCAGCGAGAGGAGTTGAAGGCGCTGGCGTTCGTGCGGGCGAATCCTGAATCTTTGGACCACCGACCGGGCGTCGTGGGCCCACAAGGTCATCAGACAGTATTTTCTTCCCCTTCTTCGCAGCGGGCCCCCCCGCCGGAGACCGCGTCCGGCGCTTCCGAGAGCAACCTGGGCGAGGAGGCATTTCCGGAAGAGGAGGAACACTGAAGAAGGCGATGCGATCCTGGAAATAAAGATCAAGAGTTAGCATAACTTCAGAGAATGAGAAAACATAAAACTACCAACAGAATTCGTTTACCGCAGGAGGAGGGCATGATATGTTGAAAGATTTCGGGCACTTGACGGATAAAATGTCGACGCTCGGGATAAAGAATTCTCCGGCCCTAGTGCGTAACTTCTCCCTTGATAAGGCGTCGAGCCGTTCCCGGGTCTGGTCATCTTCTCCCCTATAAGCGAAACCTAGATGAACTCGCTCCTTCAGAGGCTGGACCCGGCGGGCGAGGAAGTGGAGAGCCAAACCCACTCCCGTAAGCCCGCTATCCTTCAGCTTTCCGATCAAGGCCAAGAGCTCGGACACTTGATCCAAGTCAGAAGAATCAGGGGTAGAACCCCAGGAAATAGACACATTGGGGCGGTGCCCAGTGAACAGAGGCAAAGATGAATCGAGGTTGGCGCAGTAGAACCATTCCCGATGCCAGCCCTTGTTGGAGGTCTTGACAGGAATGGCAAAATAGTCCTTCTTCAGCCCTTCCCGCAGCTGGAATCCAGTGCCCCCAATAACCTTGGGGTCGTTTTTGGAGGGAAGGGCTTCAGGAGATAGAGGTGACGAAAGAGGTCGAAATGGGGGCTAATGCCCAGAAAAGCTTCACAAAGGTGAACAAAAAGGAAAATTTGAAGGATAGAATTGGGGTTTAGATTCACCAATTCGATGTCATAAAAGAAAAGAAGGCCGCGAAGAAAAGAACTGATCGGAAGACCAAGGCCGCGGTGGAAAAAGGATTCGAAAACCACCACCTCCTCGGAGCGGGGAGTCGGGACGGATTCGTCGGCGGCCGGGCGAGCGGAGATCAGGGCCAGATCGGGCAGGATCCCGTCGTTCACCATGGATATCAGCTTCTCCTCGGTTGTGGTCGAGGTCGTCCAATCTTGTAGTGAAGGCGGAGAAGAAGTAGAGGAAGACATTCTTGCAGAAAGAATAACGATGACTTGAGAAGACAAGAACGGCAAAGGTTAAACCTCGTGGCGGAGAGCTCAGAGAGACGAGAGGACGAAGGAGAAAAAGCACGGCGTAAAGATGAACTGGCCGGCGTCGTCGACGACCCGCTTTTTAAAGAAAGGAACAGTTAGGTCTCTGCCGAATCGGCGGGAAAAGGCTGCGAAACGTCTCAACCCTTCAGATTCCTCATAAATAATCTGCAGGCCTGTTGCCTCGACTTGCGGGATTGACAGGATTTGACCGGATCACGTTGAAATCACGTCACCCTCATGATAGGGCTCGTTTCCCACTTACCGTAATAAACGGAGTGTGGATGGTTTTCCAACTTGAATAAAAACTTATCTCCTTACGGTACGCCCCACATTGGGCCCTTGGGTGGTTACCGCATGACGGAATCATGTACCGCAAGGCGTGAGCCCAAACGGGTATGGGTCCACGGGCGTGCTCCACGAGAGCTAAGAATGCCGTACATCGTTTTGAACGAGTACAGACGCCTTTCGGATCTAAAAGTGATGCGCTCCAAGAGAGCCTAAGCCATATCCGACATCAGTCGGGAAAGGGTATCACTCAGCCAAGAGCCACGTAAGTGATACGCTCCATGAGAGCCTAAGCCATATCCAACGTCAGTCGGGAAAGGGTATCACTCGGCCAAGAGCCATATAAGTAATACGCTCCATGAGAGCACTAAACCATGTCCGACATCAGTCGGGAAAGGGTATCACTCGGCCAAGAGCTATGCAAGTGAAATCACATCAAGAAAGCCTAAGCCGCGTCCTAAGGGCGTAGGTATAGATCGGCTACGAATCAGAAAGGCCTTGTTACGTTCCAAGATTAGAAGCTTTAATTCGTGACACTCAGATATTGAATCGGCTGGTCAAGGGCCACGAAGTGCTCCAAGTCGAGCCTAAGCTATGTCTGCGGCAGATAGACGCCTACTTTCGGGATAAAGTAACGCACAAGGTCTAAAACGCCCAAGAGTGGGACTAGTACATGATCAAAAGATGGACGAGAAACTTTCCTACAAAAGGTATTTCTTTATTATGTACAATAATTTTCCAGGCATTATGCCTGAGAAATCAGATACTGAGAGAAATTACACCTCCGCTGGCGCCGGCCAAGCGCTTCAACGAGGAATCCTAGCCCGCTAAAGCGGGACGCCTCGATGAGAACATTGATGGCCTCGCGATCGCGCCTCTTCGCTGATTCCTCCAGTTGTTCATCAAAGGCTCGGTCGAACTCCTCCCAGCGCTTGACCAGCCTAGGATCCACCTCAGCGTAATGATACCATTGAGGCATGATGGAGGCAGGAGCTAGAAGTAAAAAAATGGAGAGTGAAAGGCGTTGAAATACGTTTTGAAGCGTTGGTACGGCTTTTATAGGCGATTTTGATAAAATTGGAATGAGTGCCAAGAGATTAAGCGTCGGGAGCTAAAGGGATTTAAAGATTAATGCGATTCCAGAAGACGAAGGGTTCCATTCAGCAGATCGAGTTGGCGCAGGAAAACAAGACGATCTCGAAGACCGCCCCGATGATTGTCGTGATGATCATTAAAAGCTTCGAGCGGGAAAAATATCAAATCTACATTTTTATGACACAAAAAGGAGTTTGCGAAGCTGTTTTCAGTAAAGACTGCCCGATAAAGGGTTGTACTTAATAAAAGCAAGGTCAATATCTATAATCGAGTTCTTCATAATTCGCCTGAGGTAGAAAGAAGATTTTCGATTGGATAAGAAAACCAGTTGGGATTTCAGGCAGAGAGTTCGAGGCAAAGCAGTCGGATCATGAAGCACTCGGGGCTCTTGTGGAATATAAGAACCCGGTACCCTCATGACAAGCCCAAGAGGAGGCCAGAAGATACTCCCGTGTCGAGGCCCATTGCCGCAGGCGCAAGAGGACATATCCTAAAGGAAGTTGAACTTATATTTAGATATGATAGATACGGTTGTAATCCGAGTTGTTAATAGGGTAGATAAAGGTGTAAACTCTATCCTGTAACCGACTAGAATCTTGTAAAACGATCAGAATGTCTTAACCGATCAGGACTCTGTAAGCCGCCCCACCCCCGCTATATAAGGGAGAGGGCGGGCAACAACATAGAAGGGGGATCATCCAAGCATAGAGCGATCAAGCCATAGAGTGTAACACACTACATATTACTCGGAGCGCATTACGCTTTGAGCATCCTCAGATCCAAGAGATCCATATAATCCCAGCACACAGGATTAGGGTATTACCTCCACCGCTGAGGGCCTGAACCTGTATAAACCCTTATCTTGTGTGACCTTCGAGTTTGAGATCGAGCGTCTACCCCATAAATTCATTGCCGATTACAAAAGTCGACACCTACTTAGCTCACTTAGGATAATAAAATCATCATGTGCTTAGCATACTGGTTAGCTACTTAGCATACTGAAATCATCATGTGCATAGCATACTTAATATACTAGCTACCTACTTAGCATATTGAAATCATCATGTGCTTAAAGAACGAAGTATTAAACATGTTAGATACCACGATTTGATTCTCCTAACTAACAGAACAAGCACAGTACATGCATCGGGTTACCATAGCGAAAATCGACATCAACACACCAACAATCACAAGCACATGGCAGTCATGACCTAGAGCAGCGAAAATCGGCAGTTTGGCATCGAAAATCGTCCTAATATACGCAAAAACTGCTTGTTTTACATGAAAAACCGACGCATGCTAGACACCGAGCGACAAACCAAAAATTTGAGCGAAAAATCGAGCTTACCGCTCGGTTTTCGTTGCTTCTCCGGCGAAAAGGTGGTTGGCGGCGGCGGATTTGATCGGCTTCGGCCCATGAGGGTTTGGGGAACGCGAGATCTGTCGAAGGGGAGAGAATGGCTATTGGAATCGAGCTCATGCACATTAAATCTGGCTTCCAAAGTTGACTTGGCCGAATGGGCCAACATGGGCCGGTCATGAACAGTGAGATTTTTCTTTTTCTTTTTTCCTTTTCAATTTTTCTCATTCGTTTTTTACTCTAAAATATCTCCTAAATTCGATTTTTTTCACAAATTTTCATCCCATATATGACAATGATATTAGTACTAATTTTAGGAATTTTTCCGATAATTTTTCCTAATTTTTTTGAATTTTTTGAAATTGAATTTGAATCGAAACGATTTTCCACACGGTTTAAAATGCCGAACCGCCTCGATAGTCTCGGTTTTCACAAATTTCGACTGGTTTTCATGGGCTTTGCTAAAGCTGGATGGATCGATGGCACGACGACTATGCCAGCACAGGACAAAAAGAAACGCTCATCTGAAACGGGTTAAGAGAAGGAAACAGAGCACAGGGACACGACGCAGTGCAGGAGCGAAGCCAGCACAGCACAGCCATTCTCGATTTCTGAGTATCAATCAAATCGCCCGAGGGGTGGGGCCGACTGAGCTCCCAGGCTCCCACGCATAGTAGTTGGCTTGCATGTAGCCATCGATCGATCTCCTTTCACCTCAACGAGATGGATCACTTGTCACATCAATCCAAGCCTTCCTTCATGCATGCATCGCCGAGAGGGTTCGTGGCACAGCGCTGCCAGTTAATGCACGCTCACAGTGCGTCGACGAGTTGCTTTCGAACCCTCGGCGCATTTTTTTCATCGATAAATCTCGAACAAAATTAAAAATCTAATCATCCTCTTAACTGCGGAAATAACAACCGGTAATATGTGTTACCTACTATACTTTCCTATTTTGACAGATCACTAACACCACAGTGGTTTTGTCTACTACAATAGCTCTCTAATAAGCGCGGCAGGTGACGGCCCTATCTCCCGGGTACCATGACAAGTGCCTGTCGAACTCGGGCACTACGGTGCCTCATCCTGCAGAGCTTGGGTACCACAATAGCTCATCTGT
The DNA here is from genome assembly GCA_036346275.1 of Otatea glauca. Lineage (NCBI taxonomy): Eukaryota > Viridiplantae > Streptophyta > Magnoliopsida > Poales > Poaceae > Otatea > Otatea glauca. Next base: position 53,016,377 of record CM070714.1, on the reverse strand, counting down.
TGTAGTAGGTACGATGTCAGCGACATACTGGAGTAGAAGAGCGTGAAGGTGACATGTGTCAACGTTGGTGTTTTCACCGTCGAGAAGAACGTTGCATTTGCGATTTTGCTTGAAAGAGAGTTAAAATGAAAAAAAAAAGTGTGAAGTGGACCGCAAAAGCTTCGTTGCTTTCTGCATGCTTTCCAAAAGCTTGTATGTCGCTGCTGCTGCTGCTGCATTTCTGTTTCTATCCCTCGCTGGCCTCTCTTACAACTTCCAAGACACCAAGCAGCAGTGCAATAGCATAGCTAGCCCATACTTACAGGCATGCGCGCAGTAAATTGCGCCTAGATTGCTAATAGCAGCAGCTGCAGCAGAAATGGCACCATAAACTCTCCTGAACCCTGCATCTACCAATCACTTTCTCATATAACATACCTGAAACTTATAAGCTAGCTAGCTGTGCTATTGATCGACAGTACGACCATACCTCCACAAAAATTGTGTGAATTAGTGGCGAAGTCACTGCCTACTAGCTAAACTACATTACTACAGTAAGAATCTCACATGTAGTATATGTGGAGCAATACAACAATTAGTTACAGCAAAGGGTTCCTAATTAGAATTTGAGTATGTAAAAGACTAGAAAAGCAATTCAGAGATATGCTGCATATACAGGAAAGATGTAGGTGCACCAAGTCTTCCATTAAAGCCTCCTGAAATCTCCCAACTGCTAGCTGAGAGAGGCTTCGTTCCTTCCTACCGATCGATCGGTTTTTAATATGGCGTACCGAGAAGGAGATGAATCTTCCGGGCACATGTCTTGCGTGTGGTAGTCGACAAGAAATGCGATATGATGCTCTCCCTCTTTGGTTTGTGTATGCATCCTCATGAAAGGATTTTGAAAAGTATGCAGCTACACGTCAAAAGGCAATACTTCCAGGGTCCCATGAAGCATTGTGATGATGTGATGCAGAAATGATGATGCTGGCAGTGCTTGTGTATATGTGTATTATGTCAACAAATTTGATCTACATTGAACAGTTTTCATCTCTAAAGAATGCAAAAAGACTAACTGCTTTCTGGAAGCAGTTGAAACTCTGAATGCCATTCAGTAAGACCTCATGCATTAAGGAAACTATATGTCAAGCTTGTCATAGTACTATAGTAGTACACAGCACAGTATAATCCTGATTTGTACTATACAAATGTAACTTATCATATAACATCGTGTCAACAACTGATCAACAGAGGCCAACAGCTTTTCCTGCATGGCTGTAACATCACGTTGCTGGACAGTAACTCATACACCATTTACTCTCACATCACGCATTGTCTCTCCCGTACCTATTTTTCATTGTATACTGACCGCGGCGTGCAACCGTCGCTCCTCATACGAGAAAATCGAGAAAACGTGCGATTGCCGCTCCCCACGCAAGAAAATCGAAGAAACACGCGAAACTGTTGAAAGGATACAAACGTAATCGCGTTTTTTCCGCATTTATTTGGTGGAAAAGAACCTAAACGTTTTTTTTCACGAAAAAGGACCTAAACGGAACGCTTAAAAAAAATTGAAAAAAGGATCTAAACGTAGCATTTTTTTTCATAAAAAGGATCTAACCGTATTTTTTTTCTTCGAAAAAGGACCTAAACGTAATTTTGACTTTCAGAAGAAGGACCCGAGTGCAACGCTCAAAAACGCACAAAGGGCATAAGTGTAATATATTTTTCTTACACAAAAGGAGGACCCGATCGTAATTTTTTTTTTCCGAAAAAGGGCCTAAATGTATTTTTTTACGAAAAAGGACCTGAACGCAATTTTTTTTCTCGGGCTCGGCTCGAGCCGCGAACCGAGCCAGCTCCCTCCCGGCTCAAATGAACGTGGTGCCGGGAATCCTCCGGTCTTTAGTATAGGTAGTATTCCAAGGGAGCCTGTGGACACATCTTTTTTCTTTGCAGGTTGCAGTGTAGACACAAGAGTAGGAGGGGTACCATTTAAGCCACTTTGCACCCCTTCAGCTGGTTAGCTCATGGCCATTTACTCCTCCCAGCTGCAGCCTGCAGGCAGTCTCCTGTTTCAACCTTATATAAAGAGGTTCCCTCCGTCGACTCATCTGAGGTCTCATTGCTTCAACTCGATCGGAGTTTTGGTTTGTAGAAACTAGACACAACATGCCTTCTGCCCCCCATAACATCCCTGTTTATTCACCTTCTCACTGTACTGCACTCTGTTCTACCTTATTGTGGCTGGCTGTGCTGACCTCACTGGTTTCAGATAGGGTTAGATCAGATGGTTCGACGATAAGAGTGATATGGCTTATGGGCTCTACAGTAAGATTTGTATTTAGCATGTAGATTATGCTATCCTCACTGATCTTTTTATTTTCATTGTTTGTTTTCTTCCTTTTGTACTTTTAGCTTGATGGATGCAACCATACGTTAGATCATGTATTTTCACCCTCATACCACTTCAGCGTAGGATGTTTCTTTCGACCATCTTTTGGTTTCCAATTTTCTTGATCTTGCAAGATATTCTACCATTGGTTTTGCATCATCGTTCTCATTAGCACATCCATGTCATGTCCCATACGCTATTCTCCCGCATATTTTCTTTTTCCTCTTTTGATCTTACGTCTATCCCTCCTGAGCTTGTTATGTAAAAGATTGTTTTATCTATGATGTACATACATGCAAGGAAGCCATTGTTGACATGATCTATCTACATACAATGATAATCGCAAACGCACGGGTCCGTTGTAGATTTTCTCTCTCTAGTATTCTAGGGTATCAAATCCACGAAGAACCTTAACTAACCTAAATTAGGGTTTTATAATAATACATCTATCTTTTCAAAAGATAGCAACAAGAATAAAATAGTGATCATACCTTTACCCACTGGCATAAAGTTGACAATAAATATTCTAAGATTCACAAGATATTTGGTCATCTATAAAGAAACTATTTTAATCTATCTACTGCTATTAACTAATATTGCGGTAGATCTCTCACCAGAGGTTGTATTGCCTTTCACCAGCCATGTGCACCATAATCAGTGGTCGCAACTAACTACTAGTACATCATCGCACCTAACTTCCCTATACTATCGCATAAACAAGCAATAAAAGAGACGAGAAACATAAGCTAGTTGCCAGTTGTTCGTTGATCTATGTGTACTAGTGCTATCACCACTATCCATGGTTTCAACCCCGAGTGTATGAAATTTTCTAACTTATGCGCTAACTACAAATATGCTCATAAACCAATATGTAAGGATCCACTAGATAATATAATCACCGTGATTACAACGACTAGCTGAAATGATCTACAAATCAAATAGATTGGAAGCAAACATTGCATAAACTAACAACCGTAAAATCGAAGCAATAGAAGCAACTAAAATAGATTGAAACAACTTACCATGAAAGATTACAACTACTTGAGATTACATTGTTACCTCTTATAGAAGTTGAAGTTAGAGCTCTGGAACCCGTGGTAGGGCTTCGCCGCTAAAGAATTACTCTAATCTAGCCTATCAACTAGAAGAATAAATTTCAAAGGTCAAAATCCACCAAAAAATTGTGCTGGGGTGTCAATAGAAGGATGCCAAATCAAAGAGGAGGGGGGCACCTTTTATAGGGGGGTCGGCACCCCTAAGTGTCAATCAGCTCTTGCTATGCATGAGCCTACTCTCGAGGCGTGCGGGTCGTCTTTAGACTCTACTTGTAGAGTCCATAGTCAGTTTGCCCTTCCAAAAAGCTCCGTGTGCAGTTGACATGTGGTCGATGTTAGTATCTCCTTATGTTTTTATCCAAATTTTGAATCGGTTTCCAGAAATTTGTAGTCTATTGCCTTGCCACTCAAGTTGGTGTTTTCCACGCAAAAACGGACACGAAAGGCTTCTAGAAGGTTTTTCGGAGGAGTCGATGCCCTAAGTGGGGTGAGTGCGGGTCGGCTCTAGGCTTGTGTTGGCTGGGTCTTGCCTGGCCCGTGGCCCATTTGCTTCGGGTTTCTACCCAATATGGCCTTCTGTTATTTTTGAATATTTTAAAGGTATTTTTGATTATTTCTGCAAAGAATATTATGAAAATACAATATTCAATTTCATGTTAGGGTTAGGAGCTATCAAGTTATTATACGCCGAAAGGTATGTTGTATGAACTTCTTGTGTCATACTAGACGCGGGTGTTTTTATTGGCATGTGAGGTTAGCCTCTGTTTCAGTCTCATTCTTATTTCGCTCGTTGATCACCGTTCAGTTCAGACTTCAAAAAAATTAAAGCTTGGCTCTTGCTTGAATAGCCCTACATTAAGCTGATAACAACAGCAAAAAAAAAAAAGAGGAACGATGGAAGCCGAGATGTCACTCGTCGTAAGGCTAAAATTTGCATGCGTGGTTCGATTATCACAGCAAAATCGGTAGTTACATGTCGATCGAATCGGCTGGATGATCTATAGATCGAACGGAAGGAAAAAGCTTGCATTATTTTGAGTTGAAATGATCAGTTCTAGTACTACTTGTGCACTCTCATGCTTGTAATAAATTGACAAGTTTGTTTGCCCTTTGATTTGTTTATTTGATTGTATGATACGGCGGGAATCCTGGTTAACCCCAGGGATTATTATCCTCTACCACGCATTGCAACTTTGTGATGGGCGACCGGTGATTTCTTGACGTCAATTCTAGTTCTAAAAATTTCTCAACGTCAATTGCTGTCATCGGTCGAGCTCTGTATGGGTTGTACCAGCTCCAGCCTCTGCAAGCTCCTGTAGAGTTGCACGACGAACAATCCATGGGAATGGGTCGCGCTCGCACGGTCCGCACGTACCAGTGGAGCTGTTCTGCCTCTCCCCTTTTTTCCGCTGGAGTTAGCTAGCCCTACAACAAGCCATGCATGTAAAGCCAAAATACTGAAGCTTTGGCCTAATTGCAAAGTTAACCTCCTTTCCCTACCATGAAAGCACCGACAGACGACACTTGTTACTTATCGTGCTCTTTTACCACCGCACTCCCCTACGTGACAATTCGCTGGCACTGCAATCACCACGGCTGATGAGCAACTGCGGTACCCGGACTCGATCGGCAAGAAGGTGGGGTCCACCACCTGTCGCGCTAGTCGGGGAGTTGCCGCGATGGACAGAGCCGCTGTGGTGCCAGCGATCTACCATGGTATAGAGCGTGGTAAGTGACACCACTACTACAAAAAGGTTTATATTAGACTCCTCTTCACAGACGGTTTTGAAAAACCGTCTGTGATGACAAACATCACAGACGGTTCTCTTTATAAATCGCCAGTCGTATCATAGACGGTTTTAGTTAAAACTCGTCTGTGATCATATCACAGACAATTTTAAATATAAATCGTCTGTGATAAGGTAATATCACAAACGGTTCTAACTAGGAACCGTCTGTGATATGACCTCAAACCCCTATATAACCATACTGATAGAGGTTCATAGCGCCAGATCCATGCGTTTTGTCTCCCGCAAACCCTAGCCCCCCGGCAATCCTCCTTCCAGGCGACCTCCTCCCCGAAGAACTCCCCGGCGACCTCCGCGAGCACCTTCCCCATAGGCTACCTCCTCATCTGCGAGCACCTCCTCCTCCTCCCCGTCGGTGAGTTATGTATAAAACCGATATGCTTGACTAGGATATTGTGTTTATGAATGATGTTTAGAAAGAATGAGGCTGTAACTAAAGAATTGTAGCTCAAATGCTTGACTAGAGAAACCGATATGCTTGACTAGGGAAACTATTTTGAGTTTGTGAATTAATGATGTTTGTGAATGATGTTTAGAAAGAATGAGGCTGTATTTATTTAGACAGTGGAAACCATAATAATGGAAGCTTATTTTCGCAGTGGAGAGCATCTTATGGCAGTCATATATCATTCTATACGCATTTCAGTATTTGGGAAAGAGAGATTGATAGTGCTTAAGTTCTACAATTTATCTTGTTGGTTCAGTCCTCTTTGTAGGTTCTAAGAATTCATTAGGATGAAGTATGGATCAAGCATCGTGATCCATCAGCATCAATTTCATGATATAGTGCATATAAATAATTTCATGATATCGTGATCCATCAGCATCAAGTATTGTACATAGTATTTGTCTTCAGTACATGATCATAAGCTAGTTTTGAATCTACCTGATCAATGCAAAGTTGATTATAAATCTATACGATCTCCCTGATCTTTTCAGTACATGATTCATTATAATATATTTATGGTAAGGACATGGAAAAGCTGTTAGAAGCTAAATAAAAACTTGAGATGGAGATCGAACAACTGAAAGAGAAATATGAGATAATAGAAAAGATTTATGAGATCAAACAAGAACAGAAAGACATAGATGGTCGCTTGCAAGATATCGAATCCATTAACACGACACTCATCAGTAAGGACCACAGAGTGAATGTAGAGCTAGAAGAAGCTAAAGCTGAGCTTATAGAGGTAATATGAAGGTTTCTAGTACTGAATTTGATGTGGTTACTGCCCTTCTCACAATAACATGATCGCTTTAATTTGTAAGGATTGAGAGATATGACTGAAGATCAATCGGTTATTGGTGTCAAACAAATCGGCACTGTACTGGAGTTGTGAAACTTCAGAGAGAACCAAGAAGCCTCTATTGCGGAAGCTATGGCACATATGATGAAAGACATGAAAAAACTATAAGGTTTTCTTGTCTTGAACCACGAAATAATGTGGTTTCTAGTTGAACACTTGTTGATATTTGTGGTATATATCATATTTTGTTAATGTATTGTTACCTGAATTATGAAATATTTTGTTATCATATTTGTGGTAAGGTTTTCTTGTCTTGAACTATGAAATAATGATTTCCCCTAACTCTCTTGGCAGGACTCCCATGATTAGTATCTGATGTTCAAAATTTTATTCTCCTTAGATATTTATGCAATGACATTTACAAGACACAACCAATTATAGATTCTACGATTCAATATCAAAACATCCTAGATGCATTGAGGCAACAGCTTGTCTGATGAGAGGGTCATAAAATATGAACATTTGTGCTCCAAGCAATTGCATCTAGAGTATTGAATTGCAAAATCTATAATTGGTTGTGTCTTGTAAATATCATTGCATAAATATCTAAGGAAAAAAATTCGAACATCAGATACTAATCATGGAAGTTCTGCCAAGAGAGTTAGGAGGGGAAACGATATCACATACGCTTCTATTTAAAAATCGTCAGTGATAGTAATATCACAGACGATTCTAATTAAAAACCGTCTATGATTACTTTTCACCAGAGACGGTTCTACGACAAAGGATCATCACAGACGGTTCGTAGATGGAACCATATCTGATATTAGTTTTATTGACGGTTCGGAAACCATCTGTGATGTGCCTTCTCATCACTGACACATTTTTTGCAGACATTTCACAAAATCGTCAGTGGTGAGGTATCCGAAACGTCTGTGATGAACTTTTGTGTACTAGTGCACATGTCGCCTATTGATATTTCTATGGTTAAGAAGGAGTCTAGGTTTATAATTTCATTTGAAAAAAAGATAAAAATGAAGAAGAAAAATGCACAAAGTGGCCGAATACATCTAAGGGTCCTAAATCCTCGCAAAATTCGAGCGGTTTTCGACGAAATTCACTTTTCGTCGAAAATTGCTCAAATTTCGTTTGCACCTCGTCGGTTCAGAAAAGCTTTTCGTTCGGTTTACAGCTCAAGTTCAAATTCAAATTCAAAAAATTCAGAAAATTTTAAAAAAAATATCCAAAAGTTCCCTAAAATTAGTATTAATAGCTTTATGATCTCTGATGTGAATACTTTTTAAAAAAAGAAGTTTGAAATTTTACAGTATTTTTTACATTTTTTTCTCCAATTTTCGAGAAAACCGCTCGAAATTCGCCGCTTTTCGAGCGGTTTTCAACCTTTTCGTTCGAATTTCGCTCCGCTATTTGACCAGATTTCAAATTCGTTTGACTTTCGAGACCATTCAGTTTTTTTGGAAATTTCATTCAGTTTTTCGCAAATTTTGGTACCGCCGACTCGTCGAAAACTAAGTTCGAAACGTTATTGTTAACCCAAGGGCTCCTTATCAATTCATGAGCTAACGTATGCACGCACTTACTATATCTGGTCACTTATCATGCGCTCGCTGTATCCTCTCCTTTCGTCTAATCCCACACTAATGGCTAGTTAATGGTAGTACTGATTTTTTTTGGATTACGGAGATAAACCTTTTACATCTCCGACCTCTATTCTCAGAGAGAATAGATAACCAGGTTGACGAAAGAGCAGAAAATAGCTGAGGGAACGACAGACCAACACCAATATTAGAACCAAAAGAAAGCAGACTAGCCCGTGTGTCCCGGATCACATCTTCAGCTTGCAGCAAACCAGCAATGTTGCCCCATCCTCTCGAACGGCTTCTCAGGACTTCTCCTGACAAGAAGATATCTGAAGGGGACCTTGGCACTAAGGCGGATTAGCAACTTGATTCAATTCATGGACTTGTTGGGCCGTAGGTTAGTCCAGGTCTAGCTTGAGTTGTAACCGTTGGGCTACAGTGTTTTGGGCCCGTTGTCAGTGTCAGGATTGCGTGAGTCTATTTGTATTATCCCAACAACTCTGCTCTTCCTCTCCCCCAATTCACTGGTGTGCTGCCGTTAGGTGTTGGGTCCTGACACGGCTGAACAACTTTTTTTTTAAGGACAGCTGAGCTGTGAATTATATTAGATAGGAGAAGAGATTACAGGAAAAAAGGCGTAGGATTCTGCACCAGGGTGAAAATACAAGAGGGAGCACAACAAAAAACATAAAACATGAGGAAGGGCGCTTGGTGGGTCAAGCGTGGCGTTGCAGAAGATTTTTTGGTTGAATAGCTCCAGCGATGATCCAGACCATCGCCTCGTCTTTGAGGGATTGAAAGATATCCCCGTTGCCATTGTATTCGTTCCGAAACACTCTGTTGTTTCTCTCTCTCCACAATTGCCAACATGTTAGAGTAATCAGGATTCTAACACCTTTGCGAAGTCTTGACTGAAGGCTTGTTTGGTGAAGGCACTAATCTTGAAAGGTTGCATCAGGCATCCAATGGCTTGGATGGAGCGATGGTAACTTTGCCCATGTGGCCATAGCCTCTCATAAGCGCCGAACTTGTCCTCGTGATCACCGGGTCTCGGTCCTCGTGAAACCTGGAGCAAAGACCACACACGGGACACGGCACATTTGGCGAATTGCCAATGCTAGTGTTGATGCTGCGTAAAACACACTAGGCTTGTGATGTCTGACGAAGATCGTCTAATGACGAGGCGGATGAAGGCATCAAGACGAGTCGAGCGCGCGTGCCGAATCCGAGCAGTGGTACGGTGCCGCCGTCCTAATAAACAAGCCGGATTGGGGCGCGCGCGCTGCTCCAAGGCGGCCACGACACCGACAACCAGCCCCGGTGCCCAAGTCCACGCCGCGCGGTGTCGTGCCGGCCGGGAGAAGTGGGATTTTGGCAACCGCACGCTCTGCATACGAGAAAACGCAACGCCGGCCGTGGATGCGCAAGCGCGGGCTAGGACGCGGCGACGTTTTCTTAGGTCGTGTGCCCCGTGTCGTTGCGGCGCTCGGGCTTCGGCCGTGGCCACCAACGCCACCGCGGCTGCTTTCAGTCTGCGACTGTTGAGTTCCGCAAAAACTTGCGAGAGTCGGGCTATTTTCCCTTGCCGGCCGGTTCCCATGCCCAGCACTCATGCTCTGTTCTTCAAAGGTGCAACTGCTAGTGCTGCTAGTACTTACATCAATAATTCCTGAAGAAAAGTTCTCGTTTTTTGTTATAGCCAGTTCCACCATGCAAAGTACCTTAGCCACATCTAAAAAGATTACGGCCAGCGCAATTGCCATTGGCAGATCTGTTATGTAGTATCACTATTTCTTTTATCGAGGAAAAAGATCTGTTCTGGAGTATCTTGCTGACAGAAAACTAGCAATAAACAAATCGTACGTGAAGAGCAGCACATGGACAGTTATTGGAGCCACCAAAAGTGCAAACAGAGAACATGCACGGCTGTACCAAACCAAGTACTAACCACAACCCATGATCCCTTTGTGCCTGACAGGAACAGCTCTCACAGTACAGATTCAAACAAAAGTGTAGCTCGGGTCATTCATTCAAAAAGTAATGCATCTGCATTCCATTGCTGCCCGGAAATATACAACAATACAAGGTTATTTACAAACGAACATAGGAGTAATTACATGCTGCTACTGATATCAACAAGGGATTGAGACCGGCAAGTTCATATCACAATGGCGAAAATCAGACAAAAGCAACCAAAGAATAGGCAAAATAGAACCCTCCAAAAGGGCACAAAAATGAGGAAATACGTTATCTGTCAGCTACCAGTAGCAACAATGGGATCAAATGGTAGAGGCCATGCTCTCATGCTAGCCTCTCCTTGGGAAGCCGAGCGCCGCAAGCTAGATCCGAATCTTGAGCATCTTATAAGGCACGGATTTGTATCCCTGGAACCCATGCAAAACGATGGGTTAAGCTTCATTGCCGGCAACCTTTGACAACTCAGGGAGCGGAAGGAAGATGAGCCCATCGGTGGCATGCGTGCACACTGGAACTCAGTCCGGTACAAATGGGTGGCCATTGAGGCAGTAGAATCGGAGTTCACGGCTGGGCATGCCGTGCAAAATGACAATGAAAGGCTGTTTCTTGGGGGCTCTCTTATTGGGCTCGTGCCAGGAAGTGTGATGAAAGAGATGATAGGATGTCGACACAGAGGGCATGGTATGGCGCCTGCAGATCTCGCTGATGTGTAGCTGGTTGAGCAAAGGTATAGAGCACATTTTGTGCAGAATTCATGTTTGCATCCTACATAGTGGAAAAGGTTCAGTATACAATCTGCTGATATTGGGTTTTTTGGGTAACTATTAAGGCTACCAGTTATTAACAGAAAGCAAGAGAACTTGCTTATTTTTGTACTGTGTGTATTTATTGAGTTACTAAGTGAATATGAACCAGAACACAGAGAGCTAATTGATGAACTTCATATGACCCTCATGCTAGTACTACCTTAACGTTTTTTTTAAGAAGAAACTTTTCCCAGTAAAAGTTCAGTTAGCTTCAACTACAGTAGCAGGTAAACAAAATGTATATTTGACAGCGTACCTTGTGCAGCAACAGAGCAGCTCCCTTCTAAGCAGACAGCACATGGGTCCATGCATACAGGTGACCGGTTTAGGTACCTCCACCCATACTCCCTACAAAATAAATTGACATGGAACTATCAGACCTTACCAACATAAGCACTGTACAATAGTTCAATATAAGAGCCTATTAAAATATTGGAGTTCATACTTATTCATACTGCATGTTAGGGACAACATATTGGTCTAATCATGCCATAGGAAACCAATAATAGGCAAGTCAATAATTACATACATGAATAACACCACATGACAACCTATGAGAAACATGCTCAGTTCTTTAGTACTACTTTTCATATATGGACTAGAAAACCAGAAAAGGGAGTGAAAACTAATTTAGCAGCAGACTGACCTGGCAATGCTCATGATACTCATAAGTGGGAGGCACAAATATGGGGAAGGAAGTGTGTGTATTCGACCCTCTGGTTCTTTACTTAGAATTTCCTCAACAGAGTTTTTATGCCATGAACGAGCTACCATTAACGGGGTACAGCTGCATAATGCAAATGAACATTATGCTTTAACCAAATCATAATGGCAACAACAATGACAATTAATTGGCTATGTATCAAAACTTCAGAATCATACCCGCTAGCATTCTGTGCAGCAAGGCTGGCTCCTCGAGCAATAAGAAGCTACATTGAACAATTTCTCATTAGCAGATGTAGAGATAATCAATCAAACATTTAAACAACAAAAATGCCTTCAGACTAGCAGAACATACTTGACAACAGACAGCATTTCCACCACAAGCAGCATAATGAAGTGGGGTGCTACCTGCTCCTGCCAGATGGAAGGAAAGGAAATTATAAACAGTACGAAAAAATAGATAACAAAATAACAGTCCTAGAGTTCACCAAATAATATAATATATATACATATATGAGAACAACATCAAGGCACAAAGCTAAAAGACATAGAACTGCAGACAGTAGTAGAGGAACAAATTGGTAATACATTCCGAGAGGGTGAATGATTTTTTTTCCACTCATGGCACCCCATCAGTATATGTATAATAAAGTACTTATGCCAGACAATAATTGAAACAATTTAAGACAAGAACCATCCAAGTTAATTTGCCGAATATATGCGATGCTCCAATACCGATCATCTTAAGCACTCAGAACAGGAGTGTGCTATCAACAACAGCAAAATTGAGGAATAACACGTACATAAAGGGAAGTTACTACTGAGTTGAAAAGCAACAGTAAAATAAGAACAGTTGCAAAATACCTATCAAGTCAATAGTTGTTCCGTCTTCGATGGTGACGTCAGAAACAGATGCGTCCAAGTCCAGTAACAAGTGTACACACTCTACATGCCCGTTTAACGCTGCCATGTGAAGTGGAGTTAAGCCTCCATCTGCCTTCTGATTTACCATCTTGACCAAACCACTGTTAAAACAGATGTATGACTGCATGATTCGCTAAAATAACCCATAACTAATGAGAAACAAGCACGGGACTTAACGTACTCGTCACCAAAATCAGCAGCTGAACCTTGTTCAGATGACGTGTGATTTGTCAGGTTCCAGAAGTTCGGTATGCTTGGCACATAATCTGCAAGGACAAGACGAAGGCATCGGGTATGACCATGCAGTGCAGCAAAATGGAGAGCACTTCCGCCATTAAGATAATCTGTCCTGTGAACCTAAAAAGACATTTTGCCATCTCAGAACTACATATCCGATCCATCACAAGAAATTTTGCGGTTGAATAACGAGCAAAATGCTCACATTTGCATTGAAGAGCATCAGCGTTTGAACAACCTCCCAATGGCCATATTGACAGGCTTGCATCAAAGCAGTCTATACACAACCAAAAGCAAACACTTAGATTTAACATATTGACCTATGTCATCTAGCTTGCATAGCTCAACACAAGCAAATGTACCAGAAATTGAGCTTACCTGGCCCCTGTAATTCCTAAGGTTGATCTCGACACCGGATTCAAGCAAGAGAAAAACAATCTGAACATGAAAGCAGCTAACAAATGTGAATGCAACTCATGTGCTCATATATTCAAACGCTGGTACTTTAGTGGGAGATTTGATGATTTGGCCCGTTTTAGTTGGTACAATTGATGATTTACCCCGTATAATGTCAGTGAGACATTACCAGGCAAATTATCAATGGCACAAGTGAATGAGGAAAAATCACCAATGGCATTACCTCATGGTGACCCTGTGCCGCGGCGTAGTGCAGCGGCGAGTTGCGGGCGCCGAATGTGGAGTACCGGGCCAGCCGAGGGTTGTACTCGAGGAGCGCACGCGCCTCCTGCAGGTCGCCGTCCCGGGCAGCTGAGACGAGCCGCTCACCGGAAGCCGAGCACCCAAAGGAGTTGCCCACAAGGTTGAGGAACCCCATCGATGCTCAATACCAGTGCTTCACGGCACAGCACCCTTTCTTCAGCGCACGGGAAGGCCTCGTATCAAATGCTCCCTAATTTTCTCAATATACGAAGCTGCCACAAACCGCATTCCAGGATGATCACGAGATAGGATCAAACGCCCAATTTGGGCATGTGGGCGATCTTAAGCCAGGGTCCAGAAAGGTTAAAGATTTCCTGCAAGAACGCAAAATTTAGCATGAGAAGCAACAAGTTGACTGCAAATTTCAGGTTAATACCGACAAATTGCAACGACTCGTACAAAGAATCGAAGCAAAAAGGCAAGCTTTCCGCAATAAACCAGGAAAATCAGAGTTGAACGCTGCACTGTTGGGGAAAGATCGCAAGAACCCACCTGGGGAAGTGCCCAGGATCGTTGGTCCCGGAATCCCGAGAGAGAAGAACGGGACCGAGGCCGACAATTCCCTCTAAATCAGGCCCAAACCTCGCAAGAAAACAAGAGACAGGATATTGAACACAAGCGGCCGCCGCCTCGAATCCTCAGAGGCCACCCACGATTCCAGCAAAGAGGCTGGATGGGGTAACCTTGGGGCAAAGCCAAGGCGATTTGCAAGAACGCAAGCTTGCAATTGGATAAGGGCAAGGAAGGGGAGAATAATAATGATCTGATGGAGACGGCGACGTGGAGATGCAGGTAGTGGCCAAAATCTCCACAGCCCAGGCCTCTCTGGCTGCGTTGCTCCAAATCTTTATTTTCTAGTAATTTATTTTAGAACAGTGACTAATTAACCGGCTTACTAGGAGTTGGAAGAGATAAAGCAGATAGGCAGATGCAATGGCTATTGCATTTGCAGGGAGGCGAGGGGAGCTGTCACTGTTTAATTAGGATTTGTTAGTTTTTCCAACGTGAAAATTAACTTTCGAGTTGATTTGTTACTTCAGTTTTAGCTGTTCATACTTTGGCTAGTCCCAGTAGTAGCATTATACGCCATAAATGATCCGCCACATAGGATTTCTTGCTGACATGGCAATCGATTAATGAAGAAAGAGAAGGTAGCAGTATCATGAGGATGATACTGCTTGGGCTCAATATTCAACCTCTTGGATTTCGTATGACACTGAGAGCAAACCATATCATATTTATATGAAACATTTGATCACAACACATGTAACAATTAATGCATGCAAACTATCTTGGATATTGTAGTATGATACTATGCATTGGAGATGGTGCTTCTTCTCAACAGTATCACGCTCTCTATCCTACGTGGCAGTTTTGGATTTTGGAATATGATACTATGCACTGGGATTAGCCTTAGTACTTTCCATACAGTGCTCAAATTTTTTCACGTTACTTGTGTGACTTAGGTTGTTTGTATTTTTTGTGTGGATTCTGTATTCTGGTCCCAAAAGCTGAATAAAAAACAAACATCCTCATTCTACAAATCGATTATTACAATCCAGCCCACCCATTTACCCATATACACTAGAATCCACAACTCACTTCATATATAATTCTGTGGATTCTGAGGAATACAAATATGAAAATGTCACTGAAAGTTCCAAGTAATTACCCACCAAATGTCATCCTAGAATCCAGAATCAGCTTCTCTACAACCACAATCTAGAATAAATTTTTAGAGAATCCACAGCAAAAACAAACACACCTTTAGAAGTGGATGACAAAGATCAGCTTGGGTTGGGTGTCTTACTTACATATGTTATTCCTTTTAAAAAAAAAACTTGTATATATTGGATTTGTTCAAATGAATATATATAGCTATTAAGACCATTATTTCTTACACCAAATTTAGTTTCAGAATGTTTTTTGTTTTGGTCCATTGATACTTAGGGCATGTGCAGTATAAGATGTTTACATACGAGTGCTTAAAGAGAGAAAATATAATTACATCATCAAATGCCTATGTAAAAGTTATTTTCTCCCATGCAAACACCTCTTTTGTAGATGCTTAGATGTTATATTATCTATTAATCACATATAGTGATACGCATAAGCATCTGCTAAGCATCAGCACTTAATTAAGCACTGATGCTTCAAAATAAGCACATTATATATCCTATGTGGTTAGAAAAATCAATTTATCATTGCTAAAAATTTCTCCAAACGCTTGCATCATACCTATCTTATAGATCGCAGAAACGGCGCCTCCTGGGCGCTTTGAGCCGGGAGGGGCCGGCTCGGCTCGCGGCTCGAGCCGAGCCGGCCAAATTTTTTTCGTATCCAGGTCCTTTTCAAAAAAAAACAATTACGGATAGGTCCTTTTTGAAAAAAAAATTACGATTTGATCCTTTTCCCGAAAAAAGATTACATATTACGTCCATGCCCTTTTAGCGTTTTTAAGAGTAGCGCTCGGGTCCTTTTCAGGAAAATCGAAATTACGTTTAGGTCCTTTTTGCAAGGAAAAAACCCGCTTCTTTTTTTTAAAAAAAAATATGCATCGCATTTATGTCCTTTTTCCGGTTTTCGAGCATTACGTTTAAACCCTTTTGCGAAAAGCAAAGTCTTATTTTTTGATCATTTTTGCGCGTTTTCTCGATTTACTCGTGTGTGGAGCGTCAGTCGCGCGTTTTATCGATTTTCTCGCGTGGAAAGCAGCGCCCGCGGCGTGGCACGCAGCGCATAAATTTCTAGTTGTACATACTCTTGTAGAGCTTAGGCTTTGTATGGAACAAATGATTCACTATGACTTTGGGACAAAAATGACCATAGGACAAAGGTCTCGCTGGTTTCTTTCTTTGCCCTTAAATTAGGGTGTTTTCATCCCTACGGCTGGTGAGGACCGAAACCAGAAACTCACACTGGTGCACCCATGTACTCCATCCCTCGGAACTCAACTCAGGTCTCGTAGAAAAATGTCTACCTTACGAAATCACCTGTTTTTATTTGTTCTTACTTTTAAAAAATATTCAATCGCTATATCTTAACCATCCTATTTACAAACAGCAAGATGGATGGATATCTCTGGCATTGAACCGATACGTTTTTCCAAGTAGCAACTTGTCTTTTATTTTGAGCAAGGTGGTTGTTCAATGACAATTGACTTGCTATACCATTTCAATATTTCCACCGGTAAACTAACCTAATTAAGTGCACCAAACTATGAAGAAGATGAGGAGATATACCAAACAAAAATAGGGCCAGGCCGTTGAAAAACGGTGTCGCTTTGGGCTTTGGTGGGTTGTCACTTCTCAGGCTGGGTTCACAAGCCCCTTGGCCCTCATCACCAGCCAGCAGGCAGAACGAAGCCATGAGTCAAGCACAGTTCTCTACCATTCCCCTTGTCCCTTCTCCTTGTAAACACTATCCAATTCTATCTGAAGGAATTATCCGCTTTATACTATTCCCTTGGACTTGCATGCTTTGGCTGAGACTCCTTAGAACTGTTTGCATGGCAAGCAAAGTAGCAACTAGCAACTCGGTCCTTGTGCTGTGCAGAAGAGAACAAGATTAGCAGCTAGCAAGTCAAATTGGTGCCAAACACCAACTAATCCAAGGGTCTCCACTGCTGCTAACTACCCATTTTGTTGTGGTACTGCTAATTAGCTAGCCAGCACAAGCAAGTGCACATCAAATTTGTGCCACGGCTAACGGTGGTTGTGCGTGTGTGGCACTTTGGCATCAAGTGATCGACCAACATTGAACGCTACGATATTTACATTGACGAGGATGCTATTAATTTCATTTAATTATTTATTCTGTAACCCAACGAGTTGGGTATACTATATTCATAGTAACGTGGCTACATTCTTTTATTTTAATTTATAAGCACATGACTAAATAAGACATATCAGTTGAGGGTTCATAAGCCTACTATAGACCCACTTTCCAATTGGTTTATAGGTCTGCCGTACACCACGTATGTGCATAACTGTCGGGACCCGAATATGTAAATTCGGACCCTCTGTGTATTCTGCACTAGTTCAGAATCACGCTAGTGCACACATGCTCGATATTGATGAATATCACAATCATACTTAACGGTAACATAATAATGACTTCATCAATACTAAATATAACTGTTTGACGACCTTATGATCAACCTTACATGAATACGCCTCACAGGGCTAAAACTGAAAGTAAATAAATAGCATCGAAAATAAACACAAGTGTAGAAACCCTTCAAACTACCACAGGCAACTGACAAGATTTGCACCCTAGTTATTCGCCTCTTCCTGATACTCTTACTCAAAAGCAGGCGTTGCTTCTTCTCCAACTAGTGATGTTTTGTTGCAAGGGGGTGAGTACATAAGCACTCAATAAGTTGCGCACAGAATGCAAGTCTAATATACTATATGCATTGCTTATTACAAAATGATAGGTTGACATGGTTAATTTGCATAAACAGCATTTGTAAAAGAATAACATAAATAGATTGAAAAACAGTAAAATAAATAATAACAATAATACATTTCCCATTTGTTTTTCAATAACCAACTCATTACCTTATTCCACATTTCAACATCCATACCCACATTTGTTTTTAATGAAATCTAACCCTTGACTGTAATCACCGAGTAACGCTCAAATTCCGCGAGCACGGTTATTCGAATAGTTTTTACACTCCGCAGAGGTTATACACTTTACCCACAAGATACAACCATACACCACAAAGGCGAGTGATTATAACAAAGTCTTTCCAATGCCTATCTAAACCCAGTACTATTCGCTAAGGTTTCAACACTGGTGGGACTGGTTACCACTACCCGGGTGAGCACACCCGTGCGAGGACTGGTTACCACTACCCGGGTCTCACACCACCATAAATAGTACAAAAGTTTAGACTCAACAGATTAATCAGCTAGGTCTGTCCCACAATAGACATGTGGTTGTATTAATGACTCGGTTCAAATTATTACAAGGTTAAGTCTTTAATTGACCAAAGCAAGACTAACTAAAAATCATCATAACTATGAACCAAGCATTATCATAAAAAGCAATACGACCGCCTAAGTGCAGCATTGGTCCACCATAAATATATGCCACTTGCCTTAGTCTAAATCATTTTACCACCCCAGTTGATTACCATGCACCACGTGCCATCAACAACAACGACATTATGTGACAACACCCGACACATAATTTAATAAACATATTCCATAATCATTAAGCAAGATTAACCACTTTTACATAAAATGATGACTCGTTGCACGGCTAAGCATTCTACTTGCAGTCTAACTAACCACATTGGCAATTATAGCTACCAATTAGTATTAAATCATTCTAGGGTGACAAATGAGATACGAAATAAGACATAACAAGGTGGATGTAACTCAAAGTGGATACTAACTAATCCCAATATATTTGAAACAACGATACTTGAATTAATATGCAATACTTTGAAACAATATAATATTTAAAGCATAGTTTCAACATGATGAAACAACTTGCCGTTAAACAGCTCTAACTCTTGCTCTGGACCTTGCTCGGGTGCTGCCTCCTCAACCACAAACCCACCGGGCAACTCGACGTCTATGCGTAACAAGCGAGAAAGCAATAAATAGCAAATATAGAGAGCATTATCAACTCCAAAATTTAAATAAAATTCACTATTAAATAGATCATAATTTTATAAATTTTTACAAACCAGAATCACCTCAATCGGAGTTCAAATGCAAAAGATATAACTATTCAAAGTTTGGAATAAAAGATAATTCTGAAAAATAGAAAAACCGAATTAATTTTACACTGGAAAATAGCATTTATGGTGTCATGCTGACGTCAGCACCGAATATGATTTTTGGCAAAATATTTTTCTACGGGAAAACGATATATGATGTCACGCTGATGTTAGCGGACACGTGGCCCAATCGGGTGCTGACACGCGGCACAACCACGGTGCGACATGCGTTGCCGGCGTATGGACTCGGTCCACGGCCGGCGCTAGTACACGGTGGACCGACGGCACTTTGCTCGTGCACCGACTGATGTAAGCCATGTCGTCAGCGACGGAGCTCAACCAATCCCGACGCGACACGCGACTGGCGCAGCGCCAGTGCGATCCCGCCGTTCAATTCAAAATGGACGGTCGAGATCAGCTGACGCGACACGGCTTTGAGCTACTGCGGAGGCGACACGCGGCGACATCCTGATCGTCCAGATCTAATCGAACGGCGGGGAATACCGAAGCGTCAGGGCAACGCGGCTACCCCGGCGGGCGACACGGGGCAACATCTGGGACGCTCAACTCAGATCCGACGGCAAGCCGATGGCGACGCGAGACGAGACGGCAACGACTGCGTGGCACAATCTAGACCACCCAACCTCAATCCGATAACTAAGACTTAACCTAACGCGGTACTACGCAATGCAATTTAAACCACACGATTCAGATCTAACGACGAAGCGAGCTCGCGAAGGCGACTATGGCGCGGCGACGCGAAGCGGTGAGAGCCTTATCGGTGCTAAGGACGAAGACCATGTCGACAGCGCTAGAGGGCGATTCCGACGACGAGAGATGACGGAACCGGCGCGTCTCGACGAGGCGAACGCGACGGCGACCTTGGCGACGACGGAACCTCAACGGACGACGAGCGAGGGATGAAGAACTGCGGCGAAGGCTTCGGCGAACTCTGGCGAGCTTGCACGGGCGGACAAGGGCTTCTCGACGTGCGCAACTGGGCCAGAAGAAGCAGCGCGAGGTAAAGATCTCAATGGCGGTGGCGATGCTTTAAATAGCGGCCTCGACTTCCGCAAATCTCGCGCGAAACGAGGTTCGCTCGGATACGACGACGGAATCCCAGGGGATACGGATGAGCGATGTGGTGGCATCGCAGGCGTCCAAGCGGCGACGATCGACGGTTTGAAACACGCAGGCGATGCGGAGAAAGCACGACCGTTGGATCTTGATCCAACGACAGCGACGCGATGCGGCTAGGGTTTGCGGCAAGGCGGGCTACGCGGGCCGGCGGCGCGAAGAAATGGGCCGGACCGAGGGGTTTCGACCCAACACTATTCCCCTGATTTTAAAACGATTTCGAATTAAAATAATTCAGATAAATAGATAAAGCCAAAATATATAGCAAAGATACAAGGAAAAATCCCGAAAAAATCCAGAAAATATTTTGGGACATTTGAAACTCTTATAAAATATTCCCAACAAAAGATCATTAATACTTTTCTCTGAATAATTAAAAGACAGCAAAAGGCTTAATTCAAAATTCCAAAATAAATTAAATAAAATCTCAGAAATTCAATAACAAAGAAAAATCATATTAAATCCAATAAAAATAAATTTTAGGATGTTACAGTAACTACCTCATATGTGTCTGATAAACAACTGTTGATCGTGTTTTCTGTCTCTGACAACAACTATCCGGAATCCGTTTCTCCCACGACACTAGGACACTAAGAGTTGAGAGTCAAAGACAAGAAACGCTATCACATGCGTAGTCCTTTGAAACAAGATGACACATCATTCAACATCATCATCTACCACCTCTTCGGTGGTATATAAGGTCCAGTTGGTTGGATAGTCATTGTTCTGTGTGATCAAGGAGCACCCTTGTAATCTATTCTCAGTAATAAAGACATCATTTTTACTTACTTGTTCACAAGTTCTAGCGTTTTTCTAATATTTCCACAAAATCGTTGTCTAGATCGTTGACAACCATACACTGTGCATGCCGTAAAACTTTATTCGGAGGGTGCAATTTTGGTATAGTTTACTAGCATAAACTAATTAAGAAGCATGTACAAGGACTTTTTTATGCATAATTTTTTTAAAAAATACTATAAAGAACACGTTAATGGTATTAAATTCTCCTGTTTCAAACCGGACCTATAGCATATTTTGCTTTTCAGAATTACTTACTTTGCGTATACTTAGTCTAATACCCCAATGTACAGTACAAGATGATAACAGTTTTTTTTTCTAAAAACAACAACGAAAATCACAGTTTGAAGACAGCAGTAGAGAATCCCAATATCTTTAAACCCTCCTGTTACTCCTCTCACAACCAGGGTTTTAAATTTCGGATTTCGGACTACCCCGAAATCTAAAGTACCGGCCGAGAAAAAAAATTTAAAAAAATCTGAAATTGCTACAGTAACCCAAAATTTTGGTTTTCCAGCGAAATTTCATATTTTTTGGCCGGTTTTGAAACTTTTAGGGCCGGATTTGGTCCAATAACCCTTAGGAAAGTCATCTCCTATGAAAATTTGTTGAAAAAACGAATTTTTAAAACATTTTAAAATTTTGGCAGAAAACACTGTCAGATTTTTATAAAATTTTAAAAGCTTGATAATAATCTTAACATTTTATGGTACTATCCTTAGTAGTTTAGTATCATACGTAAAAATTTTAAAAATAATTTAACTTCAGTTGTTATCTTAAAAAAATCAAAAACAGAATGAACATAATTGGGACAGTTATATTGTCAGAATTTTATAAATTTTCTTGAGTGTGATTATGATCTAAAATTTTTGTGAGATATTAATAATTGACTCAGTACCATTATATAATTTTTTTTAAAAAAATTCAACTTTATTTGTTTGGTCAATCAAATCTATGTAAGCATTGAACTTCGTTTGTTATATTATATTTCAAAAATCAAAAAGAAAAGAACATAAATGGTAATGTGCCTTGTAAGAATTTTATAAATTCACTGGAGTGTGATCATGAATCACAATTTTTATGGGATATTAAGAACTTCCTTATCACTATTCTGTAAAATTTTCAAAAAATTTAAACTTTTTTTATTGCTAAAGCAAATCTATGTATTGATCGTCGGACTTTTATCAGGACGTAGCACTGTCTGAATTTTTAAACATTATTTGAAAATGATCATCATCTAAAAATTTTAAATAAACATTAATGTTACATTAGGACCATCCACAAAAGTTTTTAACGTGGTTTACATAATTTTTCGTTTTTTTCAAGTTTGCCGGTAAGCCTTTTAACAGGGCAGTAGTACTGTTCGACTTTTTAAAAATTCATACAGTTTGATCATCATCTGAAAATTTTATGAGAGCATTATAGATACATCATAACCATGCAAAAAAAAATTCAACAGTTTCTAACTTGATTTGTACCATTTTCCATTCGGATTAAACTTGTCGGTCAATGTTCTATCAGGACAGTACCACTCTCCGAATTTTTAAACATTCCTCAAATGTGATAATCAGCTGAAATTTTTGTGAGAACATTAGTTATGAATCATAACCATGCACAAAAAATTTCAACAGTTTATAACTTGATTTGTACTATTTTCCATTCGGATCAAACTTGTCGGTCAGTGTTTTATCAGGACAGTACCACTCTCCGAATTTTTAAAAATTCCTCAGATATGATAATTAGCTGAAATTTTTGTGAGAACATCAGCAATGTGTTAGGAACCTCCAAAAAAATTCAAAATTTTTTTGTTAACGTTTGGACCATTTTTCGGCAGGTGCAAAAAAACCCGAAATTTCATGTTTTTTCGCCGAATTTTGGATTTTTTTCCCCGGAATGGACCGGATTTGAATTTTCAAATTCAAATTTCGTCCGAAATATTTCCAAAATTCCACAGAAATTTCACGATTCGGCTAGGGACGAAAATTATTCCAAAACCGAATTTTCAAACCTTGCTCACAACAACAACTAATCCCATTTCCCAAGACCCCATGGGGGCCATGAACTCGAGGAGAGAACAGAAGACTTTGGAAGGATCATGGATCGCCTTGGTTTTGGGCATATCGACTCCATTTTTACCGGCACGAGTTCTGATGCACAGTACGAGAGCTTTTTCCCATGTCAAATCCCCACGATCTGTGCATGGAGAAGCTCACCGAACTGACCGAAGCATTAGCTTTTCTAATCCCTAACAACATTTTTTTCAAATCTAACATCGATACGAATATAATTATAAATTAGTATTTTTTTCTAACCGCAAAAATATCGATAGTTGACACGTATTATCTGCCTGCGCTCATATGCCGTAGCAGGAGTGGCCCGTCGACCGTAGCAGGAAGTGTTGCCGAGCTAGGACAACGTCGTGCTCGAGCAGTACGGCATGTCCTGCCGCCCTACCGTGTTACCTATGCTACACATGATGTCAAACCGTTGTCGCTTTGCTGTTGTGCTGGTCGTGCTCAGCATCTGACTAGCCAGGTTTTGGACCCTGCTGTAGTATATGAGTGTGGCAAGTTACATGTGTCACCTGTAGAAGCTTTCATAGTTTAAAATAGGGCTATTTTTATAATTACATTCGTACAGATGCTAAATTTGCAAAACAAGGTTAGGCGAAGACTTCAGGCTTCCTTGATTGTGTCACTTGTAGACGCTTTCACGGTCAAAAAGATGACTAATTTTGTAATTACATTCATACAGATGCTGAATTTGCAAAACAAAAAGGTACAATAGGCTAGGTGAAGACTTCAAGCCCTCCTGATTGTTCATAGAGTTTTAAGTGGCCTCAACACTAGCAGCCTAGACGGAACATTGCAAGAAGTGATACTGTTCTGACCCTCCCCTTTTTTTTTTGCAAAAAAGGCTCCCTTCCGAATATAGTTGCAAATCTAGCCTCATACCTACCGCGAAAGACACCTTCTACACTCCTCTACAGCGAAAGGGCCTCTGGCACACCACTTCTACAGCACCGTTCCTCCCGTGCACGCCCCGCTCGCTTCTGCACGTGCCATGCCCACTCCTGCGCTCCTCCTCCATGATGCCAGCTCCTTCTGCGCCTCCGGAGCGCTGCAGTCACCTGCTACCGTGCTCGAGGCCCGCTCCTGCTCCCGTGCCACCCGCCTCCCACACTTCAGCTCCGCGGCACCTTGGGCTCTCGCGCTCCCTGGGTGTGGCACGCGACAGGTGTCGCTTTCCGCGGTGGGAGAGGGGCTAGATTTGTAAAAAAAATCGAGAGAGCCATTTTTGAAGAAGAAAAAAAGGTGAGAAGAAGGCTAGAAAAGTGATCATTTCGCATTGCAGGAGCGTTGCTCTTGTAAGCGAATACAGGTAGTTCCAAAGGTGATGCAAAACATAATACTACCCTCTCCGTCCAAGTTTATAGGTCATATTTTCTCTTAGCATATAGATTAATGAGATATTGAAAAAGATTAGATTACTCTTAATTATTATCTCTAAACACTATATTCAATACATCATATAGAGAATATAAGGTAAATATAGATATTAATTAGAGGTATAGAACAACATACTAATTTTTGCATTAAAATGTACAATAACTACATTTATAATATAATCGTTCAAAAAATACGAGCTTGGCCATAGGGAGTAGCAACAGTATTGTTTTCGCATTGCAGTAGCATAGTCCATTGTGCATGACAGTTTACAGAGCATTGGAGGGAATCATATATTGTCTAGTCTCTTCTACCTCGTATTTTACAAATTTAGCTCCAAACCCACGAACACATTTGTAGATTTGGTCCCATCTTCGACCACGAAAACACCGGAAAGCGACACGTGTCACCTTCCGTGCTCTTTTACCGCGAAAGGTTGTCGGAGCTCTAAAGACTGCGACAAGGCGCCTCCCGCGCTCCTCGTCCGCGGTAGCGAGCCTTCCACGCTCTCGGCCGCGGCCCCCACACTCCTCCCTAGCTGCTTTGTCATGGAAACGGTTAGTCACGTGCTCACCCGCCCGCTGCCACAGGCCCACAGCTAGCTAGCTCCCGCGCTCTTCGAGCACGAGAATACCGTGTTAAGAAAAGATTAAATCTACAAATACGTTTACAGAGATATTAGATTTGCAAAACAAGATGACCTGGTTCGAAGAGCTCAAGCTTCAGCATCGGAGTAGTACCGGTGTACCGGACCAGGGACTGGGAGACACAGGGAGGTAAGGTCACTGCAGTTTTGTTCACCTTCTACGTTTGACTGTAAGTTCTGAAATTGACAGTGCCCTGACTTTGCCAATCCTTGGCGACTCGCCAGGGTCAGCAGAATATCACGAGACAGCGCCCAGGCACGCATGAATGGAGTAGCAGGCTAGCAGCAGATTGCCATGCCTACGCGGGCTCGTTGTTCCTGTCTTGTTGCACGGGCAGGGAATTGAATGGCGCTTCTGGGGCCTGCCGCGGCAAAAGCCTTCTGGAAACTGTCAAAGTCAAATGCTCCTACTCCTTCCCTAGATGCCAGTAAATCATCATCAGCATCACAGCATCTGGATTTGAAAGCTCCCTCGGCATTCGCGCCCACTATTTTTCTTTTCTTATCCTCACTCCTGGCGAGTGTGTTGCCACCCTCTGTCTGGTCTCCCTGCCTGCCTTGCCTTAGGGCAGCTCCAACCCTCCATCTCAGCTGGTGTCTATAGAATTAATTACACCGCCAACTAAGCAAAAGTCTGATGTGGCATAGGAATTAAGGAAGGGAGAGAAGAAAAAACAAAGAAACTATGTCGACACGGATACTAAGACTGAAGAAATGATAAAAATCAACGTTGGGTTTGTGGTACATGCATGAAGTCATTAAATTTTACTCTATAGCTGTGTTTGTGGTACATGCATGAAGCATTAAATTTTACTCTATAGAAACTGCTCATAGAAACTATGCATTGGAGAGACTAGGTCTTAAGAGATATTTATTGCTCTCTCCCTCTCCTCTAGACACTGCTCATGAAAACTATGGGTTGGGACTACCCTTAGGACCTTAAAGGCATTCTCAATGCCACGATGTAAGTAATTTCTGTGGAATATTAAATAGGATTAATTCTGATGTAGAAGTTGAGGTAAGGAAAAGAGGGAGTAGAGTTATTTCTTATGCAAGATACAACTCAATTGAGAAAACCAAAAAAAGAGAGAGATGAGTATTGGTAGAAAGAAGCGAGAGGAGGTGAGGGAGGAGTTTAGAAATTATTTGAGTGGGGAGGAAATAGATACCATTGGGAAGATTGTATCTAAAGTTATTTTCTATATGATGCATTATATTTAGATATAACTTATAGACAGAGAGAAGAAGACCATCACAATTCACATGCCTGTAGTAGTAGTGAGTAGTGACACCGTTACTAAAGTAGTAGATCATGATGCCATTAATTCTGCTTGCTGCATTTGTCTATGCGCTGGTGCCCGATCAGAATCAGATCCGGCAGTTTGCATCCCTCGTTTATACGCAAAGCAGCTGGTTTTTGTCACCAGTTTCAAACAGTGCCATGCTGGGAAATGAATGATCACCAACGTATAGTAGTAATCCTAGTAGACGACAGATTGCAGATCATTCTTGCAGGTTTTGGCATGCATTGCGTGGATGCGGAGAGAGCAGAATCCCTGTGCTAATGGCTACCGATCGTATAACTCGATATTGTTCAAAATAATGCAATTGCTAGATTGCAATTGTAGTGGTAGTAGTAGCAAAGAAGAAAAAATTAGTAGCTCAAAGTCAATGCAACCTAAGTGCCATGAACCCTTTATATCATGACTATTATCTGATTTCCCCTCTTAATATATGGCAGAGCTCCTGCCCTTTCATTTCAAATAAAAAAAAAGTCAATGCAACCTAAGTGCAGGACAAGCAGAAGTGATCACTTTTCTACTCATATTATCTTAGTTTTTTTTTTTTGCAAATCTAGCTTTTCCCCTAACAGAATTGTAAATCGGCACTGGGCACCTGTCGCACTTAAAAAAACGAGGTAACAGCAGCTTAAAAAGTATCACTTCAGACAAGAACTCCTACCACAGGTCAGGTTCTTCCTAGGCAGAAAAGTACAGGAGGAACGGTTCTAGTAGGCAGAGCATGCGTCACACACGCGATTGTTAATCCTGCAAAAGTCGATAGGATTATAATACTTGTAATCCTCAAGTGACTTCATCAAGAAAAGCAAAAAAGAGGAGAGAGCAGATCTTAACAAATCAACAAGCAGCGGCAAACATCACCGATTTTTTTATCTCCATTGGTGCCGTCCCAATGACCTCACCACCGTGATCCACACTTGCAAATTTTGTCTCTAAATGTACGAATTACTCCCCTTTTAACTTTTTTTTTCTTCTGTATACTCTTATCATTTATTATTTATAATATTATTTATTACTATAAAATATAATAATACGCACCATCCAAAAACAATAAATAAGATAATAAAAAGGACGATTTTGTTATTTCTAAATGTGACTTGGTTGAAATGTAAAAGCCTAAAACATCATCTATTTAAGAAAGGAGTGAGTAATCCACAGCTAATACACCTTTAATTCCAACCCATAGGCTAAGCTAAATCTTTGCAATTTATTCGCCTGCGACTTCTCACACAAAGCTTCGCTTTCCCCTAAACCTGCAACCGCAAGTACTCTCTCTTTCTTTTTGCATCGCCATCACCTCCTCCTCCAGTCCAACTCCAAACAAAATTAGGCCCAAGAGATCGAGAACAGTAATCCAAAATGGCCATGCCAAGATCCTTCTTCTACTCCTAGCATAGAAAATTCCACCATTTGGATTGATCATAAAGCAAAGCGTCTTCTTTGATATCCAAACTGAGTAGTAGCTGGTGCTGTGTTGCGTGGTACAAGAATGAGCAACTCGTCGTGGCTGCCTCCGCCGTCGCCGCCGCAACCTCCGGCGTCTGCGCTTGACAGCGTGGAGACCAAGATAAGCCCGAGCATCCTCTTCACCGTGGCGATATTGGCGATCGTCTTCTTCGTGTGCGGGTTGCTGCACCTGCTCGTGCGCCACCTGATCCGGCTGCACCGCCGGGGCAGGGAGCGGGAGGACGCTGACAGCGTGACGGCGTTCCAGGGGCAGCTGCAGCAGCTATTCCACCTCCACGACGCCGGCGTGGACCAGGCCTTCATCGACGCGCTCCCGGTGTTCCTGTACCGCAACGTCGTGGGCGGCTGCGGCGCGGGCAAGGACCCGTTCGACTGCGCTGTCTGCCTGTGCGAGTTCGCGCCCGACGACCAGCTCCGGCTGCTGCCCAAGTGCAGCCACGCGTTCCATCTGGAGTGCATCGATACCTGGCTGCTGTCCCACTCCACGTGCCCGCTCTGCCGGAGGAGCCTCCTCGTCGAGCTCTCGCCGACGTTCAGCCCCGTTGTCATGGTGCTCGAGTCCGAGAGCTCACGCGACATGGGAGCCTCAGCCAGTCGGGCCAGAGACGCAGCCGTCGACGGTGAGCCAAGCGGCGTTGGCGCAGGCGCCTCGGGGCACGAGGGAGTAGAGGAGGTTGTCGAGGTGAAGCTGGGAAAGTTCATGTCCGTGGAAGGCAACTCCAGTGCAGGGGATGGAGCGGGCACCAGTAGCAACGGCAATGGCGATGGCTATGCCAATCCCAAGGCAGGTCTTGGGCAGAGAAGGTGCCACTCCATGGGGCCCTACGAGTACGTCATGGATGAGCACGCCTCGCTTCGCGTGGCTATAAAGCCGCCCAAGAAGAAGCCCGCGGTGTCCAAGTCGCGGCGCGGCGGCGCCATGTCGGAGTGCGAGTTCGGCGCCTCCAAGCGCGGGGAGGCCTCGCTCCGGTTGCTGCCATTTCCCATGACGGCACACAAGCAGCAGAATCCCGACATGGCCGTGGCGAAGCTTACCAAAGACAGCTTCTCCGTATCCAAGATTTGGCTGGTGCCGCCGTCCAAGAAAGACCCCGAGGCGGCGACCGACAGGCGCGCGGCGTCGTTCCGGTGGCCGGTGAGCAAGGACGAGGAAGGCAACAAGAAGAGCGGGAAAGAGGCGGACTGGGACGTGGAGGCGGGGAGCTGCGGCGACAGCGTCGTGTCGTCTCTCGCCGAGGAGAGGCCGTCCTTCGCGCGGAGGACTCTGCTCTGGGTCGTCGGAGGCAGGCAAACCAACAGAGTCGGGAGCTGTTCTTGATCGGCATTTCATTTTCGACCAGATGCGAAGGAAAAAAATGATTCTTTTGTTCTGTTTTTTCTGTTTTGTTGGCTAGATTGGTAGAGATCGCAGCGGCAAGAAATTTGTAAATCCCATAAGCTATGAAGAATTTATTTGGCCTGTACTTGATCCCATTTTCGTTTGAGCAAAGCCACTCCTGATCAGAACTCACCAGATGACCAGAATCAAATGATACAGATTAGGTCGATCAAGTGCCAGTTACCAATTGCTTTGAAACTGTATTATACAATCTGATTGTTTATCTGTTCATCACTTTATCTGATCTACGATTAGTCGAGTGGAGTCGAGTAGAGCACAAGAACAGTTGTTGATGTTTGCAAGTCTGATAGGATGACGATGGTGATGCTCAACCGGGACAAAGGAACTGCTGCACACATGGAAAGGAAATTTGTTTGATCCCCGCGTTTGATCGGTCGGCTTGTTGGTTTCCGGTGATTGCCATGTGAGCGTTGCTGTGCCACCACAGTGCTCTCTTTTGTTTTCTCCTTGCTACCATCTGGAATTTTGGGAGGATTGCTCTCTTTTCAGAAGTTAAAATCACACGCATGGCATGCTGTCAAGTTTAGGAAGGTATCTGAAATTTTGAATTCTGACCTGTAAAGGCTCAACAGAGATTGCTTTTTTCTGCTATCTTCCTAAACCCACTGAGATGCAGACGCTGGATGAGGTTGTTAAGAACTTGACAGGGGTTACATTGACAAAATTTTGGAAATTTCTGGATCAAATGTTTCAGCTCTTACTAGTTGCTTACAGGGTTGTAAGTAGAACAGGCATGGTACTGGTAGTAAGCTCAAGTTGACCTCTAGTTCAGTAAGTAATTTGCTTTCAGGTGGGCTTGATGCATGTGAAAACTGGTCCTGCTGCCGTCCTAGTTCCTACACTTCATATCTTGTGTTCTTGTCGCGGTGGTTTGTGAGCTGTTGTTCCATTACTGCTAGAACGGAGTGGACTCCGTTAGGTTACAGGCTGTTACAACAGTCAATGCATTTTGTTAGTAGGAGTACTAGACTACTAGTGTGGTGTCCCTTTCTGTCTGAGTGTGTGTATGCGCTTCCCTTTCTGCTTTCTTTCTTAGCTTTAGGCAAAGGGACCAATGCAGTGGGATCATCAGGAGCATTACTAGTACAGGTCAAACTGCATCTGATCTGCAGTTTTAGTAAGATTTACAGAGGCTTGGAAACGTTGCAATTTGAATCGCGCGGAAACCGATGCAAGTCCAGAGAGTTACATTGCATTTTGCCGCTGTAATCACTGGTCAGGAAAGCGCTTACCTCGCCCCCAACTGTGATGCACTGGCAGCATGATTAGTGGAGCTAGCACTAGCAGTACTAGTACCACCATTAATAACAGCAGAAATAATTTGCTTGGTGGATCACCAACACCACGTACAGGAACCCGTTGCGTTTTCTCAAGGGAAATCCAGTGTGTGAATATCCAAAGTGTTAGCGTTAGATAGAAGTATATGTAAACCGTGATCTAAGATCAAAAGTTAGAGATTTTATTTCTAGTCTACTCGTAACTTATTTAGGGTAAAAGACTTAGTCGTTGCTTTTGTTGTCGTTACTGGGTTTATTCATTCGTTGATGTGCTTCTCGCCCGTCGGTGCCGTTGTTTTAGCCTGGGCTAATCGTATCGTCTCCGACTGACTTGACTCTCTGGATCTGGATCATGAAACGCCGCGAGGAGAGTCCAGCACCCGTCAATGTGCAATGATCTCCTCGTATGTGCCTTTTCTAGGGCCCAATCCACCTTCCTTACTTAGGCTGCGCCTACCCATTTCGTCACAGCGGGCCATCTCCATCAGTTTTTTAGGCCGTATTGGGGTCCCATTTTTTTTTGGGTTGAAACCCAATTCTTTACCGAGGTAACTTGAAAATTTAAGTATACTCTCTTATGAATTATGATGCCATATATTATCTTCTCTATCAACTTTTATTCTTTCCTCGTCCACTTTCATTCTTCCCTCCTCCCTTCCGCTAATAAAATTTTAACTTCGAAAATTTTAAACTAAAAGTTTCAACTTGAAAATTTTCAAATTAGAAAGTTTCAACTCGGATAGTTTCAACTTAAAAAAAATACAAAATTTTCAAATTAGAAAGTTTCAATTTAAAAACTTTCGGTTAAAAAATTTCAATTCAAAAACTTTCGGTTCGAACAGTTTTGATTTAAGATTCAACTCGAAAAATTGTAAGTAAAAAATTTTCAATTCAAGAATTTCAACTAAAAAAATTCAAATTGAAAAGATTTAACTCCGAAAAATTTCAATTCAAAAACTTTCAGTATGAAAAGTTTTATTCAACAAACTTTTGATTCGAAAAGTTTCGATTAAAAAACTTTCGAAAATGGTTAAAAAATTAAAAAAATAGGATTTTTTTTAAAAAAACTATTTTGAGTTTGAGGGAAATAGAACGGAGGAAAAGGGATGAATAGGACAATGCCACGTGTCGTGATGAGAAAGCCTTTGAGTGAAAGGGAAGTGGAGGAAGGAAAGAGATACCGCCACTTATCACAATGAGAGTGTCTCTAAGAAAGAAGGAAAGAGGTGTTGTCACTTGTCACAAAGATAGTGTCTTTATGAGGAAGGGAAATAGAGAATGAAACGAGGTGCTATCAATTGTCACAATGATAGAATATTCGAACCAAAGATTCCGTAAAAACACCCTTAAACTAGTAATTCCCATTCTTTCTTGCCACTGTTGCGAACATAGGCTATCCTCCTGTGTAAGTTGTCTGTTTTTCTTAGCCTTTGAATTAGCTTTGAGATGTGTAAGTTTCTCTAAGAAATGTGTAGTAAAATGTTTCCGCCCTTACTCTAGAAAGATGTTATCAACTCATTAACCATCGCCACGCTAAACTAAGGTTTGGGATAGTGTACTTAGTTACACTACTACACAAATATACATCACAATCGGTTCTTTTTCGTCATCACAGTCGGTTCTGATGGCGATACAAAGTCATGAGACAGAGGTGAGACGACTCTATTACAGTCGGTTCTTGCCCGATAGAGATGACATACTCATCTCTATCGGTTCTTTGTAAGAAGCGATAGAGATGACAGTAGAGATGAGTATGTCATCTCTATCGCTTCTTATAAAGAATCGATAGTGATGACCACCTCATCTCTATCATTTTCTTGTGAAAACCGATAGAGATGAATGTGTGTGGTGTGCTATTTTATAATTCACCCTCCAATCAGCACATATTTCACACAATATGCACATATCATATTCACACAACAAATACAGACAACATATCACATTCACATAACACGAACACTTTATTGCAACAAACACATATCACATTCGTTCACAAAATAGAACCCAAACATGCTTAACCATCAGTACACTTTGTTGCAACAAACACATATCACATTCGAGGATATGTGGTTCGGGCAAGTTCCTAAGCCGTTGTACAACTCCAGAGAAAATTTCGACAGCATCTCCCCGTAGTTCTTCCGATACACGTCTCGACAACAAGTCAAGAGGGGTGCGTATCCGGAGAACAACTGGAAGACGCTACCGAAATCTACTCTGTGAGTTGTACAACAGCTCAGGAACTTGTCCGAACCACATATCCTCGAACTGTCCAAAAAACGTGGACAATCTGATACTGCTTACTTACGAATATGTCGAAATGGCATATTCATAAACAAGAAGCCTCGAACAGGAGACGTAGGTTACGCATGTTGAACTCTAATGTTGATCATATTACAAGGAAAAAAGTCATGAAAATAAAAAGACATGTATGTTTAGAGTAACATGTATAAAAAGACAAGCAGTGTGAAATGAATGTAATCAGCTGCAAAATTAAGCGATAGGTGCATCTACCAATCACCTAGACAGCCATACTAGTTGTTGACAAATATAAACAACAGAAATATGTTACAGTTGAATATGTATCGAAACTACAAAAGATATCATGTTGTTTTCAGCTCTGATGTATAGTAAGGCACTAGAAGTAATAAAGAAGGTATACTTATGTGAAGGCTTACAAGGATGCCAACAATGAAATAACCATATTAATCAGAAGTGCATGGAAGAGAGGACTTACATCGTACGATTCTCTTCAGATCAAAGTTACCTTGATTCCCCAATATGAAGTCACACGTATTGCCTCCACTCGTAGAGACAGTACTAAGTTGAAAAATATTATGAGATTTGTGTGAGCTGCAACAACATAAGACAATTACAAGTAATTAATTAATTATACAACAGTACATAACATTTGTTCCATACATAGTGTTTGGACTCCAAAAATGAGAAAGAACTGAATATTGTGAACAAAATGAGAAAATATAGTTATTGCACAACATCTAGAGACAGTTATTGTACGAACTAACTTTTAACTTACTATATTAGTCAGTAGTAGACTTTGCTATTGTACTTTCCCTCGCTAATACAATACTCCTCCGTTAAATTTACTACTACTCCACTATACATTTACAGCTCATACACGGAAGGAAGACAATCTAGTAGCTCAGCTACTGCGTCAGTATCTACAGAGCAACTTGTTCTTTGACTTGACCTCAACGCCCCTGATTCTCCATTTATCTTCAATGTAATATGTAATTTCCTCCATTAATTTATACATTCATACCTTAATTTAAGCACCTGATTTTGCACCAAGGATAATCCTAACAATGCATCTGATTTCGCACCATGCATGGAAGAATGCTGAATTGGAGAAAATTGAATAACTGAAAATTGCGCTGAAGGATCAAACGATATTCTTGTAGTCCAATTCGATGTATCTGGTACAAATCAAAAGGCACAAGCTCCTCCAAATTAAACTGCACCAACACACACTAAAATGGCCACAAACATGTACATCTGGATCGATATAGCTGGCCTCAGACTGAACTAAAAGCCTAACTAGCTAGGTAGAGAACCCAAACCAATTCATAGGAGGAGCCTAAGCAAAATGTCCAACTTTGCATTTGAAAACTTCGCAGTTTGCAAATAGTTAACGTACTTAAGAGTTTGCAAATAGTTAACGTACTTAACTGTTGGCAGCAATCAAACTTAATCATGCAACCATGAGTTCGTTGTAGGAAAAACAAAGAGAAAACGGGGGCTGATGACCTTGGGGGAGACGGGGCCGACGGGCGACGATAGCCTTTGGGGCGACGAGGGTGGTGCCAGGGGAGACGAGGGTGACGCCGGGAGCTGACTGGGCCGATGGCCTGCGGCAGCGTCGGGAGCGACGACCGCGGTGTCGGGGGAGACAAGGGCGATGCCGAGGGCCGACGGGCGAGGGAAGCTTCAGTGGCGATGAGGGCGTTACCGGGGGACACGAGGGCGAGGCTGGGCGGCTGGGCGTCTGCGAGGCGACAGGCGTCGAGGAGAAGGCGTGGGCGGTGGGCGTCCGCAGGGGCGCGGGGCATCAGTGGCGAGTGTCGAGCGAGGCGCGCAGGCGGCGGGAGTGCGTGAGGGTGGCGGGCGTCAGTAGGGGCGCCGGGCGGCTGGCCTCCGCGTCGTGGGAGGGCAGGCGCGGGGTGTCGGGAGCTAGGGGTGAGGACATGGAGTCGGGCTCGCGAGAGAGGGCGGCGGGAGCTAGGGTTAAGAGATGGAGTCGGGCGCGCGGTAATAAAATGGTCGTTTATATGATCTCAATCGGTTTCTTATAAAAACCGATACAAATAACTTCATCATCTGTGTCGCTTTTATATTAGAACCGACACAAATACTTCATTATCTGTGTCGCTTTTATTTGGGAACCAATACAAATAGTTCGTTATCTGTGTCGCTTTCATACAAGAACCGATACAAATAAAAACTTATCTGTTTCACTTTCTTTGTGAACCGACACAGATGACATAATAAACGATGCACATCAGTTTGGACATAGACCATCATCTGTGTCGGTTTTCTATAAAAACCGATACAAATAACTTCATCATCTGTGTCGCTTTTATATTAGAACCGACACAAATACTTCATTATCTGTGTCGCTCTTATTTGGGAACTGATATAAATAATTAGTTATCTGTGTCGCTTTCCTACAAGAACCGATACAAATAGAAACTTACATGTGTCACTTTTCTTTGTGAACCGACACAGATGACATAATAAACGATGCAGGACATAGACCATCATCTGTGTCGGTTTTATATAAAAACCGATACAAATAACTTAATCATCTGTGTCGGTTTTTGAGTGAAACCGACACAAATAATATAAATATCAATATCGTTTTTTGAGTGAAACTGACACAAATGTATTATCACTATCAGTTTTTAATAAAAACTGACACAAATGTGGTTCACTGCACTATTGGTTTTCCCGACAAACCATTAATTCTGAATTTTCAGAATTAGATCAAAGAGTCAAAAATGACATAACTTTTGTGAATATTGTTGGAATTATTGAAATTTTGCAAAAATATACTTTGAGATACTGCAAATATTTTCCAAATAGAATTTTTGGAAAAAAGAGTTAGTACTAAAAAAATGTGCCAACATTCACTTTATAGGCATGATTTTTGCTACTAACATAGGCCCCACTAAGATAGGCCTATGTGGTTCGGGCAAGTTTCTAAGTCGTTGTACAACTCCAGAGAAAATTTCGACAGCATTTCCCCGCTGTTCTCCGGATACACATCTCGACAACAGGTCAAGAGGGGTGTGTATTCGGAGAACACCAGGGAGACGCTACCGAAATCTACTCTGGAGTTGTACAACAGCTCAGGAACTTGCCCGAACCACATATCCTTGAATTGTCCAAAAAACGTGGACAATTCGAGACTGCTTGCTTAGAAATATGCTATTTCGAACGATATATTTATAAACAAGCACACTCGAACGGAGACATAGGTTCCGCAGCCTAAACTCTAACATTCATCACATGATTGCAACACGAGAGCACAACAAATTAAGATAATTAAATACATGTGTGCTTGTCAAATAAAGAATGTGAAATTTGATAGGATATACATAATACCAGTGCAACCTAAACTTTCTTCGCGATATATCAAAATTACATACTGCAAAAATGAAGGGGTTTGAAGGAATGTTCATATTTTGAAGAAAACCATAAATTCTGCAAAATGAGGGGAAATCTCCTCAGGCTAGGCTTCAAATTTACCCTCTTAACACCCACCCTTAAGGATTTCAATTTTTCTCACCCAAGTATTGCTTCCAACCACAGAATATGACCTGTTTTTTCGAGTGGCGGCGAACAAATGTCCTTTAGAACAACAACAGAGGAGAGTTCAGCCCGAGGGGTATAAATAACCTAGCGAGACACATCGCGATCGGTTCACTTAAAAGCGATAGTGATATGCACAAACATCACTATCGGTTCTCACTTGAAAAACGATAGTGATGTGATCGTGCATATCACTATCGGTTCTTTTGTGAGAAGTGATAGTGATGATCATGCACATAAGAACGGTTCTTATGTGAGAACGGCACGTGCACGTCGTCATCACAATCGGTTCTTATGTGAGAAGCGATGTGTATACATCGCTTCTCACATAAGAATCGATTGTGATGTGCCCAGTGCTACATCACAATCAATTCTAACCTGAGAACCGACAGTGGTTATTATTAACACCCCTCCTAAGTCATTTATCACAATCGTTTTTTCCTAAAAACTTAAGAACCGACACAGATGAAGCGATAGTGATGTGTGTTTCTGTAGTAGTGTTAGAAATCCCCTTATTAGATTAGCACTACATCTAGTTTTGCTCGTTTAGCGTCTGTCTACTGAAGTTTTCTTTTTTACAGCGGGCCACTCGGTGCTACCTCCGTCTAGGTTTATAAGATATATTTTTTAATAGTTTTATTTATAAACATAGAATGTATTTTATAATTTAATGTAAATTTGCGTTGTTCCTTTTATATCTTAATAAATATCTATATTTACTTGATATTTTCTATATGCATATATTGAATATAGTGCTTAGATATACTACCTCGGTCATAAATAGTTATCATTTTGGATATAAGTATAGTTAAACTTTCGAAACTTTGATTGTAAATATATTTTTAAATATTTAAATCAGATATATAAAAATCATGTGCGTAGATTTGTCTCGAAAAGTACTTTCACAATGTTAAATTCTATTGGGTTTTATAATTATATTGTAATAGAAATTAGTGATCAAAGCTGTGTTTTGTAGACCATGTCGATGTCCAAAACGACAACTATTTGTAATCAAAAGGAGTAATAATTAGATGTAGTCTTATCATTTTCAATATCTCATTAGTTTAAATATAAAAAAAAATACGTAGATAAAATACTTAACCGGATATACTCCAGCCACTGCCCGTCCAGAACAACACAAATAGTATGGAATAACACCAAAACGTAGAGCATAATCAACTTGGCCAGAGGAATCATCAGTCAAGAGGCGCTGCACTGCACACAAGGACGAACAGCCGTCCGTCCTTGTGCTCGAACAGATGCGCCACCATGCACAAAAATTGCTCGCACGTTGTGCGCATCGTGTGGAGCATAGGGCCATATGCTACCTACTCTTCAATTCCTTATACTATCTTCCTTCAAATTTATAAGTTATATTTTTTAGTATATAGATTAAAGAGATATTAAAAATGACTAAATTATCCTTAATCATTATCTCTAATCACTGTATTTAAACCTGAATATTTATTAGAGATACGGAGGGAACATCATACTAATTTTATATTAGAATATAAAATACGTATTATATTTATGGATAAAATTATTTAAAAAAAATATGACCTGTATTTTTTTAAGGACGGAGTAATAAAGACGTGAGGCTGTTATATACGCAGCACATGCTTACAGAACACGGACTCATATACGTAATCAATTGCTATAAAATTTGTCCCCGAGAACAAGCCAACAATGCTGGCGATAGGCATCACACGGATAATCTCACTGGAAGCATCTTCTAAAACTGTCGTGTTGCTTGGATGAATCATGGATGGCAGGCAGGCATGGGTATTCTCCTCCTCTTTTCAGAAAGGATTTCTGGGTCATGTCATGTTAGAGTTAAATAATCAAGTGGTACATATATAAGAAGGTTTTAAAAAAAATCATTTATATGTTTAATTACTTAAATATAATCATTCTATTCTAAATAGTGAGATACAAATTTAAGAAATATTCTCTATAGAACGTGAACTATTCTATTCACTCAAAACAATAGAACCAAAATATACATAATCATCTCATCTCATTCAACTTTCCTATCAACCAAACAAACACTTAGAGTATATAGCTCTTTCCATCCATTTGCCCAAGCGCATGTGACCCTAACGATGAAACAGATCGAGAAGGACGGATATTCTTTTCTTGATTGGCCCAATTATTCGCATATGCCGAGCATTGCCGTCCTCGTCGGTCAGCCGCACATATATGTGGCACGCCCTCCAGTTGTCTGGAAACTCCAAAGTGTTCATGTCATGTACTAATTACAGTTCAGAGGCGGCACAATTAGGTTGGAGTTTATGAAGAAACGGATTCACAAGCTGGAAAAAAATGGCAAACCGAGCGTCTTAGCGTAGCGGCAAACAGAGCAAAATATTAGCATGCCATGTAATGCAGATGCGGCACAATTAGGTTGGAGTTTATGAAGAAAAAAGTTAACCGGTTGGTGAAAATGGAGGCCTAACTTGTCATATCGAAACATTTGTCTTAGCGTAGTAGCTAACCGAGCAAAATATTAGATCTTGATGAGACCGATCAGGCGATCAGTATTCACTGATAGAGATAGGTAGGAAAGGGATCTGTGCGTTCGATACGGGGACTAAGCAGTTTTCAGAACCATTCGACTGAGGCCATAGTTTAGATCGTCCAACAGTCTTAGCTACAGTATCAGAATTAGCATAGTATTTTTTAATAGAAGATCTTGGATCATCGCTTTTGATCCAACTGTCCATGTATAATTGTTAAAATTATTGTTAAACTGGGACTGCATTGTATGGCGATACGTTTCACTATCCTCCTCTCGGTTCATCCTGAAGTCGACATTTGTGACGGCACCAGTCATGAGATAACGAGATGAAGATCACAAGATAAAAATATTTTTTTAAGTCTTACAACAGGAAAGGATAGACAAAACACAGAAGAAACAAACTTTTGGGGGATAGCAACGTGACAGAGCTTTTGTGCGCACGGTTACTGCACACAGCAATTGGAAACGTTAGTGCTTTATCCATGCAGAGTCCACAGATGTTTGCGAGTGAAGACATCCACCAACTTAGCGTGTGATGCAAATGGAAGGGACACGCAAGTTATTACAGAGAAAAAACAGTCCAGCACTTCTAGAAAAGCATCAAAACATTTTTAAAAACTGAGTTTATCAAGTCTCACGCGAGCATGCTATATATGACAGTGCTTCCATCTATGCTAGCTCTTTGAGGATAAAATTCTACTAACGTAAGTTAGCAAGAGCGCAGTTCATAGAGAAATGGTTTCAGAATCTATGCCATTTCATTTTGCAGCATGCATGCATACAAGCAACCTGGAGATATTGTTCTCTCTCCAATCAATCAAGAACGCGTAGACCTAACCCTTTTACCTAAACCGGGTCCGTCGGTCCAGTAAGAAACGCCACCGAACTAGTAGTGGTAAAAGCACGAGATGCCATGCGTGCCAGCCTCTCGATCTGATCAAATCGAAGCGGCGAGGCCTACCATTTCTCTGAACCTGGTCAGGAGAGAGCAGACGGCACATCCTGGTTAGCAACCGGGCCGGCCATGCGGTCACCACCCTTATCTTTGGGGCGATATGGACTAAGCACAGGCTCTGGTCCATTCGCTCGGTTGGCCACCAAGAAACGTCTCAATGCGATGGTACACGTTGCTGCTAAGACATTGCTACTATGACCTGAGATGAAACCTGAGATGGCATCCTAGGTAGGAGATTCGGTAGCGCAATGACAAGGCAAGTGTCCATGGAATCGACGGAAGATTGGGTGGGTTTATATGAGTGACGAAAAGAATAAGAAAGCTCATCGCCAAGCACTGGGCTGCCTTTGTTGACTTCAGTTTCTGCATGGGTAGGGGTGGTTGCCAAAAGCACTCAGAGAAGATTCGTGTATACCTCCCCGGCTGACTCAAGGCAAGTCCAAGTTGGAACCCTCCAGGCTCGAGCTGGGGCAGCTTCAGATTCAGAGAAGCTTCAAGCGTTGGAAAAACACATCGAGATTTTGACGACTTCTCAAGTTGATGATACCTTATTAGGTCGTGCCCTTCTCTCTTAGCTAGATCTCGGGTTGCAGCTACTATTTGCTTATCCGAGGACACGAAGGAAACAACTGCTCATGTGCACAGTGGACTGGACAGGCGCGTTCGATTACCGACAGAATATGTGGCTGTTGAGCCAGACATCTGAATCATCGAACCTAAAGTCTCTTGCCGGTGATGAGGTGAGATGATGG
Source organism: Otatea glauca (assembly GCA_036346275.1). Lineage (NCBI taxonomy): Eukaryota > Viridiplantae > Streptophyta > Magnoliopsida > Poales > Poaceae > Otatea > Otatea glauca. The sequence goes on along the minus strand of CM070714.1, from coordinate 52,975,703 downwards.
ATCACCCGTACGTCCTTGCGCTAGTTGTGTCCTTTAACAACACCGATCCCTGTCTCGCGTGAACCACAACTGTTGTTCTGCTGGCTACTAACAGAACGCAGCTGTCGTTCGTAAGAAAAATTTTCCAACTCTAATCATGGCATGCAGGCATGCAGCCAGCCCTCGACCAAAAAGAAGGGAAACCCTACTTTACTTAACCTTTTCAATTCACTCCTAGCCCTAGGAAATGTGAACTGTCGAATGCAACAGAGAAACGTCCTTGTAATGCGAACTGCAAGTTCTACCTGAGTCTGAAAATCGCCTTAATTCCTTTCCACAGCAACGGGGCAGGCATGGCGAGCGACAGCCAACGGCCGCTCGAGGACAGGGTCGCCGCTCCGGCGACTCCTGTGAGTCGCCGTCAAACGCCGGCGGCCGAATGGAACAGAGGATTGGATAAGTAGAACCAGATCTGGTCGCTGGCGCTATCCGGTTGGCATCCATATCGGTCTGTAATAACGCAGCAAAGGTGAGAAGCGTGACCGAACGAGACTGCCACTGGATGGAGGGAAGCAAATAGCGGAGAGTGGAGACAAACATGGCAGAAAGAATCATTTTTTTTTCTGACTTCATCGTCAACTACATATACAAGGTGACCTAAACCTTCTCATATATATCATACGGGGCATATACATCCATGAAAGAAAGAGTCTGGAAATGTAAGAAAGATAAAAAGAAAAAAAATCTGTTTGTCCTGTAAAACTGCAGCTAATCCAACACCACACGAACTGAATCATCTTCTTCATTAGTTATTCTCTCCTTGGTTTTATACTGTGCAGTAAAATCCTCTCACAGTGAGCCTTCGAAGGAAACCCGGAGCTGCACCGTCCTTGGCCGCTGCGACGGCGCGTTGGCCAGGCCCTGCAGCATCTTGATAACATCCACCGTGTCGTCGAGGTAATACTTGGCCATGCTCGGCTTCTTGCCGACAGTGCAGGCAAACACCTCGCTGGTTGCTGGGAGCTTAACGGTGCTGCCTGTCGGGCACACGATGCTCTCGAACATGTCCTCGTCGGACCGGTCATCTCCGATGCACAGGACGAAATCAGGCGGCTTCCCTCTGCACAACATGGATGACAGGAGGCTCTCCACAACCACACCTTTGCTTATGCCCTGTATGACATAAAGATATTTTCGCATGTTACCAATCTTGAAATTTCGAAGTGGTTGCCGGCAAATGACACAAATGCTAATTGAATGGTGCGACATGCTGCCTTCCAATGGGGACAACATAAAAAAGACCGGGGTGCTCTTTTCGCGAATTTTCCAGGCCACACGGGGCATGGTCCATGCTGATTCATATCCTATTTGTGGAGACGATACAGATTGTCCCTAGTATGAGGTGGATGAAGAGTGGACTGGATTGGATTAGATCAATCCTTATCTGTTGCCTTTAGTTTGATAGCTACGTGACGTCTAGTTGATCAACATGTTGCATACAAGTCTACAGAGCTGAATTAATCAAACATATGGTAGAACAACTAAGTGAGAAGCTTGCACGCGCTTACCTGAGGATTAACTTCGACGATTAGCTGGCCCCTCTTCACTACGACTGGTTCGTTCGCTAGCACGTTTTCAAGATGGTCAAGCAGTTCCTTCGCCTGGCATGAACCGAAATCTGGATCTGCCTCATGGTGATGCCAAACTAGCGCGCTTTCCTTGTGTTCGATAAATGAACCATCTGTTGCCTCTGTGTAAAGCCTCATCACCGGCTCGGCAGTTTTCTTCCAATCGAAGTCCACAGCCAACCCGCAGGTCTCCCATGGTGAGTCCCTGTTCCACCTGTAATCACCAGTGTTAATGAACATCACATTTTGCAACCACAAATTTGAATGCTCTCTTGTAACTGAAAGAGCACTAGCATAGTACGCTAAACCCCTTATCTATGTTTAGGTTCATGGTCCAAATCAATCCTTTGTCACCCACCCAAAATTAAGCCTCCTAGGTTTGTTCAGGAAGCAGGAGTGTAGATTTAAGGCTATTATACGCATTCCCTAGTTAAGCAAGCATCTAGATCTGTTGGTGACTCTTTATTTAGCTTGAAACGTTTCCTTAAATGTACTGGCTATCGTAACATTGAGTAATTGGCATCCTTTCTAAAGATTTTATCCAAGAACAGGCACGACCAAAATCCAAGCAAAGTAACGTCGCACCAACTACTCGATCTTCACAATTGAACGGAAAGTGTATAGAGATCTCAACCTGGTGAAGTAACCGTGCTCCGCAGCAATCCCCAGCTTCTCACATGGCGCAAACCACTTGCTCAGTTCATCCTTCCCTCGCCCGCTCACAATGAACACCCTGTTCTTTGGATCCTCACACAGACGATTCAATATAGAAATGACCTCATGGCTCGGCGCCTTATCGATTGAACTCTCTGGCATCACGGTTCCATCATAGTCCAAGAGAATTAGCCGATTGTCAGTCCGCCGGTATGACGGTACAATGCGCTCGACGGAAAGCCGCCTGAAATTTGGGCCGAGCGCCACCACCTTGAAGCTCATCCCGAACCCGATCGCCCAATGCCGCCGCGAGAAATGATCCTTGCAGGCTCGCTGCAGGTCCTGGTCGAACGACCGCGCCCAGTAGGCGACATCGTGGGTGCTCACATATTTGTAATGCTTCTCGTGCCGCAGCCGCTGCTCGCCCTCAGACATCCTCAGTGCGGCGTTCATGGCCTCCGCGACGGAATCCACGCTCCACGGGTTGACCCGGATCGCCCCACTGAGCGACGGGGAGCACCCGACGAACTCCGACAGCACGATGACGCTCCGCTTGGGCGCGTCCTCCAGGGCGGTGCTCTCCTGCCGGCACACCGTGTAGATGTACGGTATCCGGTTGAGCCCGTCCCGCACGGCGCTCAGCACGCAGCACTCGGCGGCCGCGTAGTACGCCGCCTTCTCGTGCACCGACAGCGGGCGGTCGATCAGCACGACCGGGGTGTACCCGGGCTTGCCGAACCGCGCATTGACCCGGGCGCTGATCGCCCTGGCCTCGTCCTGCACCTCCTGCACGTCGCGCCCCTCGCTGCGCGCCGGGTTGGCGATCTGCACGAGAACGGCGCGGCCGTGCAGTTCGGGGTGTTCCACGAGCAGCTGCTCCATCGCGAGAAACTTGAGCCCAATCCCCTTGAACAGATCGACGTCGTCGACGCCCACCATCAGGCGCCGCCCCTTGTACGCCTCGGCCACCTGCCGAACCACCTCCCCCGTCTCCTGCGCCGACACCACCGACCTCAGCTGGCCCATGTCGATCCCCACGGGTAGTATCTTGATCGTCACCGTGCGGCCGTAGTACTCGATGCCGATGTACCCGCGCTTGGACTGGTAATCCAGGCCGAGCAGCCGCGAGCACGCGGACAGGAAGTGCCGAGCGTAGTCGAAGGTGTGGAAGCCGACGAGGTCGGCGTTGAGGAGGGCGCGGAGGAGGTCCTCCCGGACGGGAATGGTGCGGAAGATCTCCGACGAGGGGAACGGCGAGTGGAGGAAAAAGCCGACCTTGGCGCGCGGGAAGCGCTTGCGGAGGAAGGTGGGGAGGGCGAGGAGATGGTAGTCGTGGATCCAGACGAGGTCGTCGTCGGGGCTGAGCACCTCGGTGAGGCGGTCGGCGAAGGCCCTGTTCGCAGAGAGGAAGGAATGGTAGAGCGCGCGGTCGAACGGGAGGCCGCCGAGAGACGAGGGCGTGAGCGGGAGGAGGTAGTGGAGGAGCGGCCACAGGTAGTGCTTGCAGAAGCCGTGGTAGAACCGGCGGTGGAGGTCGCCGGGCAGGTACACCGGCAGGCAGGAGAAGTTGGCGAGCAAGTAGTTGCAGAGCTCGTCGGAGGCCGCTTCGGTGGCGATCGGCGGGAGGGTGCCGATGTGGAGGACGGGCGCTGAGGCGGGCAGCCCCGAGCGGAGCTGGTAGGCGACGGTGCCCGCGTCGACGGTGAACGAGAACCCGAACGGGGAGCCCGCGTCGGGCGCGGCGCGGAGCGGGAGGCGGTGGGAGACGATCACGCGGCGCGTCGGCGCGGGCGGGGAGGGTGAGGTGGGCGAGGACGGGGCGACGGCGGCGACGGACATGACGCGCGGGAGGCGGAGCGGCGTGGGCGACGGCGGCAGGGGCACGTCGTCGGCCGCGGCAGCGAGGTCGAGGAGGTTGTGGCAGGAGAGCGAAGGCATCGCCAACCTCAGCTTCCTATCTGTGCGTGTTGCAGAGGGTGAGGATGGCGCATGAAGAGAAAAATCCGGGGAGGAGAAGAGCTAGAGGAGGAGGAGGTGGTGGAGAGGGAGTTGAGACTTGAGAAGAGCACTTTTGTGGAAGCTTCTGGGATAAGAACGGGTGGGGTGGGGTGGGGTGGGGTGGGAGGTATAAATATGGGGAGCGGAAATTAATCGGGTTTGGTTTGTTTTGGCTTGGCCTGCACCGAGAGGACGACGATATGTGAAGGCAAGAAAGGGGAAGCCGACGTGGCGGGGCGACCGGGAGCAGGCCGTGGGGATGGGCAGGCTTATCCGATTCGGAGTTGGGAGTTGGGAGGCGCGCCGGAGATGACGATCCTGCCCCCGCAACGTGGGATGGTTGGGAGTTACTCTGCTTTCTTAATTTTACTTAACACATTTTGCGGATTGACTAACAAAATATTAAAAAGTGAATGACTAGCTTTCGGACATTCGAGCTGAGCGCTAATTCTGTATACTTTCTACTATTGTTCGATATCTTTCCGCATAAATGCCTATCACTGGACAAAGCATATACATGGATGATGGTGAATAGCAAAACCTATTGGAGATGGAGATTGCGGCTACGCTGGTGAGGAATCTAAGGCTTGGAGCTCAGTTCGCCGAGGCTGCGAGAGGTGGTGGAGCTCGAGCTCACAGAGAGCACGACATATGTTACTGAAGCTTGCAGGGCGTACTAAAAAATCGAGCATTCAGAATAAAATAACAACAAAATACCGAATACAACAAAATAATTCTCATGTTGCAACAAATCGACTTAACTGATGCAACCAAAAAAAACAATCATGTTGCAACAAAGAGAGAAGGCATGTGCAACAAACATTAACTTTAGTTGAAGAAATCCTTTTAAATGAATTAAGAAAGCCTACAATTGTCGGTGTTTCGAGCACCGGCAAGTAAATTTATAAGTCTAAGGGGCCGCGCGTTCCCTCTCCTTGAATGGTTAGACTAAAAAGCCCAAGATGTATACTAGTTCGGGCTGAATGTCCCTACTCCAGTTCGTGTGGTGTTATCGTATTGCCTTAGGTGCAGATAACTGCACAGCGTTTACAAGCGGGAGCTGAGGGCTCGAACGTGAGAGCATAAACTGCCTATTCGTCGAAGGACCCAGAGAAGAAAGCGAGAGAGACCGTCCTCTCTCCAGAAGACCCTGCCTCCCTTTATATAGTCGGAGGGGGCAGGTTACATGGAAAGTTGGGAGAGGGAAAGATGAAGACATCTACGCTAGGAGTTCTGACCCTCGATCTTGGTGGTTGGTCGACCTCCTCTTCTACCCATACCGGGTCGGTGGGCTCATCGAGTAGATCAGTTCGCTGCTTCATTGGGAAACAGCGCATCTGCCTTCTGCGAGCTTCGACGGCGCCGACGCCATATTGTGTCTTTAGTCTTTGCCTCGGGAGGGCGTATCTCCATCTTGTCGTGGATCGACGATGAGATCAAGTCTTGACTTTAGCAACCTTCGTGCTGTCTTGGGAAGGATCCACTTGCCCCCGCACGGTCACTTCGAGCGGTCGTGTCCGTAGAGTTAGACCACGTGGCCGAGGGCCGGCGAAGGCTTGACACTTGGCCTTTGGCGGAGATCACCTCAGCTTTGTCGGAGCCGGTGGGGAGTCCGACCTGTGGCGGGGGTCGGACGCCCCGTTAGGTCGAGGACGACCTTGGAGCGGCTCGTTAGGTCGGGATCGAGTGTCCTTTGTGGACCCGTGAGACCTTTGGTCGGAGCCGAACTTGGGACAACCCGTTCGTTACTCCGGGCCGCCGGGGTACCCATTGTATGAATACTCGTCAACAACATTCAGAAAAACATATGCAACATCCTTTTAAATAAATTAAGCAAGCCTACAACATTCAGAAAAACATATGTAACATCTTAAAACAACCAAAATATATTTGCTTGCAACAAATAATTGACTCACTTACCTCGGCTTTGGCGGTGGTGGCTACACGTTTACCCTCGAGGAGGCCTGAATGTTAGCGTAGGCTCATCGCGCCACGCCTGCGCACACTCCTCTACTTACCTAGTGCCTGGTCTCTACTCCTCAATGCTACCTCGTCACCAACCATTCACTTACTATTGGTCTCCTCACCGTCTCTAACCTTGGCCTCGCCAAATCAGACGAACTCTAGTCGCTCCTTGCAAGAGGAGACCTCCGCACGAGCTCCGTTGCGGATGGCCTTGTCAAGCATGAGTGATGGCGAAACTTGGAACGCTATGGCTGAAGCAAGAGCGAACCAGCTCATCGGTGATGGAAGCTCCTCGGCCAAAACCGGTCCATCAATAGCCAAGAGGAGAGAGAGAAATAGATGAACAGATGGATCATGAATGTTTGGGGCACTCTCGTGCAGCAGTGAATAGATAAGGTTGGGGGTGATTGGTAGTTGGAAAGTAGTAGAATTGATTGGTAGTTGGAAAGCGGTAGAAGGAATGGGAATGTTCAATGAGATCTAATTTATGATCCGTATAGCACTATTCTAATGCATATATAGTTAAGAATATAAGTATAGCTGAATATTTATTAGGGGTATAAAAGAAACATGACACTAATTTTATATTAGAATATGAAATACGTTTTATATTTGTGAACAAGACTATTAAAAAAATACGCCCTATAAGTTTGGACGGAGAGGGTACTATTTAAAAATTGCATAAGTATTAAAAGATGAACGAATAGTGAACTGTGATTATTTATTCTTTTCTCTTGCTTTGAAATTTATACAACTTGTATTATAAGAGTGATATGTAGAAACACTCCTCGTTTTGTCGGATAGACTAGTGCTACGGTCAGTGGCGAAGCCAGGATAAAAATAGAGGGTGGGCTAGACTAAATTGAGACAAACATATTAAAGCGTTTGTGTTGTGTTTTCAACACTTCGAGGATTACAACAGGTAATTAATTATTTGTTAAATACTTATGCAATATCTACTTGTCAAACCTTTGAAAATATATGAAAAAGTTAACAACAATCAATCAAACAAATCGACTATTATATCTAATCAAGCTATTGACATAGTTACAATGCATAAAAAAATCATATATCACAAAATAAGATCACATTGACTTTTTGTTGTTGTGGCCAGCCCACTCAACCGGTTAGGCACTCACTAACTACGTTGCGCTACCCTCCCTATCCGCTCACCGTCGCTAGGGCTGTGTATATGGTATATTTGATAAATACGGTACATAAATATATATTTTTTAAATATGGTAATTGAAATGCGATACCAAATATACAAATAGAACTTTGGTTCGATATCAATAAATACCATAATATTTCAATTTAGTGTCGGTAAATACCATATTTGTCAAACTAATGTGAATTGTCCTTTTTACATGTCATTTTGGGCATCAATACATATTCTAATACACACAGTTGACCATTACTTTATCTAATTATACAATAGTAAAAATTATTATACACCTTTGACCATTATTTTGACAATCTAGGGATATTATTTCCATATGAAACCGTGCTTTATACACATTTGACTATTATTTTATCTAATTATACATGTTTTTTTTATTTTGGTATTTCGTTTACTCATGGTTTTTACCGAAAAACCGTATCCCCAAAAATTATATTTTTAACATACCATATTGAATAACATAAACTGGTCAAATCGAGTTGATTGGTTTGGTACGATTTTTCTGGCATGGCTTTTTTTCGGTAAAGCTGTGCACAACCCTATCGTCGCCTTGGTGGGTTGCCCATTGCCGCACACCCATGCCTCGTCGGCTCCCCAGCATCCGTACGACGCCCTAGCCATGCCCTCACAATCGCTGACTCCCCACGACTTGTATCAAGCGCCCCCGATTCTATGGTCTCTGCGCGTGTCTAGGGTTTGAGTCTAGTTTTGCAGGTAGCAAGAGAAGTTACCAATTGCCAAATTAGACCTTCAACAAGTAGCGGTCCAATAAGCAGCTCACTACTTAACAAAGCTTGTTCTTCCTCCAGACTTGTCCGAACGGGAGTGCATTCACTGCCGCTATGCAAAAACTGAGTGCTAGTACTAAAGAGGGTACTTAGGGTTCGACGGTCGGAAGGTGGGCTCGAGCCCAAAAGAGCCCACCCATTGGCTACGCTCCTGGCATGGTAGCCTCCGTTATCTATCTAATCTTTCTGCTCCTTATAGCATCCCCTCGTCATTGTTGCTCTTGCTTACGGGAGGGATATATTGCCATTGCACACGTATTCGCGTGTGCATGCCTTGCAAAGGTGCGGACATCACACCGAACCACCTGGGAGAGGATGTGAGGTGGGTCGATGATAGGTGGGGATAGCCAATCCTTTTTCTTCATCAATTTATGATAAGTTGTCTCTAAAAACATTAAAAATTTTGAATTATCTGTATGAAATGA